>JARYHS010008074.1:187791288-188387275 GCA_031002005.1 Vandiemenella viatica | reverse complement strand
GTGTTGTTGACGTCCTGGTCTTTGTATCGCCTTTGGTAGTTTCCTGGTTCTTTTACGTAACCACATACTTTTTTTTAATTTTCAATCAGATTGCCGCGGCGTAACGACAGCGTCGAGTTAGTTAATATAGCGCAAGTTGTTGATTCAGCTTTGTAGAGGGTCACGGTAATTTTTGTAAGGTAAGTAGCAGGTATTGAGATGAGGAAATTGCAAATAATTTTTAAACTTTGTTTCCTCGTATAATTTTCACCAAATGTTGATAAACTAATGACGAGCGTTGACAAAAGTTTCTAGGAATTTAACTGCCGCTTTAAACATACTTTCAGTTCTGTAGCTTGTCTGCCGATCGCTCGCTCAGAAGTACTGGTACCTAATTCTATGCAAGTGCTTTCTTCAGAAGCTTTTACCATTATATATACCTAGTTGAAAGCATTGTCCTATCTCGATTAGAATCGGTTTTAAGACGTGGCACACTTATTCAGCTCTTACGATCCCACTGCTTGGTTATGCAATAGAGCATGCGCCAGACAGACAGCACCTGACTAACGTATAAACACAACTGGTCGCTCACGTTGTCTGCGAGATGGTTTGCTTGAGAGCAACAACTAGAAATAACACTCGGACGATACTTAGAAGCAGCATGTTTACGGGAACTTTGTAAACACATAGCAGACGTACATGGAATGAAACAACGCTCTTTTTAATAAAAGGATCAACGTTATGTACAATACCTGCTGACGCTGTTATAGGTAACACAGTGAAACGGAACTCTATCTTTTTTATGGAATATGACGCATACTTTGGCGCAATTGTAACCTTTCATGTGGCTGGGTTTTTTTAAATTTTATTTTTATTTTTATTTGACATTCGGTTATGTAACCATACAGCCATCACTTGTAACATGATTCATTATCGTTAACTAATAACATGTTTGATTATACTCATTACTATATTGCATCTGTTAATTATCGTTATACTTATGCTACTTACAATTTTGATTATATAGGTTACAATTTTGAATAGAACTTATCTAAACGTAATTAAAGTCTTTCAAGTATAAAGCCGAATCGCTGTAGCAGTTGATACAATTCGTTTTGAAGTCATTTTGCAGGTATACGTGAGGCAATACAGACATTGGTATTCATGAGTCTAAATTATTATTTTCTTTTGTTCATGTTCGGTTATATGACCATACAGCCGTGAATTGTAAGATAATTCATTATGCTTGATTATTTACAGGTTTGATTATACTATTTACAATCTTGCTTATGCTAATTATAGTTGTACTTAGGCTACTTAGTTTTTATTATACTGGTTAGTCGTTGAAAGTTTGCACCAATTCTTTATGAGTTGACCGCCATGACGTTATTACCAAAATTAATAAGGTAGTTAATAATGTACGAAAATTAATCAATGTTATAAAATGAAATAAGTGGGGGTGGAATAATATTATCTCAAAGAATCAAATACTAATAAATTCCTAAACAAAATTTGTATAATATTTACTCTCTTAGCTCAAAAATATTTGCAAATTTAATAGCAATGAGAATATCAGAAGACCCTAGGGGGCTCGGGGTCCAAATTTCGTCTTGTATATTTAGTCTTGCGGTGGACAGTGGAAGTCGATGATAGGTTACCATATTATTTTATAGCGATCACTGATGAGCCGACACAGTGGAACTATATCCATTGCGTCTTGCTGGCGACCTTGGTATGCCGTTTTGAACTCTACAGCAACGCCAGTGCTCTGTTGAATGGCAAAGGGGAACACGTACGCTGGTGTACAGTGACAGAAGTAACAGAGAAATAGTTCTCCCTTCAGCGGCTTACACTAGTGTATAAGAGAGCAATCTCGCCACAGATGATAGCACCAGAAGTACCAGTGTGTAAGCAAAATCTATCATTCAGACGATCACGCCAGAAGTACTCTTTCGTAGCTGAACACTGTCACCATCAATTTTAATACACAAGCAAAACTCCTTGGAACGAAGACAATGAACACCAAAATATCAACACATCACTACTTCTTCCTCTGAGGAAAGCTATCCCCGCAAGTCCTCGATGCACATCCGCCAATGAAATAAATCAGAAACCACAGAAAACTATAAATTAATAACATTAGCTTATAAATAACAAAATTCTTTTCCTCTACTGGCTAAAAAAGATTACTCCCTCTTCTGTCACAAATCAATCGGTAGTATAAGGACAGTTTGTATGCTAATTAGATTACTCCTCGTGGAGTGGCACATTTTATCCTTTCCAACCCCCTCCTATCTTACTTCCTCCTCCTTGCATCTCCTAAAAGAGTCACTAACCACAATTGGGACTCTACCAGGGTAATAAAGGGAGTCATTAATGACACAAATACAAGCTGTATTATTTCCCTAAACCTAACTTTGTATAACAAACGAAAATATAATTTATTTATTTCGTATGGCAGAAATACAAAAACAGTAACTACATTAAATTACAATAAATATAACTATTACTACAGACTGATGTCCAACAATTGCAGCCATTCGATTCCTTCTGTGGTTGCTTCATGAATATGGTTCATTGTACCACTGAAGCTCCTAAGTGGGCATTCCATGGCGATGTGGTGAATGGTTTGCTCGTAGTTACCGCAGTCGCAAGAAAGATTCTCTGTCATTCCCCACTTGTACATCCAGTAGTTGCATCTACCGTAGCCTGTTCTCACTCGGTTCAGTGCCGTCCAGGTTTTCTTAGGAAAGTTGAATTCAGGAGGCTGTCGTGTAGGGTCTTGGATTAGCGCATGTTGTCGGGTTTGTAATTTGTCCAATCAGCGCACCATTCTTCGCCTATGTTGAAATTATTTTGGACCAGCTCTTGATCAAACTTCCATGTTGAATATCTAGATTTTAGTCTATTGGAGCTTTGTGTGTGGAGTCCTGATGAATTAGAAGGTGTGAATATCTTAAGCATTTCTGCCATTCCTTTTTTTAAACACTCAACAGGCATGATCTTGTTCAGAACCTGTAAGAGGTTGTTTTACAATGGAGCATTATTAAATGAAAGTTTTGACGCACCAATCTCACAGGATTATATGTAAATGGAAGCGTTTATGTTGTAGAATTATAATTACCTGAAAATGCCTGAAAGCGTAAATGTTGCTTCATAGCAAATACAGACGTTTCCCATTAATTATCGCAAAGTGTCTTCCACATAATTAATGGATCCTGCTCTGATTCCGTCAATATGTGATAAATTTAGTGTCCGCGTGGCTCGTATATTCGTAACACCAGTAAATAAAACCGGGGAAGAATGACTGTGAATACCCTGACTAAGAACCAATGTCGATACACTTTCTCGCATGTAATGAGAAACACTTCTCGTTTATAGCGTGAACGGTTTCAGTGTTCACTGAATATTGAAATTATTTATTTTAATTGCATATACAGTTCACCCTGAGGTTCGTTTACACAAACTAGAGATTTTAAATAGCGTGCATCCATACTTAGCTTCGGTCATCACGTGAAACTTAAACTGAGAAACAGAGCTTATGGAAATGTTGTAAGTATTAAATCTTTATTTCCAAGATCCTTGTTTTGCTATTCGGATGGGAGTTGTCAGATTAATGCGAAAGATCCTAACGTTTATTTTTTGACACATGAAGACTGCATTGTCGAGTGTTTTTTTTAATCAATTACGATACTTCATCACATTGTTATTTTGAATGTGGATCACCATATGGAAACGTTACAGAAGTAAATGCAGCGATTTTGCCGCCTCAAACTGGGACTCCTTCATCCCAGCGACTCTCCACCTTGTGGCATATTAGAGATCCGATGGAGAGCGATTAAAGAATTTAGCCTTTAATAAACTATGTTCTTGTTCATTCGACTTTGAACCACGGGAAACAACTGGTTTGCTGTTTTTTTCTATTCCAGAATGTTTTCATTCGTTTACTGCAGTACCTCTTCAGACCTAGTGTTCTTGAAACCCTTGAATTTATTAATTTTATTTTGAATGATTTTCGAACTTCTCTCTCTTCTGGATGGACCCAAACATTTTCATATCTTTTCTCTCTTCCTCAACCCATTTTGCTGTCACCTTCAATTTAGTGACGTATTTTTTTTAAATTGTCGGTCTACTCTTACTCATTCTCATAACATGCCTATAAAATTTCAGCCTTCTCTTGTGTATTGTGTCTGTGATTTTCTCTGCATACCTATCGTTTTCCGCCAGGAACCGCCTTTTCAATTTACTGGTCCTAGGATTTTCTCTAACTCCTCAATTTTTTATTTGGTACCAGGCCTTCTGAGCTGAACATTGCCTATGTCGTAATAACTGTTGTTGATATCTAATCTTTGCTTTGCATGAGATCGCTTTCTTGTTGTAGCTATCTGTTTTGTGTTATATGCTGGTTCCATCTTTCTCTTTGATTATAAACCATGTTATTCAGTCCAACGTACCGTCGTGGGACTCGCTTTGCCCTTCAACCCCATACAGTCTTCAGCGTCCGCTTGAACACTAGACCGCTCCCGCACTTACAAAAAGCACTGCTTAAACACAAAAGGCAAAGTTTCAGCCCGTAACAATATCCTGCGGAAACTCGCAGGAAACGTATGGGGTGCACATCCCACAGTGCTCCTAACATTGGCTCTTGCACTGTGTTATTCTGCTGCAGAATATGCGTGTCCCGTTTGGTACAACTCTACTTATGCCAGACAAGTAGACGTTGCATTACATAAACCTGCAGAATTCTAATGGGTTGCCTCAGATCCACGCCGATTGAAAAACTACCTGGTCTGGCAGGAATCGCTCCCCTTGATATAAGACGGAACATTGCTGTAATATCAGAAAGAAACGAGGCTTATCAAAATTCTGCTCATGCCTTATTCGGGCATCAACTTCCAAGACAAAGGCTGAAATCTAGAAAAAGCTTCCTTAGGACGACAGCTGCTTTAGATGTACCGCTGAAAGTTTCCCGGCTCAATCTGTGGCGAACCAGAATGACTTGTGCGAATCAATGGATGCCTACTGCAGAGGCACTACCATCAGGTGGCAACCTCAACTTAAGATCTGGAGAGAAGTGGAGTGGGCAGGACCAAAGATAACCTGGCAACCTGACAAGATGGCATTGTCTTGAAGATCCTAATACTGCGTGTGAGCGTGGGCAGAACAGACCATTCAGCATTTATACAACTGCCCGCAGTTTCCCATAAACCTGTACTCCGCAAGACCTCCTTCGCGCCAGTGACAATGCCCTACAAGTTGCTGATTTTTGGTCATCCATCATAAGAATTTCTTTGTTTATTGGTATTATTTTATTTATGTTTTATTATTATTGTTTCTAACAATTTGTAAGCAGCGTTTTTGACACGAAATAAATAAAAAATTTCCTTATCTTTACCCGTTCTTTCAGAACTTCGCATAACGCGACAAAAAGATTGTTTTGACATTCGAAAAAGGTATTGCAGGCTAGTTCATGAGTCTCCAATTACTGGAAATCTTAAGTTACAGCAAGTTTCAGTAACCGAAATCCCCTCCAAAAACTGAGTGTTCGCTTTATTCACCCTTGACTCAGTTAATTACTTTAAGAACTCTATCGTTGTCGCTCTCTTAAAAAAAATTTTATTGTATTCCCGATGGTTTCATATATCATGTGTTCCATAAGTTTCATGTCCTACTGCTTTCTATTAAATTGAATTTCCTTATCCACCAACACACCTTTCGTTCGAGTTTCTAGTATAATGTGATGCATCGCAGTGAAAATGGCAGCTACTCGTGCACGTGAAACGTCCTTTGCCCCGCAATCCTGGCTGGGTTACGTTGCCGCGCGCGGTAGCAGCGCTTGTAAACAGAAATGGCTCGCACGGCAAATATACGTTTTGGCGCGCTCGAACATGGTTCGCGCGGCAGCCGCGCATAGTCGATACCCAGCTTTAAGCCATTGTGTGTGACGACTGTTTATTTGATGGTGTTGGCAGCGCGCGTTCGAGGCTGTGGGCGCCATGTCTGTGATGACGAACTGCGGGCTGCTGTCTCTGTCTCCCCAACTGCGCAGCCTTGCGCCGCACCTGTCGTCGGTGGAGTGGCTGCTGCTGTTCGTGATGCTGGAACACTTGCTGCTGGGAGTCCGCTACCTGCTGCACCTCGTCATCCCCGAGCGGCCCATGTGGGTCCGCATCGCCCTCGCCAGGCTCAACCACCAGTCCAAGCAGGCGCTCAAGCACGAGGTGGGTAATTTCGCTGGATGGTCCTTTCAGATAATGCTGATTGAAACTTAATTAGTTCTTCAGATAACAGGCTACTGTGGTACGGCCGCCATGTGATTTTTTTAAATACCTTTCTTCAAAGGATAATAAACACAGCTTCTGAACGGATTTACGAGTTCTATGAAATAAAAAAAAAAAACGATGACACATGTTTTCAACTACCGCAGCTGTTTTTAATTTCAGTGACATCCTCGTAGCAAAACACGAATAGGAATCAGAATTCGTCCAGAGACACTAAAGCACAATATAAAAGAACTCCAGCGACTAAACTTCAGCGAACATTCGCGCTTGACAACTCTCAAATAGTTACCAGCACTTCCTGCGTTCGCCATCTCCGCGCATTTAAATAGGCGCCAGCGGGTGCTAACAATTAGGTTGACAGAAAATTCATACGGAAAAAATTAGAACTAGTTCAGAGTCACTCACAATAATTAGGAAATACTGTAAAATGAAATTAAAGCTATTTGCAGGCATTACAATGTAAAATGGGCAACATAAACTACTTCAGATAGTTGAAAATCGTCCTCAATACACCGTAGTTTATACAAGATTTATAATTGCAAACTTTCAATTAATATTTCAAACATAATACTGTTTTCGATTGCATTACACATAATTTACACAGTCTGCTATCATGAAAAGTATACAAGTTTTTCATTAATCAACGTTCATCTCTCTGTACTTAATCCCTGAGATTAAAATTCATAAAAGGTTTGGTCTGAGAGCTGTTTCACGTTCCTGAGGGGATGACCCCAGTTCTCCAGTATTTAATCCTTAACGCTATGATTGTATAATGAACGTAGCCTCACTGGGTATAATTTTATTGAATTCTCTCTTTCGAATGCATACATCATTTCGTACGTCTCCTTCAACGTCTTTAAAACCATGTTTGTTTCTCTTCCATTAGTACATGTAAAATTCTTCTATGAATTACTTCCTTGTTCCAGCCTTTGAACATAGGCTGACTATGTAAATTGTAACTACTCAGTGTTTATGGAAGTTTCTAGTTTCTTCACTGTCCAAAATTCATCAAAGTATCTCCCCTTCATTTATTGAGCCTTGTATCCCCCACAGTCCTTTCTTTCCCATTCATTAACTTTTTCCTGCATCGTTACTTGAGCCTCTTAGTTTCATTCATGTTTAGTACTACGGGTGTGAACATGATTTTATAATGATAATGTTCACTTTTTAGGAGAGAATAAACGGCTTCATGGCCACAGCTATAGTTAGATGAAACCATTGAAGTCTTCAGGAGTAAGAAAGCATGGAAGAAATCTGCAGTTTCAAGTAACGTGGAGCGCCAAAAATTTATGGTTATTAATTGTGATGGAGTTTGATCTCGAGGAACTTTTAAGACTCGTCCATTTATGTGTTGTGCACATTTTAACTTTATACTGCACAGAGTGAAATAATTTAATGTTCATACTGTAGCACAATAACTTATTGCAGGCTTTGACGCACTCACTTACAAATGGAAACTTCCCACACTCTTAAGATTGGAATCAAGTATTAATTTATACTCGTAGCACATCTTGTCTCACACACCATCGGTTTTCAATTTCAGCGTACCGGGCGTGATAATGAACAGGTCTTTTGGATAATTTGCTGTCTTCCCGCAACTTTTCTTAAAGTATGTTCAGTATGGACTGTGGCTGGTCATGTATTTTAGTACTTGCTTCATCCAACTATCTCATGGTCTTTCTCTTGATCATTTTCCATTTACTAGATATTCACAATAAATCTTAGTCTATTTGCTACTACTAGCTGGTGCCCACGACTCCGTTCGTGTTTGTAAAGAATTTGGATTGACAGCTACCGACATCTAACAACCATAGTGCTCGATGGGAGACTCGATGCTATTACCACACACAAATTCCAGTCATCTGCGCTATGTAGTTCACGCATCAAAGTAAAATATACAGACACACATGTCTTTGGACGAAATACGAAAATATCCTTGATCGACCACTTTCAACCACGATATCTCCCACACTCCCAAAGTTACCGCAAATCGGCCAACGTTGTGATCGATTTGTGATTCTGTGTTACTACCATACACAAAGACCAGTGGTCTGCGCTTCATAGTTTTGGCTGAAAAGTGATACACATGGACACATGCGTTTTTGGTAGAAATTTGAAAGTGCCGCAGGTCGACCACTTTCAACCCCCATATCTCCCACACCCCCATAGCTACCGTCATCTAACAACCATAGTGCACGACAAGAGACACGATTCTACTACCACACACAAACACCAATGGTCTATGCCATGTAGTTGCGGCAGAAAAGTGACATATGCGGAGACACATGTCTTTCGTCGAAATACGAAAATCATTGATCGGCCACTACAACCACCATATCTCCCACAATACCACAGTTACTGAAATTCGGCCGACGTTGTTATCGAAAGGTGACTCTGTGGTACTACCACACACAAACGCCAGTGATCTGCTATAGATAGTTTTCGCTGAAAAGTGATACACCAAGACTGTTGCGTCTTTGGCAGAAATATGAAATTGACGTAGGTCGACAAGTTTCAACCCCCATATCTCCCACACCGCCATAGCTACCGACATCTAACAAACATAGTGCATGACAGGAGACACGATTCTACTACCACACAAAAACACCAATGGCCTATGCTATGTAGTTGTGGCAGGAAAGAGTAGTATAAGGAGACACAAATTTTTGGTCGAAATATGAAAACGCTCTGCATTGACCAAACCGAGCGTTGTGGTGTAACGGTTAGCGTTCTGGCCTCGCATTCGGGAGGAAGGCGGTTCGAATCCCCGTCCGGGCATCCAGATTTGGGTTTTCCATGGTTTCCCAAATCACTCCAGGCAAATGCCGGGATGCTTCCTTCAAAAGGCCAAGGTCGAATTCCTTCCACAACCTTCCCATTCCTTGCTCCCCCATCCTTTCCTGTCTCTAAAGACCTCGCTGTTAAGAGACGTTAAGCAGTTAAAATTTTTTTAAAAAAATGCATTGACCAACTTTAATCATCATATCTCCCACATCCCCACAGCTATCGGCATTCGGCACGACAGGAAACTCCATGCTACTTCTACACACAAAAACCAGTGATCAGTGCGAGGTAGTGGTGACTGAAAAGTGAAATACAGGAAAACACACATCTATTTATATATATATATATATGCTCTGTATTCTCTCTCTCTCTTTTTTTTTTATTGGCCTTTGGTCATTGCGACCATTTAGCCAGCTGCAATTTGTTTTTGTACAGAGTATTGTATCAGGCTCTAATCATGATATTGTGGACACTACAGTGAGGACAGCTCAAGACGAACACAACACTTAATTAAAACCACCCATCCCGAGGCCGGACTCGAACCGGCGGCCCTTGCAATGCGAAGCCAGCGCGCTAGCCACTACACTGCCAGGGCCGGCCTCTGTATTCTTGTTTTGAGGAATTCCAGTTGATTGAATCAAGTTGTTGTTACTTCTAGTCAGCGTGGCAGCTTCTCGTATCAAGATACATCTGCTACCTGAGAAAACGTTTGTCCCGTAATATCTGAGACAGAACTTATAATAGCAGTTTGCTGCTATTTCAATCGTATTGTTTATTTCTAGAAGCAGCTTGTTATCAGCTGCCAATTTATTTAAAGTTTGGAACAGTTTCAATATCACGCTGTACTAATTTTAATTTGACTGGTATTCTTTCTCTTCTAACCGCCAAGTACACAATTTTAGTCTTACCTATATTAAATCTAAACCTCGAAATTCTTATTTACACCAGCGAAACTATTTCTGGAGTCCTCCTTCACTCTTCTCTCCAAAAACTATCATCCGCGAAAACCATGGCATTCATGTTCTTGTTTTTTTTTGTGTGTTTTTTTTTTATCAGCCCAATAATTTGGTTCATAATGCTTATGAAAAGTAGCGGAAACGTACTTCTTCCTTGTTTTACTCCATTTCTAGTGTCAAATCATCCTGACCTACTTGGTTATACTTGAACGCAACTCACGGTATTTTGATAGTGTTTAATTCTGTCCACTATGCCTGCGGGTAAACTTTCGGAGTATGGTGGTGAGGAATGTTATTTTAATCCTGACTGACTTATTTCTTTCTCACCTTTTCTCAAAGTTATTTCTAACTAGATTAGTCAGACCTAAACAAACGTCTTTCTTCCTCTCGATTTGGTTCAACTGTGTTCTTATCTTTGCTGTTGCTTGACTTGTTTTATGTGCCTGCATAATATTTTTTATGAATGAAAATGAAGTAACATACTTTATTTTAGGCAAAAATAAAATCTGCTCATGATGAGCATATTTTCATTCAAAACAGTTCCCTTCGTACATATTATTGTTGGATTATTTTGCAAATACGAAGGAGACACACACCGATTAAGAATTTAAGGGCTCGAAATTGGAAACAAATTGCGCATTCGTAGAGCCGTAAAGTTCCAGTGGAAATAAAGAATATTGTGAAAAACTAAGTAATAACATTTTGGCTAGTTTCAAGACATGCTATGCATTTGTGGATTGTTAACCCGTGCGATCTTTTATTTATATTTTTTTCTCCACACACACATTTCTGGGTTTTACCATTTAAATTACGATGTTAAAAAGAATTTGCAATAGAAATGGTTAGTATACGGTAAATATGTTTTACAGGCGAACGCGTTTATTTCATGACTGGAGACCAGTGCCGGATCAAGAGGGGAAAAGTGGGGGGGGGGGGGGACGGCGAGCAATCCGGGGCGCTCCCCTGGTAACTAACTTAAGGGGGGGGGGGCGCATAATCATGTTTGAAAGGCGGCAACCTTCCACTACTGCTCTGAGTGGCATCACCAGCACTCGGGGTGGCAACAGTTTTTGTCCCGGCTGGGAAAATTTCTAGATCCGCTACTGCTAGAAACCTAATCGCACAGTACTGTTTATAATACGTGAAATATAGTCTTTAACCTCTAACTCTGTATGATGTAAACTAATGTCCTCTGGTCACAAGTATGAAGTGAAATACTATATTATACAAATGGTTATTCATGGTGTCTTGAAGTTTGTTGCGTGGTCAGAGCTGCCTAAACACAATTCTGAAACTGAAATGTGTAAACCCGAATTAGGAAAATATTTCAATCACAGGCCTACATGTCTCTTTGGTTTCCTTTTCAAATGATTTCCTTTCCTTGATTTATCGAAACTGACTATAGCGATTTTCGTTGTCCTTTGGTTTGCTGCGTTTTTAATTAAACACTTGCAGAAACTGATTAGTACAATATTTACGATTATTTCATTCGCAGATCCGTTGCTCAGGTCGCCATTTGACCTCGGGCGTCAGAAATAATTATGCATTATCAAGAAAATGATGGTAACTAGGTTACGGGAAAAAAATAGACACTGTTCAACGAATAGGCCTATCTTTAATTTAATGCAGACTTCAGTTTAAACCAACCCATCATACGCATCTGGGAAGCTAACTTTGTTGTAAAACGATCCAGGATGGAATAAAAACACGACCAATAATTGGAAACTGCAAATCTGTACAGTGACAGTTTGGTAGCGGATTATAAATTCATTCAGTCTCGCTTCTTCACACAATCAAAAATTGTTCTTTGTATTATCAGCTGAGCTATTTAATATTGGTTGCTCTACTTAATACACTGAAAAAAGCTGATATAATCAAGCAAAGGTAGTTACTGGTGATATCCAATCAAACTAGTCTATACCACGATTAGCGATGGTGTCGGATCTTGTGATTTCAAGAATAGTCAACTAGCGTCTCGCTGGAACACAAAATCCTTTTATATACTGTTCGTCATAGAATTTTATTCTTCCTGCCTTCATTAACACTGAATAAATAAATAACTGATTAAATCGCTTTGAGATAAATCGGTCTCCCGTCACGCTTCATGAAAACGCCGGGATATACCTAACACACGCCATGGCCGATTGCCATCCTGCTCCGATCACTTCGAAGTCGAATAGCGGTTAACTTTCAAAATCATCACCGCATTCAAATCCCGTATTACTTCCCGCGGTACAACTGTTATTTTGGGAACACGGAGATATCTGTGAACTATTCGCTGTTTCTCGTACCGACAGAGGTTGGTCTGCTGTGAAACCCTGGGTCCGTGACAAGGCGCATTATGCTACAGATGCTCCTGATGTTGGTTCACTGCGGCATGAAAGGGGAGGTACTTAGCCGTCCATGCATACCACGCCGTGTATATATAGAGCAAATTAGCTAGCATAGAGCCTGCCTCGTAGTGTTCCCGAACGCCGCTAGGTGGCAACACGTGGCAGCATCGGGAATCACGGTTGCTTAACAATCTTATAATGGTGCGACCAGAAAAGATGATAATATATGGAAAATAATATATATAATAATTCGAAGATGTGTATGTAATCGTCTTGTTTCCCTGTTCCACAAAACTTTGTAAACGTGCAATGCTAATGCAATTTTGTATTTAGCTAATTAGGGAACGTGCACAAACTACATGTCTTGGTCCAGGTTGGGGAGGTTCGTTGGAAGGCTACGCTGGGCTAGGGATGGGCATTTAAAAGAATGTATCGATAAATATCGAAAAGATATTTACAAACACTATCGATATATATCTGGAAAAATATCGATATTTCGATATTTTTGGCTAAAGGGAGTAATTATCTTTAAAAAAATCATAAAATACATCAAAATATTTTAGAAAATTAGAGACACAGGTAGAAATTATACATACTTTTATTAATTTATTATTTTTTTCTATCAATCAAACCAGTATTCGTCTGATATGGACATCAAAAGGACTCTGTTTTATGTGTTACCCCGTAAATCTACTCCTGTTGTTCGGTACAGCTAAGTTGACTGCAGAAGCCGCTCTTTCGGACGACACAGAAGAAGCTTGACATATAAGGTATTTCAGCGCGATTTCCGAAAGCTCTGGCTTAGAGCGCTGGCAATTCACCCAAAACTTTACTGGGCCTGATTTTCTGTCTATTAATGGTTGGTCCAGATACTGCTTAAGCTCATTAGGAACTAAGCCAGAGCTTGGAACCTCTTTCATAACAGTAGTGCTAAGGGATAATAGCTTTTCATGTGTGGACCAAATTGATATTGGTGTCATAGTGATTGAAAAACTAAAAACCGCTCTCACTACATCAATCGAAGACAGCAGTCACAAGAAAGTATTCTTTAGTGGGGCTGTAATTCACGAGAAAGCTATATGTCCTTATACATATTTTAAAGAGCATTACGATGAATATTAGGATAGAGGATTTAAAGCAATCCAGAATTTATTAAGTTCAAAGTGCGACAATCACTCCATTACATCAAAATTTGTCTTTATACTTGGAATGTATTCCCTGTAATCCTATATAAACTTTCATTCCGTATTCAAGGTTACCGTATTCAAGATTTCCGTATTCAAGATTTTCGTATTTGCAGCATATTTACGGAACGTATTCCTTGCGATTAAGGAGTTTCGACTCTAGACTAGATTGTAGACATTTAAATGAATTAACGGACATTCATAATGACTTGAGGTACATCAACCCATTAATTGTTATTCGTAAATGGAAAATAAACAGTTGAAAAGAGAATATTTCAACTACAAAGGTAAAATAATCGCTTACATGCTAACATAAAAATTACGTTAACGTCAAGTTGTTAAAATATAACAGCTTTTTTTAACCTCTCAACCGCTGATGAAGCTGTTATATTTCGACGATTTCACTTTTTAAGACACTTTCAGAAGTTTGGATATGTACGTATATTTATCCTATATAAAAGTAACTATTAAATTGGATATTGAATTGCGTTCGTAGAAAAAATATCGAATTGGTACATAAAATCGATACACCAAATGCAATATCGATATATCGATCTATCGAAAATAAAAATATCGGCTATAAATATAGATTACATTTAGAAAAAATATCGATATATCGATACATCGATATATTTTGCCCATCCCTACGCTGGGCTACGTGGGGGAAGGGGGAGGGCTTTCTTTTCATAACATTTTTCACAGTTAAAATGGGGAACAGAACACACAACAGCATGTGAATATTTATTTCCCTCATTTAATTATCTCCGTGTGTAATTTACAATAGTCTGACAGGAGAAAACAGTACAAAATGTCTTTTGGAATCAAAAGGGGGAAAAAAGCTACGTGAGGGGGAGGGGGGGTTTAGAGGCAAATTCACATAGGGCTACGTGAGGGGGGGGGGGGTTTCACAGGAGGCCAAAATTTAGCTACGTGGTTTATGGACGCTCCCTCAGCTGTGTTCCTAAATCCAGTTGCATCAGAAATCTGACGTTTCTTGGGACAATTATGTGGTTCATAGATTAACATGATTGTCATTGTTTCCTAAACGCATGTTGTGGTTTAGTATCGTTACTAATTGGAAGTTAATGATAAATATTTGAGTATTTAGAAGTCTTCCATCAGATTTTTAATCTCATCTGATTTTTGCCGTTTATAATGTCGTGTACCATTCTCAGCAGATGAGAACAATAGATTGATAGCATGATGTTCCTTCCCCATGTCGTAAGAGTGTTACCCATGTCCTGTACACTATTTTATCTAAATTTTCCGAATAAGACCATTTACTCGTAATTTTAATCGTTATTTTCCATGTAAAACTGCATCTATATCTTGAAAAAGTGTGAGCGGACGAAACTTAGGACATATTTGAATTAAAAATTAAAGTTTTAATGCATAATAATTTTTATAGCATGCTGAATAGTTGAGAATAGTTTTTTAAATAGTTTTACGTAATAGCATCCAAAAAAAATCGGATTACTTGTTGCTCTCTTTGATAGTTGACATGTACATCTATAGTACACATATCGTGTAATTCTAATGCAGTTCCATTTTACTTTCTGTGTCGTGTTGTTTTTAGCATTAAGATATATTCCGGGTTCAGTGTATAGTAAAGGTAGTCCTTCTTCCTTGCAGTAAGCATGTTGGGATGAATTCATGGAGGCTGAGTTCCGTATTTCAATTCGTAAGCTGCGCAGAAATATATATATATAAATTTGCTTATTACATATCCTAAATTACATGAAGATGGTATTTTGAGTTTGTATTTAGTACACATCTTATCTGTCTTGTAATTCAGTATTACTCTACAAGGTGAAATGTATAAAACTAATTATTAAATTTCACATGTAAATTTTCAGTGTGCTAAACCGGTCAACCGGTCGCATATTTAAACATAAATAACGCATATAAGTACTTTTCGTATATAAATTTCCTGTTTCATCCCAATAAGTTTGGCAGTACTTTTCTACAAGTCACAGTTGAATATCAGATTTTTAGTGGTCTTGTGTGTTTCTTTCACACTGAAGTATTGGTTGTTCCAGCGCATGCTGAAGACGCGCCGACAGGCGTTGACTCGGAAGTACCGAACGATCCACGGCCCTCACAATCGGGTGCAGGACCTGCCGTCTTAGTGCCTTGTTACTTTTGTGATGTCTTAATTTATACTGACACTTTGTTGTTTATTTGTTACTTGTATATAACAAGTAAAAGATGTTGTTACAGTTTGTTTTGATACATGTCTATTACAAAATGTGATAATTGTATAAAACGAGCGAAAAATGTTGTTATAGTTTGTTTTTATACATATCTATTAAAAATATAATTTTTTTACAGATATATGTTCAATTTTTAATGTGCCCCTGTATTCGTCTATTTCCTACGTTTTAATTAAAATTGATTATTGCTTAATGCAAGATTTGTGGAGCTCAAATACGATTAAGAATCATTGTCGTGGCAGAATCTAAGCGAGGAGGATCAAACAACTGGTTTTAAAACTAGTTCACAGAAATTAATCAGTTAGTAACTAAAAACTATCCATCCACCAGATCTCAATAGAAGATTAAGAAAGCCAGAAACTTTATATTATTCTTTCAAACCATCTTCTACAATATTCTATGGTACAAATAACATATTGGAAAATATTTCTTTTCACCGAAAAATTTAACATTAAGTACTCATTATCATTCTAATTAGTGTGTCTTTCCAGAAAATTGGAGTTTATTCATAATTCCAAAGAACTAACAAACTTTATTAAATATCAATATGTAATACGCCACTGTATCTCAAATTCCTGACAATAATATCTCATTCTGTGGGAATATGATACGATCAACTTCATACAGACGATAGTAATATCTGAACGATATGGTCTTGCTGTTCAACATCACGTTATAAACACATGCCCTCAATATGGCTACCGTATCTAATTTAAAACTCAAATTTTTGGAATCGAATTTACTTTTTCCACATTCCACATTTTCGTTAACAACGTAAGACCTGTTTCTCTCCAAAGCTTTACTACGCTGTAATGATCCAGTTAGTTAAGCCACGTGTGCGACACGTGACCAAAAGCCAATGGGTTGCGGGTTCGCCCCTGCAGGTCTACATCTACGGAGCGTAGTTTAGAACTGACGCCCAGAGAGTTCATCACCATCCGTCATAGAAGAAACACCTAGACTCCATGTAGGATTAGCAGCTACTTCCTAAATGCATTAAATTACCTTCTGCTGGCTGTGAAAAATACTCTTGGTAGCGAGAATTTCATGAGTAATATTCTTGAATTGATTCTGAGTTACCTTCGTACCGTATTTTCATGATTATTCACATGTTTGTCCAGATATACCAGTCAAGTGAATTTATTTCCTGCGCTGTTTCATTTTCTAATTCTGATTTCCTCTCCGTAGGTATTAAAAGCAGAATAGCACTAGCAAAAAGAGCATTCATGAAAAAGAGAAACCTTTTAGTTTCAAATATTGCTCTAGGAATTAGAAAGAACTTTTTAAAACTCTTTGTGTGGAGCACAGCACTTTATGGTAGCGAAACATGGACTTTAGGAATACCGGAAATAAAGAAAATTGAAGCATTTGAAATGTGGTGCTACAGAAGAATGCTGAAAATTAAGTGGACAGACAAAGTAAGAAATGAACGAGTTTTGCAAATGATGGGTGAGAAAAGAAGTTTGTTGAAGAAGCTTACGGAAAGAAGAGACATGCTGGATTGGTTAATTTGTTAGTGGGGAACAGTTGAAGGAAAGATCTGTAGAGGAAGACAGAGATTAGAATATATGAAACAGATAATTGAGGACGTGGGCTGTAAGGGGTATGTAGAAATGAAGAGGTTAGCACAGGATAGGAAAGGATGGAGGATTGCATCAAACCAGTCGAAAGACTGACGACAGCAAAAAAAAAAAAAAAGGTATCATTAAGTTTGAGAGTGTGTAATCCTTCGATCATAAATACCACATATTTCAGGTAAAACTAACCCGAAAGTGATTGATCGAAGCGAGCCCTACTTCGCTCGATTCACTACACTTTACAAAATAATGGGATAAAAGCGTGAGATATTTAAATTTTTTACCTCTTGGAGGAAACTCGGCATTCCAATCTTGATCTGGGGTTCTGTTCCAGTTCCAGCTATGCGCTTTTCAGACTTCAGTGATTTCTTGGAATTGGCTGTGCTAAGCTCATGTCTGATTTCCATCTCATCATTTCCAGTGACTATATCTCTATTCTAATAGTCTTGCCATCGAGGAAACCTAAAATCACAGTGAAAGAAACACTAGTATGTGATTTGTATGAATTGAAGACACGGAATGACCGAGAAATTCAACTATAACAAGTTTACGGTAAATGTTGTTAGCGGAAATCTGATTCAAAAGCAAAAAGTTATGACATAAAAATTACTTGTAGGGACTAGCCAGTGATTAAAATCTTGAGTTGCATGTATAATGTTAACCTCAGTTGAAAAAGGCATTCTAAGATGCTAAGCAACGTAATGAAAACTGATTACATAAGGAATTTGTAGTTGAATTGTTCCAAACGTTTCTTTAAAAACTGAATATTTAACTGGACTTATCACTACACATCATGGGTTTTAGGGAGCCCACAGAGGAAAACAAGCATTTGAAATGTGATACTGCGAAAGGATGCCGAATGTTAACTAGACAGATAAAGTAAGACATTACAGAGAGAGAGAGAGAGAAAGGGGGGGGGGGGAGTTAGCGGAACAGTCTCTAAAAAAGAAGAGGCAGGATGGTAGGTCACAGTTTAAGACTTGGCATACTGGTTAATTTGTTAATGAAAGAATAATTGAAGAAAAAGAATGGATGGCCGCTGTTCGAGTCTGTTGCATGAATTTTTCGTGAAAATGTCTGTGATGAAATATTATATGCGATTTAGAACAATAATTATAGTATATGGAACATTACAGTTTTACCGCATACAATGAGGAATTGTGGCAGCTAAAGATGCAAAAGCACTCCTGACACCGCGTTTAATTAGTGTCTAGTGAAAGTCAAATCAATGTTGGTGTTATAGGAGCGTATATCATCACTGGCATCATACCGAACTGTTGGATGCGGAAATAGGGGGAAACTGAAGGTTTCATTATTCTTCCCTCGATATTAATATTTATAAACTTTTAAGCATTTTTGCTTATGGCTTTACGCCTCGTCGATATAGAGGTAATTACAGACGGGAAAGGAACAGGAATGAATTCGGCCATGGTATTTTGAAGGAGCCATCACGGCATTCGGGAAACCATGGAAAACTGAAATTTGGATTACCGGACGAGGATTCGAACCTGGTCCTCTAGAATGAGAGGCCAGAGCGTTACCGCTCACCCTTCTCGCTCTTTCTATATCGCGAAATTGACATGGGGATGGCACTTTTAGAGTACTTGGCCTGTTACGTGTTTAAAATAAACTTATGTTTTAAGGCCCAAGTCGACAAACTTAAAAATCTTGCCCTGCACTTTGTCTACCGTAACGCAAGTCAGTACAACATCTGCTGCGGAGCAGTTGAAATTCTTTAACAAACGCGCCTTAGTGATGAAGGATCATGAAAATAAAAATTCAGGAATATATGTACCACTGCTTTTACTATGTACTTTCATCAGAGCAAGGAATCCAATATAAGCAATTAAAAAGACATTTGTACGGCAATCCTGCATTAAAGTTGCATTTTACATGTTGATAAATATCTTTTTCTAAAAATTTCCTTAGCAGCTGAAGGTGATTCGATTATTTTCTTTATTAAAAACTAGGTTGAAACTGCCATTAGCGTTTTTTTAACGCCTGGTGTAACTGTAATAGAAAACTGCCTGGAAGGCGCGGAACTGTCTCCCTGTTTAGTTCGCTTGCTAAAGTTAGTGCATTTGGTCTACCTCATGTGTTTGAGTGTTCAACTCTGGTGTAAGCCTGAGGGCTTAAGGCCTGGTCAGAGCACGGGCAGCGGGCGCGTGCAGAGAAGACTGCACGCAGCGGGCACTGTATTACGTTGTACTGCATCAGCCCTGTCAAACAGCGGGCAGCGCGGGCAGCGATCAGGTTGTGAGTGCACACAGATATCGCGCGATCACGTCGAGGTGGCGAACGTCGAAATAGAGAAATTCATTAATTTCGTGCGCGAAAAATATTATTTATTTGATTCACGCCATTCCGACTACGAAAATAACAACAAAAGTGAAGTTGGATTGAAATTGTAGAGAAAATGAAAGAAACTAGCGATTGCTATTTGCATTACTATTTATTTATTTAAAACATTTTATTTCATTTATGATTTGAATTAAATTATTTACATAATCATTATTTATTGGTTACATTATTTTGTTGCAACTTATTATTATTTATTTGCACTTTTGACATATAACATATAATTCTCTTTGCCTGAGTAAGCAGGAAATTAGTAAACACATATGTTTACGATACGTTTAAATATGGATTAAAAATAATTAAAGTAAGCGACGAATTGATTTCTCATTTGAACCAAATCTCTGGTTTGTGGGCATTGTATTTGAGAACGCCGTTCTGGACAGATCTGGACTATTTAATATTTCATCATTTGTGATACCTGCAGCATTATATTACATTGAAGATAACTGGGCAAGCAACATACAGATTTAACAACATGAATTGTAGTTTCAATTTCCGTCTCCATAGCTAAATAAACGCAGAGTGTGGTGGTGTAACGGTTAGCGTTCTCGCCTCGCATTCGGGAGGACGGCGGTTCGAATCCCCGTCCGGGCATCCAGATTGTTTTCCATGGTTTCCCAAATCACTCCAGGTAAATGCCTGGATGCTTCATTCATAAGGCCATGGCCGAATTCCTTTCATTCCTTGCCCCCCCCCCCCCATCCTTTCCCGTCTCTAAAGACCTCTCTGTTAAGAGACGTTAAGCATTTTTTTATTTTTTTTTAAAAAAAAAAAAAAAAAAAAAAAGCTAAACACGCCACTTGTGAGCTAATATGCCAAAACCATTTTCAATGAAACGTCGTGCTCTGCTAAGCAGTTTATTAAATTTTTTTCTTTGATAGTCTGTCGGAAAAGAGCGCATTAAATAAATCTGCAGTGCGTAACCTTCGTCGGCTACAAATACATAAGGGACGGGGGTATCCATACCTGGCAATGCTTTCGAAGATAGAATAGTTTCACAGTGAACGAATTCAGAATAACAGGAAAAATTTTGAACTATGCTACTGTCGCTGTGCGGCCGTAACTGTCAATATCAACTACAAGGATTTTTAAACTGGATCAAAAATATCCAGTAAAACTATGGGAAAAAAGTAACAAAAATAGCTTGAGCCAATGTTGTTAGGACATTTTATTTTCACATCTTTTCTGTTTACACTTTAAATTCAATTCGGAAAGTGCCAAGGTACTCTGAACCCCTCCTCAGAGCTTTTCACACATCATCGGTCGCAACAGGTAGATATGCAGGCTGTAAAACGTGCCAGCTTCTTCTTCTACTACGCTGGAGACAGTCGTATTACTGATACGGAAGGAAAAAGCGAGTCACCTGTGGCCCAATACTGTGATCGTTTCGCATGACGCTTGTTCCTCACACTGGATCACAGCCCGCGCTGTGTTTGACATCCCGTGTTTAGCACGCGCACGCTGCCCGCGCTCTGTTTGACCTGACCTTTATAGTCATGGAAGAGGAAAATATAGAAGAACCTCCATAGCAAGTGGCCGATCTTATTTATCAGACTTCATAAACTTATCTCAACACTGAAGAAGTTCCTGTATGCACAACATCTACAAAATAGCAGGCTCTACGTGACCGAGATAGACTTAAACATGTGTGTCGATGAAACTGTATCAATATTTAATTCTCCTCCCTCGAGTACAGATATGCCTCTCCGTGGGGACACGAGAAATTCAGTGAATCTATGAAGTCCACTTTCCCCAGCGGTACAGCAGGCACTAAAGATAAGCCTGATTATCAACAGAACTTCATGTACCAAGGTTCCGTCCCATTCACGGTATTTGCCGAATAGGCGAATTCTGGATCTATGCTTAATCGTGGAGCTATCGGTCGGCTTCACCCGATGTCCGTAGGTAAGTTAGATAGAGATACCATCCCAAATATATATATTCATATTGCATAACGATAGAAACAGAGTATAACTACAACTTAATAATGCTAAGGCCGTATATAGTTTAGCAGTCATCAAATTACCACTACGGAGTAACGTTAGAAAAACGAAGGAGTAAACGCAAGTATAACGCAAGATAAACTCTTGAACGAATTAGTATCAGACAAAAAAGTGACTGCTGTGAGAAGGCTAATGAAAAACCGTAATAGAGCGGTAACTCCAAGCTCGTCTCGCGTAAGATGATATGCCTTACTTTCAAAGGGCAAACTCTACCAGCGTTTGTCCCTATTCATTAATCACGATATCCAATGGAACCATATATCCAAAGAGTAATCCAATGTTTTAGATGTGGTCAGGTTAACACTGTCGAAGCATAGCACATTGTGTGAAATGCGAGGAAGCGCACGACGCAGCTGATTGTAACATGCACAGTACAGTCGGGGATATAATTCGCGAGACCCCTCGCCTTTCGATTATGCTTCGTTCTAGACACGACTGCCTCATGGGACAGCATAACTGGTAGGTGGTACACTAAATTTATGATAAAATAGACCTCTCATACCCAGCACTTTACCCAAGACTAAAAAAATGAGCTCTCGCGCGAGAGACTCGCAAACGCTCAGAGGCAAAGTTCGGAGTTCTACAGTTAAAATAATCACGAGTATCACTATTTTAATCATAATAACTATTGAATTAATGAAATCGATTGATTTAGAGGAATGATACCGCTTTTTTAGAAATTTTGATAGCCACTCCATATATATATTAGTAAACAATTGACAATTCGCTAGCAAACGAAATTACATGATTAATACTAAAACGAATCGCTAAATTACTCACGGATAAAAATTTTTAAAAACCAATAACAGAGTTTGTATGCACATAATCACACGTTCTAGCGCTGCAGCGTTATCGAACTGTGTGTGACAAGCGTAAGTAGTAAGTGTATTTACGAAAGTACTCAAATGGCGAACTAAATGACGAAATATAAATTAGTTATTTCCACATACTTCAGTAGTTCGGAATAAGAATACCTTAATTTTGTTTTCACCATAACATATTTAGAAGGTAAGTTTAACTTGATCGCAGTAGTTACAGTTTCAGTAGTAATAATAATAATTAATAACAGTAAATCCGTCGATAATGTAAATAAGCGGTTTCAGATTTTAAAGCTGAAAGAATGGAAGCGGGAAACCTCTCATGTCTTCCTTTGTTTCTCCCTAGCCCTGATACTTCTTGCCTTCCAAACCAGATGGGTTATGGATAACAATTTTGCCTGGCATTCGGCAGAACGCGGATTCAAGCCCCGTAGGACATCCCATTTCAGTTTGCCACAGTTTCCATAGACAAAACAACAAAGATAGAAAGCTTAAAAATGTCGCAAATTACTGTCAGTTTCCAAGCTTAAAGACAAAAGCTATTGATACTTCTCCAAATCATAATTTGTATTATTAAATTCAGTAGATTGTTTTATCAGTGTAAAGGAAGATGTTGTGGAAGTAAAGGTATCTAAACACAAACAAAAGTTGAAACTCCGAAATAATATGAGACGGAAACCCAATATTAACAAACCCAAATTTGACGTTGTTTGTGACTATGACCCAACGACCAAGGTATCTTCTTTTAAAAACAAAAGCAGCTGCAGAGACGCTGACAGGAATTATTCCGAAAATGAATAAAAAGGCTTCACATGAAATGTTTTGCAGTTACGAGGCCATAGAAAGAGAAAGGATGAAAGTGTTGTAACTCAACGCTTGTAGTGTACCCGGGAGTAAGGATTGCCATCAGTTATTACTCTCTATCATTAAAATTTTGTATATATATAATACCTTGTTCAATTTTGCCTGAGCGCCATGGAAGGAGTACTTCCAGAATTTTCAATAAACATTTAGAAATGCAATTATTTGTTTTATTACAAGGAAAATTATATTAATTTTATCTACTGACACGCATTTATTGTTATCAATATAAGAAAAGATGATTTGCATTAACTAACACACAAAACAAGAATTAAATCTATATAATAAATTGATTAAATAAACAACGAAATGACAGTCCAACTAACTCAAAACACAATCAGAGAGCACAGTTATCTACAGGTTTTCGCTTTTGGGTACAATGCGCCACACTTTGACTCGGTTTGTTCTGGTGGAATATAAAAATTGTGTAATTACCATCTAGTTGATGTCCATATTGTAGTCAGCGCTGTCCGTTCTTCTGGAATTTCTATGCACAACCCACACAAAACAAACTTCAATCGTCGCACTGCAATTACACTGGACGAGCACTTGCTTTGGAACACATTCGATGATTATCCTTTCGAACGGCGTCTCCCTGGCCAGCTGCAAGCGTGAAACAAGAAAAACAAAACTTGTCTGAACTTATTATCAAATAATAGTGTATCCTTCCATGCATACAAGCGCGCGCGCGCACACACACACACACACACACACACACACACACACACACACACACACACGAGCTCTATACTACTCGCACCGCTGGCACGGGACGGACTGTCCCCACTGAAGGAATGCGGTCAGCTTATCTCCTTTCCAATCTCCAAACACCTGCACTCAAAGGGTGCCGCGCGCGATGGTTGCACTGCGAAATAGTCTCTCCTGCTCGCACCGACCAACGCTTGCTAGTAAAATATGAAGCTTCCGCGAGCGGACCGCTTCACGCTTTATTCATAATTATGTATTCTTCATTAAAATTATTTTAGAAAATTACTCTTTCTGCATTTCTACTTCAAAATGCTCTCAAAGCATCTTGAAAATGTTCTATGACGTACTATTTGCATGATGGAATTAATTCATTAAAATTGTGTATTGATCGTGCATAAAAAAAACTCCAAGCATACCTTACGGGAAATTGATCTGCTACGATCTTTGGATTTAAATATTTTGGTCTTTTCTCTGGTAAAAAAATGTGTAAACGTGATTGCAATCGCGATGGCTAACACAGATGATAAATCCAAAGTGCATCAGCCACTTCCGGGAGCGATTTTCCTCAACTTAATTTACCTGCTCTGTGTTTATCCCTGAACGTTGTATCTGAGACAGCTCAAGAGAGGAAATCATCATAGGAGAACAGAACATATTACGTTACGAACCATCGTTTTCTGAACTTAAAAATAACATAAAGTAATCTCGACATAGTTGTTCTCTAAGACGTGGAAATGTTCGATCCACTACAGATTTCAGAATTACGTTTAGTCAGATGTTCCACATAGCAACCACAGGCACATAGATGTTGGTTTTCAGATAAGTATGATTAACCTTTTATGAATCCATAATATTCACCTATTCCTATTTCACCTATTTCCTATAATACACACACAAAAGGATTTAGAAATTTCAGCTGCATATGAAGTTAGCGAACATCGCTAATTGTTTGACTAACTAATATAAATCTTTTCTCAGTGCTGTCTTTCCTAGTATAAACTTTCACGGTAGGCTTCATTGTGAGAATAATTATGACACTGGCTCAATTCCCTTTTCGGGTATCCCGATTTCAGTTTTCCATGGTTTCACAAAATCAGTCGAGATGAACGCTGGGAGGGTTCATTCAAAGGCAATGGCCGAATTCCTTCCCGTTATTGTCTCCAATCCACTCTCATCTCTAATGACCTAGATGTAAACGAGACGAAAGCCTTAAGCACAAAACAGAGGCAATTAACACAAGAACGAATGAGTGGTTTTCAGAGGAGAAATATAAATTCCTCAGTACCATCGATCGGCACTAACATAACTGCAAAAGCTAAAATTGAAATATAGAGCAAATCTGATCGTTTGAATTCGAAATGCCGTAATCACAAATATGTGATGCTACACGAAGGGCAGATGTTTCGTTCATAAAAACTTTTTCATCGACTTCTGAAGGATTTAATTTGTATAACTCAAAAACACTCTGAGTTGTTAGGTGGGTTGAGGGTTCAGAGTCAATTCTTGTTATATTAATTTGCATCGCATCACGTCACCTAGTGTTTAACATCTATTCACACACCAATAAGAAATAATGTGCCATTATCATCACTATGTAAAAATCCCAAATTAGCAGTATTCCTGTCGGAAAAATTGAATAGTTACGAAATTCGAATTGCGTACTAATTCGTCAAGACTAATGAATGAAGATGTAATTCTCAATTCTATCTTGGGTACTATGACAAACGATTCGCGAAATCGTAATACAAGGAAACAGGCATCGTTTGTATCAGAAGTCTTCCTCGTCCTCTGCGCCACTTGTTTTCAAACTACAATCTGCGACAGTGTGTTTCGTTGCAACAACGAAAATGAATCACTTAAGTGACGCTGAAAGGGGTCAGTTATTGCTCTACATGAAGAAAGGCATTCTAACACTTCAGTGGCTACAACCTTGGGGATTCACAAATTCAACGTTGCAAGGTGGTTGCGGAGATATGAAGACGAAAGAAATGTCTCAGAGCGGTCCAACACAGACAGTTGCATGACGAAAAACAACAACTGACCAGGATCGAAAAACTGTTAGACTTTGCCGTAACTCCCCGTTTTTAAGTGCATGGCAGTTGTGGAATAACTTAACACTTGACATAAGCACTAAAACAACCACAAGGAGCTTACGAGAACAAGGTTTGCAAGCCAGACGTGATGCGATTAAGGAGTGGCCTAATCTTCGCATCTGATAATGCTGCCAGGTGTCCTGATTAATGGAGACATGTCGTCTTCAGTGATGAGAAGGTGTTTACGAAGGGATCTGCGGGTAATGTGATGGTGTACCGCCAACGTGAAACAAGATTTGAGCAACATTCACCACAGCCGCAGAAGTGGTAGAGTATCTATTACCGTCTGGGCGTGGATTTCTGCTGCAGGTTGCGGTGTACTGTGGGAGGTGGACGGCCGTCTTAATTCCGCAGCCTATATATCTATTCTGGAGAACGTGATGTTGCCATCTGTGAGGCAGAGATTTCCGGAAGGGGATATCATGTTCCATCATGACTGGTCACCAGTCCACCAGTCCCGTCTAGATCAGAGGGGATTCCTCGAACACCCCGAAATACTGCAAATTGATTGGCCACCCAAGAGAGCTGAAACACAGAAAATATTTGGGCAGAAATGGTCAGAATTATAAAAGAAAAGGGGGATGTGCCGACGACCCGGTGGCATTTATGATGTATGGAAAGAACTGGCCGAAAATCGTGGTTTATGTCACGCCTCATTTTTTTCCATGTTGTTGTGGATGAGGAGCGAGGCTGGACAAGACACTGAAAGCTAACTCAGTGTATTTTTTTACTTCTCCATAACTATTCTGCCACACCTCTTTTCCGGCATTCAGTGATCTTATCCCTGTATTACATCCTGAGCCGTTTCCAAACATCATTTTTCCCTTCCTCCTCTCCCCGTCACCAAAGATATCTGGGCAGAGTACAAGTATCAATCCAAGAAGGAATATCCAACCGTTCGTCGGTGGTGGCGTAGTAAGAAAACCGACAGAGTAGAAAATGAGGTGTGGCAGCTGGTACGAATCTCTGTGGAAGCTTTTTTTTTTTTTTTTTTTTTTTTATCCTGATCTTGATTTCTTTTTAGCCTCCTATATAAAATTATATAAAATATAAATCCTTGGTAAATAATCTTTTCCATGACATTTCAAAAAAATATAACATACATTTAAAGACTGAATTGGTAAAAAAAACAGCAAGAAAGCATTTGTGTTAGTTTATCGATACGTGCATCCTCTCCATTCTTTTAGCTTCTCAGTTGGTGGATGATGTGAATTTAGTGATCGACAGTACATTAAATACAAGAAGAACGTAACAGTTCATGAAAATCACTTATGTCCGGAGCTGGACTCGAACCGTCTGCTCCAGGAACTACCGGAGCGCTACAGTGCCAGCTGCTGAGTCCTACCAAGACCGCAACAGAGGGGGCAACAACTCTTACATACATGTTGACCAGCATTACGTTTCCTGGTTCCGAGCTTGCTGTGTATAACTCCAAATTTTCTGTCTCATAAACAACTGTTACAAAATATAAAAACAATTGTTAATTCTCATTCATTATTGATTGGTATCAGCTTCTAAAATTTTCGCATTTGTGAAACTTCTTGTTGTATTCTGGGTAACCAGATGACTGGTAACAATTTTACCGCTTAAATCAGTGCAGGTTCTTTACGGACTACTGTCGGAAGAGTTCACCGTAATATTAACATCAGTACGAAGTGAAAAGTTGGTCTACAATAATAACTTCATGTAGCAAAAAGCGTATAAATCGCGAAATGAACTAATGATTTTGTACGTGTCCGCTAGCAAACGCAGCAGTTCGTTAATTACCAAATGTTTTAAGTGCATGCCCTTGGATACTTACCAATAACGTTTTTGGTAAGAACATCAAACCAACGTTCCATCGTTTGAGTTTTAATAACACCATCACCCACAGAATATTGCTATAGCGAAAAAGCCGTATTAGTTTTTTGTTCATTGCCTTCTTATAAAACACCAGTGAAACCGCAAAGGTGACAACACTATGTGAAATTGTGTCTTCAAATACTGAACCCTCATCGTGTTTTGTTTTTGTTTTAAAAAGTGTTCATTTCGCCTTAAGCAGCTTTCGATATTAATGGTAGGTGAAAATAAGTTTTGAGCGCTAAAATACTGTCAACTCAGACTGCGTTGATGACATCTTATGTCACCGACAACAGTAATTTAGTTATAAGTTTTTCCGTATGTGCCTAAAATAAGTTTAAATATAGTAATAACAGAACAACATGTCTTCATAGCACACCACAAAATTAACTAAAAAAATTTGCTAACGCTCTCACCTAAAACTATCTTTACATCGTAAATCTTGATTTTACCATAAATATCTAGTTATTTTTAGTGACAGATGATCGGTATAACGTCTTCCTTTCTTTTGATCCTAGCGTTTGTTCAAAATTAACTTTTTGTTTGAAAACGGTAACTTCCTATGTTCTGTATGGACACGTAATTTCTCTTGAATGTTTTAAGAAACTAAAATGAAGTGCATTGAATGTCTGTACAACTCTTTTACTAACGAAATATAATGCATATTTTCATTTGAATAACAAATATGTCACATTTTTTTTGTGAGGT
Organism: Vandiemenella viatica; assembly: GCA_031002005.1. Classification (NCBI taxonomy): domain Eukaryota; kingdom Metazoa; phylum Arthropoda; class Insecta; order Orthoptera; family Morabidae; genus Vandiemenella; species Vandiemenella viatica. The sequence goes on along the minus strand of JARYHS010008074.1, from coordinate 188,358,580 downwards.
GGGTGAGTCTCAATTTTGGATATTAATGTGAATGTACCACCTACTGGGTATAGTACTGTCTTGGTAGATGTGTATAATGGGTTGAATAAGTTCCAGGAGGAAATGTAGTGATCTGCAATTCAGGTCGTTCGGATTAATATGAGCATGGTAGTACCACCGGACGGGAAAGTGGTGGGTAACGCCAGACACCAGAAAATATTGCTATTCCACATGAGAGCGGGTGGATGAACAGTGAAGTATTCTTGCAATGGTTGCAGAATTTTAAACAGTATGTTCATCCATCAGAAAGAAATCCCTTCTTCTTAAATTTGGATGGGCATGGTAATCATAAAGGGATGGCAATTACAGGATAAGAACGTAAACATCGCATTCATTTGCTGACAACAAATCTTAAGTTGCAGCTTTTGGACAGAACGCTTTTAAATCTTTTAAGGGTGCATTTGCAAGTTCAGATTAAATCTTGCGGCTGAAATTACTGACTATAATATTATTGCACTTGACGAGGAAGTCTGTAGCAGAGCAGCAGCTAGGCCTGCCATAGCACAAAACTGGTTCAAATCCACAGGAATTCATCCATTCAACCCAGAATTCTTTGCTGACATTGATTTCTTACTATCATTGATGACAAACGTTGCGCAAGAAGTTGCTTAAAAAAGTGGCTTAAAAAGAAAAGATTCCTTAACAGTGTTCAGCAGCCTCTTCTCATTCGCTGGTGCCATATCCTCATCGTAAATTGCCTGCAATTGCACCAGAGCCTTCAATCAGCTAGATAGATTTGTTAAAACAACTGTCACCCCTCTTGACGTGACAAAAAAAAACAATCAGTCTCCAAAAATCCAGGGGGGAGATTTTAATATCTTCATCATATAAAAAATATATTCAAGTCTGGCAAAAAAAGTAAAGGCAATAAAAAGGGCGAAGTGAAGTAATAAAAAGTTAAAGGCCTTAAAAAGACATTGAGACAAAAAATAAAAATGCAAAGTCTTAAAGAAGAAAATCGAGGAAAAGAGATCGAATGCATCATATGAGGAGAAACTTTTGAAGAAGAGTGGATTCAGTGCTATGAATGCGAAGGCTGGGACCATGAAGATTTTGTTTATAAAGATTCTTCAGATAATCATAATTATTGTGACTTGGGAACACCACTTATTACTATATCCGTGGCTACTCACCTAAGTTTTCGGTTACCAAAAAATTATAGCCTTAGTATATTCACTCAGATTTGGTAATAATAAAGTTATGGTTAGTAACTTTTAACTAATACAATTGTAGAAGTTCTTGGTTTAATTTTAAGATTAAAATAAAGACCGAAGATTTGTTATTGAATTTTTATTTGCAATTAATTTAGGTGTCCGGGTCTACCCGACCTTCCCTACACAGATTTCAGCAAGCTCAATAAACACATCAAATTTTGTGCTGCTTAAGGTTTAGCTGAACAGAGAGAGGGTTGATATGAAGCCTGGACTTATTATATTCATCCACAAAATTTACTGCCAAGTGGGATTGCAAGTACAGGACGGTGCCCAAAACCAGACCTCCATTTTGTTTTTTTACATCTAAAAAATATAAATTAATTTTAAAAAATCTGTTTTTAAAGCTTGAAATAATTACTTCAGAATGTTATGCATCATTTAAATTCTGATTTCAAATATAATATTTAAAATCATTACCAACAACATATTTTTTTAAAAAAAACCTATAGTTTGACGATATGAAAAATAGTTGCCTAAAGAGGACCCCTCATGAAAATTACTGAAATAACCCTAAACAAAATTAGAAAATGCTATTGAACCACAGAAAACATATTTTAAAGTGAAATATAACAATAACAGGTTTAGTTTTTAAAAAATATATAAATGTAGGGTATAAAGAGACAGAAAATACATACAAGAATTAAATCATTTAGTGACAAAAATCGCAGCTGTACACATCCATTTCATCTCCAGCACAGTCCACAAGGTTCCACACATAACGCAAATTTGCATTCTGAAACCTCAAAAAATCTCCTGTAGCAAAACACGCACCAACCGTCGTCATTTTTGGAAAGGTTTAGTCCAGGAAGAATCTTCAATTCCGATGTTCCAGAGGTCACGCAGTACTCATGCTCAGTGCTTGATTCTTTCACATTTTTGTCAAAGTTAAGGCTCCTTTTCACAAGTTCTTTCTACAGGCTCTATAGCTGATCCAAGCTCCTGGCCGCGATTGCTTCTGCATCCTCCAACATGATTACGTTCTTGATGCTGAGCTTTGTTTACTTCTTTAGCTTAATAGGGCTTTATAAGGCGTATATAAGATGACTCTAAAAATGCAAGCATTACATTCTATACTTGACTTTAAGCATAAAAAAATAAGGGGTCCGGTTTGCAAAACTATAACCTGTATTTTGTTAACCCAGTAGATTTCTCAATAAAACAGTCTAGTGATAACCATTAACATAAAACCTTATCATTCAAGGGTATGTATGGGTTGGAAGTCCTACCTGTCTATATCCAGCAGAATTTTTTTTTTTTAAATCGCAGAATGTTAAAAGTTTGTCTACTGCCAAAACACGTAATGGCGATTTAATGAACAACCAATGAAGCGGGCGATACGAACATTCTGATACAGAGTGGTGGAAGCCTAAACTACTATTTACACTTGATCCTGTTAAGACTTCAGGAGAATGCAGCGGCAGGAGACCAGGGGTTCACTTTAAGGGGAGGGGTCTGGTATAGGGCACTTTCATCTATTATCTTACCCTCAGCGATAGCACATGGTGTTCTTGAAACTTTACTATGACCTTTTTTTTAACAAGTAATTACAGTCATTTAAGTTGTAAACAAATTGTGTTGAATATTTAGTTTTTTTGTTTGCTAATCACCAGAAATTTATGAAAAAAAATGACGATGACAAATGGAGTTTCAATTTCAAACATTTCACATTCTTCTGAATGCTCTGTTGCCACTTAGTTGTTGCTTTCCAAAACAAGTCTGATGCTGTAGGAATTGTGATAAAGATTCTATTGTTGTTAATGTTTTTAAACAATTCTATCGAATTAATAAAAATAATGACTAGCAAAGACCAGGGTAAGAAACAAATATAACATCCAACGAAATGTAGACCATTCACTGAAGAGTCATAACGTGTATTTATTATTTGAATCAACTACAAAATGTACAGTAGAACAAAATTAAACTCACTATGCAATTGTTAGCTGTGTACCTCTTTAATTCATATTGTTATAATAACAATTACCTATTATTCCTCAGTTTCATTTCCTTTGCTCTTTATAGAAGATAATTCTATTATTCATGAAACAACATTTCAGCTACAATCACTACTGAACATTAATGACATATTGTTCTCATATGTTACTTTAAACAAAATGTTGTTCATACTGTTACTTGAATATGGGACCTGCATTTTAGGTATCAGACACAGGAGTTGGAGGGGATGCAAAGAAGGGCTTCTCGATCTTTGGAAATCACCACAGGACACAATAAGTTACTGATATGATAAAAGAACGGGAATAGGGTTCTGGTGGAGGGTGAAGAGAGTCATGGGAGTGAACTAGGAATATGTTGGTAGTCAGGCGAGGAAAGATCTTTGCGGAAGAATCACAGGTAGTGCCTGGAAGGGAAAAGATTAGCTTGACAATAAGCTGGCACCTGATTTCAGTCATAAGGGTGTGGGAAGATTTTCTTTTGTAGATAGGAGATCAGGGATTGGAATAAATTACCAAGAAAAATGATAAATTTTCCAAAAATGTTGAAAGAATTTGAAGTTGAAATTAATAGTGGGCATAAGTAGAGGGAAAATGAAAGGATGGAAAATGGGTATGCAAGGAAATTGCCCATCCAGCAATTGCAATTAAAAAAATTAAAACGGAATTTCCATTAACATTAGATTGAATACTTTTAATGAATAAAGGAGAAGAAACTCAGCTGATGTATGAAGTAAAATAATATGAGTATTATAGCTTAAATTTTACTATGTTTGTTTCATGGTTTATAATATGAAAGATTAGTTAAGATTAGTAAAGTTGTCCTCACTGATTTTATTGTATTTACAGTATGGTTTTCGTCTCTGTACAACATTACTTTACTTCCTGGAATATATGACAATATTTTTAACTTGTGTATTCCTGATGAATGGAGTAACTCCTTCTTAGGACTTAATTACCTCTCATGTTAATGAGATTCTTAGATGACATAAAAACCAAGTTTCTTGAAGTATTAATGATCATATTTAACCTTTATGCATGCTTCATCTGCTATGATGAAAAGTATTGTTGTTTCAGTGTTGTATGATAGGCATGAAGTAATTAACAAAATATTTCTTGGTTAATTTAAACTTAAAAGCTAAATAGGTACTTCAGTAAAACTGTTGAACAAATTAAGTAGTTGAAAAATTTCACTTACTTGTCATTCATTTTTATGGGGTTTGTGCTGTGTTGTTGTTGTTGTTTTTTTTTTCTCTAATATTGTCTAGTGTAATTTTTCAATAATGATACCTGCAAAATTTTAAATTCAATAGTGTTTATCATTAATATGAACAGGGGCGTAGCTACTATGGGGCTAGGCGGTGCAGTGCACCGGGGCCCTCACGCTCAGGGGGCCCCCAAGCATACCTCAAGGGGCCCCTGAGAACACAGTAGCCCCTCACTAAGGGCCCTCGCTGCTCAGGGGGGGCCCCAACCACTGCTCAGGGGCCCCTAAAGAACAATTCAAGGGCCCCCATCCTCAGTTCAAGGGGCCCCTACCAGCACACAAAGCTAGAAAAAGGTCGCCCGTTTGGCCTCAGGGCCCAAAATAATTTTTTTGCACCGGGGCCCTTGTTGACCTAGCTACGCCACTGAATATGAAATGCATTTTTGCTTTGTTATAGTAGACAATTTGACTATCTGCTCTTAAATTGTCCATCAAAGAATAGTAAAATAAAGTGAGATGGCTTTTACTTAATGACATTATTTTACTATTTCACTTTTTAAGCACTTTACTGGATTGTTGTTGCTATTAATGGTGACAGGGATTATGTTCCAGTGGTAATTTCTCTATACATTTAATTTGGTTACGTGGAAGAAAATGGGGAAAAAAATTAGCACAAATTAAGAATTTAATAATAAAAAAAATTGCAAGGGGGTAGGGTCAGGTATATGTTGGGATTATATTCAGTTTTTGCTAAAATTTTATGTCTGTCTGATAATTTGCGATATCAGCCAACATCATTTTGGTACATGGTGTGGTGGATATCAGCATACTGCTTTATTTCACTACTGTTTATGAAATCTGGATGAATTGCAAATAGTTACTACTGTTATGATTTATTAGTTTTGCTTTTTGGTTGCTAATCCCTCATCAAAAGATCTGCCACTTCAACCTTAATAAAAAAAATATATATTTATTGATGATATGATTATCCTTCAGTATGTTCAGTACCGTATGTGAATTGTTTTTACATGTATTTTATAAATCTTCCAATTCCAGTATTGTAGTTGCGAAATTTGTATCAAATTTTATAGTATGTTATAAATCAACAAACATTTTAGCAATGACTTTCATAGTTTTCACTAACAAGTAAATGTCAAATGTGCACCATAATTACTGTCTGAGACTGATGCTCTTGCTCCAGCTGCACACTGTTTTATTTATTTATTTGTTTCTTTTTGTTTGATTATATTTCAGACATGAATATAGTTTCCAAGTAAATTTCCTACTTATCTTTCTCAGGTCCACCGAGGAGAAGGAAAGTCTTAGCAGCTGTGTTTTCTTGCACATAGCTTCATGAAAGTGTTATGAAATAATATGGCTCATGACAACAAACAAGATTTTTATATTTTTTTATTATATTGGATTAGTATTAGAGCACATACCATCCAGACCATGTGATTTATTTTGTGGCTCACATGATCAAGGATAACACAAATTGCATTTTTTACTTTGTATTGTTCCTATGCTAGGATTGCTTTTATAACTCATTACTTTATCTTTTATAGACTATCATATATATTTTTAAATGAAATAAATAAATTTAAAAAAAATAATACCATGTTGTGTCATACCTTCCTCTACCTTAGCTTATGATATGCACGTGGTGCTAATGTAGATACTTATATAACACTCTTACACTTCCAACCAGGAGAATATTGTCTGGTTTCAGCATTGACATAAGCTTATCTTTACCCATTAAAAAATACAGTTTCTAGCCATTTGGTTTCAATCAAATGTGTAATTTGTAATTAGATAATAGCTGTATTAAATTAGTTAATGCAATTAATTTGAATCATGTGGTAAACCACATGACATGAACCATTTGACTCAGTCCCTAGCACATGAATAAGGTGTAAAACAAAAATATTGTATATCTTTTTGTTTGTCTCATATGGTTTTTCACTCATCGCAGCCTTCAATTTTTGTGAGTGATGGGCCATTTTCCCTACCTCCTGTTATTTTTATGCAATTAAGAAATATTGCAGTATACAAATTAACGCTTTTTCATATTTTAGTGGTTTCTCGATTTCTTTATACCCTCCATATAAAACAATTTTTGTGATGAGGGCCTGATATATGTCTACCTTTTTTTTAACTTTTGCCCATTACTCTTGTTGTTAGTGATGCTATAACCACCACATGGTTTCAAGGATCACACATAGGGCATATTAGATCTTTGATTGCCTTTAGGATTAGTAACATAAAATTTACAAGAAACGGTAGTAATGTATATACTAAATAAATAATTTCCAGAAGGTACTGGAACAAAATGAGTATAAAAATTGCATAGTTGAATGTTCACACAATTCTTTCTAATACTAGAAAACATTAATAGTCAATATCAATTACTTAGAGTCTAGGAGGTTAATCTTAAAGAAACTGTCACATTATAAACATGCATGCCCAATCACTGTGATAATGTTAACTGAAAAAGTGAGCATACAATTTTTGAAAAGTTAATATCAACAAGGGCTTTAGTTGGATCATAATACATAAAGAATTAAATTAATTAATATTTTGTTGCCTGCACCATTGGCTCAGTTTGCTGCATCACCATGATGATGTTTGGGGCCTGGTGTGGTGCAATGAGACATATAGATGTGATAAAAGTGTCAATAATTATAATTAGGGATTAATTATTAAATAAGTAATAAGAAATTTAACTAAGAATCTTAAGTCTGCCATAGTGGGAGTGAGGCATTAGTAATATTTTCTTAGGAATTTTAGGATGTTGCCATGGCAGCCATTAAAAGTCATCCACATCCACCCTGCCTGAAGGGAGAGGTATTATCTGTGGCATCTTATGGGTTCATCCAACAGATGGAGGGCTTGGAAAACAGCAAAAGAAATTCATGAAGTCATAGTTTGTAACAACAATGTGAGAAAGACAAAGGACAATCCAAATTACAGCTAGCCAGGGAGTATTTAAGCCCTACGGAACACAATAGGGCCCTCAGTTTAGCTCAGTGTGATCTATTGCTGTGAATGCGTTCCCGGGAAGCCTGCTCATCAATTATTTAAGTCCACTCTCTCTTTCAATGCCTCTATACTAATGCCCACTCTTCCTACGGTGATTGGTTAAAGGAAACTCACTACGTGAAAATAAGTCATTAGAATTTAGAATATCTGTTTGGAAGATTTCTATGAACTTGCTAAATTGCATATGTGATTGAAAGTAAGTGTGGCAAGGAAAAGGATTGAAGTGTAGAACCTTTGGTTGCTGGACAATTTCTGCGAACGTACTTAATTACATACATGTTCCAATTTCTAGTGTCGATATCTGTGTCCATTTTGCTTAAATATAATGGGCTTTGCTTTGAATAGTGTGGTGCATCTATACACTCAGTATATATATTTTTTAATTGTTCCTGCCACCTTTTTCCTGAGGTTAATAAGTGATGTCATAAACTGATTGCAGACAACTTTCAGTAAAAGGTCTGACTGATATAAAGTGAACAGAATTATTAAAGGTGGGGAGTAAGGAATGTTACTTTGGTTTGAGACCTGTTAGTGGTAGAAATTTTCCTCCTCAGGTCTTGACCGGTTGGAGAGGTAGTGATGCACTACTCCTAATCACTACATTGTGCACTAAAGTTCCGAGTTAAATCCCACACCTCTCCACAATGCATATGGTGTGAGAGCATATGTCACTGTTGATGGTGACTCATACATGATCTGAATGAGCTGACACCATGTTTCATACACTTCTATCTCTCATCCACCCCCCTTTATATCACTACACTAAAAAACAAACTATTATAGTCAAAAACACTTTCAAACACTGTCACATAGGGTAAGGCAGTGGGAAACTACCCAGACATTGAAATGGAATGAAGAACATCTCCTATGACTAACCATATTTGCTGTCGGAGAGGAATACAATTTGACATATGTACTGTTATGTATGGTGGCATGAAGGAGAGTATTTCTGGCTGAAAGTGTAAAATATAAAAATCATTTGATATTAGGCTCAGCAGGCCAAAATACATTAAGGAGACAGTAGGGGAAGGTCTCAAAGTCCTACGCCCATCAGAATTGTAAGTCAATGAATGTATGATCCATTTGGACTGTGAAATCTTTGTCAAGACTTTACTTGAGTATATTAGAATGATATAGGAACTAGATTATCATTATAAATTGCTGAATTTTGAGAGTATTTAAAGGAAACAGCTAGATTTATTGGTGGATACTCCTTTTTATTTGTTTTCTTATGGCTTTAAACCTCGTCAACATCGAGGCCATTGCAACAGGAAAGAGCTGGGGGAAACAAATGGCCGTGGACTTTTAAAGGAACTATCCCAGTATTCACCTGGAATGATTTGGGGAAACCGTGCAAAACCCAAACCTGGGTGGGCAGATGGGGATTCGAATCCATGTTCTCCTGAATATCAGATGACAGTGTTACTGCTCACCCACCATGCTTGGTGGAAATTGCTATTAAATGTTCTTGTGTCAGTAGCTGGTTTGGAAAAGGAAATCATCTGAAAGTAATTGAAAGAAGGGAATTGGTGAAGAGAGTGGTGGTGAAGATTGAAGGAAGAATTAGTTGTAGAAATAGGATGAATAGGGATGTAAAAATGAATTATTGGTTTACTTTAGGAATAAAAAAGTGGGAAAGATTTTATTTTTAGTTAAGGAAATCCTTCTGGAATCAGTTAAGAAAATTCTGAACAACAGTTCTCAAACAGTGAAATGTTTATTTTAAAAATGTACATAAAATGTTAGGAGTGTAAGAAAATTCTTTTCCAAGTTGCCTCACACATAATTTTAATAGTAGTAATATTCCTCATAATGATAAGCTATTAAAAACTATTTTCTGATTCATAGAACAAAGTATTTACACTATATATGATTTAATAAAAGTATTTTGTTCCAGTGACTTGGTATTAAGATTATTCTGAACCATTTCAAATGTAAAACTTTCTATTTACTATTTTGTCCTGTTTTATTGTCTGGTAGATCCCTGGTGAGTATGACATTAAAACTTAATTAAAGACCTATAAGTTACATTACTTGTTTGTAAACAGTTCTCTTTAAATATAAAATTATTAATCAATAATTAAAAGTGATATAATAGATAATGAAAGTCCTTTTCTGTATGCTACGATTTTTTATCTGTCAATCAAGGAAAGAAAATATGAAAGTAAACTCTTGTGAGGTAATTTAGCATTACTATTTATTATGGCATGGTGGATTATCAAACAATGCTGAATTTATGTTCGTATGCTTTCCTTTGGCTAATATGATTTTTTATTTTTTTCCATTACAGCCAAATTTGTTAACATATCCTTAATTTGCTGATCAAACCACTGCATTTAAACTTTTTTTTTTCATACACATTATTCCTATATATGAATATAAATTGTCAATAAAACATATTTTTGTAAGTTTAGAATATTAACATCTTCCATTTTAACAATTAGAAGTTTTAATTAAAATTCATACTTTTAGATTTCATCAGGTTTGTTTATGTATTATGAATAAGTAAAGTATTACATGGTATTGGCTGTGTTCAAAATGTTACCTGCTTGATACTATGTGCTTAAGGAGTACCCATAAACTACGTGGTTCCATTTTGGCCTCTTGATCCCCCAATCCCGTCGACATAAACTGATGATCTGACCTGACTTTTGCCTCAACACTCCCCCCCCCCCCCCCCCCTGTGTGGTACATAGCTATTTCCCATATTAATTCAATAAGACATTTTGTACTCTTTTTCTCTTGACAGACAACCATCAAAATTACTGTGTATACCATGAATATAACTCATATTTGCTTTATTACTTTTCTATAATTGTAAATGTTCTGAATGAAACGTTGACATTAGCCACGCCTGCATATTATCAATTATTGGGAAAAACATTTTTTCGCAGGTACAGTCTTGGATCCTTTTCTTCTTGAGGTGTTACTAATAACATTCTCCTTATCTGATTCATCATTGTTCATTATACCCAACAAGTTAAAAAAAAAAAGTTTCATCAGTTTTGTTTTCTTTTGCTGCAGTTTTGTAACCTTTCGACTCATTGAATAATGAAAAATTGTTGGAAAAGCATTTTCGATTATCCTCGTAAAATTTATTGTACAGCCCAACCTCACTCTTTAAACTTGAAATAACACTTCAGGGAAACTTTAATTAAATTTGCTCTGAAATTCATTTGACAGAACAAAATTAGAATCATTTTTTCAACGAGCGGTGTGGTCAAACGATGGGTGATCCTAATCAGAACAGCTTTATTCCAAACTATCAAAACAATACAAGTTGTTACTACCTTGGAAAATGCCGGATGACGTCTGTAAACGAATTCGAATGTAGGTACCGAATGCATGTTAGTTTTCCGGCACGTAATGCACCACCGCGAGTCGGTTAGTTCAAATGTGCCTGCCGCGTGCAACCCAACGCTATGACTTCAAGTCACATGCATGCGCAGTACTGTTAGTACGAGGATAATCTAACTTACATACGGAGATAATTAAATGACGAAAATAAATATAACATGACACTGTGTGAACTTTATCTGATTTTAACTATGACAAATAATATGAATGAGAAGCTCCGGGGTTTGGCTTGGACTCCTCCCCCTCTCACCGCTCGTAGCCCAATGTAACCTTCTACCCCCTCTCCCCCTTTACACCGTATCACGTAGTTTATGGGTGCACCCTCATACACATGGAATATGCTATAGAATAATGATTTTCGATTGTTTGTGACCAATATTGATATAAAAACTGTCTGGAAAAGTTTTATTTCCATCCTCTCCAAGATATTTTTAGATATACACATTCATTTCATATTTACGATGCTCATCTTTTATGATTCAACGGAAAAAGCAGTTTGTTAAGTATTTTTTGTATTAATAACTGTTTGTGATGCAGAATTCATTTTCTACTCGATACTGCGGGAAAACGTGAAGCCACCCAATGTTCAACAGACAGGCTGAATTCTCAGAACGCAGATATAGCAGGGAGGCTGTGTATCCCAGATCTAATGAAACAGATGAACGGCCTCGCTGGAGCAATGTTTACGCGCAGGAGGGTCTGTGTCCGCATTGAAAGCCTCAAGTACTTGAGTGCGGGGAGCGAAATGTGTCTTCTATTCGATACTGCGCAAAGGAAATGCTACCTTGGAAGGCTGAAGGGATGACAACTGACAAACACGCCAATAAATTCTGGGTCAAATATATCGCGGGACAACCATATTTTACGAGAGTAAAATAGAACAATGGTAGTGTAATATGGCACCAAAATTTTGGGTATTAAGTACAGGAGTAGGAGGTGGTGCAAAGAATGGCTGCTAGATTTGTCTTTGGAAATTACAGCAGAACACAATGGGTAACTAATATGATAAAGGAGCTGGAGTGGGATTCGTTGAAAGATAGAAGGAGGGTGAAGAGAGGCATGGGAGTGTACAAGAAGTATGTTGGTGATGATGCAGGTAAAGATATTGGTGGGAGAATTAAGAGAGGTGATGGCACTTGATTTCAGGCATAAGGGTGTGGGAAAATTTTCTTTTGTAGGGAATGGTATAATGGATTGGTATAAATTACCAAGTGAAATGACGAATAATCCACCACAAACAATGAAAGAATTTAAAGTTGAAATTAGTAGAGGGAAAAGTAGGTTGGAAGAGGAAAGGAGAAAGATAGGTGTGTAGGGAGATTACCATGGGAGCATGCGCTCAATTGCAATTAAATCAAATTAAATTAAGCAGGGAGTGAGAAACCAAGTAGGAAATATGGCGAATGGAAACGAAATGCTGAGCGTGAGAGAGATGGACGAATGGAGATAGCGAATCCGAGTACAACATTATAAACTACTTCTGTATTCGATGATTATCATGGACAAATCATGGTGACGCTTCGTTTGGCCATTGGTGTGACTAGCGACGCTGCTAGTGGCCGGTTGTGGCTGCAATATTATCCTGCGTCTGTTCGGGAATGTTCAAACATCGAATGAGAAAGCATTATTCTATATTTTCTATCGAAAATTAGACGGTATCATTGGCATCTACTGTCCGAGTTTATGCAGCAAGCACTGTTCGTCAAAGACAAGTCGAGTTATGATTTGTCGACCATAAATGTCTGAGCTTTCATGTGTGTTAGATTTACTACATCTGAGGTACCACGCCACATTGTACAAACACTGTATCGATCTGTTGTCATACAATCCGATTCTGAAGGGAGAAAGTACTTCTTCTTAAGGTTCTTCCCGGTAACATGGTTGCTGACGACGAGGTATACTGGTCACACATTGTTCCAGAGATTACTGCAACATCCACACGATAATACCACCAAACTTTCTCCCGTCGCAAAGCCAATATATCTCGTTATGCGCGATAAAACCTTCGCTCAGTACCACCGTGATGGTTCACACCATGTTTGATAAGAATCTTATGTGCTCTGTGTTTTAATTAATTGAGGTTAGTGATGTTATAAATGATCTGCTAAATTATTTCTATTCATATGGGACCGATATTTCGTTTCATATTTGTTATGTTGAATAAATTGAGTGATTTTACAAGTACTTGAGTTAATTGTAATAAATACCGGTAGCTATGAAAACAGTATTAACTTCAATTGCACTGTTTCATTTTAACATCTGACACCGTCTTTCACATAATTTAATTTTGTGGAATTAACAGTGATTTTACACTAGTGTCATTTAATCTTATTTATGCTGGGTTTTCTTATCCGTCTAGTGCAGCTAACAAATAACGGATAAGAAACCCAGCATTGGTATAGCAGCTAAAGATAATGGCCTAAGTATTCAAAATGTTAATCTTATTTATAGTGGCGCCCGACTCTTACTTGACAATAACATCGATCACGCGTGTAATTTTAATTGTAATCAGTGTTCAAATTAACCGATATCGCGGTGATACACTGCAAACAGATAAATTAGGTATTAGTCCTCTGTGAATAAATACTGTACTTACAAAAATAGAAAGAATACTAATTGCTAACCATAGTAAAATAGTGTGGTCATTTAACTATTAGCTATATGTGTGACCATTCCATTTAAGAGAAAAGTATGTCATTATGTCAATTTTGATTTTCTCAATACCTATTTTATGTGGTAACCCGCCAGTATCGCCTGCGAGTTAAAGAGTCATCACACTGGATCATGGGGGCAAAACAGTCCGTTTCCAAATCCCAGACCCCGTGTGTCGGTCGTTCTGATTGCCCTTTTCAGGCGGTTTTCCGCAATCCCCTAGGTGAATGCTATGACGGTTCCTAGTCTCCTCATACTACGCATTTCATAAAAAAAATTACACTTTTCACAGACAGATGGCAACACATCCGCGTTCCTACCCCACATCAAAACATTGACAGTCTTGCTAAGCCAGTAGTGGATGAAACCTGACTTTCAAAATAAGCATAGTCTATGGAAGAGTATGTGACGGAATACCCGCCAAAATTTTGAAAATGACAACGATGATGATATGACAATGTCAGATGAATGTGCTAACTGTGGATATCTTTCTCAGTGATCATCAATAAATCTTTCAAATATACGATCCTCCATCACTTTTACTCTTAAACCCAAATAATCAAACTTTAAAATATGAACTGAGAACGAAATAATGATAGTTGTTTAGGGCCGGAGCTAGGAATTTCGGTCAGTTGGTTTTCCGATCCAAACCATACTATTTCATTAAGTTAAAATAGAACGATTACACTTCCGTGTTTGAAGTTTCATTGACTAATAATGATCATTCATCCACAAAAATCATACTGAGTTTTCATTATACAGTAGCACTGCACATTTATTGAGATTATGAGGAACTTAAGTGGTTTGAAACATTAACACATTGTAACCGAACCATTAATGATTATTGAGACACAAGGTAAGAACCATCTTTGGTATATTATAAGTTTGTAACACATTCGAAGTGGATATACGATATTCAGAGAGTGTGCGAACTTATTACTTTTAAATCTATTCAGCTTTCTTTCCTTAGTAGCATGTGACTGACAGAATAAACTGAAGGCTTTGTTAATGAAGGGAATGCTTCTTCTGTTTACACCCAAAATTAAAGATACATTTAACCACCCTCCCATATCTAGATCATTGAGCCTCTAGCTAGGATGAGTTTGAAAGATTAAGGGAACCGAGAACGATGAACACATCTGAGAGAAAGCCAATGTCATTTTTATATCTCAATAGTTTGCAGTTAACAAAAGCCTAACAGCTTTTTTTTTTTCTTTCTTTTTTTTTGCAGACATAGAAGTAGATCTCGAGAAAAGTATTTTTTACTTTTTCTGCAGATAGTGTGAGAGGCAATTGCTAATTACTCGAAGACTCTATCAGAGGCCTTGCTAAAGTAACCGTGGTTGAATGAGTGGCATTAACGGGCACTGCCAAAGGTGGCTCGGTGAATCAGTAGACACAGAGTTACTCCGTTTTCCCAATTAACATTCTGAGATATTTATTTTCTCGTGGTCCCATATGATATTAACGTAAACAATCAATAGAACCCTCGAAATTTTTTTTCTTCGCCTGGTAAAGCTTTCAAGTGAAGGGTTACAGATTATTAAGCCGTAAGTTCTTTTTGTGAATAAAGAATTGGCGTTTTACTAGAGAAGAAAGCTACATTTCCCTTTATTTGATATTTTTAATTATTTCATTATTTGTGATGCCTCACAGCTTATAATAGAAGGCAGTTTCTGGTCTGCCCTAGATGTATTTTTATAAACGAAAATATGTATTGATTATGCTAAAACTGTGACTAAATACATACTAACCTCTATTTTCGCATAATCCTGGAGGCCGTTTTTTCGTCATCTTGTCTTTATACTAGTTTCCTCTGTTCCAAGACTTCTGCAAGATATAGGTGGGTGCTTTTTGCACTAAATTATCATAGGCACCGGCAGCTTTTTCCTTGCTGTCGAAAGTGTATTCACTTAAACTCCACCCATGGAAGGTTTCTTGCATGTCCCCAGCCTGTAGATAATTTCGTATATGTTTAATGTTGAGTTATTCTTTTTTTCCGTAAAGTTGAAGTCGCTATGTTCCCACAGTTTCTTACACTTCCCGAAGGATTCGCCTAGGTACAGCTCGCTTTTTAATGGGAGAATACGTAATCAGCACCTCCGCTCCAACCATTCTTGCCGCCTTTTCAATGACTACAAGGTAGTCATTGAATAGGCGGCTGAGTGTATTGCTGGTTCTGGGTTGAGGAGGACTAGTGGAACTTTCGAGGTAGAAAAACTGCGTTTGGAACGAGTGGTACTGGATCACAGATTCGGTCACTCGTAAAGATTTCATGATATCACCATCTGACCTACAACCCGATACTTGAAGACTCCCTCATCCTGCCCGATGAGACCATGTGTATTAAGTGTTTGAGTGGACCAAGTGTTGATCCAATTGTTTGACACAGTGCGTCGAATATAAAATTGTGAGTGAGGTACGGATACTACACAAGAAGCTCCAAGGTCGAATAGTAAATATAAAGAATCTTTTATCCGCAAGGAAAACTAACTCTGATAGTGGTGCATTTAGGAATCCGTAAACGATACCCATGACCCTCGTCACAGAGACGGAACTCGTGCTCTTTGACTGTCGCTATATTTTTGTAAATGGTCTGCAATGTCATTTTCTCTTAAGGCCGTCACACACGTGCGGGAAACCCAAGGGATTTGGACGGAATGGTCACGGCCTTGCGGGATCCCGCCACGTGTGTGGGCACTTCCTTGAGGCCACGGCCTCACCGAAAAACAATTCTTATTTCCTCGAAGGCCGGGAGGGAGGGTGAGAATCTCAGCGTGTGTGTCCTGCGGTCAGTCGGCCTTCGAGGATTTCTTGTGAGTGCCTGCGTGTGTTGCGATTATGTTTCTCTGTTTTGTTTCTAATGTTCCGTTTCGTGATGTTCCGTGTTTATAAATATATATGATAGTGAGCCCTGTCTATAGGAATTGAAGTACCAGGAATACAACGACACAAACAAACGAGAAGCTACCTACGCCAAGCTGGCATAAATATTGAAGGAGAATGAACCAAATGCAAAAAAATAAAAAGAATCAATACTAAAAAAAATCAGCAACATTAAACCATCATTAAATGAATCTTTTGCGAAGTGATGTGCTGAAGAACATTTAAAAAAAAAAACCGCCTGCAAGAAGATCACTTTGACGTTGTTAGCAAAACCGTTGCCATAAAATTACGTGGCCTTCCGACCAATCAAATGCTAATAGCAGAAAAATAATTAATGACACCCTGTTTCAAGTCGAAATGGGCTGTTTAGGAATGTACAGTGAGCAACGGTTACCTACTTCTGGCCTGTACTATTCTGCAGGCAGCAGTTCTGGATTTTTTTTTCCCAGGAACCTCATCGAATAGTCTCAGCCCACAACCTTTTCAAGCAACACCCGCAGGATCATTATAAACCACCAGCAGATTTTGATAAATTACCCCAAAACAACGACACAGCAGCAATTGTTCTATCAAATTATAATGCAAATGATGTCATGTGATTTGAATTTGAGTTTACATCACATGATCAACTATATTAATGACAACATGACTTTAAACTAATAATATTTTAATTTAGTTTTTATGTCATTTAAACTTAATTTTATTTTGTAGATGTATTTACGAATGGGAATAAATCAATTACAGTAAAAGTCTGGTTATCCGAGTTCCGATTATTTTTGAAATATGATAGGAAGCTTTTATGAAGATATGGAAATACAGAAAAAGGCTGCTTCAAGTTTTATTAGGCAACTTAGAGAGAGATTCAATAAGAGAAAATAGTAACAGCAACCAACGCGTGCACATCATCGGATGCTGCCATCGTGAAGCCAACTCTGAGACTGAGAAACCTTGAGGATTTTAACGCCCCGTGTGTGTGCAGCGCCACTTCGATGAAATCCCTGCGGTTCGGCCCGCGGACTGTTTCCCTGCGGCCAGGCCTCCACGTGTGTGGCTACCTTTAATCAGTGTTTTGTGTGTGAATAATATGTAGATGTAATTTTTATATTTGTTTTGGAATAACTCACATTACCTTCTTTGGATTTTCTTTATAACAATAAATGTATGTTGCATTGCCTTGAAAGTAATGTTGTCTTATTTGACGTTTATAATTCCCATGAGTATAATGTTAATGTTGCATTTTTGGAAGTACCTCTTCCAAGGCGCCCAGGCTATATTCAAGAAAGGGAATGACATGCAATATTTTAATAAACTGAGAATAATAATAGCTGGTGGCAACAATCCTACACGCGGGTACACTACAAGTGAGCCTGGGAAACCATTTTGGATTTTTGGCTTCGAAGAAAGATCCTCTGTTTCATCAGGGATCGAACTCCGGTTGTGTAGCTTATAGTCAGACACTGTACCATCTGAGCTAGTCGGCTGCCGTTCGTCTTTATAATTAAAATATATGTATGTATATTTCTCCGTCCTCATAATCTACAGTTTTCGAAATTCAGTACCAACGATTGATACTGCATCAACAAGAACATTTAAATTGCCTGTAAACTTTTGTAAGATACTGACAATGGACGAGAACGATGTATGACAATGTTTTCCTGCAGAGAACGATCGGATGGGGTAGCCTCGTTCTATTTGGTATGGCGGAAGTGAAGTGGGCGCTGAACAAATGAGCCACAGTTTTTCCGAAGATGTGTTCCGCCCTGGACCGCCATCTGTAGCCTCGACACGTCTCCCCGGCACACCCGTCGTTAAGGCCAACGGGGAGTCATCGGGACGAACAAGAAATGAGAGCGAAGACGTAGAAACGGGATCCACTTCCTCACAATTACTCCACTTTTTATTTTATTTTCATTATTATTTATTTTCTTCCTGTACAAAATTCTTAGTCAGAGGGAAGAGCTCGATCGTTAAACACCTGTATTTTCACAAACGTTTTTTGTTTATTTAGGACGGTTAGACGAATAGATTTATAGCATACGATGTTTACGCTCTACCGAGTGGTGGGTGAGCGGTAACGCTCTGGGCCCGTATTTGGCAGGATACTGATTTGAATCCCCGCCCACCCATCCAGATTTCGGTTTTCTATTGTTTCCCAAAACCACTCCAGGTAAATGCCGAGACGGTTTCTTTAAAAACCCATGGCCAAATTCCTTCTCGTCAGGATGAGTGTCTTAACTAGCGCTGTCCAGTATTTGGTTCGAAATAGCTCACATGCTCTCCTCCAAACCAGTTTATTACACACTTTCATGGAATGCTAAAAACACGCGGTTTTATCAAACAAGTTCTGTATGGGTTTACAAATTAGGGACTTTGATAAAAGTATCACCAGAAAATTAGGCTCTTTAACATTTACTTGTAATTTTGTTATAAACCATATGCTGCAGAATCATGAGAAGACGTGGTTTTGAATGCCTGCCTAACCAGCCATATTTCGATTTTCCATGATTTCCCGAAATATCTCCAGGTGGTCGTTAGGATGATTCGATCAAAAGGCCAACTCCGAATTCCTTCCCATTCCTTGCTCCCAATCCTTTCTCGCATGTAATTAACTCGACGTCGACAGGCCACAAAGTCTTAAGCAAAAATTAAAGAAATAGTGTGAGTGTAAAACTAAGCTGATTGATTCGACGTGCCAGTTTGGTTATTCAAATTGTTCGCGGTAAATTAGGAATTCAGACATGGGAGGAATCGGTTTGAAAAATAGTTAATTCAAAATCTTACTGTAATAAAATACGTGTGTTGTCGTAATCAAGGTAAGTTATTAGTTAATTTAACTTTTGGCCATAACACATAATCAATAATACAGTTATATACAATTGTTTCACACTAGTAAAATTTTACTTTAAATTATAGTTAAATTTCAAAATAACCTTTTTTTTTATCTGCTTAGCGTCTCTGTAACAGCGAGGTCTTTAGAGACGGGAAAGGATGGGGGGGGGGGGGGGCAAGGAATGGGAAGGAATTCGGCCATGGCCTTTTGAAGGAAGCATTCCGGCATTTGCCTGAAGTGATTTGGGAAACCATGGAAAACCCAAATCTGGATGCCTGGACGGGGATTCGAGCCGCCGTGTCAATGTAACGCTTCGTTTGAAATATGTATGAAGTCTTTCGGTGATCTCCTGGTGTCTCGAAGTGGGCAAATCAAAGGTCACGTGACGGATTGTATGTTCTTCCTCACCACAGTCGCAATTCGGTGAATCTCTCATTCCTCATGTGTAAAGAGATGAAGCAGATCTGCCTTGGCTAAACCTATCTCTGTTGAGAGCTTCCCAGGTCTTACGGTGGAGATCGAGTCATTTTAGTGCCTGTTGATTGTCAAACAAGGAGTGCCATTCTGGTGGGGCTGAGGCTATCTACTTCGATCTCCATGCTTCTCTCCGGGTAAAATTATTAGATATAAATTGTTTTGCAGTTTTTACGCTAGGTCTTCTTGGTTTAAGTCTCTAAAATTGGGTTTCCATGTCTTCGTGGATGGGAAAGTCCAAGTTATGAAAGATCTTATTATATTGGGCAATTAGGCCATTGAGTCGTCTTATTGTAGACGGTTCGATGTTACTCAAAACGGGCAGCCAGTACAGTGGAGTGGACTTGCTACATCCACTAATTATCTGGTTCAAAACTATGTCAGTCTTTTTGGTGTGGGTGCTATTCATCCAGACAGATGATCAGTACACAGTGATCAGTATACACAAGGCTCAGTGCTGAGGTACAAAACGTGGAGGCGGTTGCTATCAAGCAGTTACCAGTTAGCTTCTGCGAAATTTCATGTGTAACGTCGAATTTCTGCTTAGTTAGCAAAGAAAGCGTTGAAAATTCAGTTGACTTAAACGAGGCCATAAATACAGATTTAGGACTATTAAAATCTAAACAAGTTGTTTACATCAGTTTCATTGCTAGTCGATTTGTTGACTAAATAGTATGTCTGGAATCAAACAGGAAAGAAGAAAATTGTTTAGAGTTGATCGCTAACAGAAAAAGAAAAACATTTAGATATCGAAATGGAAAGTTTAATACTGTCGTATTTTCGAACGTGAGGAGTATATACACAAAAGGAATCCTCTTTAGCTGATTTTAACTGACTATAAAATAACGTCAGTATGACTATCAATGATTACCTTCATTACGAAATACAAAGTTTAGGTACTACTATACAAGCCTGATGACAAAACAGTGACACAGTGTTAGTCCCAGCGCAGCTTCAGTTATAAATTTTCAGTTCGAAATCAACTACGCCTTTGAGTCCAGAATTATTCACGTTGTCGGTCGTTATTCCCTGGGGGTGCGTGGGGCCAAACGGCTGGCAATTTATTCCGTATGCACTCAACTCGTTACGGGCGGTATATTTGAAATTCTCTGTTTGTTCCGAATGTCAACTGCTGCCTGACAATGATCGTCAGCAATCAGCAGAGCACACACGCAAAAAATAAATAAAACAGCACAATTGGCTGGTCGATTGGACCCGGCGCTGCGTCGGTGGTTCTGTAAAAGCAACTTTCGTTGTCAGTGCTGTTTCAGTTTCCCAAGTTCGTTTATTGTTACGCATTTTAAATTCCAGTAAGGTAAATACATCCTAAAATTCAAGGTCCTCGGGCTGTGCGTTAGTTCAATTGTAACCACTGTTTGCATGCAGTTTTATTTTACTTGTAGGTTCAGTATCGAGTCATATTTAATGTAAGTACTATTGGTACAGAGAAAGTAAGTCCTTAGAAGTGTCGACTTTACTCAAGTTGGTCAATAAACACTAGTGTGATAGATTCTTTACTGGCATACACTGCCTAAACGTTTACAGATACAACAATGCAATATGTATATGAAATATTTGATAAGCATTATATAAAATTTTAGAAAAATCCAGATTCAGTATTCGTTATGTGAACTAAAAAAATCGTTTTACGCTGCAGCCCTCTGTTAGTATGCTATAATCTGAAAACCATCGGGGTTTTCCATCAAAAAATTTTGTTTGTTCATTATGCAGTCTGGTTTCAAGTTTTATTTTATTACGCTGTTGAAAGTAGGTATTTTGTATCACTAACATTATTGAAAAAGTGAATAAAAAAGATTCAACAGAGGCTTTCTTTAACTAAGTAGACAAATCAACACAATATATTTAATATAGTGTTTACTACATGGATAGCAAAATGGATTATATCTAAAACAATCAAAGATTATTTTAATGGAAGAAAGAGCATTGTTACGCTACAGAGTTTTGATGGCCATAA
Organism: Vandiemenella viatica; assembly: GCA_031002005.1. Lineage (NCBI taxonomy): Eukaryota > Metazoa > Arthropoda > Insecta > Orthoptera > Morabidae > Vandiemenella > Vandiemenella viatica. The sequence goes on along the minus strand of JARYHS010008074.1, from coordinate 188,336,958 downwards.
TGTATCCTATAAAATGTTACCTCAAGTCTATCATTAATAGGTAACATATAAAAAAAAAACCTTTTACCTTGTTGCTATAGGTAAAAATTAATAGAAAGGTTTGAAACGAATTAGTAACACGTTTAATTACGAAAATGAATTTACCTAATACTGTCTCACACTGTGTGGGAATAACTAGCTTCTTTAATTAACGAAGTAAGGATGTTCATAAAATAAATTTATTCAATGTTGTGTTACACTGTCAGGGAACAGTTAAGTTCTTTATTTAACAAAGTAAGGATATTCAAATTATTAAAATTTCCTTTTTACTGACAAAATGTCCAATTAGTAGCCAACAATAATAGAACACGTATATACGCAATTTAACATTAGCAAACACAAGTCTTTAAAAGATACCGTATGGTATATACTCTAAGTTACACTCTTTAATTATCTGCTGGCGAAAGCCACGCCGCTCGAATTTACACTCCAGGTCGTAGTTTCAGATAATTCTTCTAGCCAATTAGTTGATAGAGAACAAGTATTACTTGATCCGCTGTCAAACGACGTTTGGATATTTGGAAAGATTCAACGATGAATAAACCACTTCTACGCTAGGACTCTTCGAGGAATTAAAAAAGTTTCATTTCATTTTCGCGTATTTTAATATAAACAAATCAATGTTTAAATACCAGAGACCCTAAAGATATGTTTTTTTTTTTTTTTTTTTTTTTTTTTTTTTTTTTTTTTTTTTTTAAATTACAGATAGCTAACTTAAGTGATCTACAGTCCAGTTATTATCAGCACCAGCAGACATAACTATTATTACTCAAGAGACAACAAAGCATAAGGTAACAGCAAGGCTTTCTTTACTTATTAGCTAACATTGGATGAGAATGGGACAAGGATTTCGGAGATTTTCCAAAGTGCAGCACGATTTTCTTCTAATATTGGACCAGAAAATTTATTTTGTATAAACAGATTTCTTTATTTAGGGATTTACGCTACTCGTTGTCGATGTGATTATAACCGGGAGAGTTTGGGGCGGAAGGTACGGGAAGGAATTTGGGCATGGTTTTTTGAATGAAACACCCTGGCAATCGCCTGGAATGATTTCGGGAAACTATGGAAAACTGAAATGTGGATGGTTTGACGGAGATTTAAACCCTGAACGGCGCTCACCCACCAGGCTTCATACATAAAAATATTGAATTCATTTTGTCATATAGGTTCTCCTGTAGATCCGACCATAGGCTGGAAGTTGACCAGAATAATGCTGCATGGGTCTGTATCAGCCAACCTGCGTTCTATTATGATCTTTGATATTTAATATCACTGGTAAAGGAATGCTCTAAATGATATAAAAACAAGACTCTTCTGAAAGTACTATGAAAACTACCGTAAGTAGTGGAAGGGGCTGAATTAAGAATAATCAAGTTGATACGTTATGTTGGTGTTCTGAAGGTAATATTTGTACATTCATATTTAGAAAACTTTATTGTAGTGTTGTTTAAACTGTTGCATTCGTTCCAAATAAGTTGATTCTCTTTCATGACTTTGCATTGATGGTGAAGCAGAATCAGAGGATGTTTCAGTAAAAACCGTTAGAAAAATCCAATGCACGACATCATCGTGTTTATTTGCAACACTCCAGACGGATAAAGACGACTGATGTAAGCTCTTTTCATTCTTGTTTTAGTAATTTCAGCGCCTTAGTATTTATGTGAAAATGATCGAGTCGCAAAATAAAGTGACAGGTTGAACTAATGTTGCTAAAATATGAAATTGACCTGTGTTTCACACTAAGGGTTGCCTCTGCAAAATTTTAATAAAATCTTAGGTGGTTGATGGAAATTGGAAAAAATAATTAAAGTATTAAACACGAACAGAGACGATCTAAAGACGGCAGAGTAAATAAGTTAGTGGCTCAACTTCAGTGAACGCGCTCCCCACTGAAAGAGCAAAGAAAGTGCAATAAAAAATCACCCACGTTTTTACTTTTAATAGCCTTAGCATGTAGTGTGATGTAACCTCATGTCTCGTGTCCAGTGTAAATAAAGATTCTCGAATAGCGCGACAGTAGTGATTGAAAAATGGCAAACACGGATAGGACTTCATTGAATAGTGGAGTAAAATGTTATTCCACGTTTTCAGCCGTAAAGTTGCACCATATGTTTTAATTAAATTGACTCGTTTAATTTAAAATGAAATGCTACAAGAAGAAAACTTAATGAAAGTATTCTGGCAATTCATTCGTTCGCAGTTGTTTAGCTATTAAATTGCGCTCATAAGCTCGAATTTCTAGTAAGATCTCTGGCCCTTGTTATTTTGTCAACATAGGCCGTTCGAGTGACGACAGATCCAGCAAATAGATATCGAAGTGACTGCGGAATGAGCCTACGAAATTATGAATAGTAGATTATGAAAAGAATCAGAACAGTTATGTTTTGCTGTTACTTCAGATTTTATTTATTATTTTTTAAATTGTCTCGGTGCCTTTTGATAATGAGACTCCAGTGTACACTGGTGACTAATACCGAACACAAATGCAGCCGTTTTGGGGACACGCCGCGTGTTCGTAGTGACAGTTGACGGGTGACACTTGACAGACGTGGTGAGCCCCTGTAACGAGGCTTCTGATTGGAGTCCGACCAATGGAACGAACCACCGACTGCCAATCACAGTCCAAAAACGGCGCGAGCTGATTACGAAGCCAAATTCAGCACTGGCTGTCTATCCAAGCGGCCAACGTAATTAAATTCTTGTCTCAAAGTGTTTTATAAATTTGTTTACTGCGCATTATCCGCTACATTAGAGTTTGCGAATTTCTTTATTTTGTGACTAACACAATAAACATTACGTCTTATCAATCACAGAGAACATACCGTTAGCATATCTTGCATAGCTGACAACGTTCTGCACCACACATCAGAAGCCGTCCCCTTGTTTGTAGCCACACCCTGTTTCCCCGCATTATCAGGCAGCTTTGCATAACAGAGCTTTTTGTCCCTGTTTTTAGCACGGGAGTTCCACGAATTTCTTACGTCTCATTGTAGGCTAGGTCCGTCATGTCCTGAAGGTACTTCCAGACAGTTTTTAAAACCAACTGAATTTTTCTGACATCTTTCAATGACCTCAGTATAAATACATACGTCCTTTAAAGTTTCAAGCAGACCAGGAAGTAACCCCACACCTGTGTCAATGTACAGAATTGTATATACCCATGGCATGGACCTGGAAAAATCGCTCATAATTAACTTCCATGATTCTATACTCCGAGAATGAACTGTAAATCTTTAACTTGGTAGGCTGTGTGGTATTTGAGAGCTTATCATACATTTCCGCGTGTTCGTAAGAGAAGACTTTTTTACACCCAGTCAACTGAGAAAAACGCACTGGTAATAAGCATATCATCGTCCTTAGGGGTAATCGATTATAACATCTCTAAAACTGTCTTCCTAAACTCGTTCTTCTATATAGTACTGTATTTCATTTTAAAAACTCTTGTTTCATCATTAAGAATTCGTGACTCGGGTACCCTAGGACACATCCCCCGTCATTTGCGGTTAGTGTACCGTAACGAATTTTAAAACAATTCACGTTGTGTTCCAAAGGTGTCAGTGCACGGGTGCTCTTAACGGTTTGACGAGTTCTAAAGTTGTGCGTGGTACGTTCCGATGTTACCTTCCCAGGGTGAACTCTCCTCATGTTGCTGGATGACTTCATCACTATGCACTGCGACTTGGCGTGTACGCGCCATCTGGTAGCTTAACGGAACACCACTGGCTGACCGTAGCGCGATCTATTACCCGTTAACGAAAGTATGCTAGTGGCTGCTATCACCTGGCGGCAACTCTAGACCTTGGATTTCCCGCCAAAATACCTGTCATAGTGGTGTGGGTAGCACGTTTTCACGTGGCATTATCGTATTACGGTATTTTGCAAAATGTAAATAAAGAGTCGCTGTTACCTATGTAACCCCGATCACAAACTGTTTGCCTACGTACAAGCAGCTATGTTAGGAATTAATTCTTTACTAATGAAATCTACAAAAGAAGCGAAAAACTAACGACATAATCATAAAGCGATTGATGCAAGTGTTTGGATAATCTGGTAATAAGTAGTTAAAAACAAATGGTGATTTTCTTCCGGAATGTTTGAGACCACTGTGACGTCATAGCACCCGACGAATGAGGGGGGATGTGTCCTGCATGGGCGTATCCAGCGAGGGGCAGAGGGGGGCTGCTGCCCCCCCCCCCCAGAAGAAAAATTAAGTTGCCTTCAGTACGCTTCGACGAGTGAAGAACTAATTCAGGAGCACTTTGGGAGAGAAAGATTGACTGGATTATGTCTGATGAGTGGGCATCGAAATTTCGTGAAAGAGCACCATGAGATATTGACAAACAAAATTATTGAAATTGAAAATCCGAGACAATTAATGTTTACATAAAAAACTAACTGACTTACGATCTTAATTAATTACATAGTAGGTCCTTAGATTAAGTATTTGGGTTACTATATTAATCAATGATAAAAATAGTTTCCTGAATAGGTTTGAGTTTGATTTTGTAATGTCATGTTTCAGTCCCCCACCCCACTTCCTCGAAACCAAAATGAGTTGCCCCCCCCCCTAGTTCAAATCCTGCCCCCCTCTAGTTCTGATCCTGGATACGCCCTTGTGTCCTAGGGTCATATGCAGCAAAAAAAATTTGTGTCGCCATAACACTTGAAGGTGTAAGTCTAATTACTTTCATAGTGATACTTTGAGTATTCACCTTTCTCGTTTTCGATCTGCTTTAGTAACATCCTTATTTCCAGTTTTGTCAGACTTCCGTAACAAGCTACTCATAACTGCAAAACTTAGTGAAAATTTCAGTATTTGTTACGTGTAAAATAGATCGATATATTAGTTTTCTCTCATAACCGGCCATGGCATAAGCCTGAGAATCGTTACAGTTCCAGAAGACGGGTAAGGGGAGAGGAAACTGATACCGGACTCGAAAGTATAAAGATACATGTCTGAAAGTTCGACTCATCATCAAGATACATTATGGCTTGATCTGACCGCAGGCCTACGTTTTGTGAATCTTCTAACTGAGGAGAAAAGTAGAATTTGAGACTCCGGTCCAGTTGGTTGGAAATGGCAGTGGTAACTGTCTGGGTTCGAACGAGGGTTCCCTGAGGCCGCGAACCTCTAAAGGGATGTCAGTTAATAATTTCTTCACAATGTTTCCGGAACGATAGTCTTATGTCACCAAGGTGACAGCTACCACGAAGACCAGTCGCGAAAGTGTATATACATCGATTTTGGGAGTGGAGTGATCTAATAGTGTAATGACGTAGTTGGGAGGCGACGTTGAAACAACTCATCTTGATCTACCTATTCGTGTCATTTCCTATGTAATAATAAAAGAGTACATTTAAGTTTTAACGTTTTTATACCTCATTTCTTGGAACTTAAAATTAGCAATGCAAATCTCATTTAAGTCAGAGGTCACAAACACCATAAGGACTGCTTCTATCATTTGATTCGATGGTGGTAATAATAGCTTCTCCATGATTTTTTGGAACTCTTAAAATGATTTTGATTCCGTATAAAATCCTATCTGCGATCAATGAGGACATAGGAGACATGTAAGAAATTTTCAGAATTTTGCATCCCAGTTGAAGAGACGAATATTAAAATTCTAATAAACCTTCATGTTGCGTACGAACATTCACGATATACCTATTTCTTTTACTTGCGTGCATCCTTGACAAGCAAAAACAATTAATATTCCATATTTGACATAAATGGAATGAAATATAGTGAGATCCCTTAATAAAGAAAATCTCAAATCAGATTATTATATTTCATGTAATCCAAAGCGTTATCTTATCATCACTAACATGATATTGTAAATTTATATGGAACACACCACTGCTACAGTCACCTAATCGATCACACCTCAATGTGAAGAATAATAGAAACGTCAATTTGAGAAAAGATATTACGTATGGCTAACAATTAAGTTTAAAATAAAGTTGAAGGCTAATAATATAAACAGACTGAAAACTAAGGCAACTGGAGCTAAATATAAAATTTTGTACCATTTCAATCGTTATATATTAAAACATTTGAAAAATTATTTCAAAGAAAGGGTATTAAGAGATATAATACTGAATATAATAAAATTGTTTAATTTCATCAGAAAACTAAAATATTATTATGTTTTTGGCTATAATTTTTGTTACTAACTTAATTTACGTAAAGTGTAAAGTAAGTATTGTAAACGGTTAATTTATGTAAAGTGTAAACTATGTATTATAAACACCTGGTAAGAGAGAGCTTGACAGCCCTAATCTTGCCAGGCTCAATAAACATTTAAATAAATACACTTTAATATTTCAGAAAGTAAGTTTTCTATAAATGTAACATTTTCTTTACATCGAGGATTCATAAGTTAGCTGACGAATTATTACTGCGTTGACTGTAGTCTGACAAACATGCTCACTCCTTACTCTACACAAGAGCTCTTGTTTGTTACCGTACTTGGTAATGCTTGTTTGGCGTCAGGAAGGTGACTGCCTGAAAAAACACGGAAGAACACTGCAGTTTGACAATGGCTCATGTTGAACAAATGGTCAGAGAACTAATGAAAGTATATGAAAGGTTTCAGAATACTCTAAAAATGATTGCTGACTTTGGTAAAAAGTTTTCGAGCTACCAACCGCGTCAAAATTTCGCAATCTTGGGACGATTCGAGGATCCGCTTCTCCGGCCTAATTTTTCCCCAAGTCCAGGTATCCTGCTGTCCAATGCGTACCGATAAGACACTAGGGTGTGGATGCTAAAGAGCAGCACGAACGTTGCACCAATCGCACACTACGTCAGAACCCAAACTTCATGAATGGGAATATGGAGCTCTTCCTCCGCGTACCTTAACTGCCTACTCTGGCTGGAAATGAAATAAATAATAATATGTATCACTGGGTTTGCTGGTTGTGTTTCGAATTATCATCAATTAAAAATTTCCTTCCTCTATATGAAGGTCCTATAAGCTTTATTAAAAGGTTAATTTTGAATATTAGGTAGGGAAAGAATTGCTTGCTGAAGACATGAAATGTAAATATCTTTGCATTACATTTGATAACAAGCTTAACTGGGCAGGACACATTGGACAGGTGGTAAGAAAATGTTTCAAAATTCTACACTTGTTGGAGAGAGTGATGAGGGGATGTACGAGAGAAGTGAGGGAGTTGGGTTATAAAACTTTGGTCAGACCATTGCTCGAATATGGTAGTGTAGTATGGGACCCTCATTTTACTTATCAAATACAGGAGTTGGAGAGGGTGCAAAAAATGGCTGCTAGATTTGTTTCTGGAAGTTATAGCAGAATGCAATCAGTGACGGATATGATAAAGGAGCTGAAATGGGATTCATTGCAATACAGGAGGAGGATGAGGAGGGTCATGGGAGTGTGTAGGGCGTATAATGGCGATGAGGCATGGAAAGATATTGGAGTAGTTCATGGAAGGGAAAAGATGACCATGACCACAATCTGGCACTCGATTTCAGGCACAAGGGTGTGGGAAGATTCTCTTTTTTAGGTAAAGGTGTCAGGGATTGTAATGAGTTACCAAGAGAAATAATGAATAATTTACCGAAAACGAAAGAATTTAAAAACAAAATTTGTAGATGTAAAATGTAGGTGGCTGCAGGATAGGGGGAAGATGGGGGATTGTAATGAGTTACCAAGAGAAATGATGAATAATTTACCGAAAACGTTGAAAGAATTTAAAGATAAAATTTGTAGAGGGAAAATGTAGGTGGCTGCAGGATCGGGGGAAGATGGGGGTGTAGGGAAATTACCACCGGAGCCCTTGCTCCATTGCAATTAAATTAAATTTAATATAAATAAATACATATTTCTAATCGGTTCGCCCTTGAATTCTACAACATTGGAAGGTACTAAACTCCATAATACGGTTTTCAGATGCTACTTCATTTAATTTAACCTTACAAATATCGCAAAGTGTGATATTAGTAATATAGTCCAAGTTTAATGTAACACTCAATGTTTTATCATTTTTATGCACCTACCAAAGTATGTAAATAATAACTCTAATATTCGGGCTGAGCAACAATGACTCAACGAGAGGAGCGATAAGCCAGCGAATTAATTCAGTCTTAGAACACTGAATTTGTAAGTTTCCCGGGTGGTCGTCAATTATACTCCTCTATATTTTACTGAGGACAATCTCGCAACAACAATGCCATTCGGTGGTATGTTGACGCAATTAATCACACTGTAATGATCCGCGAGAGACAGAGGTGCGCGTGTTTCTTTTCTCGTCTGGTGTGTGTCGGTCCCCGGTCCCAGGGGAGGTTCTGCTAGTGTTTGGAGAACGCCAGCCCCTGAGTGTTTCCATTAAATGTGACTTATGGCATAACAGCCTCGTGACAAGGCCTGCGACTCAAGATGGAGTGGGAGCCTGGGCTGTTTTAGTAAACAAACAAAATAAGAAATAAATCGGTATCCTAGAACGAAGTGTAAGGGGAAGCCAGGAGTACAGCCAATGGGAGCAATTTGTATTTTTATTACAAAAAAGGGTGGTTTTGTTGCATGTCCTGAGCCAACCAACGGAAAAAGCTTCCCTCCAAAGACAGTGATTGGCAGACGTCATGAAGAGGGGGCGGAACACGACGCTTCTTCGAGGCAGCGCGAGAAGACGGGAGGACTTGTTGACTACCGACGGAGAGGTGTGGATCGACCGAACAGCTGACTACTGGGAACAGCAGTGAGGCAGCCGGCCGTGATGGAGAGCTGGTCAACCCACCGACTGCACAACGTAGATTCGCCTGCACGGTAACCACCATTCAGAAAAAGGAACTTTTGCATCATCGTCGTTTTTTTACCCTAGTTATCGCCCCGAGACAGACTCTCTTGCTCCACCGAGAAAGTTATGTACCCTTGTGTTGCAGAAAGAAAATTAATCTTTGTAAAATCTTGTCAAGCAAACAATTAAAGTAAATCGTAAAGTCAGATTGTGAACCTTGTTTTCAATAGATCCCATCCAGTCATGTAATGTGTCATTTGACTTTATTAATAATTTTAGTTATTCAATAATTCACATTTAAATAACAATACTTTGAGATCTGGATGTCGCTTCCCTCAGAATAGGGTACACTCCAATCTCTGGCGCCCACCTGATTTTTTTTAATACTTAATATTATTTGGAAATTAAGAACTGGTAGTGAACGGCCACAGTAAGGTCGAGAAGTCGCTTTCCTAACATAGGGAACACTTCAACACCAATCATCAAAGATAACTGATCCACTTACAGGAAATATCCAGACCACTTCCCCGTATCTTCTTAGAATTGTGGTCAATCGCTGTCCCTAGAATTGATCTATTATGTCCGGAATCAGATACAGTCAACCTCATTAGAATATAATAAGAGTGGGAATAAGCACGAAAATTCGAACGAGAATGCGAAATGAGCATGGCAACGAGAATGAGGAAAATGAGATAGACGTTCCGCGCACGTTACTCTAAAGGTAGCTGCATTCTGCATGTCTCTTGCCAACTGTGTGAAGTTTGCTGCCTTCCAATAATTGCAACTAATCTTTAAAAAATAAATATACTATGAAATTAGTAACCACTGGACATGGTTTCGTAACGTTACAGCACTACAGTATTTGTTTATTCGGTTACGTGAGCAGGGAACTGAAAACAGAGTGTGTAGGTCACAGCTACGAGGAGATTAATTTGCCAGTGCTGGGGAATTCCTGCTCCTCGTGTCTCACGCCTGTGTTTCCTTGACTTGTTTATATGGACGGTCATGGCGGGCGGACAGCCGTTGGGCAACGTCCGGTGCGGTGGACTTGCCGTTACGTCACGATGACACTCGGACGTGACCTTGCCCTCACGCAGCAAGCGAGCGCTTCCGCTTATCCGCGCAAGTGTCAAACTGCGTCACAACCAGTGTTCTTAGAAAGCTCTACTGGCAAAAGGTCTGCGCGCTGGGCAGTATAGTACTAAGAAGACGGAACTCCACAATCACCTAAGTATGAAGGAGAACAGGCCTATTCGATGCAGCTGTCAAAAACAGATGACCACGCTATTCGAGTCAGCAAGTTCTTATACTGTACCTCCGTATTGCAAAACACATATATATGTTGTAATATTACTCCCTATACACGCCAGTGTTTTTTTTAGCTCTACAACTAAAGCCGGTGATCGGGCCCCTAATCAGCCGGGTGGGTCCGGGTACATTTGACCCGCTTACCCCCCCCCCCCCCCCCTCTAATGCCGGCCCTGACCATGGAGTACAACGGGACCAGGTTTGAGTCCACGCAGTTTTAGTCTCCGCGTCAGACCTTGTTTTTAGGCGGTTTTCCGCAATTACCTAGGCGAAAGATTGAACAACCTCAATTTCCGTATCATAAAATAAATATTTCACAAAAAAAAACAAAAATAGCAGTTGATGGCAACACTAAACGTCTCCCGTTAGAATAAGTTCCTTCCTAGAAGCAGAACGGTCACCAATCCGTGATTGAAGAATGCGTGGTGACATATCCTTAGAGATTCATGATCATTAGACTCGTGACTCTAAGACGCCTCACCAAAACTTGATAGAAAATGGCTTAAAATTATAATACGGTAATTGTCCGAGCGTGGTGGGTGAGCTGTAACGCTCTGGCCTCGTATTCGGGATGACGCGGGTTCAAATCTCCGTCCGCGCATCCATATTTTCGTTTTTCATGATTTTCCTAAATGACTCCAGGAGAATGGCGTGATGCTTCCTTCAAAACGCCACGGTAGAATTTCTTCCAGTTCCTTGTTCCCAGTCCTTTTCTGGCTCTAATGACTTCGACGTCGATGAGGCGTCATAGCGATAAGCAATATATACATATATATATATATATATATACTAATTATTGGCTGTACCAATCATGTACACAGTTCTGTCCACCGAAATCAATAAATTGTGTTTTTGAAATTAACTGTTTTGCTGTTAAAAAGGACGCGGTTAGAAATCACCTCCGTAACATCGTTCAAGTTTTTATTTTGTTTTTGTTTTTTTATGAAAGTGCGTTGTCATTGTCTCAGTTCTGGAAATGAGTTATGATAACGATGACCTTTCCTAGCCGATTCACTATTCCATTTCAATCAGACAGCATACGCGGCGATTAAAGAACTTACTAGTAAAATGTCTGCTTCTACTGGATTTATAAGCTTACCAAATTGTCTTCTGTACTGGGATGTTATCGTTCTTTTTGGGTTAATAGCTTTAATTATTATTGCTTAAAGTAATTTTAATTTTATTGTTTTAAGTTTTGGTGAGCGGGATGTTGATCATATTTGCAAAAATATTTACGTATTCTAAGAAAGTCTTAACTTGAAAATTTATTCATCAATTAACATTAATATATATTAAACCCATGGATGTGATGTATTACCTCTAATCCCTATAAACAATCAAAAAGTCCTTGGCATTGAAACATCACCCCCCTGTACATATCAGTCTATTAATAACAGCACAACAATTATCTTGCAAATAAATAACGTTTGCAATCATCACATTACTGAAGTAACTTTTGTTATATAACATTGAAGATGTAATAAACAAAAAAGGTGTATGAAACAAGATACAACCGTTTATTGCCTTCGTAATTGCTTTTAGTACACGGGCGCGATTTACTTCGGCCAAAATTACTCGTCAAAAACTTATGAAAATGCATCTGACTTATTTCAGGGTCCAGGCTTCGGCACATGTATCTTATCTGGCAATATTTTTTGCAAAGGTCGCTTGAAGATATAAGATAATCAGTCTACGTAGTGCCAGATCTCACAAATAAATACTCAGTTACCAAATGACTGTAACGTAGTATAGAGACATGATTGTCAGCGGCGCGCTGCCCGCCACAACTGCAGGCGTCAGCCGCGAATGCATCCACCCTTCCAAGCCAGGGCGCAGATCACCTCCGTGTTCTGTCCAGGAAACGCCCTGGTGTCTGCCGCAGCCAATCAGCAAAGTCGACAGGTGATGCTGTTATTCTATAATCTTCCATCTCTCTTGCCCACAATATATATATTTCCTAGAGTGACACTGATGTATCTACCGATCCCGCGCCCTCAGTAAGCTTACCGTCTGTTTTTGCGGCGGGCACATCTGGATGTTTTGACGTTTCTTGCCAAACAAACTCAAGCATCTGCCAGAATGTTTTTCCCTGTGAAACGCCTGCCAGTCGCTCCATTATTAGGGGAGATAGAGCACCACCTCCCCTCATCTGTCCCCTGTCAGGCTCCGCACATGACTTGGAAACAAAATCTGCAGTCTCTCCCCTGGATTTAAACAATAGAAGTGCTGCCTACTTCCTTCATTTTTAAATTAAACATTATAATATGTAGGGGACGCATTGCGTAACATATAGTACCATTCATGTTTAGTTAGTTGGTATATCCAATCATTTTAATTTTTAGAATATTTTTAACCACAAAATTTTAAATACATAGAATAATTTAGTAGTTAACATCCTCAGCTCATGCGTGTGCATCTCGTCATAAGCGTGTTTAATGTGCGGTATCACATGTTACCTGCACCTATTGCCAACTGATTTTTTTTTCTTGCTCCACATTGCACACCTGTGTTTTATTAAAGGCGCTAATAACATCGACTTCTACGCACCCATATCTCCAACAGTAAAACCAACATTTTCTCGCACAGATTTGTATGTATTTGGTAGATTCTGGAACACTGTAAAATTTCGGGACTGGAAAAGATTTGGTCATAATTCTAAAGGACATCAATCTAGTACTATTTGTATCTTTTCTGTGAAATATTATATTACCTCTTTGTGAGGTAACTGCACCACCATAAAATACACTGAAAGCAAGAAAGTCCGATAAATGAGACACGTGAAAATGTGGGTGTGAGGAATGAGGATTGATTACCAGTTCCCATCTCTTATCTTTAGAGTTGTGTAAGGGAAAAATATCGTTCTCGGGGAATGGTGAATAACTCATTTGGCCCTAACTACTTATCAGAGAGAGATAGAAAATCTGAGCTCGTGTCTGGAAGGACAGAGGTTGCTAATTATTCTATAGCTGCCCCACATCTTTATCAACTATCAGCGATAATATAACTATGAACCTTAAGAAAATTTCTGTCGTAGCCTACCGGAAGAGGGTGTCTATGATTTTAATTGCTCAAATATTGTTCAGTCGGGTAGTTACCAGAGAGTATTATGTCGTCGCCCCCAATTTTCTTCCCCCCCCCCCCCTCGATAGGGCCATCTTATACGACCAACAATATTGACAACACCTTGTTATATTGATCATGTTGGGTGAAAAAAATTATATTAATGGTCGATTTTGATCCATTTACTGCTATACAGGAATCACAACGGGAAAATGGAGGGGATATTGTCAATATTATTGAATTACTGACCGTGTGGGGTGAGCGTCAAAATTTTCATCAGTTCATACGTCGCGCTTTGGTGAAAGTTAATAAGTGGCGACAATGACCGAGCCCGTTGCCTTCTTACTTTGTGGACGCACCACGTATTATCATTCCCAAATAACGTTCGGAATTATATTCAGGTAATCACCAGATGCATAAAGTACTTTCATAATTCAGAAGAGAGTATTTAGAATAATGAACAACAGGAGAACATCTTTTAGATATTTATCTGAATATATGAATGTTCTCCCGTAGACCATGCATGTACTGTACATCTTTCAAATTCTGATATTTCTTTTAGAAATAATATCGTGAGAAATATTTAGCATCCGTAACCAATAACATAAAAATCTAAAGAGTATCAAAAAGGATTATTTCACTTAAAGATTAAACTTCTAGCAATATTAACAGTTTTATAAAAAATCAATGTTTTGTCTTACAGTTTAAAAAAACACAAAAAGTCACATGGCATTGGAAACGTTAAAATTACTGTCAAATTTATTTTAAATTTCGTAAGTTTGGAGTTATGCAGGTTATTTGGTTACTCAGAATATTTAGTTTCTGACCTACATATTTCGTACCTGAATATTTCAATCACAGCCCAGTATGTTCTAAGTGATTTCCCCGCTACGTTCTCCGCGTCAGATTTAAAAGAATTTTTGAAGCAGTAAGTGTAATAATGTAATATATTTCAAGAAATGTAGTATAACTTAATGCTTTTTTAAAATAAATCATCTGAAAACAAGGTCTTAAGTATAAGCTTAACTGTTATATGTCTAATAATGAGAAAATTTGTCACGTACTGCCTGGCAACTGTGGAACTTATTTCTTTGTAAAGTACTCCGCAAGGCTATTAAGTTTTCGTACCGCGATCTGAATTGAGATACAGTTGATTTTCATTTGCCAAGAAAGTATGCAAATAACAACTATAACTTATGACGGCTGTTGGTTGTCTATTCATCTCTTTCTTCTAATTCTTTTACTTCTTCCGATAACATTACTCTTCTAATAATTTCTCCATTTATTATTTTGTCAATTCTAGTTGATGTTCAGCATCCATCTATTACACCAGTGTTCAATCAAGATTGATTTCTTTTCTGATCCAACTTCATCGTCCATGTTCCTCACACACGCAAGACAACACTAATCTACAAATCATCCAGAAAAAAGTAGAACTTCGCAGTAAACCCCTGATAGTACAGTTGTAACAGTGTAATGAGATGTTTTAACTTAATTGTAATGTTTTTATTTATAGTGATGCCTTACGTACAGAGACATTAACGGATAAGCGAGAGTAGTGAGTGATCACATCTCGGTGCTAATCGTTTAAATAGGTTCAGTTTTATTCTATTTCGATGAAATATAGTTTTTTTTTTTTTTTAATTTATTTGGCCTTTAGCCATGCTGGCCATTTAGCCATTACCAAGTGTACAAGCTTTTATTACATTGTTTGTCTATTACATCTGTAACATTTTGCACATCGTAGCAGTAAATCTTAATATACATTGTCTCTGTAGGTTATCCGTATTTCATGGTACCTTACACACATTAAAAGCCAGAACTAATACATTTACGTAATACGCTGGGTGCATAAGGTAGTAACTTTGTCTGGCACATACATACCTTAAAATGGACGATTTGATATTACATTACACACATTGAAATATTGAGTTTGGCAAAAAATCGATTTACAAGGTTCATATATACATGAAATGTTAGGATATGTTACATCTGATTATACAGTTAATTATTGTTCCTTTGTTTGGCATATAGGCCTACATACATTAAAATAGTCCATTTGATATTACATTATATACATTAAAATATTAAGTTTAGAAAAAAGTAATACAAATTAATAAAAAATAAAATTATTTACAAAGACTCATATATATATGAAATGTAAGGATATGTTACACTTGATTATACAGTTGATTATTGTTACAGTTCTCGTTTGATTTGCCGTAAAAATGAGTACATGATGAAGAAGATTTTAAATCTGTTTGTATTTAGTAAGTCTTCAACACTTGCCGGGAGTTGCTGTCCTGCTTGCACCAAGTGCTTGATGAGGTTGTCAGAGGCTTGTTTGTTAAATGGGCAACCAAAGAATATATGATTAGCGTCTTCAACGTGTCCGCACTGGCAGTACGGTTCCTCTACCACACCGATTCTACATAAGTGCTTCTTGAGGCGGCAATGTCCGAATTTAAGCCGAAAAATTGTGATATATAGGCTTCTAGGACACCGGATGTTCTGAAACCATGGCCGTTTTGTAACTTCAGAATGTATCCTTGCGTAGTGTTTACCTTTCGTAGCAGATGTATATCTCCATTCAACGTCCCAATCTTTGTATAATTTTTCCTTTATTGTCACAATCAGGTCCGAAGTAGGTATCTTACGGTGTATAGTTACCCCGGTCTCAGTTGCTTGTTTTGCCAGCTGGTCGGCTATTTCATTGCCCCTGCACCCATCATGGCCTCTCACCCAGGAAAGTACTACTAATTTATTACTTTGTTCCAGGTCTATGATTGATTTAATAATTTCGTATATGATCGGGTTGTTGCTTTGGTTTATGAGATGATTTTTTAATGACGTTAAGGCAGAGAGTGAATCAGATAGTATGATAATGTTACTATCTGGTAAGCTCCCGGCATATCTAAGTGCTTCTAATATTGCTATCAGTTCCGCTGTCATAATAGAGCATTCTTTAGGCAGTTGGAAAGTGCCCTGTTCCATGCTATCAAGGTTGATGTATGCACAACCAGCATAACTGTTGTTCTTAGACCCATCTGTATATATGATTCCAGCCGGAAGCCATTTGTTCAATTTTTCTAGGTATGTCTGTTTGTAGGGGCTCTGTTGCGTTGTTTGACCAAAAACAGTAATTTCTTTACATGTATGCCATAATGGAGCCTCATAGCAGTATAGTTGTTCACTCTTGTTGGCTTTATTGTATAGTGATTTGGTTTCCAGATACGCTGAAGCTAGCGGTGGCAGTCGTCTGTTTTTCCAATATCCTTTTGTTAGGCAGTCTATGGATAAGTTGTGTATGGAATTATATAATTTACTGGTCGTCAACTGACTCTGTTTCAGTAAAAATTTTGAACTTAGGTAGGATCTACGTAGGTGCAGAGGAGGTTCCCCTGCTTCTGCGCATAGTGCATTTGTGGGCGTAGATTCATTGCCCCTAGGCAGGTGCGTAGTACCATGTATTGTAGTACATCAAGCTTCGCTAAAGGCCGTTGGGAGGCCGCACCATAACAAATACACCCATAGTCAAAATGTGGACGGACCAGGGCTCTATATAGAGTTAGTGCTATTTGTGGACTTGCTCCCCACTTTAGTCCCTGTTACTGCTCTTATAAGGTTGTTCCTTGAGCAGACTTTTTTTTCTATTTGTTTGATGTGTTCACACCATTTGAGTTTATTATCTATTATAAGGCCTAGATATTTCAAGCTATTCTTAACTGGGAGCTGGTATGGTCCAAGAGTCATGCGGATCATTGGAGGAATCCTGTGTCGTGTAAATATGCAGACTGAGCTTTTATCTATTGAGATCTCCTGTCCATTGTCTGACAGCCATTGTACTAGTTTACACATCGCTTCGTTTAATATGGCTTGGCATCTTTCGATGCTTGTGCCTATTGTATACAGGCAGATGTCGTCCGCATATTGAAGTATTATGACGGAAGGTGGCATTATTTTGTGTAGGTCAGTTGTGTATATATTAAAGAGTAACGGAGACAAAACTGATCCTTGAGGTACCCCTTGGCTACACTTTCTTGGACCTAGAGTAATTGTTTTCCACTTGGCTACTAACCATCTATTTGTAATCATAGCTAGCAGCCTCGCTGTAAAGGGGCCCGGCACGCCATTCTCTTTTAATTTTTTTCCCAAGGTCGATGGCAGAACTTTATCATAGGCAGATGTTAGGTCAGTGAAAATGGCAACCATGTATTTATTGTCTGTAAGGCACGATTGAATATCTGTAAACAAGGTGTGCTAATATGTCATTCGTGCCTTTCCCTCTCCGAAAGCCGTATTGAGTATGCGGCAGCAATTTATTATGTTCGAACCACCATTCGAGTCTATGCTTTACCATTCTTTCGAGAATTTTGAACACACAAGATAAGAGGGATATGGGTCTATATGCTGAGGCACATTCAGTTTCCTTTCCTGGCTTTTTTATAATAATTATTCTGGCCGTCTTCAAAGGTGGTATCTCGCTTTTCTCAGCCCAAATACGATTAATGAGGTCGAGCAGGTATGCTTTCCCGTTGGCAGGGAGTAGGCGGAGCATGGGGTAGTGTATGTTATCCGGCCCAGGAGCTGATGATTTGCCAAAGGAGAGTGCTCTGCTGAGCTCTTCACTCCTGAAAGGTTGACATAGGATGTGCTCTGTATTTTCCTGTACGTTTAGGGGTTGAGGGTCCACATAAGGTAGTGTTATGTTTTCTAATATCTCAGTCAGAATATTCAGTGGTGGTGTCCGCTCTGGCACCCTCGCTTCCTTTATATTTTTCAGCCTTCGTATTTTCATCCACACTTCTTTGGTCGGCGTGTTGAGACTCAGTTTTGAGCAGTAGTCTTCCCAGTTTTTCTTCTTCTTCTTTCTCAGGAGTTTTTTTGTTTTCGCACATGCCCTTTTGCATTCAATATAATTGCTCATTGTGAGGTGTTGCCTGTAATTTTTGACAGCTTTCTTTCTTTCTTTTATTGCATCGTCACATTCCTGGTCCCACCATTCAACTGGTGTTGTGTTGATTACATAGTTTTGTTTTTGTTTTGGAATGCTGGAGCCTGCGGCTTTTTCAATGCAATCTATGAAGGCTTTATAATCATTTTGTATGTCGTCTGTAGGTTTGTAATGAGAAAATGCAGCTTCTGCTTCCTGTTGGTATTTTTCCCAGTTCGCCCGCTTGATACTCCATTTACAGTGCGAAAAGATAGTTTGCCCTATCAGCTTAGTGCAGGGGAGCTTCAGCAGAATCGGGAAATGATCCGAGCCCAGAGTATCTTCTATGATTTCCCATGTTAGGTGTGGGGCAATAGTCGCCGATGCTAATGATATGTCAACAGATGATTGTTGTTGTGATGGTCTATTGATTCGAGTAGCAGAGCCATCGTTTAGTACAACTAGTTCCTCCATTACTTCCACAATTAGTCGCCCGTTACGATCGTCATATGTACTTCCCCATAAGGAATGATGGGCATTTAAGTCACCAAGGAGCAGAATTGGTTCTTCTAGATGTCTTTTTAGTATTTCCAACTCAGATCTTTTTAATGCTGGTTTGTTTGGTGATCTGTATACAGATACTACCGTCATATATTCGTCTTTAAAGAGGATCCGTGCTGCACAAACTTCGAAAGACAGATTAGTAGGCGTAATGTTTATGGGCTGGAATGGGATTGATTTCTGTATCAATAGGGCAGTGCCGCCATAACCGTCCGCTCTGTCTGCTCGCACGATATTATAGTTTTGAAAAAGGAAAGATTCTCCTGGTTTCAACCAAGTTTCTGAGATCGCACTTACTGAGATTTTATGGGCCAGCATATATTGCATCAGACTTAATTTATTGGCTTTGATTGAGCGCGCATTCCATTGTAAGATTCCGAGTTCTTTGATTGCAATTTTTCCATTCGTTTGGGATTATTATGTGGTATGTTATTTTGGTACATGGAATCTAAGCCTCCAGTAACGGGTATCGAATGCGTTCTTGTGTTCTCAGTTGAACCCATTGGTGAGTGTTTGTTGTATAAGCTGTTTGATACTTGGAGCGAATTGCAGTGGGTCGATCTGTTGGTTACCGACATACTGGTTTAAGATATTCATTATGATTTCGATCATTTTGAATGTGAAGATATCAGCTGTGCTTGCGCTTTGTACAGTGCTGTGAGGTTGGGGTGGGTATGGGTTGTACGCAATTGGTTGTATATTCCTGTTGTTAGGGATCCAATAATTTTTGTAAGATAGATCCCTAGAGTTGCTTCCTGCTCTGTAGTGCCTATTATGTCTTTCCGTTAAGGGGGATTCTGCCTGGTTAGTAGGCATTGGATTTATTTGCATGTTTGTTAACATGCCAGGTGGACTGGTGGCCAACTGTGACGTCTGGGTAGGTAGTTCTTGGTGGAGTGGTTGATGTTGTTGTTGTGATGTCCCTACAGGCATTGTGGCAATATTTAAGTTATCCTGTATGGGGGTTCTTTGCTCGTAACATTCCGAATTTACGACCGTGGTTTGGGTGGTTGCGGCCGGTCTTGCTAGTACACCGGCATACGTACCGGCGTTGATCTTTCTAATGGCTTGTTTATAGTCTAGGTTCTCGTACGCCATTAACTGTTTGATTCTTCTTTGTTTTTTCATATTCAGGACATCTTTTTTCATTAGATGGGTGGCCACTATTACAATAGATACAAATGGGGTTGTTTTGGTTACAACAATCTTTGTCGTCGTGTGCACCAGCACAGAATACACATCTTTTTTTACTTCTGCATTGCTTGCTCAGGTGGCCATAGCGCAGGCAGTTAAAGCATTGCATAACAGGTTTTATATATGGTTCGACTGGACAGCGGACGCCGTGTATGTAAACATAGTTGGGCCGTCTTTGCGATTTGAAAGTTATCAGGCAAACTGGAAGTGGAATTGTTGTAGGTTGACCGTTTGCTACCATTTTCTTAGCAAATCGTTTAACGTTTATCACCCTGTATTCACATCGCGCTACCGCTTTAATTTCATCTTCCGATAATTCTGTCATTACGTTTCTAATGATGCCTTGTTGTGTGGTGCACGAGTATGGGATATACGCCTGCAAACCGTTCTGCTTCCAGACTGAGCTTTGAATCATAGAATTGGCTGCTATTACCGATTTCACCTCAATTTTGACACGGTTACGGCCTGCTGTAGTTATCTGTAATATTTGATTATTTGTATCACGGCAGAGGGAGTTAATGAGGCGACCTATAGCCATTGGATGCAGTCTACTGATGTTTTATCGACACTTTCTACAATCACATAATAGGGCCCCAGGTCATAGTTTTCATATATCACTGGCGTTGCGCTATTTACCTGTTGATCATGGCTGACTGTTGTGGTTGCAGTCTGGTATTGCTGTGTGTCACTAGCTGGTGACGTCTCCATACTGCTGTCTGTAGATTTCGGCTGTTCTGCTGTTCGTGGTACTTTGTAGTTGCAGTTGTTGCTGATGTCTTCGATTGTTGGTGTGCTGGGGCGTTTCTGGGCTGCAGGTGGGGTCGTTTCTTCCTCTCCTACAAGTCGTAGTTCCTGTTGTCTCGTTTGGTCAATGGTAAGATTAGCAGCAAAAGATGGTACATTGACGGTTTCGAATGACGATTGAATGATGTTTCTCGTTTCCCTTCCATCTTCACTTGTGTTGTGATGTAGGGATGGCACTTGACTGTCTAAGCTATCTTCTGTTGCAATGTTCACGTTACCTCCATTATATAAAAGTATGTGCGGCGTCGGCTGTACCTGTTCGTAGCCGCCTTCACCACACTGGCCACCATACATGGCGGCCAATGTCACTTAACACTTATATTAGTTGTTTCTTGATTATCAATTCACTTTTCTTGTCCACCACACGAAGTTGAAAACTGTTTATGTTGTTGGCACTTGCCGTCGAGTCAACCCGCGATCGCGCACACTACTTCCTCGTATCGGAGGCGATGTTACCCGTACGACGGTCTGCTCACGACTGCGGAAATATAGTTTCTGAAGCTAAAAATGGGCTCCATCCCAACGATAAAAGCATTATCATGGCGCTATAACACACATGGGCAAATTCCTTGTTTGGGAGCGTCCATAAACCACGTAGCTCAATTTGGCCTTCTGTGAACCCCCCCTCCTCCCCACGTGGCCTGACGTGGTTTTTGCCTCGACCCCCGTCCCCTCCACGTAGCTTTTTTCACTTTTGATCCCAGAAGACATTTTTTACTGTTTTCTCTTGTCAGACTAATGTAAATTGACATACAGCGATAATTAAATGAAGGGAAATAAATATTCACATGCTGTTGTAGTGTTCTGCACCTCATATTAAGTATTAAAAATGAAATGAATGGGAAACTACGTGGCCTGGCACGGAATCTTCGCACGTAGCCCAGCGTAGCTTTCCAACCAACCCCTCCCCCCCCCCCCCTCACTCCCAGACCAAGCCAAGTAGTTTATGGACGCTCCCTTTTGTGATGGGAACGGACGTCATTAATTATTTCGGCTTGGTGAATCCAGAAACACAACAAAATTTTAAAGATTATCAATACTCTCTTAGGTGTTTCCCAAGTCAGCGAAGCATTTTTAACGCCATTATCTGCCTTTGATATGACGATGGTAGCTACTTGTCTCGTTAGTTCTGATTGATTTCAAATCAAAATTTAAAATCTTTTTTTATTATTATTTTTACTTTCGTTTAACACCACTACTGAAATTTCGTACTATTCATTACGAAAACGTATAACGCATCTATCTTCTGGACAGTGGACTCGCTATATAATACTTAAAAACAACCGTATATACACCAGTAAATATCCACTACATCCACATGAATGATCAGTTTGTTCATAATAAAAATGATACGTATTTCCCCTCAAGTGATACCATATGGTGTAGATACCTTGAGGCCTCTTACAAGCTCGAAAGACGCGCCAAAATTCTTGAATAATATCTTAATAGACGATGTCGAGGTATGGGAGGATTGGGGACAAGGAAAAGGACGAGATTCAGCTATGATGGTTTAAGTGAGCCATCCCGCCATTCCCCTGGAGTGATTTAGGGAAACCATGGAAACTGAAATCTGTATGACAGGGTGGGGATTCGAATCTAAATCCTCCAAAATGCCAGGACAGAGCGTTACCACGTAGCCAACAGGCCCGGTAATTACTTTTGAAAAGTGACAAAAGCTTCAAAATACTAAGCGTTTAGCCGAGGAGTTTTTGTCGTTTCCTTGTCTACGATTTCAGGAAGTTTACGACTAATGTTGCTCCTGTTTTGTTATGGAAGTGTGTAATTTCAAGTCGGCGTTAAAGGTTCAGCGCTGTCAACGGTGGTTACAAAAAATCTTGTAGAATCCGTGTTCCGACAGCAGATACGCCCTCTAAGGACATCCACGTCTACGAGGCATAAAGCAATAAAGACAGATAGGTGGGTTCCAGTATTTCAAAGCGTGCCTGCCTGATAAGCGCCCTGAATTTAATATGTGGGACGGGAGGGAGAACCTTGGAGCACTCAGCCAGTACGTGGGAGGAAATAGATAAGAACCCTGACAATTCTCACTGAAGTGAATAATAATTTAATTCAAAGCGTAATAAATGAAACTGACAAATTGGCAGCATAACATGATGAGTTTAAATAGCTACTAATCTATTTCAGTCATTTAACAACCAATAGAGATCGTTATTTATGGGTTTGGAATGACTGAAGAAGAAGTTTATATTGGCAGTTATGAAATTAATGACAGTAGTAAACGAGAAGTGACGAGAAATTTGTGAAAGTTGGTGTAAGGTTGTCAAATATAAGTGTGTATAAATAGAGTTAAAATTTCTAAAATTGACTAAATATCAAGAAAGAACCATACCTTGACAACAAAAACATAGATAACCAAAAGTAATATTTCCACAGGAGATACGTAAAAAAGTAGAGACTATAATAAAGTCGCAGTGTACAAATTAGCTTTTGAGTATTTTTAATGGCTTTAGCCACAAGCTAAATCAGCCAGTTATCGATCAATAATTTTGTTTTATATATAACATTTAGAGCTTTTTGAGTTACTTTTTGAATAAATAATAAATTGTAATCTATATTTTAATGTTACTCCTAACGGATCCACTGGGACGTTCCTGAGCAGGAATGCAGATGGCGATGCAAATGGCAAAACTTAAAACGTTAAATATAACAAAATTTAGCAGTCACCTTTCCCGTGTAAACAAATATAAGTTTATTAATTTTTTTAAAAAAAATTATTCATCATCGAAGGCTAAACAATGGTAATGGTTATTTGTTGCAAGGTTGATTACTTCTCAGATTGTCGTTAGATAGATTGATATTATTAGAAGAAGAAACCTAATGCCACTGGCTAAAGTTCTCCTGCTTAACAAACCACAGTACCTTCCGGGAGATCTTCAAATGGACAAATCCTTATATGTGTTGTAGCATGACATCCTAGAAAGCTACTGGGGCAAGGTTTCCTTTTAAGAGTGGTTTATTGGCTGACTTAAATGGCAATGTCAGCCCATAAAAGTCACAGCTGAGAGTTATATTTCGACATTTCCACTCCAAAGGAAGGAGCAACGTATTATGGATGAAAAGGCCCAATTAATCTCTAACACACTTTAGCTGTCTCTCATTTAAATCCTCAGACAGAACATAGTTGATTAATGCATCATACGATAGTGAAAGATGTTGTGATTGAAAAATTCATAAACACTGTTCCGAAACATTACATTTGTTCTATAAAACTGCGTAAATTGTCAAAAACTGTTACCTCACAATACGTAACATTCTGACACACATTATAATTTTACTAATATCTCCATAATACAGAGCATCAGTTTACATATGCGTGCTTTACGACGATCAGCGCACGAGTCTCTGCTTACACTCACTCAACAACCAAAGATCCTACTGTACCGCTACTAACTTATGCTATCTGACTACAAACATGATTGAGAAGAAATTACGCTTATCGGTACATTCTTTTATAAATATATTCAATTAATTAAACAAAATAACATGATTGATGGGGTGCGATACTGTCACAAGTTTTAATCCGGAACTTTCGAATCCCCACTCAGAATTTAACTGGTAAGCCTAATACCATTGAACTAGGCATTGTTAGAAGCGATGGTCGATGGTGCAGTTTCCAGCTGTTTCATCGTATGCTGGGCGCTCTTGGAGCGTGTATCCCAGTGAATGTGCAATGGGCCATAAAACACGCCGTTTCCGCAGTTCGTAGCGCAACTCACTGTTGCGCGCTGACGTAATTCTACTTCCTAACAGCGCGGAGCGCTTGTGGTCCAAGGACGGTTTCACAGGTCAAAGAACTCTGCACAGGTTGTGTCAGAATGTCGTCACGCCTTACCAGGAGGAAACCTGCGTTTCCTCGGCTGCAGGTATTGTTCTGTTTTATGATGCTGAGTGTTTGCAGGTGTAGGAATGGAAGCTGAACGGAATTTCTATCTAGTTTCATATGATGGGATCGATAAACTAATAATAAGCATCATATGGGTGAAGTTTTCCTGGTTCCATCCATTACTTTGATTTGATATACTGAATGAATCCTTAAAAAATGTAAACAAGTCGCATGAGGAGAAAATAGGTCACCAACTATCATCAGAATTTTGAAAAAAAAATCACTAAATCCTCTGCGGATCTTTCGTTAATGTTTTTGGACCACTGGGTTTGCTGGTTCGAATCACGGTAGCGGGAAAAATTTTGTCAATACGAAAATTTCCCAGCAGGTTTGGAGACGTGGTGATGCGCTATTTCTAAACACGATATTATTTAAGAAAGTCTTATGTTAAACTCAATACTTTATGTCAGTGCGTATGGAGTAAGATCATGCGATACTGTTGAAGGTAATTAATCCGTCGGATGGGGACATTAATCTTTGCGGTAGCTCTGTTATCTTTCGAAAGCGTAGGCATCCCTTCCTTCATCTCTCATCAACAACACAAACAACAGACTGCACTGGCCATATATACACCCACACTTCACATTCATTCACATAAATACATACTGGGGTAGGCCAGGAGAAACTATCCTAGCTCCATTTACTGAGCAGTTCCAATGGAGGGGTATATCCTTCCACGCCAGCCGGCTACAAATGGATATCGGATATGACGATAATTAATTCGTAATTCGAAAAAGTATTTGGCTGTAGTACTAGCATCTTGGATGTTGGAATTGTTACACTATCGTAACATTCTTCCCAAAACATTCTCTGACCCATGCACTAGTAAAGGCGCTATTCTATAGCATTGAAATCAGTATTAATTGAGTTATCATGTTCATAGTAGTTTTCCGTCAGCTTCCGCTGAACAAAGACACAAACTATAACGACCCTTCCATTGATTGTTGCTAAACTAGCTGAATTTCAAGCTAGATTACTACCACATTTCGTTCACATTCGACCGACTACCTTTGTATAAGTACTAAAGAACGGTCACTGGCCAAAAGATTTAAATTAAGCCATACAAGTGAGGCGCACCTAGAAATCGAGGATCTACGACTGAAAATTATGAAGCAAACTTTCGTAGAAAAAGTTTGGTTAGCTTTCAAGATACAATATTAATAAAAACTGTTATGCCAAGTCATTGGAAAAATACTCCACATGGCTTAATCAAAGCAAAATTTACTTAAAAACATTAGATTCTTTTCAGTATATTTCACAGAGAAAGGAAACGGTCGTACATTAATTAAATGCTTATGTGGAAGGAAAACAGCTCTCTAAGGACAAGTGCACGTGAATGTATCAGATTCCATACGCACTCTCTATATAAGTGCATAGCCATTTCCTTAAAGAGCAAAAACCATAAAATGATTTTAAAAACATGTACGTTGACACTGAAGATAGTTTAGAGTTTTTAGATTATTCGTCCTAACAGAATACAGAATTTTTTGTAGTTGAATGTTATACATTTAAATTTCGAAAGTTTGCTGCTAATAAAATTATTACAAGAAGTAAAATTAAAACTCGTTAAACGAAAAAAATTGCTAATGCTCTATTCAAGTCAATGGATAGTTATCCAAAACACATTAATTTCCAGTGTTTACGTCTTGAAATAAATTTACACATAGTCTACCATACCTTATCGTCATTATTTTTAATTATTTGGGAAAATCTTACTTTATATACATAGCGTACAGGAAACAACATGTAAAGGTATGAATCTGCTAGGTTATTATTTTATCTTATTTTTAATTTTAACTTTGATAATTATGTTAATCGTTAGCATAAAAGAGGAAATTCTCTCACTTTATTAATTCTTCTTCATTTTCGATTTTTGCCTTCTTTGTACCAAGAGAAACTACTAGTTTACTGGTTTGCCATTTCTTCTCCTAGCAAAATTTTTTTCTTTCTTTCACTGAATTTCTCCTTTCTTTATTAAGTACATGGGTGACCGATCTTAGCTCGGCATCTTTTGATTTCTGTTCAATATCCAAAATTTCGAGTAAAGTTTGATTAAAGTAAAAAAAAAAATCGTGTTAAAAACTTGAAAAGCAAAACGTTATCTACATATGAAATTTCATCAAAATCGCTTGATCCATTTGCTAGACCGCCTCATAAATTGCTTTCAAAGAAAAATTCTATTATTATGTTAAATATAAATCTTAATGCCAGTCAGGGATTGATTAATGGTGCGAGATTTGTGGGAATTCAGAGGATTCTACGATAACCCTTCACGATGAATTCTCATGTAACTCGACTAGAAAAATTGAAAGTAAAAAATATTTTTTTGTATATATATCTCGCTTAGTTCTCGAGATATCGTATCTCAAAATTGACGTGGTTGGTTGAAATGCGACCTGTTGGCTACAAGAAGATAAATTTCGCCATAGCCAAGTTTGATGATGAATTCGTATGAAACTCGTCGAAACAAATCGAAAATAAAGAATATATTTTTCTGATGTCTCAAGTGAAGAGGTTAGGATTGGATCCGGCCTGGACCAGAAAAAAATCCACCAAAACCACTATGTCTATACGGTGGAAATGTACTTTCAATGTTTTATTTTGTTCCTAATGGTTGTTGTTAGGTTGAAATACGGCCTTCACCAGAAGAAAAGTCGCCAAAAGCACAAGGAACTATACCTGTAACTGATTTTTGACATGCTATATCTCTAAAACCAAGCGAGATGTCAAGAACATTAATTCTTTATTTTTGATATGTTTCGTCGAGTTCTATAAGAATCCATCAGAATATGACGTCACGGTAATGATAGAACATCATCAGTGCTAAATTCATTCACTCCGATAAAACTATGCTCATACCTCGCGTGGTAGTATTTAATGACAAACAACAACCACTTTTTACGGTCAAAAAGTAAACGATGATTACTTTATAACTGGTACCGGTAATATTATTTTCAAAGAAGTTTCTGTACAGTATTACCTCTGACATAACCAAGGATAAATTTTAAATTAACTTCCTTTTTAAATGTTTTACAATTAAACTTGTAGTGTTAATATTTCCACGGGTCACCCAGAATACAAGAACTGTTCGTTTAAATATTCTTTGAAATCAAAGAATCTATTTGTAGGCTTTCTGGTACCTGAATTGTCTAAGAGATGGCGCTGGTGCCGTTTTCGACATACTCAGTGAAAAAATCATTCGTATTTTATAAACTCGCTTTTTTGTAGGGGAGACAACTATTTAGGTAATCTTAAAAGTCAAAACGTTATCTAAATATCAAATTTCATCCAAATCGTCATAGCTGTTTCCGAGATCCGAAATATATATATATATACAAGAATTGCTCATTTAAAGATATAAGATACTAGATGCCTACGAATTGTTCCTGGAACCTCTGGAATTTATCAATTGTTCTTTGAAATACTCCTTGATTCTTTATCTCATCTGGATGTATCACAACTTTTTCCATATCTTTTCTCATCTACTCAACTTATTTTTTGTTACCTTTAATTTAGTGATGTACCGTAATTGTGAATTATTTTTGCTAACCGAGTCTCACTCATTTATTAATTATTTAAGAAAGCAACAATAATATTTATTCCAATTTTAAATTCAGTTACAGCGAATTTATATTACTTAAGTAATGGATGAAGAAAATTTAATTGTTATCTTTCTGAGTGATTCTCTTTACCTCATGGAGTGTGCTTCACTGTGGTTGAACACGCAGTTATGTACTGCATGACTATACGGTTTCATAATTCGCTATCTTTTGCTTTGTAAACGTTCGGGTTGTTCAGTTGGGATCAAGTGGTTGTGGCATTGTGCTTATCCGGACACAGCAAGGTGCGTGGATCTAGTGGACCAGGCGATATTGAAGGCGGAGTCACCATCCCTTGAATTATGATACATTCATAGATTAACCGATTCCACAGTTGATCAGCAGTCAGTGGCGATGAAGAGCTAACTGGCTATCCCTAGGAAGAAACGTATGGTTACCCTCTCATAGATCTGGACAAGTCCGTCCTTGACGGCCCCTAGCGATAGACTCCACTGTGGCTCGTTCCCCGCAGCTCCTGTCACCCCTTATGAGACGTGACAGAATCGTCGCACACTGTGACTTACACAAGAATCCTTGTAGGCGATTCGTGGCAGAGTTTACTGGAGTACTGATCGTTGCAGACATGTTTGTGTCTACTGCAATTTAAAACGTGTGTGACTCCTTTAGATGGTTGAACTTAAATTTGTTCTGATTAATATTTTTCGGGCCACATAACGGTATATTTGGTGCATACGATCGCTCTTATATATATAAAAAAAATTATAATAATAATTTCTACTATCGATTTTCGAGGGTTCTTGTAATGTTGGCATCTTTCCATCATTACACCTTGCAAAAGTGAATGTATCGGTGATTGCTTTGCTCTAATCTCGCGCGAAGCGACTCAACTACGCAACGTGGAGAGAGTAAATAATTACCTTTTTCTGTTTGTTTTCTGACAGGAGACTTCTTGTGAGAACGCTACAAGAACCCAACCAAGCAACCTGAAATAACCTTCCGTCTCTCCAGCTCAGTTTCCACATATTTGTCACATTTATTGTATCCGGTAACTGATAATGACATCGTAAGTACACACATATATGTATAACAAGTATAAATACATTTTCGTAGCGAAAAAACATCAAGAAATGCGAGTGAACAAAATAAACTAGGAGAATCTCATTTCGGAAGGGACGAACAAGGCTGGTTAAAACAAAGACGTGGTGGTGGGAGAATATAGGCAGTTGCAGGAGTAGACCCAAGGATTTTGGTGTTTTTTTTTTTTTTTTTTTTTTTTTTTTTTTTTTTTTTTTTTTTTTTTTTTTTTACATTTATGGATTACCCCTCGTCAACGCCGAGGTCATTAGAGGCGGGATGGTACTGGGGGACAGGAACGGCAAAGAATTCGGCCATGGTCTTTTGTAGGAAGAATCCCTACATTCACCTGGAGTGATTTCGGGAAACCATGGAAAACCCCAATGTGGGTGCCTGGGTGGGGATTCGAACCGGCGTCCTTCCGAATGTGAGACCAGAGCGTTAATCGTTCACCCAACCAGGCTCGGTGGTTTGGATGAACATGCGACAGTGAAATTTCAGATGCAAGTAATCGTCAGGCGGTCGTCCATGTGATAACAAACGGGTTTGGGGGGCTGATTAATATTTAAGCTAGCAGTTAGTGGTTCGTGTTGTTCGAAAGTTAATCTCGTCTATTAATAGAACCTGCGACTAGCTTACAAACAGTTCACCTGTGATCGGTGTTTCGAGGCACGCAGAACAACATGAGAATGATTTCTATGCGAAATCTCTTATTATATCCAAAAAGATAAAAACACTTTTGTTCATCATTAGCTTGAAAAATATATTCTAACTTGTCGATCAAAGTCAGTTCACATGATAATAATAAAAAAAATTAACAAATGCACTTTTCATAGTTCCATATATAAATATTTGTCTAAAACTCAAACAATTTCAGAGTCTCAGCAGAGACTCTGAAAGCTTATAAATACTTTACCAATCAAAGTTGTCTGCGACCTGCTAAGCTCCATGGCTGCAATCATCAAACCACCGATTAAACACTCTCTCTGTACTGACACTAGGTGATTTCACCATTAAAATGCTGAATGTACCCAATAAACTGAGTTCAGAAACAAACTGAATACTTTGGTCTTTATTATTAATTGCTGGTCTATCATGGCTGATCTTGTTTTCTTCCGTCGGCAGCTAACAGTTTCTCTCTCCTCGATGCTTCGCGTATGTCGCTTAATCAAACCTTTTACCAATCGCTTTCATGACGGCAGATTGGAGCGTACATGGAATTAAAAAGAAACCAGAATTAGACCTACATCAGTTTCCTTTCGTCCCAAACGGGTACAGTACATTGAAATTTTCTCTGATCACTACCGTCAATATGCTCGGCATTGGCGAGAGCAACATATGTACTGTTCCACATCCCCGAGATTATTCTCACATGGGATCAAAGTGAACATATCTATCTATCTAAGAGTTTGGCGTCTACCACTATTTCTTCCGCAGTTGGTTGTCCCCTGTGTTTGTTCTGTGGCGTCACTCTAATCTCGTTGCTATACTTTCATGCGAAAGCTCTTAATTAGAGCGAGCAATATTAGTCACGATCACGCATATAGTGTTCAGTGACAATCTGCCTAACCAGTCCTCTCCAAACTTACCTCGCATCACTTTAAATAAACTTTTTTTAGCAAATCCGCGATCATTTCACTCCGCTGCAATATTTACGTTTATTTTTAAATTATGGTTCATAATTGTGTGTGTGATTTCTGCTTTCCTAATTGATTATCAGAAAAATGTGGATATGTCACAAGCGTTATTGTTTAATCGTAACATAGAAACAATGTGGTAGACTCGGTCTATCACATAATGGATTGAAGAGATCGCAGCTACTAAATACTGCAAATTTCTACAAACGTAATTTATCTACCTGCTAAGTCATTCTGGTTGTCTGTTGGCCTAGAAGGGAAGATCGAATATCTTAGTGGAAGCACTTTTTATATCAGTTTGTGATATGTGATGAGTAGAGACCGGATTATATGCATTTGTAT
Source organism: Vandiemenella viatica (assembly GCA_031002005.1). NCBI lineage: Eukaryota > Metazoa > Arthropoda > Insecta > Orthoptera > Morabidae > Vandiemenella > Vandiemenella viatica. The sequence goes on along the minus strand of JARYHS010008074.1, from coordinate 188,305,782 downwards.
GTTTGCACATTAAGCCCATTTTCACCGGTTATCGCATATTTTACCTAAAACCAAGTGATTATGCATTTTTTCGTTATATTTGCAATATTTTCGGTAGTGTTTGTACTTAATAAATAAAATCTTACGTTGTAGCCAGCAAAACCTACTAGCAGCACAGCACTTTGTCTACGACGACTAGCTGAAGAACTACGATCCACGTTTGGGAATGTAAATAAACTGATTTAATCAACAAAGAAAGCGTTTCTTAAGGCACGTTCTCGTGATAATGCCTATAAAAAAATGCCAAATGTGCCTTTACCTCCGGAACCAGTGGTAACTCGATGGGCGATGTGGGTTGAAGCTGTACTGTTTTACAATGAACATTTCGAGGCCATTAAAGGTGTAGTAAACCACTTTGATAGTGAGGAGGCTATGGCAGTGTTTATAATATTTAGCAATTTTAGTATTAAAACCATAGCTGTGATTATCACTCATTTTTCCTACATACCATCGAGTGTTAAAAAGCTTGAAACTCAAGGTTTGACGTTGACTGAATCTGTTCAGTTAATGAATAAAATCCGCATTGCTAGAGGTTTTTCTGTGTAAACTTAACGTGAAGTTTGAAAATATTTTGAACAATAACCCAGGTTTTGAACCATTGTGTCATATTGATAGTTTTAGTAATGGAACGGGGAACTTTTTCCAGAAACAATGACTGCTAACACAGCACCCAATTTCTAATACCACCCAGTTCTATCAGTGAATGTGGAACTGTCCATATCTACTTATAAAAATATTTTGAGTGATCGAAGAAACAATCTTACTATTGAATATTTGGAACAGTACTCAATTGTTTACTATTACAAAAGTAAAAAAAGTTAAATAATTATTAACGATCGCATTTATATATATGTTATTCAACTACTAAATAATTTAATTACATGCTGATTTTGAAATAAAAAATATAAAAATTACTATTTTTATATAGTATAATGGTGCATATCTAAACATTTTTTACTCTTTTCATGTATATTTTAAGCATTAAGCATGGATATTTCTAGCTTTTTGTGTGGCACATAATCCGGTATCTAGTTGTGAGTCACTTCAGAGTCGGATGTTGTATATCATAGTTCTTGGTATTGATATCTGTGGTACGAGGTATTTTGTACGCATTATAGATAAATCCTGGATTTTGTTAGACGTAATTGCCTGACGATACTCTGAGAGAGGAGGTGGGGGGAGGGGGCTGTGCCGATTTCTCCGAAGCAGTGTTGGAGTAGTTTAGAGACCGCAGCATGAAGCGAGACATCCTCACAAGTTGGTGTGGCCGGAAGCGACCGTTCTCAGTAGCCGGCAGCCTTTACGTCAGCCTCACGCATTGTCCGCTCCGGCTGCTGCGTTTCCGCAACATCCCGAGGCCTCAGCCGCAGCAGCTGTTGGGCGCCACGCCACGACCTCTGCCCCGAGGGTCTTGGGCAACACCAACCAACAGCGTTGAGAAAGGCTTGTACGAGGGGGAGTAGGTCGTTACGGTCTTCAGGCAACAGTCCTACGAGTCTTTCTCGCTTTACTGATATATATATATATATATATATATATATATATATATATATATTACTTTTGGACTTACGCCTCGTCGACGTCGAGGTCATTAGAGGCGGGATGGGACTGGGGTCAAGGAACGGGAGGGAATTCAGCCATGGACTTTTGTAGGAAGCTTCCCAACATTCGCCTGGAGTGATTTGGGGAAACCATAGAAAACCCAAATCTGCGTGCCCGGACGGGGATTCGAACCGCCGTCCTCCCGAATGCGAGGCAGAACGTTAACTACTCACCCTCGACGCTCGGCACTACTGGATACCCTATCACCGTCGGTCATATAAAACGGGTTAAAAACATCCATGAATGCTCCGAAATAACGTTGCTCCCCTTAGTGTACTTCATGCTCGTACCAGCTCATGGTTGAACGACGAGAATCGATCAAATAGAATGGTGCTTTATTAAAAAAATCTATTCATCTGATTAATATATAACGAAACAAACACAAAATTCATTTCCCAGTTAGCATTCACTAATTTCTATTCATTTCTAACATCGTTCTGATGGTTTTTAAATTTCATCTTCATGAAATGATTTGTATTCTATAGCTTTGCAGTTGAAAAATTTATTTCCGCCTAAATTTTTTAATGGGTACGTACAAACAAAGATCTGACACATGCTGAAAAATCTGGACTACATGGTAGATTATGTCAAGCTGTCCAGTGTAGTTCTTCCAATTTATTTACCTGGCAACAGTTACGTGGGACCGAGGGTTATCCTGCAGAAGCAGAAAGCTATGGATTGTAATTTTGCGCCCCTTTTCAACAATTGTGTGCACAGTTGTATAGCTTACTCCTTGACAAACTAATTTAAAGAGAAATTATTTATGCGTCTTCAACCATAAGGTATTAAATATCCATGGTAGTCTGCGGCGTGATGCTCGTTCTTAGACGACATGCTGGCTGGCTGACATTCAAAGAAGAACGTATGCCACATGTATACCTGATGCTTCGAAAGCGTATTGTAACAGCCCTAATACCTGTATTTTGAATAGTATTGGACTGTGTGAAATATTTGTAGTGAGCTAATGTTTGGTTGAAAGTGATTTGATATGTTTATTTTGTAAATTTTTGTAAATAAGTGTATATAGACTTTGTTTTAGGTAAGAAAATTATTTAAAGACCATTTAATTTGTTTAAGAACCGAATGATGCAAGAGAATTTATTAAAAGTTTGTAATTCCATGTATTACTGTAATTTACGATGTCTACAGGACGATTTTCTACCGTTTGAAAGGATTTCTGTAAATAATTTTGTATTTAAGTATCTCTAGTTACCATTTCTAATCACTTTGTAATGTTATTAATTAATTTTGCATCAATTCCGATTGTTTTTAATATGTTTGATTGTTTGAGTGATTGTTAATGATCGAGAAATATCGGGCGGATGCCTTTGAAGAATTCTCGTAATTTCGATAGACTCTATATAAACAGATCGCCTGGACAGAGTTTTTAGTTTTGCATTAAGTATTAATTCAGTGTTACAGAGACATTCATGCAAGTCAGTATTGCATCTTTGGATTGTAACAACTATGCTTGTGAATGTCGCAGACTTGTTTTGATTTGTTCAAAATAAACGAACATCTCAACATAACCTTGTTTTTGGTGGACTTTTTTAATTTTTTAATGCAGTATTATAACCCACCCAAAGAACCTTAACATGGCGACCGTTGACATGACGAGAAGTTCTTAAACATCTGTGGGATGTTTATCTTCTAAAAAGAATCTGCAGAAAATTGCGAGGAAATTTCGACCGGCGACGACAAGGATTTGACGGCCTAAGGCGGAGATTTTTCATCGGCAATCGGCTGTAATCTTCCGACGTCGAGTGGATTTCCTTCGGCCTCAAAATCGTCTTCCTACAGTGAATTGTGAAAAGTGTGGTTAAGTGTTTGAAGTCAGTGTGGTGTTTAATGGTTAAATCAGTGCTTCTAAGTGAAATTTAATGTGATACAAAATTGAGGAAGAATTGTAAGTACTGCATTGAATATTCAAGTGATTTATTTTGCATGCGATTGTGTGGCAGATTGGAAAGATTTTAATTTTACTTAATTTTGTTTTTTATATTGATTTTGCTAATTACTAAAAAATGGCTGATAATCAGAACCTGCAAGCTTTTCTAGAGTCATTTGTAACCAATTTTAATGCAAAATTATCTGAACTTGATGGTAAACTTGATAGCAAATTTTCTGAATTTAAAAATGAGTTAAATCTTGACAACAAATTTTCAGAATTTAAAACTGAGTTAAATCTTGATGGTAAATTTTCTGAGATCAATTCTCAATTTTTTGAATTTAGAAGTGAGTTAAGGAATGATAATGACAGAAAATTTGCTGAAATCAATGACAAGTTTTCTCAACTGCAACAAAGCAATGATAAAACATTCTCTGATTTGACTAAATGTTTTGATGTTAAAATCGCAGAGCAATTTCAGGGTTTTAGCTCTCAATTCAAGGAGGATATTAACAATTTAGATTCTAAATTGGGGAAGGTAGTAACAGAATGTAAGGAAAAATTTGAAAAGGTTACAGAAATTTGTGAACAGAATAAGACTGAATGTGTAAATTTGATTTATAAGGAAGTCAGTGAAAATTGTGATAAGATAAAGGAGGAATATGTTGCTTTATTCCAGCCAGTGATAGTAAAGTTGCTCAAAGGGTCAATGAGTTGAGACAAGAGGTGGGATTAAATATTAATACATTGGTAAATCATCAGGAACAACTTACCCAGGGATTGGAAACAACCCAATCTAACGTTAATCAGTTAGAGAAAAGAGGTTACTGGGTTGCAGATTCAGTTAAGTCAGGTTCCCTTAACAGGTAATCCAAATTTCAGTGTCGATGTAAAAGAAGAATTTGAATTCTATGATGATAGTGGGAGGCTTCACCCTATTGAATTTATAGATAATTTTGAAAGGTCAGACTACTTTAAGTTGTTACCCGACAGTAAGAAAATTGCACTTGTGGGTAAACATCTAAAATCTTATGCTAGGGCATGGGGTGATAGACAAGCTAGGGAAGTGACTGACTACAAGCTGTTTAAAGAAAACTTTTTGAAACATTTTTGGTCGACAAGCAGGCAAATTCAAGAAAAGAGGGAGTTAATGACTGGTAGGCCCTATAAACCTGGTAGGGAAACTCAACATGACTTTTTTCATAAATGTTGGATCCGTTGTAAGTATTTAGACCATCCTTATGGAGAGGAGGAATTTATTGATTTGATAGGAGCTAGGCTACCTCAGCAAACAAGAAATTTAATTGCCACTTTGGATGTAGTAAATGTGGATAGAGTTTCGGAATTGTTGAGACGCTTGGATGCCCAGGAGTCATTCAATGAACAACATTACCACCATCAACACCATAGGAGGGGCAGCAGGAGTCCCCCTAGAAGGGGTAATGGGTCAAGGGATGGTAGATCGAGGGGAAGGGATCGTAATAATTATGCAAGAAGGAATGATAATGGGGGAGTGAGAGAACAGAACCCTCAATCTGAAAGGGAAAGGCAGCATGGAGGGCAGGCAAACTAAAGACCCCCTCTGTGACGGGCCCCACAGTGGTGGGTAAGAATGTTGGTCCAGGTACCAACTGCTATAGCGTTAATTCCATTTTTATGAATAATCCCCGAGAAGATTTATTGGAAGAGGTAGGGGTAGCAGCAAGTGAATTGCAGGATAAGGTTATGATAGATGTAATTAATGATGTTGATGATTTAAAGACTGATAATAAGATAAAGTGGGAAGAGGACCACCATAGTACCTTATCACTAGAATCAGTGTGCAAAAGTAATAATTTTCATGTAGATGATTTTCGAAATGGTCACTGCTTAATTACAAAAAAGGGTGCAGAATTTATAGTGCATACTACAGTGTGGCTATCAGAAACTTGTAAGGTCCAGAATGGCATAGTTGGGACTATGTGTGCTAGGATAGGTGGTAATGAAGTTTGTAGGAGTGCTGAAATCGAGGAGTTTCTCAAATATCTTGAAGATGAAGGTGATACAGTGGTGTGGATAGGAGACCCAGATGAGGAGGAGAATTGTAAGTCAAAGTATTTGTCTTCTGAAGAGAGAGTGGTTGAAAAGCCTTATGTACCAATCCCTAAGTTGGAAAAATGTCCTAATTTTGACCTAGCTGATACGTTATTTAGCTCTTTATTTGGTGTAGATGATGACATTGAAGGAATGGGTGGGAGTAAGGATTTATCTGAACCAGTTTCTTATCTGGAAAATTGTACAGAATGTGACTTAGATGACAATATGTTTTGTACCCTCTTTGATGTGGAAGCTGATGGTGAAGTAGTAGTTGCTGAGAAAAATAATTATTTGGTGGATGAAGTCAGTAAGCCAGATGTTAAAACAGTTTTAGGTACTGATTCATGTAATTTGGTAAGTTTAAGTAGCAATCAGATGATGAAGAGTGGGGTTGAGAGTAATGATGGACTAAACTGTAGTAGTGAGAATAATAAATTTGTATTACCAGTTGAGTCAACAGCATTGCTTTTAAGTGACAATCAATTTGCTAAAACAGAACCATTGTATGTCTCAGCTGTTGCGTGGTTGTACCAAAGTCTGTTGTCTGAGATGATTGGAAGTTTGTGTTTCTGTATGTATATAATGAAGCTTTGTGAGAATAGAAATGTAACATTAAATGTGTATACAAAAGTTGAAGAAAACTGGAAGGTTAGGAAAAAAGTAACTTACATGGTTCTGGGTTTCCAGGGAAATCCTGAAACCCACTTATGAGAATTAATTGAAATGCATGGTTTGGGGAGGGGTCCCTATATGTAAATATCTAATTTTGTAAATAAGTTTGTGAATGGATGCATGTAAATAGCTTTGTGTAAGTACTTAAGTTCAGATGCAGATGTAAGCATTTCACTTTATAGAACAATTTGTGACAGTTTTGTGTAGAACCTTTTGGTAGTTTTCATGATGTTGTGACTTTCTACATTTTGGTGACAAATTATCAGCTGTAAAATGTAATCAAACTGGTGTAATTAACAAGCAGACATCAAGTGTGTAATTTGGAGTGAAAATAATTGTAACTTAAGGTGATGGCATTGAACGTTTGTTGTGTAAAAACAGTAAATGAAAATAATTGGACCTGAGAAAAGACAGTTATTGTAAACAAAATCAATGTCATGGACTATGTGCAGATGTTGTATGTGATGAAGAATTGTATTTGTTCATTGTAAAAGTCATTATGGTTGATTGATTGTAATCTGTTCGTGTCTGCATTATGTGTACATTCGACCTGCTTAGATTCGTGACGGATTCAATCAATTTTATCTGTGTAAAATTAAGTGAATCCTGGGGAGGGGTTGTAACAGCCCTAATACCTGTATTTTGAATAGTATTGGACTGTGTGAAATATTTGTAGTGAGCTAATGTTTGGTTGAAAGTGATTTGATATGTTTATTTTGTAAATTTTTGTAAATAAGTGTATATAGACTTTGTTTTAGGTAAGAAAATTATTTAAAGACCATTTAATTTGTTTAAGAACCGAATGATGCAAGAGAATTTATTAAAAGTTTGTAATTCCATGTATTACTGTAATTTACGATGTCTACAGGACGATTTTCTACCGTTTGAAAGGATTTCTGTAAATAATTTTGTATTTAAGTATCTCTAGTTACCATTTCTAATCACTTTGTAATGTTATTAATTAATTTTGTATCAATTCCGATTGTTTTTAATATGTTTGATTGTTTGAGTGATTGTTAATGATCGAGAAATATCGGGCGGATGCCTTTGAAGAATTCTCGTAATTTCGATAGACTCTATATAAACAGATCGCCTGGACAGAGTTTTTAGTTTTGCATTAAGTATTAATTCAGTGTTACAGAGACATTCATGCAAGTCAGTATTGCATCTTTGGATTGTAACAACTATGCTTGTGAATGTCGCAGACTTGTTTTGATTTGTTCAAAATAAACGAACATCTCAACATAACCTTGTTTTTGGTGGACTTTTTTAATTAATTAATGCAGTAAATTAACCCACCAAAGAACCTTAACAATATGATTTCCCAGCTGTGTACGAATTCCGAAAACAATTTCGGCTGTTTAATAGCTTCATGTACGAGATACTACATCGTTGTGCTAATGGACATAGAACCTTTTTTCAGTCATAGTGATATTAATTTAAGAAAACTGTGGAAATAAATAATAATTTATCATTTAAAATTCCAACTTAACGATAACAGGTACACATTGTTGTCGCTTAAACGAACTTTGAAGTATTCCGCGCCGGTGTTAAAAGTCTCCTTTTAATTTGATTGGCTCTCACACCAGGCATCTGTTCGCTATTCGTGAGCAGACTGCGTAACTGAAAACACTTGTTGCATCTGTGTCTACATTTGATTCGCATCAGATATTCCAAACAATCTACATCTAATTGATTACATCTGATGAATTGGCTCATTACATCAGGTGTTCTTGTTTGATTACCCAAGAGTTGATCAAAGAACCGCTCCTTTTGATGCCATTAAAATGTAAATTAAATCTGTTTTATCGCCTTCCCAACTTTTTTGGTATAGTTCCTTTGCATTTGTAAGCTTCTGTAAATACCGTCATTGGTTAGAAAGCGGGATGATTGGGGTATCATTTATTGAAGTGAAGAAATGAGCCAACCGAGGAGTAATGGCCATCTTTTTACCAACTATGGGAGAAAATGGTGAGTTTAAAATCAGTTACAACGTTACACAAACTCTTAGTCAATCATCGATCTTTAAAAAAATCGTAATTCTAAAATTTATATTGATCTTTTACATTTTCTCCACTTTTGTTACTTCTTGGATCATAAAATTTAGTTTTGACTACTTTAAGTCACCTTGCAACTAAAAATGATAGTTACAAGGAAAACATATTCTAAACCATATCGTCTCCAGTTAATAATACTACCCGTAAAAATGTGAATAAGTCTTTCTTATTTCAATACCGGATTAACCACGTAGCAGTAGGTACAGTGTTGCCACCTTAAGAAAACAAAAATCGCTAGACAAGGTCTCAAAAGTCACTAGATTGTGGGATATTTAAAACTAAAATCTTCGCTAGAAATCGCTAAATAAAAAAGGAAAATGATAACGTAAGTAAAATAAAAATATTTTAATAATTAGTATTTCCAATAAGTTAAACATAACATTGTATAACAAATCAACATCAAATTTCTTAAATCGGTGTTTCTTCTTCATCATTTTGGTCTATCGTTGGAGTTTTAGAACTTGCAGATGTGGAAGGTTGAGATGAATCGTCAGTCTTAAGATTTAAATGAGTATTTAGCATCTTTACCAACTGCAGCAATCATATCAGCCGGAAGCTCGTAACTGTAGCAGTTTTTTCACAATTTTTAAATGATTCCTTATAAAAAATTAAAAAAATGCTATCAAGAGTATTTACAGCTATCCTATTTCTCAAATTGTTTTTAATAATGTTAATTGTACTGAAAATCCTTTCTACTACGGCATTCGTGTGAGAAAGTGATAGGGTATGACTAAATCAGATAACTCCAGAAAGGTATTTATTCCAGCAGCATTCTTGTATAGGGTAAACCATATTCCGTTTTCAATATATTATGTACGCCATTATTTAACCGAGTCATGACAGAGGCATTTCCTTCACCAATTCCAATCGAAACTCTGCAAGGTTGAATATCACTAAAAATCACCAAATTTTTTTTAGCGATAACATATTTAAGAATATCGCTTTCAAGCTTCAAAATTCACTAAATCTAGCGACAAAATCGCTAAGGTGGCAACACTGAGTAGGTAGCAAATGCTACGGGCCTCGCGTCTCGTAAGGGGCCTCGCGCCTCCTAGGGGGGCCCCGCACCTAGGCTAGATGGGCGACCTTTTTTTTTCCCCCGGACGGCAAAAATCAAGGGCTTCTTCTTCACATTTGCTACGGGCCTCGCACTGTCTTAATCCGGTCCTGTTTTATTTACGTTTTGATTAATAATAGAATAACTATTACAATCACCATTCACTGTATTGTATTTACACATTCAAAATTACGACATATCTTCCTAAAATCGTCTTTCTGTCTGAAAATGTCGAGCTCTTCTACATCCCCAAAGATATTCTTCTTTGTTTCTCCATCAGAGATCATCTTCGGCAGCTCCAACACTAAGATGACAGAAGATGAATCATTCTGTTAATTACGTTTTTACAAATTAATTTTGATAGTTCTCATCTGTCATGTCACCATAGTACGCATTCCTGCAAATTCTGCTCTACAATATGTCTGTAGTACCTTCGTGGACGTAATACCATTTACATTCATTCAGAGTCATTCAAATTAGGGATGTAACGGAGATCCTTATCCGCAATTTTTAATGTGGATATTTTGTTTACATTGCAATATATGTTATTTTTTTTCCTTTATACGTGATTCTACCCATCGTCACTTAGCTAACAACAATGTGGTTATTTTTTAGTGTGATATTGCAATAAATGTAACAATGAACTGAACGGTGTTATTACCTAAGCGACGAATTTACAAGTTTGAACTTGCATGTAAAGTAAAGCAGCCTATAGTAAACTTACAGGACATCTGTGTAAAGCTGCCATAGGATGAGCCTCCGATTCACGCTACTAGAAGGGGCCCATCTAAATGTTCCAAGCAAACCTTTCCACTTTTTCGCCGCACACCAGCGTCCTTATCGCACACACGCAAGCTGTTTCCTCCAATCATGATCCAACCAGGGGCGTAGCTACTATGGGGCTAGGCGGTGCAGTGCACCGGGGCCCTCACGTTTTTTTTTTTTTTTTTTTTTTTTTTTTTTTTTAGCTCTACCCTCGTCTAAGGGGCCCCTGAGAACACAGGAGCCCCTTACTAAGGGCCCTCGCTGCTCAGGGGGGCCACAACCACTGCTCGGGGGCCCCTAAAGAACAATTCAAGGGCCCCCATCCTCAGTTCAGGGGGCCCCTACCAGCACACAAAGCAAAAAACAGGTCGCCCGTCTGGCTTGAGGGCCCAAAATAAATTTTTTTGCACCGGGGCCCTTGTTGACCTAGCTACGCCACTGGATCCAACACCATAGCTTGTTGGATGGTAAGGATCCGTGTTGGTTGTCTGGGAGTCCAACAACATCCAACACATCCTACATTTAGTTCTGTAACGCTTTTCACATAAATCAGATCATCGTAGGTCCTACAAGTTGGACTGTGAATTGGCCACTATAGCGGTGGAAAGGTGGGTGGCGGGCACGGAGATGGGCTGTGGCGTTGCCTTGTGTTTGACGCTCGAATTAGTTGAGCCGCGAACTCCGCAAAGTTCATATGACAAAGATTGTTTTTTAGACGCGTGCTTAGCTATGTAAATAATTTAATTCACTTGTGAAATCATCCTAGATTTTTTGTTGTTGAAAAATTGTAGAGTTCGGCATAAAAATATACTTTTTTGATATAATATTAAAATCTAAATAATTATAAATTTATTTTTGAACAACCACATCAGCGGATGTCAAGCATTGAACATCCGCACCCTCAAAGATGACCTCCGTTACAATCCTCATTCAAATTAATAACTTGAATCTGATTTTCTCAAGTTCTCATAATAGTGAAGCACAAAAGACATACTGCAAGTCGGATCCACTTAATGTACTGAATATATTTTTGACAATATTTGTGCTTGTGTTCAAATTTATTCCTATATCTGCCAGCATAGCCGTACGCATTAAAGCGGAAGTATACTGAGCCTCCCTAAATGTTGCTTCGCATCATTATGTTACAGTAACTTGTGTAACAAAGATTTTTTCAGAACAATATGACTTTCCTAAAACTATAAGAAGTTTTGGAGGTTCATTCACATGCGATTTGTTTTGTCTCATCCAAAGCGTTGATGAATATGCTTAACATCGATATTAATTACAATGTCAATCTTATATATAAAAATCAATGTTTGTTTGTTCGTCTTCTATGCATTCCTATACCATTTATCAGATTGCAATGAAACTTTGGAGAGTTTTCGAGTGTGCGTCTGCGAAGGTTCCTGTGAAAAATTTTTTTCCAAAAAGTCACCCCCTATTCCCCATAACACCCCATAATTTAGGCAATACCACATTTTTTATCCGATTTAGATAGGAATTTGTATACTTATACTTCAAAATAAACATAAAAATACTGCCTACATACGGTTTCCGAATATTCATCCCCTCTCCCCCTTTCCACCCCCATACCCTATAATTTAGGCAATACCACATTTTTTATCCGATTTAGATAGGAATTTGTACACTTATAGGCCTACTTTAAAACAAACAGAAAAATACTGCCTACGTATGGCTTCCGAATATTCATCCCCTCTCCCCCTTTCCAACCACATTACGTTTTTACCCCATAATTTAGGCAAACCACATTTTTTATCGGTTTAGATAAGAATTTGTACACTTATACTTTAAAACAAACAGAAAAATACTGCCTACGTATGGTTTCCGAATATTCATCCCCTCTGCCCCTTTCCAACCCTTTACGTTTTCACCCCATAATTTAGGCAAACCACATTTTTTATCCGATTTAGATAAGAATTTGTACACTTATACTTTAAAAAAGAGAGAGAAATACTGTACACATTAATTTCACAAAAACTCAATCCCTCTCCTCTCTTTCCACCACCTTAATTACCCTCTCTTCCCCATAACACCCCATAATTTAAACAAACCCGCAAACCGTACGTCCGTTTACGGTGAAGCTTTGGTGAGTTGTTGACGGGATGACAGAGAAGGTACCTGTCAAAAAAAAATTAAAAAACCCACCCCTTCTCCCCATAATTTAGACAAAACCACATATTTCATCAGATTTCAATGGGAATTTGCACACTTATAGTTTGAAACAAACAGAAAAATACTGCCTGCACATGTTTTCCAAAGCGCATCCCCTCTCACCCTTTCCAACTGAAAATGAATGAAACAGCAGTTTAAAATTTATATGTAAATATTTTTTCATTTAAACTATGTGCCTACTCAAGTCCAGCAATAGTGAAGCATTGCCGAGTCAGCTAGTTAGATTATAAAACTGAGCATGCTGGGTGACCGGAAATGCTATGGTCTCACATTTCGGAGGACACGGGTTCAAATCCCCACCCGACCATTCAGATTTCGGTTTTTCATGATTTCCCGAAATCACTCCAGGTGAATGTCGAGATGATTCCCTCAATTTTCCATGGCCGAATTCCTCCTCACTCTATTTCTTTCCCGCCTCCGATGACCTGAACGACGAAAAAAGAGAGAGAAAATATAACTGAACTATATAATTGTAAAGACTGTTAAATTAAGACGTAGAGATCTCAGTGCGATACTAGGTTATAAGTACTTGGGAAGAACACAGAACTTCGCTGTTTATTACGTTCGCAGTAGTACCACGGCAAATGTTTACACGATATGCGGTCGTACAGACCATAACACCCCGTGGGTGTTGTTCTCTGCTATTCAGATTGGTACTGCAGGCGACTGCCTACTTAAACCTCAGAATTCCTAATCAAAAGGCGACGTAGAACAGCCAAATATTGTAAAATTATTGTGAAAATTTCATCTGGTATTCGGTAGTACCTATTCAATGCGCACAGGAACAACTTAAGCTCGTTACATTCAAGATGTCGGAAAGCCATTTTTATGATTTTCACCTTACCTTTATGTCTAACTCCTTTTTAAATTGTTGTGATTATGTCGAGTGATAATGGTTCTAACTATACGAAATTTGTAAGTATCTGTGCTCTGAGAACCCGTATAAAAATCTGCAACATTTAATGTTTCAATCTCAGTGTGTTATTAAAGACAATTACTAGTGCCCTATCAAAGATCCACCATGTTTATAATCTTCCCGTCTCAGTGCGTTGTCAAAAGACAATTATCATTCCGTATTGTAACATTTAGTTATATCAACATTGTGAGCAGACGCTTAACATATTTGAAGAATGCAAGTGTGGTTCGAGCTAAAAACTTCCCTGGGGTGAGGAAATTTTTCAAGGAAGCAAGGACAATAGAACTAAGATGTTTACCTCGAAGATAAAACTGCTGATTGTGGGCGTACAGTAGGAGATTTTTGCACCTAATCCCGCGTTCTTGTCGGCAGAGCGAACGAAAGGTTTACCTAACAACGAGAGCGATCAGGAGAGCAAAAAAAGAGTAAATGTGTGGAGCGAAGCGAAAGGTTTACCCTTGGTGCAACATATTCTATGTTGGTTTTGCTAGCGACTAGTATTATCAAATTGTGTGTGTAGATCATGTATCCTGTTCCGCAGTTCTAAAGTGTATAAGAACATCTACATCTACATATACAGTAGGTGGCCAAATTATTATACTCGTTTGAAAAAAAAAAAACATTGTTTCGTGTGTTATTATACATTTAATCTACTAATAGACCTATGATATCGTTTTTATTGTTATCTTTATAGGTTTAATGAATTAAGGAAAAATAAATAAAACATAATTTAGCATAGGAATTATGTTATATTAATAGAAAAAAATATTAATCAATATTTAGTGAATCCTCCCTTTTGAGCAATCACGTTTTGTAGATGCTGCGGCATGCTGGCAATGCACTTTTTGGAAATTTCTTGTAATTCAGGTGTTCTGTGCCATGCTGTAATAATATTTTCTATTAATTCTTTTTTATTAGTAATAATTTTATCCTTGCAAATTTCTTTTTTTAGCGCCGCCCAGACATTCTCAATAGGGTTAAGGTCTGGCGAATTTCCAGGCCAATCCAAGAGGGTTATTTTTTCGTCTTTTAAAAACTTCATGACTTTTTTTGCTTTATGACCTATTGAGTATAATAATTTGGCCACCCACTGTATACTCTGCAATTCACAAAATTGTGGGTGGCAGAGGGTGCTCAGCACCAAAGCTAATCTCTTTGCTGTGCATTCCAATCCCTAATGGTACGAGGGAAAAAAGAATTCATATAAGAATCAGTTCGGCACCTTATTTTATCTTTCCTGTCCTTCCGACTCAAATAGGTTGGTGGAAGAAGTATTTCACTACACTCAAAAGTGAAAGTGGGAGTACGCATGTTTTCCAATAAGTTTAAACGAAACGTGTGTCGTCTATCTACCAGAGACTCCCAACCTAATCTACTAATCAGTTCTGTGACGCTTTCATAAGGACTGTAGCAAGCGGTCACGAATCGAGCGGCCCTTCTCTGTACTTTCTCTATACTTTCGATCAATCCCTTACGAAACGGGTCCCAAATGGCACAACAATAATCCAAATGTGGACGCACAAGAGATTTGTACGCTATCTCCTTTGTTTGTTCATTACAATTTTTCAAGATTCGACCTATGAATCGCAGCCTAGAATTTGCTCTACCTACTAACGAATTAATGTGTATGTCCCATTTCATGTTCCTTTGTACTGTTACTCCCAAATATTTCATAGAATCGACCATATCAATAACTGAACTGTTTACCTCGTATTTCTGAACAATCGGATTCTTTTTGTTAGTTACGCTCATTGTCTTGCACTTTTTACAATTTAGAGTAAGTTGCCACTCAGCGCACCAAGTCAAAATAACATCCAATAACGAAGCTGCTCTTGTCCTTGTATCCGAACAAAACTTTGTGGAGTAATTGGACCAGTCAATCCTGCCTGGGTTAGGTTGTCGAGAATGTTATGTACAGTGTTGCCCAATTTTACTACTTTCTGGAGTACATTTCATTCTCCACTCCCTTCTCTCCACCGGACTATCATCTCTATCTCCACCAAAACCTTTTCACCAGAATCGAAGAAAATTGGCTCTACTAAAGTGTACAAGGTCCTCGGAACTACTTTTCACCCCTAACAACGGTTCGGCGAGTAATATTTGCGCTAGAAAGCCGTTTCCTTGGGGCATCTGGTGAGAACCACTCTCTTAACCTCAGATTTTTTTTTTTTTTAAATCTGCAACAGAATATTCTTTGAGTCAAGGGTGGCAATCTGCAATAAAAAGTTGACGTGAGATTTTTATCGACTTCGTCTCCCCCTTGATGAGATTTTGCCTCTCCCTATTTTGGGCACACGTACTTAACGGATGGCTACCATTCACGCTAATTCTAGGGATACGTAACAAAACCACCAGGGTTTTATCAGGATTTTCACACAGGGGATTTAATTTAATTTAATTGCAATGGAGCATACGCTCCGGTGGCAATTTCCCTACACACACATCCTCCCCCTATCCTGCATTTGCCCTCTACAAATTTTAACTTTAAATTCTTTCATCGTTTTCGGTAAGTTACTCATCATTTCCCTTGGTAACACATTCCAATCCATGACACCCTTACCTAAAAAAAGAGAATCTTCCCACACCCTTGTGCCTGAAATCGAGTGCCAGCTTGTGGTCATGGTCATCTTTTCCCTCCCATGCACTACTTTTCATACCTACTGCAATATATTTCCATGCCTCATCGCCCTGTACACTTCCATGACCCTCCTCATCCTCCTCCTGTCTGTGGTATAGTATGGTGCGGGCAGGCGACAGCCGATTGTTGAAGCAGGCGTGTCGGCATTATTTAAAAGACAAGAACGCAAAGCTTGAGTGTTAGATAGCGTGTTAGGGTACTAGGAAACGCCAACAGCTCAAGTACAGATTCAGACATGGGCAATCAACCCGCAGTGGTCGTGGTCCGAATGGAAGGCTGAGCAGGGACTTTGGAACAAGCTCTACTTACGGTTTGGATGCACCGGCGTGCACGACTAGACAGCTTGGGCGCACTGGCAGTCAGTGCTTACAGCCTGGGCGCATTTTTTCTCTTTTTTGTGTGCTATTTCAATATTAAGTATAAAAAAAGTGATGTAGCACGAAAAACTTTAATATCCCTGGACCGATAATATTTACAATATTTGTAAAGTCATTACTTTTTGCACCCTTAATTTAAAGTCATATCCAAGACAAAACCATGTATTGAACCTTGCCAGTTGGGAAATTAATGTTCTTTGTGATTGTTCCTTTTCGTTTATAGACACCTAGACTGTTGTTATATCTAAGATCGACAAGGGGATGTATTATTTGAAACAAGGTTAATGCACTGGCTGTATATTCGTCGAAGCTGAGCTGAGATGAGGCAGGCAGGCAGACTGAGGTGCTAATGAGATTAAGGGCGGAGTCCTGGAGGGTAGCGTTCGCGTGAGCTCCGACCACGCCCCGACCCGCTACCACAACAGGTGGCGTGTCAGCCTCGCCGCTTCCCACCTGTTATGACTTCACTCACCGCTCACCAAGATTAGCCATATCCGAACAAGCAACCAGTGTGAAACCTGCGTCATGCAAACTATAACCCAACACAAAGCAAGTATCTTATTCATCCAAATTTCGTTAGATTATATAATTTCAAGCAATAAATCAGTCTATCCGTTACACTTTCGTCTGCACGAAAACAAGAATAACGAATGATTTAACTTACACGAAATTGAATCAAAGGACTTCTGAATGAAGTAAAAAAATTATTGTGATGGAAAATAGTACCATGGTTAGTAGAAGAGTGAATGATAGACGATAAATAATTAAATTTTCAGCTTTCGTATATCTGTTCAATTGAGATACGTATTTAAGTAGCTTCTTGCATATCAAAAAAACTCCATAAAAGAGTCATGAAACTGGTTTTTGATAATTAGCAAACCATGCTGTGTTAATTATAAGAATTATACATTTTATAGTTCTACGCTTTAATTTTCCAGCATATGCACTTGCTATAAACATAATTATAGGAATACTAAAGCGGTATTTTCCAGACTGTAGAATTCTTATGCAGCTGATGTACTTTCGTAATTTTAATTTCGGTAAATACTTGCGAAATTTAACAAAACTATTTTGTTGTTGATGTGCGCAGTTAAATGGGCTGAATCCACAGTGTAATTCAGGAGGTACATTTTGAAGGAGGTAGTAGTATGAACAATATTGAGAAAAAAATTTCGCATAAACATGTATCCGATTTCCATTCGTTTTGGAGGTACAGGTTCTGGAATGTTATGCATAAAATAAACCTCAGAAAATGATCAAAAGCACACAAGTAACTTATTGTAGCACTTTATTCATGAAAAAACACACGAATACTTTACAACAGTTTACATTAAATGTTCGAAAATCCCACCATCGACTTCAATATACAAATTGAAGCACTTTATACTGATGAAGCCGACGCGTACAGTCCCGATGTGCGCGCATCTCAGAAAAAAAACGAGGTCAGATTTTCGAACTTTTTATTTAAACTGTTGTAAAATATGCGATGTTTTAGCATGAATAAAATACTTCAATACGTTATTTTTGTGCTTTTGATCATTTTCTGAGGTTTATTTCATGCCTAACATTCCAGCACCTGTACCTCCAAAACGAACAGAAATTGGATACAAATTTATATGAACAATTTTTAATCAATACTGTTCATACTACCACCTCCTTCAATAATTGGCTATTTGACTAAATTAGAAAAATTGGTTAATACTTTACCTCTTCCCCGGGTGGCGACAATGGGGGCGGTGACAATTGGTGTGGGGACGATGGGAGTGGAGACAATGGGAGTGAGAACAATGGAGGTGTCAACGACGGAGGCGGCGACAATGAGGGTGGCGAATACGGGAGCGGCAACGATAGGTGTGGCAACAATGTGGGTGGTGACAATGGGAGTGGGGACAATTGGGGGCGGCAACGGTGGGGCTGGGGGTGGCAGCGATTGAGGTGGCGACAATGGGATTGGTGACAGTGGGAGTGGGGATAATGGGGGCGGCAACGATGGGGGCGGCGACAATGTGGGAGGCGACAATAGGGGCGGTAACGATGGGGGTGGCAATGACGGGGTTGGCGACAGTGGGAGTGGGAACGATGGGGGTGGCAACGACGGTGGTGGAGGTGGTGACAATGGAGGTGGTGACAATGGAGGTGGTGACAATGGAGATGGTGACAATGGGAGTGGGGGCAATGGGGGCAATGGGGGCGACAATGATACGGGTGGCAATAATGGGGGCTTCGACAATTTGGGAGGTGACAATGGGGCTGGCGAAATAATGTTCGACGGGGTGGCAATCGCTCAGTTTTTACCCCGTTTTGGAAAATTCCTATTCCGTCACTGATTCAAATGGCCACACGACTTGATGACAGAGTTTCGATTAGCAGTGCATTCCACGTGTACAGTTTAACCTGAAATCCGAAGCACGGAGCTTCTTGGAGTCCTCATATGAGCAAATAAAAATCCTATGGAAGCTCCTGACGGCATTGTAACGCGAATATGTATTTTGAAGGCATGGATCTTATTCATTGAGTTACCAGACTGCCTATCATAAAGAGTTACTTAATGGAAGCTGTCTGTAGTTGAAATAATTAAATTATATGCGATTGTTATCAAAGTTTGTTATTTATAGCTGGAGAGTAGCCTTTACCATCCCTGGTGTAGCTATTGTAACAGCCCACAAATCCAACTGATTTTTAATCTTCTGAATGAAGTACAAACAGATGAACGTCGGTAATTATTAGTTTCTATATTTTTCATCTGAATGAAGATTGCTTTTATGGTAGGTGACTGTATAAATGATGTAAAATGTGATCAAACGCAATATAATATTAATATCATATTAATTGAAAGCTTGTACTTGTAAATGTTGTGCAAGTCACCGTGTTTTTAGTACGATTTTCATATATTTTGAATGTTTGATGTTGTCAGTTATACATTTAAATGCACGCAAATAGTCTTAAATTTCATTTTAAAATGTTTTTTTAATGATTAGAAGGGATTTTGTACAAGTTGTTATTGTTTTCGTACGATTTTGATCTCAGAGGAACTGTTGGCGCTCTAGAACCGTCGAGAGGCACCTTTATTACTTTCTCGATGTTTCTCCAGAGACTATTTAAGCTCGCCAGATTGCGAACAGGAATACTTTTTTAGTTAAAGTTTGAGAAGTTTTTTCAAGTTCAATAGCAGAAGTTTGTTCGCTGGAGTTTTGGATGAAGTTAATGCCGTATTCGTGTATGTTTGTTATAGAGATTTCGACGGAATAAAAGTGAGAAAATAATTGTATCGACGGTCTTGATACTTTATTGAACTCCTTAATCAATTCAGAGGTAATGTTAATTATCATTATTTGGTGAAAGGTAAAATCACCTGGCGACCTTGTTATCCAATGAATTAATTAAATAAGTTTGTAGTGGTGTGCCTTGGTGGGCAAACTAGATTACAATTATCTTTCATACCTTTATGATTAATAAATTGTGGATTTTTAATTTTAATTTTTTATGAAGGAGTGAAAATTTATTAATTTTGCAAGAATCTCGACGTTAGTTGGAATTTAGGAAAATTGTCACAATATGACATTTATTTTCTTATCACTTGGCGATTACAAGTCTGAGCGAATTTACCGTTAACATTAACACAAATTGGCAAAATCATAAAAGCAACGCTCAGAGGTACAATTAGCCGTCATAGCAAGCAAACAATTGTATATTTACTTTTAAATATATCTCAGAATCAAAATGCAAGAAATAATGACAATTGGAAACAATGAAAAATACAAGTTATGACATCAGACAAAGGCATCATAATACTGTGACTTTACAGTTAAAAAGACAATCATGGGCGCCACGAATGAACAATATATCATTCGAAATAACTAGTTCTGGCAAATTATGCCGCTAGCTCAGGGGTTTTTACAATTACAAAGTGAGAACATGGATCTATCCTCTCAAAGTCGTTTAAGGGTTCTGTTTCACGGAATGCACAATCAGATGGCTTGGTCGTAATAAGTTACCATTGTAGTTCTGCGTCTGATGTCTGCGGTGACTGGAGCGGACCCACGGTATGTGAGACTATCTCACAAGTCGGCTACAGGCATCTCTGTTCTGACAATGCGCGTCATCGCATTACCGGCTGTGTTGCGTGATAAGCTTGCTCCAGCAAGGCAAGCTGGCAGCCGAATCGTACAACGGCAGTTGGCGAGAGAAGCCAACTTTCCAAGTCAACCTCAGACTAGACTCGCAGAGCATGGACTCGAAGATCGAATTGAAGCTCGTCGCTCTTCTCTCTCGCGAGGAAACTTCTCGCTCCGCCCCTTGTAGTCTCGAAGCTCACATATAACAGAAATTCCCAGGATTTTAAGTTATACGCTCATTTGGATTGGATCTTCAGGTCGGCACCTAATGTCACGTGACATCCCCGATATGTGATTTGCCCAGCGTATCTAACAGAGGTAGGACATATTCGGCTAAGTTCGCCGGGGTGGAGAGCACATTCGGGTGTCGACGGCAGGCATTTCCCGCCAGGTGAGTGACCATTCCCCCAGGGAGCAGAGTGTGTGGTCCGGCAAACCCCAAATCCGCGACGTCCTGTCGCCATGGCTCGGGAAGACCAAGATTAGCTTCAAGCCTACATAGCTCAATAATTCTTTAATATTCGCTTTACCAAGATACACTGTATGTTCACCATTTCATTACAGTCCTCACTTGGAATCTTGCGTACTTTATAAAATTACAACAAAAATCTATTTAGGTGGTCGGCCAAGATTTATGTAAATTACTCTAACATTATGACATATATAATAAAAATGCACCTTGTAACGTGGCGACACCGCGTCATGTTACAAGTTGCAATCATCATTTTAAAGATCCATCTAGAAAGATACTTAACACTGTGTGATCGTATCATGAAGTTTTGTCACCTTCCATCTGACATTTCTGAATCTGTCAGGAAAAGAAAAAAAATTGGACTCATCTTCGCCAGTTACAGCTGTTGCATGATTAAAATTTTAGTACCGTCTCACAAGGCTAGAAATAAATAAAGATAAGGCGCAATCCCAGTTACAAACCATATTAATGCAGATATCCTTCCTCAACAGCCTTTACTGCGAACTTGTGAAAAATCCAGGTGAAACAAACAGTTTCTACCCTTTCTCCAAGAAACAGAAAAGTTCAGTTATCATCGGTTAAATACCCGCTATGCTGCTGTAGACTTTGATAGCGATCCAATTGTAAACGGGTATGATAGCAAAACAATTTGGTTATAATCGAATGGACGGGCTAAATGCTAGATATACGGCAATAAATTTTTTAATCGAACAATCCACACAAAGTTTTTAACAACCCCGTAAAATCTGTATGTCGTTAAAAAGAATTCCTACGATTTATGATAGATGTAATGCTTCGCTGCGAGAGCCTCTTTGTGACTGCGGTGCTGAAACTCAAACCATCAATAAAATAGTTTACAAATGCCATTACACAGCCTTCCAAGGAACAACATAAGATTTAATGCGTAGGTCACCAAGAGAAGTCGAATGGATTAGAGAGCCTGACATTCAACTTTGCGTTTGTTCTTATTTATCTTATATTCTTTTATGATATTTTGATTTTGTTGATGTATGTATATAATGTTTTTCATTGTATGCAAACATAAATGAAATCTACTTTGAGTAAAAGTGATTTGTTTTGCAGTCCTCCACCATCAATGAGTCTTCGCAAAAATAAACAATTGTTAAGATTGAAAAGCGGATCCCACAAGGCGACTAAAATGTAATGCTCTGTATAAATAAAGATATAGTTCAGCGGCAGAAGGATTCTTCAGCAGCTGAAGTGTTAAAAATAATATTGTAACACTTAAACTCGCGCTATTTCTCCCAACAGCAGTATATTTAAAAGATTTTTTTTTTTTTTAACTCGAAATAGTTTTTAAAGATAACTTACAAATAAGTGTTTTTTATTACTAAACACTAAAATTAAATTTAATGAGAAAGCTTTGAATTCCACTGGGGAATCCAATCCTGGGTTTACCTGAATGTTACCTGCGAATAATCCCCACCAGTGTTGGATTCGTGAAGTGTGAAGTTTCATATACTGCTGACGTGGTAACAAACACACGGATACTTGTTTCTGTAATACTGTATATGCTTTTTTTTTTTTTAAAAAAAAAAAAAAAAGTAACCAACATAGAATTAGAATATTTATACAGTAAATGTAACAAATAGTTTTACTCTTAGGACTTTAAACATTCCGTTTCTAGCAATAATTTTAATTAACATTTAGAAAAAAAAGAAAATGATTCATATTTTGTTTATTTAAAAATAGTTTATTCATTGACCTGGTAGATAAAAATTACATCAAAGTGCAAAAAGTCATGGGATTCAGCTAATATTGCGTCGGAATCTCTTTCGCCGGACGAAGTGCAGCAACCTAACGTGGTATTGACGCAACAATTCGGCGGAACTATCCTGAGGAACCTGCCTCCTCTACAACCGCTCATAATTGCGAAAGTGTTGCCGGTGCAGCACGTTGTGCACAAACTGACGTTTCGATTATGTCCGATGGAATTCATGCCTGCTGATTGAGGTGTTACCGTCTTTACAGGGGCTAATTAAATTTAATTATTATTGCTAATTAAAGAAATTTTTAATTTTACTGATATAGATTTTGATGAGTAGAGCGATTTACTAAGATATTAACGTAAGTTAAGAAAGTCATAACTTGACAATTTATTCAGCAATTGACATATTTCCAAACCATGGACGTGATGTATTTAACTAAAGAATTTGAACACTCAAAAGGTCCTTGGCATTCAAACACCACCGCCCAACAGAAATTAATCTACTAATAATAGCACAAAACGTATCTTGTGAATAAACAATTACAACCAACATAACATCAATTATATACTACTAAGGTAAAAAAAAATATTTTTTTTTCCCGAAACTTACATATCATCGAGTACACAAAAGAAATCACTAGGTATTTGAAACACGACAAAACTGTCTACTAGTAGCTTATCATTTTGAGTCCATGTGCGCCATTTACTTCAGACAAATTTACTCATCAAAAAAACTAATCAAAATGCATCTGACTAAGCTCAGAATCCAGGCTTCGGCACAACACATCTGCCAAATTTCTTTATCCAGGACGTTATAGGTACAAACAACTTTTTTTAAAAAATATATCAGCTGTAAATTGTCTTTACTGTTTCTCAGTAGTCGGAGCAGGCCGCACCAGTCACTTGAAGATATAAGACTCGGGTAGTGAGCCTATCTCACAAAAATTATACTCAGTTCACAAAATAACATTTATGTAGTGTGAACACTTAAGCTGGTCGGTTGCGCACTGTCGGTTGCTGGTCCAGGAAGTCAGTCGCGAATGATCCCGACTCGTCCAAGCCAGGTCACACTTCACCTAGGCTACATCTTTTAGGAAACGCTCTATCGTATCCAGTAGCAAATCGGGTTTTTCCTTGTCTCCCGCATTCTCGAGATGCCCCGACTTTCGAAAGATTATTTAAAAAATATTATCAACTTTATATTGGAGGAAACTGGCAACACCCATTCACATATCATAGGCCTTCAGAATCTCTCGCCTTTTAACTGGCCGAGACCATTGGTGACATCAGCACACGTCCTTACATATCTATTTTCTCGCTCACACTAATACATATATTTCAGCGAGTGACATTGATGTATCTACAGCAAACACATCCTTAGTCAGCCCAATCTTGTTGATTTAGGGGGCACATACGACGTCTCTTGCCGAGCAATCAAAATCATCTACAGAATGCTTTTGGCTGGGAAAAGTGATCTGGTTTTTCCACCAGCCTGTCGGGTCATTATTTAGTAAAACCCAAACAAATATTTCCTCCCATTTATCCCCTGTCAAGCTCCGCAGCCTGACCACTGAATTCTAACATCAGCAGTGTGCCTATTTCCTTCATTTAAAATTACATATTAAAATATGTAGAATACACTTTGCGTCATACTACATAGTATAAGTGGCCAAATCATTTGCTGGGGCCGTCCAGATTATTTCGCAAATCAGTCGTGAATGATTTTGGCCCGGTGACATAACACATTATCGTCTAGGAAAAGTCCCTCGTTGTTAATGAACATGTTGGTGATGAATGGCTGGAAATAATCTCCAAGAATCTGAACAATACCATGGGTTTTTTTTGGGGGGGGGGGGGAGCTTGACGCCTCGTCAACGGCTAAGGGGCGGGATGGGACCGGGGACAAGGAAGGGAAAGGAATTCGGCCATGTCCTTTTGAAGGAAGCGTCCCGGCATTCGCCTGGAGTGATTTGGGGAAACCATGGAAAACCCAAATCTGGATGCCCGGACGGGGATTCGAACCCGCCTCCTCCCGAATGCGAGGCCAGAACGTTAACCGTTCACCCATCGCGCTCGGTAGAATCATGGTTAACGGTCGGTTCAATTGTATGAAAGGTCTCAGTCCATGTCATGTAAAAACATTCCACACCAGGATGATCCCACCACCAGCTTGAACAGTGCCCTCCTGACAACCTGGCCGCCACTCTCAAACACTACCATCATCTCTTACCAACAGCAATCGTGACTCATTTGGCCACGCAACAGTTTCAATCACGTAGGGTCCCACCAACACGTTTAAGAGCCCAGGATAGTCACTGCAGCCGATGGCGTTTAGCTAGCATATAAGCACTAACGTCAGTCTTCTACTGGCTACGCCAAACGTTATTGTATTGTCCGCCCGATACGCCTGTCGTAATGGACGTCCAGCATTGAGTGTTGACGCAGTGTTGTCTGTCAACATTGACACCTCGATGCAGACGTCGCTAGTCTCGGCTTGTCAGCCATTGCGTTCACCATTGCGGGAGGTAATGCCGGAAATTACATACATTCTTTATAATGTGGACCAAGGAATGTTGAGTTCACGAACAATTTCCGACATGAAATACCCCATGCCTTAGGCGCCAACTACCATTCCGCGTTCAATGTCTTTTAATCCATGTCGAGTGCCCATAATCAAATCAGAAAACCTTCCACACGACTCACGAAAGTACAACTGAGAAACCCCCCGACACACATTTATACGTTTCTTCCACAGTGTACCACCGTCTGGATATTTGCATCTTCCTATCCTATGACTTCGGAGTATATATCTATGTTTTGATATACAGTTAATGGTTTGGACACCGACTTAACATAAAGGACGAGAAAAAAGGTCAACTCATTTAGGAACATACTATTCACATAGTCGTAATAGCCTCTGTTCGTAAAACCAACGATGACATTTGTCTTGAAAAAACTACATTCGAGGGTTGAATGAAAATGTTTCTAAGTTTCAAATTTCATTTTAAGCCCAGCAGCAATTTTTAACATTTCAGTGCCTTAAATTAGTTACATATATCAGAAGAAATGTGATACTCAAGCTATACGTTCTTATATTTATTCAGTGAACAAAAATTGTTATTTTTTCACGAAATTAATAATTCTCAATAAAAAAATCCAATTTTAGGCTCTTTTACAATGTTGTACAATTAATTAAGTAAATTTAAACGAAATTAAACCTGGGATGAAAATGTTTATTCATTTTTTTATGGTTAAAGATGAAAGTGAAATTCTCAGGTCAAGAAATTGGATTCGTTTAATTGAAATTTCTAATTTTACACTGGACTCGCATTAATTTAATTTTCGAAATATTTATGTATGTAACTGTGTAACCGCAATTTTTATTTGCTTACGTCGGTATGGAATAGTGTAAAACATGTCGCTGAATTTGATCCGTATTTCTAAACTTCTGCATTTCCAATATACGTTCCCCCATTTAAAATCAGGAATGGAGGTACTTCGATTTTCTTGCTTTTTCTGCCGATACAGGTCGGAACTGAAGGCTCCTTGAACTTTAGAGTATCCACTGTATTATTAGATCAGTGTTGCAAAAAATCGGACAGTTCCATCCCCTTAGATTTGGTTGGCATTACCAGCTTCGTGAAATTTCACCACCTACAAACATTTCTTCGCGAGAAACGATTCACATTAAGATGCAATCTAATGCAGGAATCTTATTGCAGGCCGGAGGTTTTCTGCTGAAAGCGAAGCTCAGTGCGCGTCCTATAAAGTGCATTTCGGCAGCAGTGGCTTTCACAAGAAATGGAGTATCCAGACGCGAAGCGATATCCGTGTTTGCTTTCAGAGTGAGGCTGTGGAAAGGAAAACTCTTTCTCACCTCATCGTCATGTTCAGCGCAAATGTTGTATACTATGCCAAATCACTCCACTCAAAATTTGAAATACTGTACGTAAAAGAGGATAGCATAAATTACATGTCTTTAATTCCGCATTCTTATCGCTAAATGTCGTCACGTTTTCAGGTTAGGAATCAAGATTTGGGATGACTGAAACAGCAACTAACAATAAACTTTCCTAGAAAAAATCTGAATTGGAAATTTTCGTTGGTATCAGTAATAGGAGACCATGATATACTTAAAAGGAAATGAGGGCTGTTCTAAATAAAAGACGAACTGAAAGTATCAGTAAAATGCTATATCTGTATATTGAAAAGGAAATAATTAGAGATGTACTGACTTTTGTATATAGGTTACTAAGACATGTGTCTAGACTAGAACAAAATTTTAATAATATACATAATTATAAGACAAGGCAGGGAAATCATTTCTATTTGACTTATAATAGAAGTATTAAAGCACAAAAAACAGTGTTGCACAAAGGTTTAACAATGTATAGCAAGTTACCTGAAGAAATAAAAAAGACCTGAACTGCTGTAAGCTTCAGAGAAAGCTGGGTAAATGGCTACAGGAGAGAGAATGTAACATTTTCTAAGAAGGACTCAGCGAAATTAACACTTTGTCTTTAAGAGTTAACATTTACTGGAGCTTCCTTATTCAATGTCTTACCAACAGAAATTAAATGTTATCTACAAAAACCCAACTACTTTAAGTCCAAACTGAAAGAGTTTCTACTTCAGAATCCATTTTACTCTGTGAAAGAATTTTCTTCTTGGAATTTGGTAACTAAGAATGACTGATAAAATAGTATGGTGTATGGAAGGGGAAGGTGACAAAGTTGTCCACAATTACTAAAATGATATATGGTTTTTCTCTCTGTTGAAACTTTTGACAAATGAAGTAATTACAATGTTTACAAAATTTCACTCATATATAGTAACTAACATGGGATAGCATGCACTCAAAAACTGCTGTGAAAAATTATGATACTAACAGGTTTTTAAGTAATTGACTGCTTATGAGTTGTGGTAACTGGTTGGTAAGAAAATAACTGGTTGTTAGATGCCGGTAACAAGTGTATACACTGTTCCACATAATAAGTATTGATTAACTCGGGAGTGTATTTGTAGATTACAGGAAATATTGGTTAAACTAATGGGTCGTAACTAACTTCTTGTCAATATATAATAATATTATCAATTATATAGTAATATTGACATTACTAATAAGTGTATGTACTGTTCCACATCCCCGAGATTATTCTCACATGGGATCAAAGTGAACATATCTATCTATCTATCTATCTATTGTTAATGTGATTTATGAATTGTAATGTTTTTACATTAGCCATAGGGGATTTAAAAATAAATATGGTTACTCTCTGCTATTTCATCGGTGGTTTGGACAAACTAGTGTACACATTATTAATTGCTATTAGCTTTGGCTTAGTGGTAATGTCCCAAGAAAACTATTATTGCAGTATGCTTATTCTTACTTCCAATTCTTTCACTTTATGAAGTTAATTGCTCAGAATCTAACTCAATGATTTACTACAACCACTAATTTCCTTCCCCACAAATGAAAAAATTCTCACACCCATATGCCTGCAAAATTATGGTCATGGTCATCTCTTCTCCTTCGCAAACTACTCATCACTCTTTTCCCAGTATTCATATATATAATATACTGTCAACTTGGCTTCCCATTTCTATGTATTTGATCTGAAATACCTTCCACATTGTACTGAAATTCAAGTGAATATTCTCTCTTGAAAACAGAAAACTGATTTACAGATTTCTTTGTTTTCACATAGGTATTTATTGAGACGATCCCCTATCAAGCTCCACATCAACTTACCTACCATTGAACTCAAACAAAGCGGTCTCTAGTTTCCAGCCCTTCGTCTCCCCTCTGTTATGAAACGGCGTTGCTATGACGCATTTCCACTCCTCTGGTATATAGTGTCCAGACCCAATCTTAGTTATAGTTGTATGTATAATATGATATCACATCACATACAACTACAGTTAATATTTCTGTAGTAATATTATTTATGAATGTTCCTTTAACTTAGCAAGTTCCATCACAATACAGTCAGGACATTTCCTAAACTCCGCATCTCTGTTCATGCGGAAAAGCTCCTCTTTTGATAAGTCGACTATTATCTCTGCAAGATAGTCTGGGATTGTCTTATCAAACCACTTCCTTAATCCTTATGCCTTTCTCGTATCGTCGGTAACTTTTTCCCTATCCTTATTCATGATTGTCCAAACTCCCCTCATTTTTCAAATGTAGAATTTTTAGCAGCATCATTCAGTTTTTCCGCTGTAGCCATAATATTCTTCGAGAATGTATTCTTTCTTTCCTCCTTGCAGCTGCTAATTCGGTGTTCAGTTTTTTTTTTTTTTTTTTTTGTCTGTACCTGGTGCTTTCTTACTCTGCTATGCTCTGATTTTATCCGTGTCTTTAGCCTTCTTATCGAAGTGTGTAGAAGCGATTCGGTTAATCAATTACGGATAAGTTTCATCCTGGATATGGTGGGTATAAATCTCCTTTAATGATCAAATGTAGAAAGCAAAGGGATTCCTTGTCATAATTACGATCCTTGAGATGCGTTATATTGCTGACACAAGGTATGGAAGTGGGGCCATAAAAAGTTCTCACTGGGCTACGTTCACGCCTACACTAGGTAGAGTTGTGCAGTAATAATATGTGGCAGCCAATTTCGAGGTGAATTGTTTTATGACAGTTGCGTGATGCTGCTTTAAGAACAATTTTAACACTCCAAAATTTTGACACAGAATGTCTCTAGATACGAAAAATATCTGGTGAGTAGAACATTTTTCAATATTACTTTGTTCAATTCGGTATTCTTTCAAAATCTGACGAGCTAAGTCTTCAAAAATGTTCATTATTATAGTTATTTATATTTGAGTATGCTAAGTGGATGACTAAATGTCTTTATATGGTGTCAAACAAAATAATAACGTTAAAGATCTTGCTTAGTAGTGACACAATAAACGGTTTCGAAAAATAAAGAACAGCTCTCATTTATTTGAATTAATTTGATTTAAAGCTGTATTCGTACACGAAACAGAACACTGAATGAAAGTACTCTGCTGAAGTTTTCCAATAATTATTAAGGATTAAAAAAGAAATATATAAGAACATGAACTACAAAATAAGAAAAAATATTTTTTTATGTTACTAATGTTCCAAATGGTGTTTATTAGAAAAAATGATTATGTAAATATAATTTTTATTCTGCTTTATGGAGTCGCGTCAAATCTAATGTTTCGGTGATGATACTGAAACTTCGATTCGTGGTCTATCGTCGATTTGTAGTTTTCCTTGCCCGTTATGGGATCCCCAATAATTCCGTAAGATGTTTTTTCTTAAATTTTGACACCCTCTCACACTACCCTTGGTCATCTGGCATCCTCCCCAACCCCCAACGTGAGACCGAACTCGTGATTTTGAAGACCATTTTTTTTAGTTTTACAGTTTTTTGAAGTGCGACAATCTGAAATAAAAATTGATGTGAGATTTTATCGACCGTTCCTCCCCTTAAATGAGATTTTTGAGCTCACGTAATTAATGGACGTCCCCCTTAACTGCTTTGTTACAGTCTTTTGTTATGCCTGCCCCCCCCAATGCAGAGAGGGTTCCGTATCTTCAAAATCATCACAATCATGGTTGAAATGAATATCACAGTTCAGATTCATACTACATTATCTATTTTTTAATTTAAAAATAAATGAAATTCTAAAGCTTTCCTGACTCTCCTGGTATTTTAAACCAAAATGTTGTTTCGTTAAGGAAAACTGAATGTCTTGTGCACTTAGAATGTTGTGATGCTAGTAATTTGTTAAACTAGTCGTTCTTTTTCTTAAGTAATCTTTGCTTTAAGAATTACCTCGACAGCATTTATGATTGTAAATACATCTTAAACTAGCCGTATATAAATGCAATCGGTTTTGATAAATTAATGATGTTGTTTTGTCCGACATATAACGAGAGTGTGGGCTGGACAACGTTTACTGTTACTTGGAGGAATCCCATGGCCTCATGCACAGCTGCTGAGCCTGGTGTTTCCCCGCTGACCGCATCCATCTTCCTTCGAACTCACCGCCGACATCCTCTTCAGACATGGTGAAGCAACAGTCCAGCCGGCAGGTGACTCACTCGCCGGCATGTCACACCCAGTACCCACCTTCTTCCGGTCTGCGCACTACACACCAGTCGACTCTCACACTGACTGACATCACCAACAAAGTCGTCTCGTGCTCCACGTAGCCATTGTACCTCAGTTTGAACGGCCACAGTCAGCTATCGGAAAGGACGGGATGTAAATCCAAAACAGGTCTCTAGTATTCGTCGAAGAAGGTCTTCAGAAACGGCTTCCAAGGACCATTCAACCTGCTTGAAACGCATGACGTGGGGTGGAAATCTCGTGTATTGTAAAAGCTACCAGTGCTTCTCAAACATTCCAGTTTTAGTGACAGGAGCTTAGAATGAGAACTCCACTTCCGTCATACCGACCCTATGCCATTAACTGCTTATACTGGGAACGATATTTACTTTCACACGTATGTAGAACTTAAAGGTAGTAAGTTTAATTGATTCATTGAATGAAGTAGCGGCCTGGTGGATTAGTGGTTAAGGCAAATGATCCACGGTTTGAATCCTTGTCTCAAAGGGGATTTTTAAAGGCTCTTAACCCGACCTTCACTTCCGGCACAGCTTGTTGTGTAATGTTATGTAACCCCAGAAAGCTTCCGTGCTTCGGATTCTCAATTAGTATTACAAAACAGAAAAGAACAGCAACGATAAACAGAATTCTATTCTATGGAATTCGTGATGTAATAATTTTTACTAATGAATAAAGTTGAAGAAGAAGTGCATTGCCAGATACAAAATTTACCACACAAATATCAAGGTTATCTAATGGTATTATGAAAATAGATGCTACGCGTGGATTTTTTAAGATTTTTTTCCAACATCTCCATCAAGCAATCCTTGTAGGTGATCATGTCGCTTGCTATAATCGTTGTTTCTTCATAGTTTAAATAGGTTATTGGAGGAGTGTTTCGCTGTAGTGGTAAAATAAAGTCTACAACTGTGTTACCAGCGTGTTTTGTCCTGAATTTCCTTTGGCTTATGCTTTACGACTCGTCGATTTGGAGGTCATTAGAGGCGACGAAGGAATTCGGGCAGGGCCTTTTGAAGGAAGAATTCGCCTGGAGTGATTTGGAGAAGCCAAGGAAAACCCAAATTGGTATGTCCTGATGGGGATTCGAACCGGCGTCCTCCCGAATGCGAGACCAGCGCGTTAACCGCTCACCCATCACGGTGGCTTTGAATTTCCTATTCTGGCTGCTACCTAAAGTCTTTAATACATTATACGGCTTTGGAAACCATTAATAAAACCTGCAGCTTTTCGCTCATTTTTTGCCTCATAAAACAGTTTTTGCGTATGAGGTGGCATTCCAAGGTTGGTTCAGATTTATTAACCATTACAATTACTTTTTAATAGTATGTAGTTAGTAGCATACCTCATCAACTTTGCGAATTGAGGGAGATTGACAGCACAGGTGACCAACTGTTGTTTCCCTCTTTTTACGTAAGGAGCTATTTATATCATTACACTTACCTTGTACAACTACTCTCTGCCAATGCTCAGCTCAGCAAAAATTAATCACTTTTGTCTATCAGCATCCGGCTAATCTTCAATAAATCTAATGTTACATTGCTGGTGGCAATAATCTACCTGTGAAACATTATCCCTCAAAGATACATCTTGTTGAATGTTAGCTCTGTTGATGACTCAGATAAGTAACAAAGAAAAACAACCATATAGTAGACTGTGTTGTGTGTATCAGGAGGGACACGGATCAAACCCCCCATGTTTATTCAAATATTTAATGGAGTCCAGCACAACAGTCATAAACGAAACTACCGCATATCTACTATTATAATGAGTTCCTGTGCCTGTGTGAGACAGCAGCCCATTTCGATTTGCGGACATGTTTTAGGAAAGAAAACTGTTTGTCACCATATAAACGGATGTTAGGAACTAAAGGGTGTGAAACTAAGCTGTTTGGCTTCATAGAATCTCAGAAATTAATACTGAAAATCAAATAAAGTAATTCCAAAAATATTCAGAAAAATCTTTATTATTGACTGACATTAAACAAAAATGTCAATTTCGAATTGGTGTCACCTGCGTATCTGTGCTGACCGGTGACATGATCTTAACAGCCAGTCATAAAATTTCATATTTGTATAGTATTTTTGAAAATAGAAACCACAATAATCCAAGAAGTTTCAAACACTGACTTTAGGTTAAATATTACTTCTCGACAAAATCAGATAAGAAACACGTATAAACGAACAGAAAAATATTAAAAGTGTTACGTATATACGAATACACCCGAACTTGATTTCGTTATCAATAGCTTCTATCACTTTGACGACGTTTTCAGCTCTCGCAATCCAATTTATTACAGTCAGTTAGCTGCAGGGAAAGCACTTAAAGTTCTGAAAAAGCTTCTCCCAGCTCAGTTGACCATGACGTCGCCGAAACACTAAAGAAAAAAAAATAGAAGGCAGGTAAAGAGATATTTGACACAACAAGCGAAATAACGTGACTATTCCGAACATCATAACTAATATCGAAATTGTAGCACAGAATATAAAACACAACACTTTCAAAAGTCTCTTTTAATGTAAGAAAAAGAACAAGAGATCTGAGAGAAATTTCCAAAATTGTTATACTATGGGAACGATCTTGTGATTTTAAAATTCGAATCATGCTGTATGAAGTCAAAAGTACTCAAATCGATAGAACTTTACCAAATTTAAATGCATACAAGACAAATGATTTATCTCAACTCCCTCAGATTTTTTTCTAGAATTTATGCCTGAAGTAATCTGATTCGAGAATGGCATTATTAAATCAATTTCAGAAATTGAAGTAACGAAATAATATTAAACAGCTTGAAGAAAACATCATAGCGTGAATTTGGTCCTAACATAAACAATAACTTTCCAAATAACAAGAAATTCCCCAAAGAATAGAGAATCATTGTAAAAATTGAAACAGGATCTGAAATTTTATTATTTATGAAAAAATTAGGACGGCGTAAACAAGAAAGATATAAAAGGATATGTACTTGTAAAAAGAACTTTCTCCGAGAGAAGAAACCTTTTAACATCAAATATTAATGAAGTTGTCAGACTAAAGTGAACGTGTGGAGCACAGCACTTTATGAAATTGAACAAGCGACGTTCCTGAAGGCAGGAAAAACAGATGCATTTGAAATGCGATATTATAAATTGACTTTATATGCTCTGCGACCCTTAAATTACGAAATGGATACTATTTGACCTTATGGAGATTTTGTTGGATAATTTTACATATATATATATCTATAATATATTTGAAGCTGTTGTATCGCAGCACATTATCTGTACTTTATCATGGAGGCTCCAGTCAAAGAGTGCAGTTGAAATGGCTTTAGCTTGATGTTTTCCTGAAGAACTCTCTAATTTTGGGACTGCAAGAAGCTGTTCTCTATCGTCAAATGAAGCAATAATTGGCAAGCGTTCTTCTTTTGAACTTCGTACATTCAATCCAGGTAATAGTTTTCCATCCCAATGGACTGTGACTACGTCAGGCAAATTATTCTGGAAGTCAGTTTTTATTGCTTCTGCCCTGGATTTTCTCGCCTGAGTACAAATTCGCTGAATCGAGGATTTGTTAATAGGGAAATCAATGCTGTTCAGACCAAGCGCTCCTACAACCGCATGGAGAATTTAAACTGAGTCTCTTATGCTTAATTGGCATCGATCTAAAGCTGCTACCAATTTAGGAGTTATGAAACTTTTCGTGCCTCTTTTAGAACTTTTTTGAGGGCAAGGAATCTTAGTACTAAGTTCAGAGTTCGAAATCTGTTCCTCATCCGAATTATCAAGACATTCCAAGTTATCTATCGAAGAAGTAGATGCAACAGCCAATAACTCTCTTTGTTTTACCTTTCTTTCCTCTTCTTCTAGTCGTCTTTGCCTAACTCGTTCTTCTTTCTCCGCCAATTTTTTGTCAATTCCACCTAAGCATCCCGGTCGACATGCCTCTCTCTGTTTCCTTAAAAATTCTTTGTCTTCCTCTATCTTCATTCTGTCGAAGGCATCAGCATGTGCAATATCAAATAAGTTATCAAGGTCTTTTACAAAATTATTTTCATGGTTCTTGAACGTCACCTGAGTTTTCTTACAGTTTTTTTGCAGCTCCCTCCAAACATGATATAAATCAACAAGTTTCTTCACACAGTTAGGAAATGCCTTCGTAGGAATTCTGGCTTTTCCCAAAATATAATGCACTCTCTTATAACAAGATTCGCACTTTCACTAACAGTCAGCTTGACTTCACGAATATTGTAAAATAAAACGGTGAGAACTTGTCGATTAGATGGTAATTTTGCACCATTTATCTGGTGGCTTGGCAGTCCGATAAGGTAAATATTTTGTTTATCACTTCATAATTTCACAGACATCTTCGCATAATAAACAACGCACTAATAATGTTAGAAATCACGTATGAAATGACAATTGAAACTCGCAGTAACAGGTCGCAGCGCTGCACCCGCGCAACTTGTATGGACAAGTTAAAAACTCAAGTCGGCACGGGTTATCGTTTATAAATCGGGCTAATATTTATTTCTAGAATATATTAGGTCAATACGAAAGTTTTTAGAAGGTATGCGTAAAAATATATTGAAATTGAAATTTAAGGGACACCCTAATCTATATATGTATATATAAAGTATGGTAGTTCTCATTTTGGGACCTACTGTGTTGGACAGTTCGTAAACAGAGTGTGTAGTGGAATGGAAATACTGTACAGAAGACGGTGCTCCGAAGTAAGTAGACGAGGAGAGTATAGGAGGTGCAGGAAGCACATTACAAACGCAGTAAACCTTAAGAGATAATTATATATCTTATAGTTCCAGTTACTGTAATTACCATTCTTACTGCCTGTCAGTGAATTTCCATGTTCCCGGAAATCTTTCTTTGCTTTATCAGGCTATAAAACGTTCTACGCGGGCAATCCTTTCCGCGTTGCGAATTCTTGTTTATATGGCACTTCAACATTCAGAAGTGACTGTGATGAAAACTTTACCACACGATAAGAGCTTTTCTAGTGGGTCGTGGTTATTCATGTGTAAGTAAAAACCCAGACAGCGAGTTCTACATATAAGAAATAAAATGATAAAGCCGTTACCGAGCGTGATGGGTGAACGGTTAACGTTCTGGCATCGCATTCGGGAGGACGCGGGTTCGAATCCCCGTCCGGGCATCCAGATTTGGTTTTCCATGGTTTCCCCAAATCACTCCAGGCGAATTCCGAGATGCTTCCTTCAAATGGTCATGGCCGAATTCCTTCCCGTTCCTTGTCTCTCATCCCATCCCGCCTCTAATGACCACGCCGTCGACGAGGTTTAAAAGTCCAAACAAAAAAAAGAGAAGCCGTTAACTTAAGTTTGTGATAAAAAAATGAATATAATCTTTTATATCGTCAACAACAAAATTGGAATAAACAAACCATAGAAAAGAAATTCCATGCCATGTTCGAAAACAACAATCACTGGACGAAACGGTACGAAAGTTAATGCTTAATGGATTGGCTGGAGTGAGTCTGAAAGACAGACGAAATAAATTGTCTGGCTACATTCCTATCAGTCAATTAAATGGTGTACCTCACCGAAAAATTGTGTCCTACATGTAAATAGGTAACACCCTTAAACAAAATCGGAAAAATAAAGTTTTGTAGAGACATTCTATTCACCTTAGAACAATTATAGAACAGAGAGTTTTGCACAGTGACAAAAACATTGGTATCCTTTTGATGTCAACTGTACTGTATTGTTTCTGCTCAAAAGACTTACAACTAACTGAAATCTTTATTTGGAAATAGACTCTTCCATACTCGTAAAGAGAATTGTCACTATTCTACATTAGGAGAAACAGTTTTAAATGTAGGGTCTACTACTCCTATACACTTATTTGTTAGTTGTTAATGTTTCAATATTTTAATTACTTTGAACCTTATGCTAACGACACAGTAAAATCTGTTTATATGTAACTATACCTACTTTGCTGAATTATTATGTATGTTATTGTGTATCGTTATCTCGATAGAACTTTTCTCTTTACGTTAGGACAAAGGCATTTTCTAATGAGACGCAAATGGATGCATACTGCTGATTAACATCCCCACAAGTATGCTTGTGTGCATGTGGGTAATATCCCACAGTTACAGAGCCGCTTAAATATCTCCGCTGTATTTTCTTTTAATTAAAAGTCAACAGTAAGAAATATTTACTAAAGGCACAGGAATTCGCTTTCGGAACACAAATGAAGCAAGGGTAACTTTGTATTTTTAATAAAATCAGGAAAGGGAAAAGTATTGTATTCCTGTAAAACATGGATTTTAAGAAATTATATGTATTTAAAAGTGTTATATTCGATTGTAATATTTACGACCCATTAAAGTGTCATTTTGTAAGAAATCTTTGGAAAATGAACAGATTTATCAAATTTTGACATTGACGTTTCCAGTTATGAAATGAAGTACTAACTGGTTTCGTTTGGTTTAAAAGCCATACGATCTTCTCGGAAAATTAGTAGTTTTGGACTTCTGATCTATATTAATGGTTAAATAGCTTAGCGACGTAAAAACCTTAAGCAATTAAATTTAAAAATGCGAATTACTCAGAACAAATATTTAATTTAAAATCTATAATTCGCCATCGAATTTTTAGCTCCAAAAATTTAGCGGTAATATTCGTAGATTTTAAAAAGGCCTTTCACTCTGCTCATAAGGAAACATTCGATAAAACAATTCATGAATTTGGACTGAAGTTAAATTGGTAAACCTAATAATTGAAACACTCGCAGACACAGTATCAGCAGTAAAATTTATGGCCGAAATATTAAAGCCTCTCAAGATAAATACAGGTGTGCGGCAAGGTGATGGTTTTTCACCTATTCTGTTTAAATGTATCTTAAAAAAAATTGCTAAAATTTGGAATGAAAAATTTAAAGAACAGAATTTTCACCAAAAACTATAGGAAGATAAAACAAAGGTGTTGAAAATAATTACCTGACATTTACGTATGATGTTGCTATACATTCAGAGAGTCTTACAACAGCGACAACACAGATTAATTTATTGGAAGAAAAAGCTAACCAAACAGGTTTCAGAATCAAATTTATTGCAAACATGAAAAGTACTCCAAAATTTTTAAAGACAGTTATATAGTAAGTAAAGAAATGTAAACTTCTGGGAGAAATAATCTAAGGAAATGGTTTAGATAAATCTGCCGTAGAAGGAAGGATACATAAGATGGAAAGAGCGTACTTACTAAGAATTTTTATAACAAAAATGCTTATCTAGAAATCTTAAAACGAGGCGTTACAAATCAGTAGTGAAATCGGAATGTCCGGTAACGAACTATAGATTAGATAAATTGGAATCACTAGAAAGAAGAATCATGAGAAAAATCTTGGGTCCAATGAAACAACAGAACTACGGAAATTAACAAGATAGAAGGAAATACACCAGAACATAGTAAATATAACAGAATCGATAAGAAAAAGGAGATTGCTGTTTGTTTGGACATATTTATAAAGTGGATAGTAACAGATTAGCAAAAAGTATATTCAATTACATTTGGGAGATAAAAACCAACAACAAGCTGGATTCAAGATCTCAAGAAAGATTTGGAAAGAAATAATATAAGAGAAGAGGAAACTATTGAAATATATGTTTTTAAAAGGAAAATATTAAGTACTAGCCTCGTACCCGCGACTTAGTACGCGTGGATTAAGATTTTTTTGCCAGAATTAAATATAGTAAGTTGTTGGTAACGAAGGATTAGTCCCAAACAATATCGAGTCGGCATAATATGACAGAAAAGCTATCGCTATATCATTCTACCGTCGAACCTGCCTCTTGAAGGGAATTAATCTCCAACATATTTCTGTCACTATTCGATAAGATCTCAAAATTTCGTGACTACAACTGTTAATAATACTGGAAAAAATATCCTGTGCCCTTCATACACATTTCCTTATAAAATTACATCACAACGATACAGCCATTTAGACGTCAAAACGTAACAAAAAGACAGAGAATTACTTCCCTATTTATAATAATATTACTGTGGTTCACACTCACACACTGACTGCGAACAACACCTGAGGGATCATTATAACGTAAAAAAGTGTACACCTACAACATTGCAAGACTACCTACGATTTGCCTCGCATTGCGCCCCTAACTTTCTAATATCTACAGTTTAACATTCAATACGAATAACCTACGACCCAGGCTTGACTCTTACGATGAAAAACAATTTTTAAAAATCTTAGCCTCCACGGAGATTTCAACCGGAGACCACGACGTTCGTAAGCAAGCTCTTTAGCCACAGAGCTTCCAGCTCACTACACGGAAACATGGTCTGAAGACGTGCATATCCAACGTGTCTGTCTATCGCCGTAATTCCAAGTTATGAGAATCAATTGCCAACATATTTCTGTCACCATTCGATAAGGTCTCAAAATTTCGTGACTACAACTGTTAATCATACTGGAAAAAATATCCTGTGCCCTTCATACAGATTTCCTTATAAAATTCCATCACAACGATATAGCCATTCGGTCGTCATAACGTATCAAAAAGACAGAGACTTACATCTCTAATTATAATAATATTACTGTGGTTCACACTTACACACTGACTGCGAACAAAACCTGAGGGATCATTATAACGTAAAAAAGTATAGACCTACAACATTGCAAGAATACCTACGATTTGCCTCGCATTGCACCCCTAACTTTCTAATATCTACGGTTTAACATTCAATCCGAATAACCTACGGCTCAGGTCTGACTCTTACGATGAAATTTTTTTTTAAAAATCCTATCGCCGACGGAGATTTGAACCGGAGACCACGACTTTCGTAAGCCAGCGCTTTAGCCACTCAGCTGCCAGGCCACTACGGGGAAACTCGGTACAGAGT
This sequence comes from Vandiemenella viatica, assembly GCA_031002005.1. Taxonomy (NCBI): domain Eukaryota; kingdom Metazoa; phylum Arthropoda; class Insecta; order Orthoptera; family Morabidae; genus Vandiemenella; species Vandiemenella viatica. The sequence continues at coordinate 188,266,206 of JARYHS010008074.1, read as the reverse complement.
CGTCCACATCCAACGTGTCTGTCTACCGCCGTATTTCGAAGTTATGAGACAAATGTGTTATTTATACAGATAATTTTTCAACCAGATGTAGACAGTATTTTTCTCCTTGTTTCAAAGGATAAGTGTGCAAAGTTTCATCCAGAACGGATAAAAACTGTGGATTTGTATGAAGAACAAACAAAATAAAAAACCAACAAACAAACAAACATACATACATTCATCTTTATATATAGAGATTACTGTGGTTCACACTTACACACTGACTGCGAACAAAACCTGAGGGATCATTATAACGTAAAAAAGTATACACCTACAACATTGCAAGAATACCTACGATTTCCCTCTCATTGCACCCCTAACTTTCTAATATCTACGGTTTAACATTCAATCCGAATAACCTACGGCCCAGGCCTGACTGTTACAATGAAAAACAATTTTTAAAAATCTTATCCCCGACGGAGACTTGAACCGAAGAATACCACGTTGGTAAGCCAGCGCTTTAGGCACTCAGCTGCCATGCCACTACGTGGAAACTCGGTACAGAGTCGTCCACATCCAATGTGTCAGTCTACCGCCGTATTTCGAAGTTATGAGACAAATGTGTTATTTATACAGATAATTTTTCAACCAAATGTAGACAGTATTTTTCTTCTTGTTTCAAAGGTTAAGTGTGCAAAGTTTCATCCAGAACGGATAAAAACTGTGGATTTGTATGAAGAACAAACAAAAGAACAAAACGAACAAACCAACAAACAAACAAACATACAATCATCTTTATATATAAAGATTACTGTGGTTCACACTTACACACTGACTGCGAACAAAACCTGAGGGAATCATTATAACGTAAAAAAGTATACACTTACAACATTGCAAGAACTCCTACGATTTAGCCTCGCATTGCACCCCTAACTTTCTAATATCTACGGTTTAACATTCAATCCGAATAACCTACGGCCCAGGCCTGACTTCTTACGATGAAAAACAATTTTTAAAAATCTTATCGCCGACGGAGATTTGAACCGGAGATCACGACGTTGGTAAGCCAGCGCTTTAGGCACTCAGCTGCCATGCCACTACGTGGAAACTCGGTACAGAGTCGTCCACATCCAACGTGTCTGTCTACCGCCGTATTTCGAAGTTATGAGACAAATGTGTTATTTATACAGATAATTTTTCAACCAAATGTAGACAGTATTTTTCTCCTTGTTTCAAAGGATAAGTGTGCAAAGTTTCATCGAGATCGGATGAAAACTGTGGATTTGTATGAAGAACAAACAAACCAACAAACAAACCAACAAACAAACAAACAAACAAACAAACAAACAAACATACATTCATCTTTATATAAAAAGATGGAATGGTTCTAAGGCAGATGAGGAAAGAAATCCGATCCGGAATGGTCTGAGGAGAGAAGGAGGAAACACAGTGAAATGAGGAAGGAATGTTGGACTGAATGGAGTCCTGTGTAGAACAGGAATTGAACAAAACTTCACACAAATATACCCAAATATATGCACATTTATTAGTTTTTATATTGAACCTCCAGAAAAGTCGCGTTTCACTTTTAACAGTCGAAGTGTTCACAAACTCGTGTGCTTCTGTTTTCATCGTTGTACGTGTTAAATAGCAGTTATACCAAACGGCTCCCTAACGGCCTGTCATCCAAAATTTTACTCTGAATTAGTAGTTGTACTCGAAAATGTTTCACATGAATAATAGTAAGTGCCGGCCCAGGTGGCCGATACACTTCCATGATTCTTTAGCAACAGTGAGCATTTGTGAAAGAGTCTGGGATGAAAACTATTTGATTTTTAAACAATGATGTTGTATTGCTTCACTAATCAACATGGAAGAACTTAATCGATGACAAAGGTATCATCGCCAAAAGGTCGTGGAGTCTTCAAGTTATGAGCTACTACAACGAGTTTGTGGACACTTCGGGTGTAAAGTGCAACGCGACTATTCTCGTGCTTCAATGTAAAAACTAATAGCCGTGCACATCGAAAACGTATATTTGTGTGAAATTTTGTTCAATCCTTGGTTTACACTGGACTATTATCTGAAGCCCCGTAAATACAATTAAATCAACTGTAAGCCACGCGAATTAAACGTACCGAGCGTGTTGGGTGGACGGTTACGCTCTAACCTCGCGTTTGGGAAGACTTGGGCTCGATTCCCCGACGGGGCATCCAAATATGGGTTTTCCATGGTTTTATCACTCCAGGCGAATGCCGGGATGCTTCCTTCAAAAAATGCCATGGCCGAATTCATTCCCGTTCCTTGCCCCCAGTCTTTTCACGCCTCTAATTACCTTGACGTCGACAAGGTGTAAAGACAAAAAAAAAAAAAAAAAAACAGAATCCAGTTTTCCTGCTTACTACGAAGTAATTCGACTGTGGTGTCCATATGAAATGGGTGTTACATTGTTTCAACGGCTTCTCAAGGTAGCCTCTCAGTGTTTGTCTGATATTTGTAAATCCAAATTTCAGAGTTTGAAACTAAAATCGTGCAGTGTTAATAAAATGGCGAGTGTGTGGCGGTTAACGCTCTGGCTTCGCATTCGGGAGGACGGGAATCCAGATTTGGGTTTTCCATGGTTTCCCAAAATTACTCCAGGCGAATGCCGGGATGTTTCCTTCAAAAAGGTGATGGCCGAATTCCCACCTGTTCCTTGTTCCCAGTCCCATCCCGCCTCTAATGACCTCGACGTCGACGAGGCGTAAAGCCATAGGTTAAAAAAAATTAAAAAAATAATTATCCTGTACGATTCATAATGTTCTAATTCTCCCTACCGGTATCTTGGATATCAATGTCGCCGAATTGACTGTCAATGAATGGGATACAGTTTTCTTGTCTATGATAAATTTTCTCACCGTATACGTTTGTAAGACATAGGACGCGCAGTAAGTCATTCTGTGCAAGATGTTAATGACAACTTTTCAATATGTGTAACACATGTGGCTTGGGAATGTTCGGTTGCTATTACAAGAATCTAGTATACGTCACTTCATCGCATGAGACGTTTGCATCAAAACTTCCTCCATATTTCATGAATCTGACGCACAAATTCAACTATCTTATTTAATTTTCGGTTGCTTTGTACAACTGCTAGTTGACTACAAGGCTGCTGAATATCTTTTCATAAGTTAGTGCTTCCTACCCTAATTTTATGACGAACATAGATTTTTTCATAGAAGTACCTTGTAATGCAAGCGGGAACATCTGTTATTGACCGCGCGGTATAATGCTCGCTTGTAAATTCTTACTATGGTGGGATTTACTGAGACGGTAGTAACGAGTAGTTAAATACACTAGCTGTTTATTGACGAATGAGATACAGTAATGAATTATTTCTACGTTAGACTGACAATAAATTAGACACTAACTTTCTGGTACCATTTTCTATTAATAGTCTTATGGTCAACCTGCAACAACAAAGAGACAATTTATTGCACACTCTGTTCAATATTTGTAAATGATTTTGGTGAGTATTAGGCAAACTATTCTCGAAATAATGCATACAAAAAAATCCAGTAAACTTTTATGTCTGTCCTTCATAAGAAGTCCCGTTCCAAATGGTAACAATACGGGATTTACGAACTTCTTACTTTCTCTCAAGTGAGCTGACAACATATAATAGACGCAAAGAAATGTGTAATTTCAAGAAAGTATTTGTTTTGTAAAAGCCATAGATCGAAGTACATATTTGACAAGTGTACTTCAGTGGTATGCTATGCTTCAACAGCTACGCGAATAACTCGCCGTCTTCGACATTAATATAAGAAACCATCGTGCAGAAACTTTTCACTCCGTCTGCAGAACTTGCAATTCCATTTACAGCTAGTGAGAGACTGTAAGAAGGCCTTTTATATGGCTGGTATGCTATAAGCATTTTACTTGCAGAACGGAATATTTAGAAAGAATCCTATTGCCTCACACAAAAAGCTTCACAAGTAAAAAGGTTTCCTTCTAGTTGGTAATAACCACGATTTTTATTCACCCAAAACTTAAGTAAAATTTGGGTAAAATGAATATGAAGACTGACGAGTTTTACGCAAAGCGCAAAGTTACGTACGATATGTATTAAGTGCAAGGATGACTGTCAGTCCATTGACCAGTATGGATGGATCCACACATAAAGAAGACTGGGTAGTTTGCCGTTGAAGTATCGTGTTTTTACAACACTAGACCGCTTTAGACCATTAAAGATTTCACTGCATAAAGATAATTGTTACCATTGGGATTTAAATTTAAATACAGTACATCCAACCACTAATTCCAGTTTTATTTGGCATAACGTGACAATTATAAAAGAATTTTACATAATTTGTTCTTAGAAAATGGGTGTTTAAGATTTTGTTATGAGATTTATTACTGTCATTTTCCGTCTTACAGACATACTTGGCTAAATTGAATGTAAATTATTTTCTGTTGTGGCGGAAACGCAAGAAACTGTGTCTGTTATTGCAAGAACCAAGAAGAGCTCTGACACCTTCTATTTCAAATACAAAAATTTATTTTACTATAATGTTCTTTCTATTTACAACACTCTATCAGACACACAGTACTGGAATTCATCAGAACGGTTTTCGCGGATCCCAAAAATTTCTGATTTCTGAGATACGATCTTAGAATCTTTTGTTGACGGCATCAGATTTATTGTAACATCATCTTATGCAGAGAGTATATTTTTTTGACATTTTGTAGTGTTGTATTAGAGAGCAATATATTAATACCTTCAACATCATTTTCTGCATTTGGAAAACATTGTGTTGTTCCCCTTTAGTTGGTTAGAAACAATTTCAAGAGCACAGACAGATAAACGTCTACAATGTACAAAATTATGCAGAAACTTTTGCGATGACTGATATACTGTGGATGTTCACGAACGGAGTTAAGCACTGTGGGTCCTTGGTACGGTATCTACTCGTGTTGCAGCGAAGTGACCTGATGTTCCAGTGCACGGAGTGTGACCCCTGTAGGAGCCTCCAGCCCATCTCCCCTCGTTGCGCTGGAGGTCAAGTGGTAATGGCATTATCACGAATTGCTCAAATCAAACAGTACCCAGCTGTCTGCCTCACTCCCCCGCCAGGTCTGTCTGTCGCTCACACAACTCCACTGACGCAAATCGTGGTCCTAACCGACGAAGTTGGGCGACTTTGATACAACGAGGGTGCAATTCCCTACTTGTTTCTATTTTTTATATATATATACATAAGTTTATCTACAAGTTTAGTAGAGCAACAGCAATGATCTCTTTAAAACGTTATCAGATCACGTAACTATGGTTTAGTCCAAATAATGTTTTCTTCGTGTTTACAGTTCATAGTAGTTGCACGGAATCAAGCAGTTACGCTCCAAGAAATACATAGATTTCGCCCGTAAACTTCGGAATAGGAACAATGTTAGCCAAAATATTATTTTGACTGACCAGAATTTAACAAATAAATAATGATATAGTGTTTTTGATACAATATCATCTTAAATAGTATAGGGATATTTAATATTTGAAGTCTAAATTAATGAAATTCTGTTATGCATTATGCTTTTTAAAACTATCCACAGAACACAAGTTATAAAAAATGCCTGCTTCGTCTACCTTATTTACAAATAAAGTATCGGATTATATACAAAGGTTTATCATCTGATGCATTAAGCACTTTTAAAATTCAGTAGAGAACAATTATAATATTAACAAACAAGAAACATTGGAATCCTGTAAACATTTAATTAATTATGTGACTATTGTAGCATCGCAATGTATTTATAACTTCCAAACTATTTTTTTTCAAAAATAATATCACAAGGAAACACAAAGCACTAAAAAAACACCTAGGTTCATGATCAATATATAACGAAAAGATTAGATTTAGATATTATACACAGAAATATTAAACGTATCCAAAATGAACATTTTACTTTGGAACTAAGCTTTTTAGTTAATTACTCTGGAATATAGAAACCACTCACAAAAGAGAAATGTTGGAGAATTGATGTTATATCTTCAGTGCCATTGGCTTTACTCAGTACAAGAATTTGGTTGGTTTGGCATTCACACATTTTGTTCTGTGAACAATCAGTCTGAGTTTAAATACCACAACATGCTTACCGAGCTTGTTGACTGCGGACTTTGGGCGGTTTGTAGTAACAATACAAGCCTTCTAGGCAATTACAGTGACGGTTCGAAACTTCCGCCTCAAAACTCTACACTTCCGTACACACAGATAAACCTTAGGTGGTTCATAGATTGATCTCGACACTTAACTTTCTTTAGTAGAGAGACCAAACTTAGGCACCCACAAAAAAAATCCAGAAATCCAGTTGATATAAAAGATTCTTGAAATATAAAAGCATATCTTCTGAGAAAATTGGAAAAAGGCTACGTAGAATCATTATATAAAAGTTGTAGACGCATTTCACAATCTCCCTTACTGTCACAATACAGATAATCAAATAACTGAACGATTTCGTCAAACACCAATCTTTTTTTTTTTTTTTTTTTTTTTTTTTTTTTTTTTTTTTGTATAAAGTCTGTTGTATACCGATTGTTTCAAAAGTTTCTCCCTAAGAACTGGGATACAGTATTGCGATCTTTACTTTGTGTACAAACTCATTCTTTGGAAATAAAAGCAGTCTCTCTGGAAAATTGTTAGTTTTTCTTTCCTTTAGGATATATCGTAGCAGCAAATCGTTACAATTGCTGATAGAAATGTCCTAATCCATCATTGATGGAGCAATTATTATCGCTTACACAGTTTACCGAAGCTATGGAACCTCTTTTAATATGTTGCTATTACATCATTGATTCAATGTGATACGCAATGGAATGACTATTTACTTTCACTTTCCCAGACGTATGTGGCATACATGCACAATTTAGTTTTTCAAACTCAAATGCTTGCTATATCATGGTACCATAATTTCAGTGTGAGAAGCGTTAGATGTATACACTTTTCAGAACAGAGAATAGGGTAGACTGGGTACGGTTGTGACAGTCGTCATATTAGCAAAACTATAAGAAATACCTGGAAAGTGCAAGGGGACAGAATAGCGGCGTACCTGTCTGAACGTGTTTCACAGTATCGCTTGACATTAACACAAGCAGAAGCCTACATTATTTTTTCATAGACAAAAGTAAGTGTTTTTATTAGATTTCTGTTAATAATTGTTGTTGTATGTGTACCGATAGAGTAATGAGTGTTTTTCTTCGTTATAAGTAAAACATTAGTAGTTAAATAGCAGTGATTACTTTGCACGTAGTTTATTTTGTATTGCCATGGCGATTGTTGTTTTGCGAAGGAGTGCGTTGGTTACGGTTGTGACTTATTTTCTGGACACGGTTGTGACTAGTCACGGTTATTTTTATAGTAAATGCTTTGGGAAATACTATCCTTCCTTTATTTATATTTCCACGGGTTAATTAACACGGTCATTTTGTTAGGAACGGGCCATTAGGATCGATTGGGACTGCATATCCTTCAGGCCGAATGCAAGGTGCATTATTTCTAGGATTTCTCTAACATTTTAAGAAATTCTCTAATGCTTCTCCAACGCGTGGGTTCTTGCTAGTGCTGGATAACCATTCATGGCATATCCACATCAATACATTGGTTTTTGTAAAGAAAATGGAATCACTTTGCTTTCGTTTCCTCCACACTGTTGGTACAACCTGCAGCCCTTGGATCGACCAGTCTTCGGACTCTTACAAAAATCTGTAAATACTACCTTTAACAATGTAGTCTTCACGGGTGTGCAGCCGGATGGTGTTTTGAAAACACAACGTTTCGACAACCAGCTCGGTTGTCTTCATCAGGTGTCCGGTGTCTACAGGCTGACGAAAGCTGGCAGTCACCGCGTAGACTGTTTTCCAGTCTACGCGGTGACGGCCAGCTTTCGTCAGCCTGTAGACACCGGACACCTGATGAAGACAACCGAGCTGGTTGTCGAAACGTTGTGTTTTCAAAACACCATCCGGCTGCACACCCGTGAAGACTACATTGCTTCAGTACGCCGGGAAAGTCTCCATGCACACAATACTACTTGTGATGGATAGAAGAGGAGTCACAATGACAATCTATGATATGCCAGGTTATTATCAAAGTGATCTTTATCAAGACTTTTATAATAACTATAGATGCTACAATGCCTTATTAGTTATAAGCGATTAAAGTTTTCCCAAAATAATTTCTGTTGTTACATACAAATTAAATTTTTCCAGAAGTAGATTATGTTACATTATGTTTGATATTATTTGCAGTGAAAGTCATTTTATACCATTTTGGTGTATTTTTTAACCTGTCACTACCAAGGCCAAGTACTGTCACAACCACCCCTGGGTGTGGTCGGTTGTGACATTTTTTCTTTTTTTCCAATTTGCTGCTATGATTTAACCAGTGTACTTATGGACAAAACTTTAGTATATATACGTAAAAAAATTTACATTTTACTATAAAAAAATCACCTTTCTTCCAGGTAACTGGCATACTAAGAAAATTATGAGCTATCAAATGAAAATTGCCACAACCGTACCCAGTCTACCCTAATAGACAATTCAATTCAGCATTCTTTCACTTTTACAGATAATAAGACTTACTTTTTGGACTAGCTGCCTAAGAAGGTGAGACTACTAACTTCCATTAACCTATATAAAGGAGCCCTGAATTAAATAAATTACCATCAGAAATTATCTCTGCCTCACAAACTGAACGGCTCCAGAGGCAAAGACCACAGTCAGTTACACTCTAGACAGCGAAAAGGCCAGTTATAATTGTATATACAGTGGTATTGCTGTCCAATTTTCTGAACGCATTTGTTATGGCATTTGTTCTTCACCACAGATGATTTGAATACTTTACATGCCGGGATTTGCGTCTGCTTTAATTTTCTATCGTTTGTACGATTACATATATATTTTTTGAACAAGACTATTTTTCAAATATATCTTTTTGCTGAAACCTTTATCACAAACTTTCGAACAGTATACTAGAACTTACAAGCTTGCTAACGATCGAAGTTTTGTCTGCAGCTCAAGTGAAATTTCGTTCGAAGTGACGCGAATTCATGTGCAGTTAGTTGCACACATCAAGTAGCTAATGTATTAATAGCTCGAACAGAGCAACAAGCTGCTAAACCAATCATTATCAGAAGATCCATGTTCCGGAATTGGTGTCGGCATTGTACTCACTGTCTCCGAAGTCCCAGACTTTAAATTGTTATGATTGGCCTCTAGGTCAGCGGTTGCAAATTTTTTTCGGTCACGGAACCCTAATCGATCATACTTTTTTTGGCGGATCCCCATTTTTATAATAACAAAAGTGATTGACTTGAATAGAATTAATAAATTACAAACGAAAAAAAATATTATTAGTATTATAAAACATTTATCGTACAAGATAATACAACGTAACTATTTAGTGTGGCGAATGAAAGTTTTTCACATATTTACTTATAATAGCACACGAATTAGGCGTAATGTCTGACAATTGAACGCGATGATCTGGAGCTGCATCCATTCTGTTTCTGTAGTCTTGTTTTTGGTGTAAGCGTAAGCTCAAAAACCAGTCTCGCATTGCTAAATCATCACAAGCGGAAGCAGAACCATGATAGCCTTCTCACGGCGCGGGCGCAGTTATGACTCTTTTCAATGAAAATTTTAATTAATTCTCGGACGGAATAAGGACTTTTTTTTACTTATGGCTTTACGCCTGGTCGACAGCTAAGGCGGGATGGGACCGGGGACAAGGAACGGGAAGAAATTTGACCATGGCCTTTTAGGGAAGCATCCCGGCATTTGCCAAGAGTGATTTGGGGAAACCATGGAAAATCCAAATCTGGATGCCCGGACGGGGATTCGAACCCGCGTCCTCTCGAATGCGAGGTCAGAACGTTAACCGTTCACCCACCACGCTCGGTACGGAATAAGAAACCCCTGCGACCAATCCACGGAACCCCAGGGTTCCGCGGCCATCTTTTAGGAACCGCTGCTGTGGGTGAGCGTACAACTCGGCATTCGTATCCCCAAAGAAATAACTTCTGTTTTCCAATTTTAATGCCGAGAACAGCTTCTCATGGCCATGCAGTAGAGACGCCATACTAACTCAGTGTATTGTAGTAGCCAATAGAAGTTTGTACTATTATTCCCAACACCTTATATAATAAGCTGTACCTAGAATAAGAAGTTTTTCTCTAGGCAGGACGACTGATCTGCCTCCCCGAAGCGCGGACGGGGTCCTGTGGCACATTTCCACAGAGCTAAGAGGACAGGTGACAGCAAGGGCGTAGCCAAGATTATCTTCAGTATGTTGCAAAAACAAGTAAATCTTAATTTTAAAAAACTTTTTGAAAATGGTTTTAATTTTTAAAAATACTCTAGTTTGCAAGGTTTCTGGCTAAATTTTAACGATTTTTTTATATATATATTAAAGGTGAAATTTTTTATTTTTATTCGCATGGGTGACAGGTTGTTACACTACTGTGTTCATAATGGAACGTCTATTAATTTTTCTAAGAAATATTGTTAAAAAAACTTGGTGCCTGATTTGGTTTCTAGATATTAGGCTATTTAAATTCAAGTCTAACAAAAAGTTCAGTTTCCTCGTCAGAGAATAAAACCAGGACCAGATCATACAACTAACCACAGTTCCGAAGTCCAAATTGAGAATACGGGGTACTACATCCGAGAATCCCGCGATAAACTTCAAGAGCCATACGAAATTCGAAAATTAACTTTATATTTAATTTTATTTGTGTTATGTCGGATTGAGTTTTTTATATACGAATAAAAGCAGTGAACAGACGTGAAGGGATGTGCGCTGTGCGCTCTTAAAAATTCTCACCCGTGGCCTCCATTTTCTGATCCTCTTCCTTTTTAGCTTCCGATAATGGATGTCTGTGCTCCCCCGGAGAAAACCGTTGTTTTCGATACATCGAACTGCATTAGGAGCGGCATCGCGGCCTGGTACGCAGCTCTTGAATAAGCAATGCCGGGGGTGGGCGCCTGATGGACGAGCCGCCTGATGGATTAGGCCGCGCTTTACCGTTAATTAACTCCGCCCGCGGCGTCGCCGCAGCCTCCACGCGTCGCCCTCTGCAGACAGCCGCACGCCAGGCCGCTAATGGCGCCACCCCACCACACAGTCACACGCCCACTGCCACATAAACACTTAAACAACATCTTCCTCAGAGTCTCGTTTCTGCTTCTGGCGTCTGCTTTTATGGAAAGTAAATTCTGGGTCATACTGTTATAAAATCATCAAGTTTGAAGATCAAAATAATAATGAATTTTTAGCTAGCCACATGAAATATCATTGGAATTAATAGGAAAACTGAAAAGTGGGCTTACAATTTATTTAAACTAGATCATTGTGAAATTAAACAAACATGAAATTTGTTTTATTAAGATATAAACAATTACACATTGTTGAATGTTTTAATATTAAACATTTAGAGCAATATCTCAGGGTCGACTACTGGGTGGTATCGATTGCATAAGTTTTCGTCGTGGGCGAAGTTTTTACCGTTGCACTGCTGGAGAGGTCGGAGGACCCACGCGTTAATGGCACCACAGGAGTCTGCCAGTTTTCTCGACTGGCGGTACGTGGTGGCCGCTTCTCCAGGCCTCGGTGAAGGTCACTTGCTGCTGTATCAGATGAACATACGCGCCAGAATGTCCCTTCCTCTGTTCTTCTCCTCCGAGCAAGACTCTCACTGCGATGTGGTGTCCGGCCCTTGGCGAATTACAGCACTGCTCGCCAACGTAACAGCATCTGATTGGTTCACAGAACAAACAAAAAACACCAAAACGTTAATAAATTGTTGGTAGCTTCTCTATTGGCTGGATCATCTCCCACCACTTTCAGAAAGTTTACTAGGAAACGGCATTAAGGTACATTTTCGGTTGCCGGCACCAGGAGGAGTGTACCCCCACTACAGCCAGTTCGACTGTTTGGAGAAGATATCAAGGGGACCAACACGGCGCTCTACCTGGTGTCACACTAGACAAACGAATGACCTGGAAGACGCACATCAGAAACATCCGCGCAAAAGCATCAGGTAGGATGAAGGAGCTGTACTCCCTACTAAATCCAACAACCACATTGCACTCTACTACAGCAAGACTGCTGTATACAACAACTATTAGACCGCTACTGGAGTACGCTGCACCAGTGTGGGGCAACGCTGCTCTTTCGCACTTAAAGTTGCTCCAAACAATCCAAAACAGGGCGAATCGATACGCATACAAACTGCCACGAGAAACGCCAGCTAAAACTCTTCATGAAATTAGCGGACTCCCACTATTGACAGACCGGTACAAAACCGCAGCACGAAAGCTCTATGAAAAGACTAGGGAACATAACAACCCACTAGTCAGACAACTAGGCTCCATGGACCACATTGACAATAGGTTAAGGTGGCCAGTGAAACTGATAAACGAACAAGTTGGTCCCTGAACGAAATATCAGGGCACTCTAACTCTGACACACAAAAACCATCCGGGCCTGACATTCCTAGTAAAGAAACCAACCAAATTTTAAGGACAAACTAAACAAAAATGGAAGGAGATGCGCACAACTGCGCAAGAACTTCCCCGCACCCTAGGAGAGAAGAATCCCAGGTGATATGTGTCTGAACCGGCACCAGTTAACGGTATTCGGCGGGTCTTTTCCGAAACGTGCCCAAATAGAAAGCGAACCTTCGCTATTTATGGTCAGCAATAAATCCACCGAATGTTCAAGTTGGCTAGAACGTTTTAGTCACCCATCAGACGTGGAACTCTGGAGGCTTTTTTGATTCACCTATTCCTGTCTGTTTGACATGCAGCACCACCAACATTCACACAGACCGTGGGAACACTTGGTCTCTAGTAACACTGTACTTATTAATTCATCACAAGCTTAACACCTCGTAGATACCGAGGTCATTTGAGATGGGGTGCAAGGAACGAGAAGAAATTCGACCATGCCTTTTTGAAAGAACCCTGGATGGCCGGACGGAGATTTAGGCCCGCGTTCTCTAGAATACCACGCACTTGTCCGGTTCTAGGGTTTTGTACTCCAAGGGAAACGGAGAATTACTGTTGACTCTCCACTGCCGGTCTACCATCTGTCAAGTGTTTCTCAAAGTGTGGTACGCGAACCCCTAGGGGTTCACCAGTTGATCGCAGGGGGTTCGCGACAAGATTTACGTTATGGCGGCTGACTAGCTGTCTCGAGTTTCCAACACGCACAATCGTGAATTGAGAATGAACATGAACAAAATGCTCCTAAAATAGTCTCAACCTCCTAGAAGAAACAGGCCCATCAATCACATTAATCAATAACATTGTGCTCCTTGTGAATGTATTAATTTTGTAAAATAAAAATCCTTATTTGAATAGAGAATAAAAACCCAATTTTTAAAAGGGGTTCGCCATTGCCTTGGAAACTTTACAGGGGGTACGCGGAGCTAGAAGTTTAAGAAACACTACTCCAGTCCGTCTGTAAAGGTGGGAATCCACCAAGCGCGCAAAAATGTTAGTAAACATTCAGACTCAGAATTTGTCTGCTGGAGACGTGAATGGCGAGCACGATTGTAAGTTTGCAGGTGTTCGCAATTGTTCCTACCGATGTCGGTACATCGGAGGAATTTATTTTAGGGAGCGCAGCAAGCTCGTTTAGTGAAGACTGGTTCAAATTCAAAGGAGCGTGGTCTGAATGGTTTTACACCCATTAAGAACTCTGGAAACACAATGCAGAACGCCAGTATGTAGTATGAGACAACATCAGTGAATCCCACAATAAAAACCAACATTTCGTTCTCAATAACAGTAGTAGAATATGTTAACAACTTTAGCCCATCAGCACATTCTTCAGTTATAAACATTCCCAATATAATGTACTATAATTATTTTTGTATTCTAATATATGTATAATCTCCTTTTGTACTACATTTATAAATAAATAATATAAAACAATTTATTTACATTTATGTATTCTTTCAATGCTTCTATGATAGCTGTAAATACTTCAGGAATTAATTTAGAAATAACTTGCTTGGAAACTCTAAAAAGATCTCCTGTAGCCAATAACCGAAGAATTATTGCCGATCTAACTTCCACGAAAGTCTGTCTGTTAGGTACATATTCCTTACTAGAGATTACCTTCCTGTTTATAAGTATATTTGTATAAAAGTAAGGCCATAGAGCATAAAGGATACTATTAATACTATTAACCCTGGCAATTTAGTTGATAAATCAAACAAATCGATAGTGGTGGTTCGGAGTGTCTTTGACAGAAAAATGAAGAGATAGGAAAAAGAATGATTTAATGGAAGCAAGAAGATGCGAGGATTTATACGAAAGAGGAATCCCAAATAAGCTTAAAATGAAATTGTTTCTTCCATTGTAGTTGACAAGTTTGTGAATAATTGTTAATGAAATCTCTACGGCGTGAGAGTACAAAGAAAAAGCAATGGAATATGACCTGTGAATATTGTGTGTCTGTAGGAAATAGTGTATCAATAAATGCACCGACGATAATTATTAATTGTATTTTATATAGATGATGTAAGATTCAAAATTTAATTACATGTTTGTTCATTCAAGGAAAGTTGAATGAATTATTCGAGAAAATATATAAATAAATATTTAATGAGATTAAGATTTTTCATGCGTTAAGGTGATGGATGAGCACCAGATATTGAAAGCCAGAAAGAAGAAATTCAAAGTATGGTAAATATCTGGTAAGTGTAAAAAGGAAAATTTAAAACCAAAAATAAAAATACGTGAGCATGTGTACAGACAACTGTCACATACATCTTCAAAGGGAAAAAAGCTTACAAGCATCTGTAATTTGTGTTTCGTTTACATATTCTTGGCCCATTCGGATAAGTTATGAATTCAAAATCTTCTGGTGAAATACGAATTTTTTTAAAAGAAACTACTCCTATCATCTCTTCTAACGTCATAAAGCAGTCACGCTGAATTTCAGTTTTTTAAAATGAGATATCCAAAATTTAGGTTTTCTTTACTTTGTAATGTTTTCTTTTTCACTTAAAACAGACACAATTACACAAGATGTATCACTAGTAAAAAGCTTTCCTCTCGGAGCCATTAGGAGAAAAAACCAGTTGGAACGACGACAAATGTTCGCACACGTTGTTGTTTCCGAATATTTGGACGGTGGAGACAGCAAGCCAAACCACCCGACTGCAAACACGCAAAACTTTGTAAACTATGCGCGCGTGGTAGATCCCGGGCTTAACAGGTCTCAAACTCCTAAACGGAATAAACCACACACTTACGTGTTTCGTTGACTCACAACCGAATATGCTGTTTAAAATTTTGTAAAATTATATTAACATAGAAGCAGAATTAACTATAAACGCAGCACGTCCTACACGAGTTCAACTGATTTTATGCAGCCTGATTTTTATTTTTACGCTAAGCTTACAGTTTTATGGATCCCCTTTCAGTTATGTAAAGATAAAGAGTAAAAGTACAAGATAACACACTTTCGACGAGCCGCAAATTTCCTCGCATTCATAACTGGATCTACAGTTTAACGAGGCACTTAGCATGCATATCGTACTTCATCTATAACGATGCCAGACGTTGAAGACGGGCTCGTAAAAATTGCTATTTTAACCAAACTTTAGTTTTTCAGGTGATTGTCTTAACACTTGACTGCCTGACAGCCCCAGTTGAGTAAACATTATCACAGTAGATAGTACCCAGGTAGTTCGGATCACACAGATTTCAGTTCTTCAAGATTTTGTACGATTATTCCAAATGACCGAAATCGTTTCTTCATAAACGTCGAGACCGATTTTCATCCCTGTCCTTCTCTATAATTCTTACACAGCTCAATGACCTTGACGTCGACAGAATTGTAAAGCAGCAATGGAAAAAAAAAAAAAAAACAAGTTTTGAAGGAGAAAATGATTCACAGAAAGATAACAATGAAAATATTCGTTTCCCATTTCCAATTAATTTCCTAAACATTTTCTGTCGAATTTAGTCTTTCTGTACTGTACATGGTTTCGGCGAGAAGACTTCAGCATATTAAGCAAGTGAGAAACACACAAGGTCAATTGTATTACACAACACCCTGGTGTTATTAATTTCATAATTATTATAAACATCTAGCAAAAATGTCAACATTGGATGATATCATCAACCATACAGCGAAGTCGTCTCTGTACATATTTAATACTTCTAAGATCCTTTAAACTCAACAGAAAATTTTTAAATTTCTCACAGCGAATCATTAGGATCAAATACAGGTCAAATTCGTATTTTAGAAAGAACAGGTCATGTAGTCATGATCTTCAACCCTTAACTCATTGTTTTTTTATTATTAATATCATTATTACTCCGCGATTCACTAAAAGTGGGTGGCAGAGGACACATTACGCCAATCCTAATGTGTAACCATTTGTTAATAGGAAAGTATATACGGGAAATGGCAGGAGGCGCCCATGGGCTACTTTTAGGAACCATCCCCGCATTCGTCTGGATCCATATCAGGATGGCCGGGTAGGGTTTATAGATATGTACTCCTATGCCTGAAACCTAATTTTCTGTTTGTGTTACACTCTGTGCAATGCATTCAAGGCTTAAACCGATCTTAAGAGGTCCAGCAATGTTCAAACTCTTCGCTAACAGAACAATTTTTACTAAAAAATGTGGCTTATTACTTTGTGTCTATTTGTTAATCACCACTTTGCTTGATACTAAATCCGTGACCTAGGCATTATTCTAGATCCGTGACCACGCCCAAACTACGGGGTAACACCTTTTAGTTGTATAATTGTAACCTTTCAATCCTTAGTCGTCACTTACTATGATTTGGCAAGTAAGAATCATTCAATTCCCAAATTCGGACGCGACGCTTATCTCTAAGCATCTACTATATAATTACGTAAGCTCACTCAATCACTCACCTCGATAGCTATTGGCTCGAGAACGGTGTCACGTGTCAGCCTTCGCTCGCAAGACAGCGACCAGAGATACTATTAGAAGAAATTCGCGGTTACGTCGACAATTTAATAGCTAAGCAACTGCTACCAAATTATTTACCATAATACATTCATTAAGTTTGCTTTTCGTAGCAGTTCATAGTTAAAAAAATATAGATAAACTTTATGTCCGAAAAAACTTGGATCTGCTTTTCAGTAACATGTTTCTAATGAAAGCAACTTAAAAAAAACTTTAAAATTTAAATTACTCATCGTCTTTGCTGTAATCACGAACTCAATTGTCATTCACGCTTATGAAAAATTTCAATTTAATTAACTTTCACTAATGTTGTTGCTTGACCAAAGTTTATGCATTACGGTTTATTTGCTTTTTAGGTATTTTATTGTTAACGTTCGTTAATGGTCTTTCTTCATGTTCACTGTACGTGAGTTATTAGGTTATTTTAAGTGGACATCAGACCAAATTTGTGACCGAATCAACTATTCTGGCAATTCATTTCATCGGAATTGCTCAACTGTTTAATAATATGGAATGTATATTAAGTTCTCTGGCCGCTACAGCTACTATGATACTATGACCAATGGTTACGAGTGTTTGCCCAGTCTCAATAAAAAACAACATAATGATTTAGAAGCAAACAGGATTTTTTTTTAATTTTTCAGATTGAACTTTAAGGGTCAAATACAAGTCAAGTTTGTATTTAAGCAATTATACGATTGTGTTATTATCCCTGTTCGTGTTTAATACTTACCACTATTAATGCTTCTGAAATCTTCAAGTTATGAGATTTTATTCATCCTGAAACACAGGTCAAGTTTATATTTGATCAAATCAGGTCAACATAATAACTGGAACTATTCTAGATCCGTCACGATACGAAAAAAATCAGTCACGGTCTTACACTAGTCAAATGTAAATGTCGCAAAACCTGCAACTTTTTTTATTCACTCTTGTGTTAGAAATATCTAACTTTAATTGTAGTGGATATCTCTTGACAAACTGTGTTGAACAAAGAAGCTATGGGCCTTATGTCATAAATCTACTTATGTGTATAGATTGTGAAGATACCTTTCTGAAGTCTTGAGAAAACATAAAAAGTATAATAAGTTGAACTCGATGTTGGTTTAGTCTTCGGAGAATTGGGGGTACATACTGAACTTGTGAGTTACTGTTTACATGAAACACACTGCAGACCCTACGGTCATTGTTGTTCCTGTTAATAAATTGTAGATTTTGTCTAAACAACGGTAGGAACCAAATCTTTATAACTAATATTTTTTTTTAGGGTTAAAGTTCTTCGAGGTCACTGTAACAGCAGGGTGACTGTGGGTAACAATCATGAAGGAACTCGGTTGTGATATTTCTGAGGTGACCATCCTGGTATTCATCTGTACAGAAAACCGAAATCTGAATTACCGGAAAGGAGATCAAGTCATGCCAGGTCCAAAAGTTGCTGCTCGCATACCAGACTCGGTGTTCAGTTACATCGAGACGATATTACGAAGCGGAAAGTCAGGGAAGTATGTTGCAGTATAAATAATACGCCGTAAAAGTCTTCGCGCAAACTGGGTACTGCAAGACGTCAACAAAACTCAGGAACTCAAATAAGCTAACAACAGATTTGCTTTCCACTATATAACTACGAGTAAATATATAAATTAACGCTTTGTAAATACTTCCATTAATCCTTTCTTGACACTCTATGCTGTGTAGAATATGAACAAATCTCTTCAACGTCATCATCAACAATTTCCAACTAATGGTTGGGTCTGCTCTGAGCACAAACCTCTCCATTTCCTCTTTTCTTCCCACCACCTTGGTCCAGTCCCCTGCTCTCTTCCGTACACACATCTCTCCTCTAGGACGTTTATCATGAATCATCATTTAGCAGATTTACCTTCGGATTCTCGCCTGTCTCCCTGTTTCACCTATCTCACCTGCGAGTATAAACTATGAATTTGTATGATTTATGCACTTCGCTCAAACGGTCGTGTCCGAAGATTGTAGTCGAGATTTCTACGACCTGTCTCTTCAGTATTACATCGGTGCGTGCGGTACAACAAAGCTGTTTTATATTGTTATTATTCGAAATTTGCTCATAAGTTGTTAATTACAAAATTACTCGTTTCTGACCAACTCACAACTTCTTTGGAAAGATTTAGTTGCAAACAATTATGCTGAATTTTTGTATTTGTTTTATGCTTGCATTTATAATGGTCCAGATTAGAGCCGGTTATTAAATGTAATCAAATCTGTGACGTCTTTTAAAGTAAACTAGAGAGAGGAATAACTACAAATATCAAGTTGTAAATAAATTAAATAAGAACGAAATTTTTCTCGACGTTGAGAACTAATTTAATGTTCTCAAGTGACTATTTGGGAGCGACATCTTCTGGTGAAGAAGATGGAAAAGGGCTTTCGATCGACGAAATATCGAGTGTAAATACTTGGTTTACTGGGCTAGTCATCCAAGAACGTTGTATTCTATGTTTTTGTATTCAAGTGCACACATCTGTACACAAGTTATTTTTCAATTACATACCGTAAATTGCTTCTTGGAAACACGTCTGTGGTTCAACTTGATGCGCTGACGCTTAACGCCCGTGAACAATTCCTAGTTGAACAGGAAACTCGCTGTCGATTGAACTGATTGCTGTTTGGCCTTTTGTGTCCCGTAGGAACCACTCTTAAAACCTGACGACTGTGGTTCAATGAATAAGGTAAAATATTTTATCAAGTCCATCCCAGACGACTTGTCTCTACGAGCACTGGGGATTAGGATTTACGAAAACAAGTGAAAAAGAATGGTACTTTGCTGTATTGTCGAAGATGCTACATACATTTTTTTTAAAAGTACTATTAATTTGTTACTACGGAGGTTCTCATGCCACTCTTTTACCCCCAGCTTCCGGCCTCGATTTTATGCATACTTATCAGTACTAACAATGACATCTCAGAGAAAATTAAGTATGTGATGTAATAAACGTTTTCAACTCTATTGCGTTAGACCTGTACAAGTTTTTGTCTAAGTTGTTGCTTTGTGGAAGAAAGATGGCTTTGTGTGTAATGGCGTAACAGTTTTTTTTCCCTTTTGTTATGCTTCAAAGTACAAACGTACGCTATGTTAAATCATAAGCTTAGTAAAGTTATAGGAGAATGTATTGAAATTTATAAATCAGAACCTTCTCGATGGCTTGTTAAGTGCAACGAATACCATAATTGCCCCAAGAAAGAAGCCACCTACGCGTAATTGTTGCAAAACCTACAAGAGTGTGAATCTGGTGCTAATAAGTAGACAGTGATTGAGAAGCAACGTCCATAAAGAGAAGAAAAAAAATGAAGCCTCTCCGAAGTCTGCGGCGCCGACAGGTACATTGAATGAGATATAACCTTGAGGCGATATTACTGCAGAAAACTTAAGGCACTCCCCGTTGCAAGATACCTTCAAGTTGCCGCAAGTCTTTCGTTTTTCTGAATTAATGGAGTAACCATTGAAAACAAATTTAGATAAACCTATTCATCCATACGCAAGTAATTACAATAACATTTAGTTTATATACTGAATTTGTACAACAAACGAATATGAGTGTCTGTGTTTTCTTTCCTCTTTCACAACCACTTTTTACGCCACTATTCACGTTTTTTCTTAGCTGTTTTAATTTAAAAGCTATTAACAAGTCTTCCACCGCGAAGGCATCATCTTGTGACGATTCCAGGGTTATACCGGATACACTAGGCTCCGTCGGTGCTCCGATCTACCTGTTCGGTTTACCTGCACAGGTAAAACGCCCTGGTATACCGTAGCGTTTGTGGCCGCCTTAAAGAGTCGGTGAAGGAGACAATACTATAATCCTTTCGACTGTGTATATCTAGAGTATCGACGACATTGTTGACGAAGCTTCCTCGCACACTGTGGCCTCTTAGGGAGCGTGCTCCATAATTGGGGAATGTATATATTGAACTATTATTTTTGTTTTTTGTTTTATTGCCACCGTAACAAACGTTGGATGACAAAAATATTATCTGAAAACGTTGAAAGTGTTCCCACTGGAACATTTTAGCACCAACCCTGGTGGTTGAGCGGTAGCGTGTGATGCTGGCATTCCGGAGATGCGGGTTCGAAATGCCGTCCGGCCATCCGGATTTCGGTTCCATGGTGTCCCGAAATCAGTTCAGGCGAATTCTGGAATAGTTTCTTGAAAAGGCCGTGAGCGAATCTCTCCCCGTTCCTCGCCGCCAATCATCTCCCGCCTACAATTGAGCTGGACGGCAACCTGCCGTAAAGCTCGCACTATGGAAAAAGTTTTATGTCGTTCAGATGTAGACGAAACTGCTAGCCGCCATTCTGTCGCGTATTACGTAGGTTATTTTCGGAAGGAAAAGCAATTGATTAGAGATTTTAATGTATCGGCGGAATAACATTAGCTTATTAAAATTATTTCTCAGCAGTTTGACTTGAAGTATGAAGTTTTGCATTGTCATGTGTAAATTGAGACAAAAATTAAACACGCTCCTTCAGTTTTAATTAAGTGTTGTTTTTCGACGGCGTTATGTAATTCTCAGAAGAAAAAGATGATCAATTACTTTGGCACTATTTCGGGATAATTCTTTCCTTCCTGAAACTCCAATATCGAGAAATGAATATGTAATTTATTTTTTTAAATTTCCATTATACACTACTAATGATAGAGAATCCAAATCCGTAAAACATGTAATTTTAGTGTGTCTCCATAAATGTTATACATAAATTCATTTAATTGTGCTCTGCCACGGTTAATTTGTTTTACTATTAATAAACTCTTTAATTAATATGTTTTCAATGCTGAACAAATCCATGACTTTTGCTATTTACTTTCATATTCACGTATTCATTTTATTGTTATTATCGCTTGTAAGTCCATAATCTATACCTATAAAACGAAAACTGGATATGTTGGTCTTATAAAAACTCGGAAACTATGGATCAGATTTCGATGGGGTTTTGACCGTTTTAAAGCTTAGAATCTCAACTCAGTTGTTTGGCATGTCTTATGTTTCAACGTCAAATAACGCAGGAGCATTAAGTGATATTCTGAACGTATGGTGACTAATTCCAAAGATCGAAGGATTAGATATTGCTTACTTCGCACTAAACACACAACTACAGTGTCTCTGACCATAACCTTTAATGAAAGCAATAAGATAATTTTATAATAATAACTATTTTTCACACTAAAGAAAACTTAAAGTATTCTTTCCTTTAAATAGGGGTATCAAATTTTTAAACGCCATAGATAACCGTAAAAACATCAGAGATTTTCTTTAAGCACGATCTTTGGACAACGTCTTTGGCCATCAGCATTGGTCTTCTGTTTACGATAATATTATTCCGGATTCACTTTTGATAGTTGTATAAAAGGCTGAATCTTCTGAGTTAAAGTATCTGGCATTTCGAGCAAAAAGTATATCCATTCACTTCAATTGAATCAAGTGTGAGTTTCTAACATAATCTAGCGTTGTTCAGTAATGCAGTAATGCAATTTCTTAGCCAAATTAACGAAGCTTGATATACATGAATCTTTTCGGACGAATGAAAATAATTTATGTGCAAATAAACTTCACCTACCCGTTTCTTGGTAGGGGGCGGGTGAATCTAGGTTTGCTTTAATTCCGAAAAAAGTTGGTGTGAATTTTATGAAACTTTGTACAAATGTTTCTCCTTGCGGGAATAAAAATAGGGTATGGGTAAATCTACGCCAACTATACCGGGAAACTCCGGGAATTCCGCTAGTTATAAATATAAGAATACTCGTATATGGAATCTTGCTTACATATTCATAGGGACCGTAAACTGATAAATCTAAAACCCACATATAAGTCCATTTCCGTGTTAGTGCTGAAGCATAAGAAGTGTGACTAAGTTGGAACCACAACCAACTACCTGTCTCATTCTCACTGTCAGAGACGATGCGGTTTCCAGACCGTGGCTATGCGGAGGTGCACTCTGCTTCAAGCCTGATGTGATGAGCGGTTTGCACGGCGTTAGAATCAAACGTTTCCATAAGAGCATTAGCCTTAACGATCGCCAGAAAGTAAAATCCTAGTTTCCGGAATCTGCTGCATAGTTTGTGGCATGATATTCCGCGAAGCTCTTCCCTCCGCAGAGCGTCTTATGAAGCCGTATAAAACGGCGTGCCGCTCCTCCCCGAGCCCCTGGAAATTTGCGACCTCGCCTTCGGCGAACTTCTCGTCTGCTGTGTTGCAGCCGCTGCGGCTTCTCCGAACAACTCCCTTCCCAGTGATTACCCAGAATTCAAGTCCTGCGCGCGACTATGTTTCGTCTAAATTTTCCAGGACTTAGGTCAACCATAACGTTCGAGTCAACAGATAACTGTCAATGAAATAGGAATTAAAATCAATTTTCATGACTAACACATTATGGTAGTCGACGTTTTTAGGTATAGAGTGTTGCAAAAAGGAAATAAAGAAACTTATCCATGACCAACGGCCCCGTTACATAGACTTGGAATTTTTCGAAATGGAAGGGTTGTTGTACTTTGGTCATACGTTTCCAGGTTTTCTGGATGGCCTCAAGTTGAGCTACTTTAGGCAATGAGTGGTTGATTATTTGTATTAAATTCTCTCCATCTGTGTATCCAGTTTGCATTCAATTTTTTGTTTAATTTGTGGCTTCATTAACCTGCGAGGTTTCACTGTCTAGTTTATTACGCAAGGAATAGTGGATATTTTGTAATGTCGATTTAACTAAGTTAAGTCAATAATAACTGACATTATGACGATTCTTTGACATACGCGGTTGAAACTGCTAAGGGACCGTGCACAAACTACGTGGCTCGGTTCAGGGGGGGGGGGGGTTGGAAGGCTACGCTGGGCTACGTGGGGGGAGGGGGGTTCCGAGCCAGGCCACGTAGCTTTCCTTTCATAACATTTATCACAGTTAAAATGAGGAACAGAACTCACAACAGCATGTGAATATTTATTTCCCTCAGTTAATTATCTCCGTATGTAATTTACAATAGTCTGAGAAGAGAAAACACTACAAAATGTCTTCTGGAATTAAAAGGGAAAAAAGCTACGTGCTACATGGGGGGGGGGGGGGTAGAGGCAAAAGCCACGTAGGGCTACGTGAGGTGGATGGGGGGTTCACAGGAGGCCAGAATGGAGCTACGTGATTTATGCACGCCCCCTAAAGATCAAATAATGAAATTACTTGTAACATTTGACGATCATAATGTCATCTGTTTGAAAAAAATTTCGCTGCAGCGTGTTAATCACCCGCCAGTGTGGCTCATTGCGCTGAGGCGCCGCACACTGAATCAGGGAGGTACAACGGACCCGGGCATGAGCCTTTGTCCCCACGTACCGGCCGTCCTTAGTGCAGTTTTTCGCAGCCTTTAAGGCGAATACCGGGACGGTCCCCACTCTCCGCCTCGTAAACTAAGATTTCACAGACAAAAATACACTTTTCACACTCCACTTTTACAGAAGTACGTAGGCGTAAAATGCTTGGCGTCAGGAAGGGGATGGGCAGTAAAACCATAACTCCAAATTACACCATACAAACGATTAGTAAAACTCATTGAAGACAGCAGACTCCAAAATGTTGGGAACAGTTGGTGAAGAAGAATAACAAGCGTATAAGATAATTGATAGAAATGGATACAAGAAAGCAGCTGTCAGGTAATCAATTTATAATTCAAGAACCATTACTGCAATTCATTCATATGCAGTTGTTTCATTTTCAATCAACAATATTTGTACAGATTTCACTTTAACTAAAAATATTTTCTATTAAGGGGTCTTACGACAAAGCTCCTGGCTGTAAAACAACAAGGTTTTACTGGGTTTATTAATTAATAGTTAGTTCTGTAACGGATTGCACGTAAAACTATTGTTTTACGCCGAATAATAAGATCCGTAATAAATTCAGTCCTGTCGCGAAGTCTTGTAAAACTAATTGGTTTGATGTTTTACTTGGTTTATGCATTAACAGTTAGTGAGGTTATTACGACACTATATTTTGCCCCACCTCATGGAGGCATCGAGACTTCGTAAATTATTATTTTCTTTTGGTCGCCACCAGTTGTGTGATGAACGTACTAAAATTACTTACAATTCTCTGTGATTTTAAGTATTCACTAGTTCACAGTAATAAGCAATAAGCAAAACACACTCACATCGGAAGTATGTAGTTGAACACCTTTTATTCCAACAGTTTATGTCTTACATTAGTACGCCGACCACCAACTGGAATTAGATATCATTTGTCCGAAGATCACTAGTCCTTATGAATGGAAAGTTTAATCCCAAAGCACTTTCATTCAATTAGCAATACCTTAAAAGCCTGTACAACAATTACTAGTTCACAGTAGCACATTATCAGTTCTCCAGGAACGTCTCTGTGTATTTTCACATCGTCTTGCGTTAGCGACGTTAAGCAAATAGTTTTTTCCCATCGCGGAAGCCCGGATAAGTCTTCAAAACACATCACTTCACTTCTGAGCAACTACCACTTTCTCGCACTGCTGCTACGATTTTTTTTTTTTTATCTGCTTAACGTCTCTCTAACAGCGAGGTCTTTAGAGACGGGAAAGGATGGGGGCAAGGAATGGGAAGGAATTCGGCCATGGCCTTTTGAAGGAAGCATCCCGGCATTTGCCTGGAGTGATTTGGGAAACCATGGAAAACCCAAATCTGGATGGCCGGACGGGGATTCGAACCGCCGTCCTCCCGAATGCGAGGCCAGAACGCTAACCGTTACACCACCGTCCTCGGTTGCTGCTACGAGAGCTGATACGTGACTGACTGCGAGTCTAGCATAAAGTGGTGCTTCTCGCTCTGTGTCGATTATCAATACATGCACAGATACTTTTTAACTGTGGATCGCTAGGTTGTTGTAGTGTCACATGGCCTGATCAGGAAAGCCAAATCGTAGAATTCTGACACTGAGAAATTTATATGTTTTTTGATCATTCGTAAAATATAGTGCAAAATTATAACAACCTGTAACGAATGTTTATTTTAAAACCGTTGTTCTTGTCCATGATCCTCAGTTGTTGCATAAATGTTTTTGAATTAAACTCCGTCTATTAACAACTGTTTTTTAGATATCACAGTACACACTGCAAACCAGTTCAGTGTAATCACAAGTTCTTGTTCAAAACAAATAGTAGAAAGTAAAGTGAAGAATACAGTGAGAAATGTTAAATTTTAGAATGGAATACCAATCCAGAAAAATGCAGAAAGTGTTGTTCTAGACTGACATGTTGTAGCCACCACAATTTCCCCAACACTGATGATGCCCCACTCCAAAAGGGGGAAACGCGTCTGGTGAAAGAACATTAATAAAAAAAACAGTTCTTAATAGAAGGAGTATCTTTAATTTTTTAAAAAAAAATATGTTTATTTTGTTAGAGGTGAGGAAAGCGTGCGAGGTGTACGTTTAATTTGAAATGGAGAAAAAAGCATTTTTAGCAGTGATTAAGTATTCTTGTGGACATAACATTATTAAGCTGGGGTGCGATTGACTTCACCACAGTTAAAATGTAGATATCTGAATATAAATGAGCGACAATCGGCATTAAAAATGAAGGCTAGTGAGACAAATCACACAGTAAAATGTGGTATGAGTATACTTGAGTTGGCGAAGATAGACAAAATGTTAGCAGTTCGGTGGATTGAGAAGATATAAGGTATTCCAAGAACTGCAGTAGATTAGTGTATTCTCCAATGAGAAACGTTTCCACTGACTGATCGCTGTAAACTTTTAACAAGAGAACGGAAGCAGAGAGGAGGCATATGGGAAATATGTATATCTCTGAAACCAATCCAGTAGTTTTTGTTGAATAATTCTTGAGTATGGATGAGATTTTTACCAATTACTTTAGGCTCACAATCAAATCTACAGCCACCGCAATGGATGCAAGTCAGTTCAACTCCGAAAAATACAAGACCCTTTTTTCTGAAGGGAAAAGTGATGCTACTTTTTTTGTGATTCTTGGGGTGTTCTGTTTCTAGAATTCGCGAAAAAGGGTGACTTCATCACCAAGACATGTTATGCTTATCTTGTGAAACAACTGCAATCGATTATTAAGCAAATGAGAAAAAGCAACTTGTCCAAAGTGTTGTTTCATCAGGACAATGCTCCCTGTGTTAAGTTTAGCCCCACCTACTGTTGCAAAAAAAAAAATAAAAAAAATCGTACTTGGAAAAAAAACTTTTTTTTCTGACTTGAAAAAAAAAAAACTGTGAAAAAAACACTTTTTTCTGGGACATTTTTGTTTATAACTACTAAATTTCAAATTTTTAAGGCATTTATCGTTTAATATTACTGTTTTAGAGTTTATTCTAAGTACTGTAAGTTTACCTGCTTTATCTTGCTGGTATGAGCACTTTACTATAGCTCTTCTTGATGTATATACAATATGCCCGTCGTCAAGCAGAAATGGGCCCCCAAGCGCAGTTCAGAGGGCCCGCGCGCCTTCACAGGAAGCCCCTCACTAAGGGCCCTCACTGCTTAGGGGGGGTGCCCAACCATTGATCGGGGGGCCCCAGCCTCACCTCATGGGCCCCTACCAGCAACACAAAGAAAAAAAGGTTGCCCATCTGGGCTGAGGGCCCAAAATAATTTTTTTGCACCGGGGCCCTTGTTAACCTAGCTACGCCACTGATTGTTTCACAACTAGGAACAGAATAATATACCAATTACAACAGGATCATCTAAGAACATTCGAAATAATTTTATTATTAAACACTTGGAATAGAATACACTTCTTAATACTACACTACATAATAACAGACTTCGACGTTCCGTTTTATACCACCACATGCTCTCTGTAGCTTACATTCTCACATAACCTCTCGCCACAATTAATTCTTGTCCAAAGATATTCATTGTCTTAGACGGCTATTGTTCATAGAAATTCCGGCACTCAAATATTCACGTAACTTTTATTTTACACACAACGTTAATACATTTGTATCAACAAAGCAAGAACAATATTATTTTTAACAAACATATTCATCAAAAAAATGTAAGGGGCCTTGTCACCTTACAGTACTTATCTTAATTTTAAAATATACTTTATTTTTCTGGTTCAATAGAAAAAAATTACAAAAAATGTTGGCAACATTGACTGAAGTTTTCTTTTACGAACGGGGACTTCCCGAAAATCTAGGTTGTGGTGAGAAGGAATCCCCATTCCCCATTGTTTGGATTGATAATCGTTATTTGAACTAGTGCTGCCTGCTCTACAAATTTATCTGTAGACCTACGGATCTTTTCAAAAAATTAGGAATTTTAAATTTATCTACGGTTTTTTGCCTCTTTTTATTATTTACTTTCCTTATATTCTAATACTTGTTAAACTCGCAGTGTATAGTGATACTGACTCATTAAATTGTCAGTAATTATGAACCATTTCCTTGCAACTGTTGGCGTAAACAAACGATTGAAAAGAAATAAAGCTCCTATTTTGTATGATAATAGATTGAAATCCAAACTTAAAAGACCGTAATACATAACTATCGGCGCAGTCTTTATGCACAGTGTGTACTTTGCTCACAATTTAAAATTGCAATCTCAAAAGTTTTTGCGTACAATACAACCAGTAAAAGAAAATATAACTATTTCTGAAGTTATGGATCTACAGGAGACAGAAGAAGAAACAGAAAATTCCGACGCCGACCGAACTAGTGTTGGTAGTACTGATACTAGTAAATGTGGTACTGACATAGAGGATGAATAAAAAATAATGTTACCTATATAGATACATTTATGAATCATTATGTAAGACATTATATGATTTAGTAAGATTTAAAACACATATGTAAAATGTAAGTTCCATAAATAAAACTATAATTTATAAAATATATCATTTTCTGAAAAAAAAAAAAAAACAAATTTAGAAAAAAAACAAGGGTGCTTCTAATTTGCAACACTAGCCCCGCCACATGAGCAGTTGATGAGAATGCATTTCTTTTAACTTTGCCTGACCCTATAAGACTTCAAACGATTTGAAGATCCAAAAACGTTTCCATATTGCACCCATTTCAAGTCAAAAGATGACGTCAAATGTGATGATTTTTTTTTCACACCCTTAAGGAAACCTTTCGTGAAGGTGAAATGGAAGCATTGAACGTAGATGAAGTAGTCAGAGGGGTCTAGGCTGAAGAACAGACAATTATTTTTGCTTTCAACCCATGTCCTTCAGTATAATTTTTACACTTGCTGCTGTGCGCAGGTTCGATCACGTGGAGTGTGAGTTACAGATCTTTCTCTCAATCCGATTAAGTCACTGTTAAAACATCGCCAGGTAGGAAGAATAGCTGATACGAAGCCGATCCTATGCTGAAATCATGATAAGCATTTCGACTGCCAGAAGTAAGTAAATTCGTGGTTGGTGAGCGATAACGCTCTGGCCTCGCATTCGGGAGGACACGAGTTCGAATCCCCGTCTGTGGGTTTACCATGGGTTCTCGAAATCACACCAGGCGAATGCCGGAATGCTTCCTTCAAAAGGCCACGACAGAATTCCTTCCCGTTCCTCCCCCCCGCTTGGGACTATGGGTTGTGTATAAATCAAAAGCCCATCGAAACCTGAGCGTTAACTTTTGTGTGAACCGCATTGAAATTGATTTGTGGATAATTTTATCTTAAACTTCTCAGATTTCTTACTCAAATCGAAATAAAACATATCCTATTTTAAGCCCAGGACTGTGACTGTAATTATTCGAAAGCGCATCAAAATCCGACCAATAGTTTTTGTCCCCATCGCGTGCAATGAAAAAAAAAAAAAAGAATGAGTGGAAATCTTGTCTTTAAATTTTCAGCTTTCCGATTTCACATCAAAATGAAGTATACTCTATTTCATCAGAACATGGGTTGTGCCTTATTCCAAGTTCCATCGAAATCTGAGTCGGAGTTTTTCCGTGAATCTCGTTCATCCAGACTGAATCAAGGTAAACGACACAAGTTGCTTCTCGCAGACGAAGATCTTACGCTCTACCATAAATAAAAACCAAGTTGCCTGCAGATATTCATTCAAAATAATCCGATTACAATTTACAACCAAATAAAATTTGTTCGATATGCGAAGAATGTATCTAATTAAAAGAAAATTTATTGAAATCTGCCAAAAACAACATCACTTGGAGGAATCGATTGAGAATTCACACTTTTAATTAATTTAATTTAATTGCGATGGAGTGCACTTCTTCACACTATTCTTGCTGCGTTTTTCTTTTGCTTTTCCTGTTTATTTGGTTTCTAAATTGCCTGTATTGCTCTCTTCCTGTTTCATCCTGAGCATTTTTGTGCCTTCTCTAGGGCTGTTGATATTTTAAAAAATATCGGATTTTCGATATATCGATATTTTAAAAAATATTTATATCGGATTCGATATATCGAAGAAAAAGTATCGATATATCGAACCTATTATATAAAAACAATGTTACAAAAACAAATAATTTTAAAAAAGGGCGAAGTCTTGTGGCTATTTAATGATGAAGAGTTGTGAGATATTTTTCTGAATCAAGTTTTGATTTTCTGAAAAAAAATATATATATTTTTTCATGGCGTTACGGATAAATATTTTTTAAAAAATTGTGATTTAGCCATTATACTACTACTTTACTGCCTTGACCATCTCGTTAGGAATTTTTTACTTTGGTACAAAATCAACATCGGGTATTATCAATCAAAATCTCAAAAATATTAAACCAAAACTGAACACTTCTGTTAGGCTCATTAATTAAAGTTAGGCAGAAAATCAACATCAGGTTTTATCAACAAATAAAAAAAATTAGCATCTATCTTTTGCTAAATCAACATCAATCAAAATAGATCTTAATCATCTACTTTTAAAATATTTATTACTAGATTTTGCCATTTTCATAAATATTTCTCCGTCACTGCTTTGCAAAACTGATAAAATTTCCCAGGAAGAGTCTTCAAAATTGATTGAGTTTGCAGTTCAGCCTTGATCGAATCCATGAACGTTCTGTTTCGCTCTTACTTCATAAATTATTCAACGGGCTAAAACTTGTCTCGTAAAAGTCATTGCTTGTTGGAATTGACAAAACAAAACCAACTATTTTTTTAAAATATTCAAAATCATTAAAAACGCTTGTTCTAAAGAAATTGGCCCAGATTTTATCGTTTGTAAAGTCTTTTGGAAGGACCTGAAAAACACGTTTCAGACATGTGAACTCTGTATAAATGGAGTTAATGTTAACTGCATCTAGAATTTTCAAAGTCCCAGAAAATTCAAAGAGTATTTTCCTGTCAGTTTCAATTCCTCTGATTTAAGGTATATTCCATCCTCCCGCTGCAAGCATGGGATACTTGGCTTGGCTTCATGAACACCGTGGTGAACTGAGTTTGAGAAATAAACTAGTATACGGAAATTCCTGGACAGTAACGCATAATTCCTGAACACGAGATCAGACACAAAATTCCGGGACATTCCCGGATTTTCCGGCTATCTGACAACCCTACCCATACCTGGTACATTACGATTCGTTTCTAAATGCTAATACTTTCGCATTGATTGAACACAAATTTTAAAAACTTTTCAAAATGTCCAGACAAGAATTCTAATGAATATTGAATGAGTTATTTTACCTTCGTTTTTTACTTCTCCACAGGCCCGCCGCTAGCTGTTTGAGCGCCCGCGTGCAATAGCGATTATGCCGCCCCCTGTCCAACTACAGCCAGTGGTGGATCTAGGAAATTTCCGAAACGGGTCAAAAAACTGAGAGATTGCCGGCCCCATTGTTGCCATCCCCAGTGTCGCCGCCGACCGCCCGAAGCAGCTGTTGAGCTAAAAAAAAAAAAAGGTCGCCCGCTACATAGATGCTGCCTTGCACGCCCGCTTACGGCGGCCCTGCTTCTCCATGTGCTCGGATCGTTCATTGTTTCTTAAAATTCTATCTATGAAAATGTATTGCATGTGCAACACAGGTAACCGTTTTCCCTCCAATAATAACTTGGAATATTCTACAAGAAAAACGGAAAATAACCACTTATTTTTTTAAAAATATCGGACTCCGATATCCAGATTTCAATATCGATATATCGATATATCGTCCTAAAAAATATCACTCATAAATATCGATATTTTTTTAAAAAATATCGATATATCGATGTATCGATATTTTATCAACAGCCCTAGCCTTCTCCTCTGATCCACGAGCTCCAACATTTGTTCTGTGATCCTAGGTTTTCGGGCGGGTTCTTCCGTAAAGCCTAATGTTTCTTCACCAGCTTTCATTATTTCTCTCTTCAATACATTCCATTCGTCCTCAGCTGTGCTCCTTTCAGGGCTACTACTTAGTCCCACTTCTAAAATTTCTGCAAATTATTATCTTATGTTAGATTGTTTCTGTTTATTCACTTCGAGTCTGTTCTGCTTCTTTATTCCCTTCAATTTCAGCTTTTCATAACTATCAGATTATGGTCAGAGTCTATGTCTGCTCCTGGGTACACTTTACAGTATAGAACTTGATTCCTGAATCTCTGTTTGACTATGATACAATCTAGCTGACATTTGCCTGTATCGTCTGGACGTTTCCAGGTGTATATTCTTCTAGCATGATTCTTAAATAGTGAGTTTGCCACGACTAGTTTATATCTTTCACAAAATTCTAACAACTTGCTTCCTCGTTCATTTCTTTCTCCTAAACCAAAACTTCCAACAGTATTCCCCTCTTCTCTTTCTCACCCTTCCGCATTCCAGTCACCCATGATTATTAGATTTTTCTTCCCTTCACATCTTGGATTAATTCTTCAATTTCTCTATTTCTTCATTATTTTCTTGCGATGTTGGCATATATACTTGTACTAACGTGGTGGGGGCGGGCTTAGTTTCTAAACTCATCGAAATAATCCTGTCACTTAATTGTTCACAATAACTCACCCGTCTCCCCACTCTCGTAATCATTACTAGTCCTCCACCAGTGACTCCATTGACAGCTTGTGTGCTAATTATCCTGTGTTCCCTAGACCAGAAATCCAGTTCGTCCTTCCATTTTATCTCGCTAATCCCAACAACATCTAACTTAAGTCATTCCATCTCCCTTTTTACGTTTTTTTTAACCTACCTGTGCTATTGAGACTTCTAAAATTCCACGCTCCGCTTAAAACCACACTAAAACATAATTAATCTAGATATCAGCCCAAATGAAGGATATGTGGTTACTGATTAATTATAAACATTGTTCCGAAATATACTTTTTATTCCCTAAAACTGAGTCAACCATCAAAATTAAATCTTCATAATACGTTTAGATATACTCTGGTTCTTTTGACATTATCTACATCTACATCTACATTTATACTCTGCAATTCACAAAATTGTGGGTGGCAGAGGGTGCTCAGCACCAAAGCTAATCTCTTTGCTGTACATTCCAATCCCTAATGGTACGAGGGAAAAAAGAATTAATATAAGAATCAGTCCGGCACCTTATTTCTCTAATTTTATCTTTCCTGTCCTTCCGACTCAAATAGGTTGGAGGGTCAGTGGTTAACGCTCTGGCCTCGCATTCGGGAGGACGGCGGTTCGAATCCCCATCCGGGCATTCAAATTTGGGTTTTCCATGGTTTCCCCAAATCACTTCTGTCGAATGCCGGGATTCTTCCTTCAAAAAGGACATGGCCGAATTCCTTCCCGTTCCTTGTCCCCAATCCCATCCCGCCTCTAATGACCTCGACTTCGACGAGGCGTAAATCCATTATTAAAAATAAAAGACATTATCACTTGATAAGACTTATGAATGATAACAGATTGTGGCGGTGTTACGGCATCTTTAATAGCCACACATACAATTCTTCTGATACCGCCATAAATATGGAGCCCTATGCCTCGCACTTCCATAATTTAAGAAACACAGTACCACCCTCTTCCCTCAACAACAAAAGATTTTAAAACTACTTTTACACTATCAACTTATGTGCTACGCCAAGACTATACACACTTCTGACTGTGGAACCTTTCCATACAAAATCTGAGAATACATACATCAGTACAGTATTTTTTTTATAAATGTATACAGTTAATTAAAATAAATAATATGGCTGGCGGTGTTTTATATTATGACAATGTGTTTTAACATTTTTGAGACGTAACTTTGGGACAGTCCCAGAATTCGTCCAACTGGTTGCGGAAAACCGTCTAAAAACAGCAATCTGGGCGGCCACTTCATTAGGGCAAAGGTTAAGTATGATCTCTTCGTAACTGAAGAATTTCTGCTTTAGCAGCTGGCTAAAATACACAGACGGAAAAAAAAATCCCAACACCAAGAAAGACTTGTGTTAGATAAACGAAATTTGGTAGGCGTGTTTATACATCTGAAAGATGACATCGATTCAAATTTCGCGCTTCGCGCATAAGTGTGGCGCTAGTAGCGCTACTCAGAGCTTGCAAATCAGGTTTGCTTTAAATACGCGCTGTAAAGTTT
Organism: Vandiemenella viatica; assembly: GCA_031002005.1. Lineage (NCBI taxonomy): Eukaryota > Metazoa > Arthropoda > Insecta > Orthoptera > Morabidae > Vandiemenella > Vandiemenella viatica. The sequence continues at coordinate 188,231,789 of JARYHS010008074.1, read as the reverse complement.
GTGAACGTTATTTACCGCTGAGATTTGACATAGTGAGTTGATGTTAGCCAAGAATGCCTTTAAGAAGACGAAGAAGCCATTATCAACAGCTCACCGAGTTTGAACGAGGTCGTGTAATAGGGCTACGAGAAGGTGGATTTTCTTTTCGCGATATTGCAGAAAGACTTGGCCGGAATGTATCCACTGTGCATGATTGTTGGGTGCAGTGGTCAAGGGATGGTACTGCCTCAAGAAGACCGGGTTCCGGGAGGCCACGTGGCACTACTGAGAGGGAAGACCGCCGTATTCGGCGTACAGCTGTGGCGCATCGTACTGCGTCTGCGGCAGAAATTCGAGCTGCAGTTGGTACCACAGTGACACAACGAACTGTTAGAAATCGGTTACTTCAAGGACAGCTCCGAGCCAGGCGCCCTGTAGCGTGCATTCCACTGACTACAAGCCATCGCCGTTTGCGACTCCAGTGGTGTCAAGCCAGAGCTCATTGGAGGACGGAGTGGAGATCTGTTGTGTTTTCTGATGAAAGCAGGTTCTGCCTTGGTGCCAGTGATGGCCGAGTGTTGGTCAGAAGGAGGCCAGGGGAACGCCTGCAACCAAACTGTCTGCGGCCTAGACACACTGGACCTACACCTGGAGTCATGGTCTGGGGAGCAATTTCCTATGACAGCAGGAGCACTCTTGTGGTTATACCAAACACACTGACTGCAAATTTGTACGTCAGTCTGGTAATTCAACCTGTAGTGCTGCCATTCATGAACAGCATTCAAGGGGGAGTTTTTCAACAGGATAACGCTCGCCCTCATACCGCTGTTGTCTCGCAACGTGCTCTACAGAGTGTCGACATGTTACCTTGGCCTGCGAGATCACCAGATCTGTCTCCAATTGAACACGTATGGGATATCATTGGACGACAACTCCAGCATCATCCACAGCCAGCACTGACCGTCCCAGTATTGACAGCACAAGTACAACAAGCATGGAACTCCATACCACAAAGTGACATTCGAAACCTGTATGACACAATGCATTCACGTTTGCAGGCTTGCATTCAAAATTCTGGAGGTTACACCGGCTATTAATTTAACAGTATTTCACATTTGAAATGCATTTTCTTGAGCTTAAATTAACCTGTGATCTTGAAAATTTAATCAATTAAACATGTTAACTTGACAAATGCATTGTCCAAATTTCATTACTCTACAATAATTTTTTCTTGGTGTTGGGATTTTTTTTTCCGTCTGTGTATAAGGACCAATACAGTACTTCTTCTTTTCCACAATACTCCCATTATAAATCCACGTAAAACAACAAGTATTACAAGTTCACAGAACATGAATAGTGATTGCGAGAGCTTGATTCGATTCTTGATCTGTAACCATACGAGGCGGAAGAACTTACTACCCAGTACATGTTACCAGTAGGCGTGGCAGAGTGACGACTGTAGTAGCACTTTGCTCGCGTAATGAACTCCATTGGTTGACACTCCATCCGAAATAGGGGAAGTCCTTTTTTGAGTGACTCTGCGTTTCTATTTTCGCTCCGGCGCCTTCTTGCGAACTTTAACGAGTTCGCAATTTGCTGCATCACTGCCGGTAATACTGCTGGGACAGTGCGTGTTGAGGAATGTTGCTCGTCATCAGGTCTCATTTGTCAACTCGCTTTTGGATGTGACGCCACCAGGAAACTGGCGAATACTGGATGCTGGTATTGACGTCTAACACAGTACATGATAAAACTAGCCACTTCCTGGAAGTTGGGACAAGGATAACGTGTAAAATACCGTCAGGGCGATAAAAAATTACCCGGGTCTTGATGTTGCATTTCTTTCGCTTCTTATCTAGGCGAATGATTTTACTTTTATGGAAACAAAGGCGATTTAAGTTTCGTCAGTCTCCGTAACATTTTTAGCGTTCTAGGATATCCATTAATGAAGCTGTAAGAAGGAAAAGATACTGAATCGGTATGGAAAACGTTGGAAGAACTGATTTTTTACCCCTTCCCGCGTTCCAAATAAAAGTAACGGAAGGATTAACTGAGATATCCTCATAATTGCTAACTTTTTTCTTAAAGATAGTTTAAAAGCGAAAAGTCCATGAAAAGGTAGAATACACGATGAGCTTTCAAATTTAAATTACAATTTAATATTTGTTCAATAACTGACTTCGAAGTAAATTTTTTCTGTCACCTCTTCTACAGCGATACTTAAGGAGCAAGACACATATAAATCAATAAATGCACTTGAATCAAAGCACACAAGCAAATCGAATTTCTTACCCAACAATGGAAAGAATTATGAGGCAGTAATTATCTAATGAATTAAGCTAATGAGGGTTTTATGAGGGCCTTGTCGTAACTGGCGGTCTTAAGGGATTGTGGTACGCGCAGATAACAATTGATAGCATTGATTAATTATATATACTTTAGGTCCATATAAGTCAGTTGCTCGTAGAATTATTTTCATATTTTACTGGTCCCCGGGTTGAGAAAGGTTGATAAACACTGCATTATGATACAAATTGAAAATAAAGGATTCCGGAATGGATTGAAGGCGGACTTGGGCAACGTAGATCTGCTAGAATCACACAACGGTACGTCATATTACAATAGTTCCTTAGATCCGTGGCATTATTCGTTGGACACCTGCAATAACTAAGCTTTCGTAAGAGATTATCTAGTAACAGCAACGTGGAACAAAATCATTTATATATGAAATCTGAGTGAACTGTATGGACTAGTCGGCAGAAGACTACATTTGGTTGAAAAATTTCTTCCTAACATTAGTATCAAAATTGTCTTATGATGAAAATCAGCGTTAGTCATTCCTAATGTTTACAGCGACCACTGCTCCTAAATAATACAACGCTGAGCTTCGGGCAGTGGAAAAATTAACCGCTCTCTCAGGTGTTCTTTTACCAGTGTAGTTTTATATCTTATGGCTTCAGTGAAAGAACCAAAAAACCGAGCGGGGCGGTGTAACGGTTAGCGTTCTCGCCTCGCATTCGGGAGGACGGCGGTTCGAATCTCCGTCCGGGCATCCAGATTTGGGTTTTCCATGGTTTCCCCAAATCACTCCAGGCAAATGTCGGGATGCTTCCTTCAAAAGGCCATGGCCGAATTCCTTCCCATTCCTTGCCCCCATCCTTTCCCGTCTCTAAAGACCTCGATGTTAAAAAGAGACGTAAAGCAGTTACAAAAAAAAAAAAAAAAAAAAAAAAAAAAAAAAAAAAAAAAAAAAATTATTGAATTTGCTGTAATTTTAATATTCGTATTAGTAATAACGAAAAACACCAAGATATGGAAATCTGATATTGATGTTTGTAATTATATGCTTGGTTCCTCATTTTTTCTCTCTTCGTACCCCTGAGCCAATCCATCCACTTTACCACATTATAACTCACATCCTTCCTATCTTACTAATATATTCTAGATTTCTACAGTGTTCATTAATTCTTCCCCGCTACTGCTCCCTCAAATAACAGATTACGTATATCTCAAAATGTCATCTATGATCACGTTTCACCTTTCCATGAGACTCGTCCACAAACTACTTAATTCACCCCTGATTTCCAAAACATTCTGATTTAGCACTCAGTTTTCAACATCAGTGTATAGTGCTTTATTTGTATTATGCTATCTTCGCACATACGGTTTTAGAAAGTTCTTTTGAGTCTTAGTTCAATGTCTGAAACTAAAAGGCTTAAATTTTTTATTAGAAAGTTCTGTCTGCCAGTGTTCCTCTGGTCTTTTGATCGCTTTTGCTTCGACCATCAGTTGCAGTTTTGTTCCTTACGCCGTGGCGACAGAGCTGAAGCTTAGCGCTCATCTGTATTTTCAACACCCCCACCACGGGCGTGCCTCGAATGCACTAAATATTGACCGTTGCGGTCACAACAAAGAACAACGGCAGCAGAGATGCCTCGATAGCGACGACTAGTGACAACACGCGACGTAGCATAGCTTTCCTGTCTCATTCGGGGCGTTGCTCTCGCCATTCCCAATTAAACGTAAAATACAAAATTTGGTAACAAAAGTTAAGCATTCAAAATGAGCGAAATAACCTCCATATCTGACTAACTTTACCATAACTTACATTTCATATTTGCCATAATTTCAGTCACAATCTTCGTAGAGCTGATATGATTGATATCATCATTTATAACGGTTACACATGTGCAGTAAACTATTATAGACTAGGGATGACACGTGTCTGTACCTACAGAAATCCAGCTCATTTTTCCGATCCTCGTTTTAGCACAGTAATATACGATGATCAATCGTAGTTAAGGGAGCGTCCATAAACTACGTAGCCCCATTTTGGCCTCCTGTGAACATTTCCTCCCTCCCCCCCACGTAGCTTGATGTGACTTTTGCCTTTACATTCCCCCCCCCCCCCCTCCACGCCCCACGTGGCACGTAACTTTTTTTCCCTATTGATTCCAGGAGATATTTTGTACTGTTTTGTCCTGTCAGACTGTCGTAAATTACATACGGAGATAATTAATTGACGGAAATACATATTCACATGCTATTGTGTGTTGTGTGTTCTGTTTTCAACGGTGACAAATAATATGAACGAAAAGTTAGGTGGTTTGGCACGGAACCCCCCCCCCCTCACGTAGCCCAACGCAACTTTCTACCCAACCCCACGTAGTTTATGGACGCTCCATAAGCTGCATCCAAAACGTTTCACAAAATCGATTTTGTATTTGTTTCAAATTAGCGGAATGCCTTAGCTAGTTGTAGAACCTTGAAATGCCTGTCCTCCAGTTTTGCGATGAGCGTAAAATGAGACTTTTCCATCTTTTCTACATCTGTAGTAATTCCCTGATAGACAACCCGCACTACTGACATTTGAGGCCATGGAATCCTACGAAGCGTGCCGTAAAAAAACATTCAAGTCATATTCGTCACTCAGCTGATTGAGAAAGTCAACTGTGCGAAATTTTAATCGAAATCAATGAAATCATGTGAATTTTTATGCGAAACAAACATGCGGTCATAGAGTTTTATGTATGCAGATTAGATATGCGAATACAAACTGGTAAAATAAAGGGTACGTGGATCTAATTATACGAAGAAATTGGAATCGATAATGCAAAGTGTTGATAGCAATGGATTAAAGAACTGGACGTGGAAGAAATTTTCATCCTCATTATTTGACCCGGTGTTCAATTCCTAATCACCAGAATGTGAACCAAAATCCCAGGTTAAATCCCAAACCCCTGTGTAGTGCGTATAGAGTGAGGACATGCGACATAGTTGATGGTGATTCATCCGTTGAATGGGGACGTTAAGCCTGGTCTAGTTAAGCCTAGCATCATTCGACGTTTGGGCCTTGGAAGGACAAGATTACTAACGAACAAGTTTATCGGAGAGCAGGAAAATATACAAGGTCTACAGGAACGAAAGGATAATCCTGCAACCGCACGTACCTCACATCATTTCCTACTATATAACAAAATTTTATTTTATCAAAAGTCTCTCCATTTTCGAGATATTGATTTTTTAAATATTTCTTGAAACATGTGACTTTGTTCAGTTCATTCCATGCCATTTCTACAAGATAAGACTTTTTGAATCCTATTTTTTTTTTTAATTTACTCAAAGATATTTGAGACAGCTAAAACAATGTTTTTTTAATATGCCTACTTTAAAAAAACCTTATAAAAATCTTAAACGGTATAATTATTTTATACTTCTTTAAAAATGATTGTTTTATGGTAGTTCAATCTGCTAAAGAGACCACTGAACATTTTAAACATGTAGTAAAAAAATGATGATAATGATTTTAAAAAAAGATGTTTTAAGTTTTTTTTTAACGTTTTAAGAAAAAATAATATTGTTTTACATGATTCAAACATCGTTGAGTAATTTTTTTTAAAAAAATCAGGGTTTGTAGAAATTGCATGGAATAAACTGAAAAATCTCAAGTTTCGAAAAGAATTAAAGAATCAATATCTCTAAAATGGAGAGACTTTACTAAAATAAAATTTTGCCAAATAGTTGGACACGATGTGATCTATTTGCGGTTGCAGGATTAGCCTTTCATTTCTGGAAACCCTGTATATGGAAGAGTATAATGGACAATGTAACTGGACTTATCTTCAGACTGTGAGCTTAGTGAAAAATATACTGGAGGTAATATCAGAAGGAAAAAGATACCGAGGAAGACCACGATTAATGTACGTGTTGGTTGCAGGCGATATGTTAATATGAAGAGGTCAGAGAATAGAGCTGAATAGAGAACCGCCACAGACCAATCCAAGGATTGGCTAACAAAGAAGAGGAAAGCCTTAATGCGCCGGCACCGGGTTCTTTCATCTCTCATCCACTACACAAACAACACCCTGAAAACACGCAGTGTCACAGTCAGCCGCACTTACAACAAAACTTACGAACACGGCCACACTGGGTAATCCATCCCAGTTCACATATCCAGAAGTGAAACAGCGCCCCACGATAACCGCCTACGCTCAGAAACAGGCAAGACGCTCACAAGAAGAAGAAGAAGAGAGATCTGAAGAGAGGTTTTAGCTTAAAATGGAATGGAATGAGCGAATAATGAGGATTTGAGTGGAGACAGTTGAGAGAGATAACTGTCGAAATAGGTAAACAATTACAAATACCTCTGGGCAGCAGTGAAGGAAACTGGAAGAAATGGTGGAGATGTAAGTGAAAGAATGAAATTAGCAACAATATTTTAAACAGGTGTCACAAAACTGATTTCGATCACGGATGTTCCTCAGAGAAGAAAGAAAATAATTTTTCTAGCAAAATATTTTCCTTTCCTCATCTATGCTTCGGAAACAAGTTACGGGTGTTACCAGCATACAAACCGGAAGAAAAGGATTAACAATAAAGAACAGAATGATGAGGTTAGGGATGCGATAAAATAAGAACCTTTTGCAGGAGCAGATAAGAAGAGAAAGGCTGAAATAGTACACATAATGAGATTGGGGGAAAATGTATGAAGTGGAGAGACAAGGCAATCTACCCAGAGGTGATTGCTGAGATAGTGGAACAGGTCGTACAGAAAAGAGGATGAAAGAAGACGAAACTGATTAGAGAGAGTCGGTGAAAAGGGAGAGGAAAATACAGAAATATGTCTTGTATGCAGAAAAAAGTGAGTCGTAGTTGAAAAACCTGTGGAGGATGATGATGATAGGTTAAATTTCTTTGAAGTATCTCACCTATGTATGAATTTTAATTGTTCCAACAGTCACTTCTTTTGAATTTTATTTGTTCTGTTTTGTGGCATAAATTTTTAGTGAGCTTTAAAAACATTACAGTTATCAACTTGTGGGAGAATGACCTGGTAAATTTTAATATTTCAGTTGAATTAATAAGTCACGTGTTTCAGAGCCTGTTTCTGATGTATTTTTGGATGCTGCTAGGTATTTACGTTAACCGTCATTAACTGATAGATCTATGTACTGTACACGTAATGTAGGACAAAACCGGAACCGCCAACGTCTTATTTCAGCATACATCTAGAACGGACCTCTAGAATCTGTAACACGAATGGGAAGAAAAGAGCACACGTAAAGTTCCCGTATTTTGGAGCATGTTTCTACACCATACGTAAACTGTCAGCTGTACTCTAGCTCTGCAGTTATGTTAAATAATTTACTAGGGACAATACATCATTCATTAGGAAACAATAACGCAAACGTTTAAAATATTCGTTCTTCCTACTAACGAACAGAAGGATTTCAAATTGGCGATGGGTGAGTTTCAGCTTTGTTCAGAGGTGCTCTCCATTTTCGTAATGACCTTAAGAATAAACATGTACGTGTTAGCAAAGTATGTGGCAGGGATGATATTACGGTTACTACATATTAGATTAGTTTTAAATTTCTAGTATAAGGGACTAAGTTATTTTCTTATTGCAGGGAACGGGAAGCAATTCGGCTATAACCTTTTGAAGGTACCATCGTGTCATTAGCCAGGGAAACCGAAATCTGAGTGAGACAGGGATTCCAACAAGCGCCCTCCCGAATGCGAGGCCAGAGCGTTACCGCTCACCCACCGAGTTCGGTCTCCTTGTTTTGTCACAGGTGTCAAATACAGGAAAGAGAACAGCATAAATTTGTTTACAGAAATTACCGTAAAACACAATAATATCAGTAACTGTTATCATAAATGTCTTTTTTTTTCCTTATAACGTTACACCTCGTCAACGTCGAAGTTATTAGAGAAGGGAAAAGCCTTGGAAAAGGAACGGGAAGGAATTTGAACATTGCATTTTGAAGGAACCACCTCTGTATTCGCGTGGAGGTATTTGGGTAAACCATGGAAAACCCAAATCTGAATAGCCGGACGGGCATTCGAACCCGCTTCCTCCGCAATGAGAGACCAGATCGTTATCGATCGCCCACCACGTTCGGATTTAGAACAGAAGGGATGATAATGACCGCTAATTGGCTATCTCTTTGATGCACAAGGAAGAGGGATATTTTCTTTCGTTGGCAAGAGAATCAGGGACTATTATAAGCTATCTAGATAGATGGTGAACAATTTACGACAAACAGTGAAAGAAATTTAAGTAAAAATTCGATTAATCCAAAGGTTTTTACGCGGTTTCCCACAGTCATCTTGGCCAGGGGTCGGCAAACTATGGCTCGCCATTCATTTCCATTCCGGCTCGCTGGTTATTTTGTATCTTCATGGGAAAAATAGCAAGTGAAAAAGCATGCACATTTTTCAAAACCCATTTGATTGTACAATTGTGTAGTTTCCGTTGGACCTTCAATTGGAAGTGATTGATTTGCAAAATGATGGCAAGCACGTGGATTTACTTCTGTATTTGCTTACATGAAAAGACATTTTCTAAGATGAAGTACGTCAAATCCAAACACAGGTCATTATTAACCGATGACCATTAACAGGTAATGTTAATGTTAGCAATTATGAATTTGGAAGTGCAGTAAAATTAAATATTGTATGAGAAGTAACAATGTCATTCTTCATATTAGTTCTAATTTCACCATTTCTATGATAAGTTTATTAAAAATATTTTTATCTGTATTTAAGTATCAGTAATAAGGTGTATAAGCATTATGTATGTAGAAACAGCATTTCGTAACTAAAAAAGCTTTTGTTTTTGTTTTTGCTACGAAAAGAAATCTGCAACCTAATCCACCGAATATGATATATAATCTGGTCCTTTCCTAAAAATGTTTGCTGTCCTATGATTTAGGTGAATGCTGGGACGGTTCCCAATCTCCGCCTGATAAAATACACATTTCAGAAAGAAAACTACACTTATCATACACGACACGAGTTATACGTTTCGCACACAGATGGTGACACAAACATTCCTCTCGCCAGTGTTAAATTCTCCAAACATCACAAGTTTGTTTCTAGTCATGGCGGGGCCTGCAGATCCACTGTTTAGCTCCAAGCTGCCTGAGTAATCCGGCAGTTAGCGTTCAGATGGTCCTAAGTAGCCCCCTTTTTTTTTGTTTCATCAGTCTTTTGACTGGTTTGTGCAATCCTCCATCCCTTCCTATCTTGTGCTAACCTCTTTATGTCTTCATATCTCTTACAATAAATTCACTACGAGATGACACAAGTGCTCCTCTGTACTTATGTATATGAGAGAGACTACACTGTAAACAGACGCAATTCCAAATGTCCCTTACTGTATTACAGGTTAGCCTACGTGGCAGTGTATCCGTCAATTGACAGTGGCTACATCGGTCAGTATCTGAATATTAATTCTGTTTAATTGGAACTTAGTAGCAATATTCTCGCTGACTGCTTTATACCAGACCAAACGACATCGGTAAGAGTAGATTGTAAATTTTCAGTCGCAGCTTTCTCCAGGCAGCGAACGGGTATTTCGTTTCTTGTCTATTTCCGGGTGCATTACGGTCAAAAAATGTTTACATTCTCATATTTTTTCTATCTTCCAGCCCTCCCTGTCACGCCAGGTTACACTTTGTGGATCCCCCACTATGTTATCACTCAATTTTGTAATTTTAAAATTTACGATTTGATTAAAACAGGGTTTCTAAAGTGACATTTAGAAGCTTATGATTCCCCAAACTCAAACCCTTTAACGTGTCCCTTAATTTAGGTACGATCCCTAGAAGAGCAGGTATTTTTCTAGAAAAACTTTGAAAATAGAATTCCAATTTAAAAAAAAAAATCCTAAGTGTTTCGGTTGATTTTATATCTTGGCATCGCGAAAGGACACTCTCACCAGGGCCTCCATATTCTCCGCGAACCACATTTTGTTCCGTTGATACAAACTGATGTTACTGAAAGCGTGTATCTAGATACTTATCACCGGTTCAGAAGCTACAATTGAGCCGGCCGGCCGGCCGGCTCGCTGCGCTCCAATCGATTGTTGCGAGCGCGCTGCAGTTGGCGCGGGCGGCGCGTGGCGGCGCTAGTGTCGGCGTGGCTGGCTCGCTGGCTGACGCCGGGCGTCGTGTCGGGCCGGCAAGTCAGTCGCTTGCTAGCAGCAGGCAGCGGCAGGTCACACGGCGATGGCTTCGACGGCAGCATGGGCGCGAGCACTGACGACTCTGGTGGCGGTGCTGGGCGCGGCGTCGGCGAACCTCCAGCGGCTGCCGGACACCTCGGGCATCACCGGCGAGCTCACCGCCAGCTACGGCGTCGACGGCTTCTTCTCTCTCTGGCTCGTCTTCAACAATGACGACAACGTGCGCATGTCAGGTGAGCGCGTTGCCGCACACAGCCTCAGCTAGAAATGCTAGTTCGCAAGTACCGCACGTATTTACATAACAAGTTTCACTGATAATGCAGCCTCGTATCCACTTCGTTTCCATAAACACGGGATATTCTTAACTAACCTAAACTGAATGATTCTATTTTTCAGTAACGCCCAAAACCCCGTATCTCTATATTATGATACAATGGAGGATTTCATGAATTAGCTTTTCTGTGTCTAGGGCAATATAAACACCTCATTGCTGACTGTTTGATAAACCATCATTTCTAAATTTCTAGTAACTGAAATAGACTAAAGATAAGGTTACGATTATAACTAAATGTTGGGAATTTCTCAAGGTCTGTGTAGAAGTTATAGGTGTGTTTGGAGCTGAAATTTTATTTCTTGGTAGATGACTGGAATCAGAGAACTATTCACCTGGATGTTAAGAGACAAATCATTTACATTATAGCGGCCTGTCCCTACCACCGACAGTATTTTAGAATGCACACCTGCTCAAGTTGTGCGAACGATCAGAACCTTCGAAAATAATTCATTTTTATTTTATCCATTAGATTCACAATTCAATGAAACATCGGTGATGAGTGTTAATTTAATACTTTAATGCTATTCCTCCTATATTTCACATCCATCTTTTATTACAAATTATATGGTTATTTCCGTAAAGCCTTGTAGAGGGACTGGGGACAATCGTGTTTCGTGTTTTTTTTTTATGTAAGAAATTCATCCTATATTTGTGTCATTCCGGAAAACTAAAGTTTAGGTGGAAGAAATGTGCCTCCTAGTTACTCACCGCCTTAAAAAACTTCAACTTTTTGAAAAACTGGAAATGATAACTTCTTTATGTGCATTTTATCTGTTTTTCTATATGTAACACTGAAACGAGATCCTTGATATCCCAATGTTGCACCATTACATAAAATTTAAGAGAACAGATTTCTGAGAGAATGTTTTCCCCCAGAAATCAGATCCACTGAGACAATTGCTGTAAAACGTTTCTCTGTAGCCCTCTTCCTTGCGTCCATCGTAAGATTAAATCATGAGGATCCGAGTTAGGTGTCGCTTAGGATATGCGGTAGCTAGCGTGTTGCTAAACCACAAGGGGCAGGCAAAGACCCGGTCGTGATGGGGGGCGAGGAGACCAATCTCGACAGTTCTTTGCCCATTAAAGAGAGTTCGTTTTCTGTTATTCTTTTTAATAACTATCATTGGGGACCAATCATTCTGAAATGTTTCAACAACGTTCAGCTCTGCTTGGATCTTACAATCAGGTAAAGGTAAATGATTGTATGATCGTAATGACCTGGTGACAGGGTTTCTACTGGCTTCGCAATCCGCCCCTATCATATCCGCCTTAAACCAACCTGGTAATCCTACCGAGTGTAGGGTTTAACGTGGGATCCGAACCATGGTACCGTTCTGGTGTACTATACGGTATCACAAAAATCTGTTCTAGAGGTGAGGGTCTTGTTAAAGGCCTTTCAAAATCGCCACCAAAATCGAGACTCGAACATGGGACTTACAGTCGGACGCCTTAACTACTGAGCCACTAGACCACTCCTGGAATCAGGTTATGACATCATCTCAAACGGAAGAAATTTTGAAGTATTTGATTTACAGCTACTTCCTGCACAACTGTTAATAAAACTGCCTTTCTAAACTATCCTTCAGCCAATCACTTTATATTCTGTGTACCCCCATTACTGCAAAACCGCCGTTTCATTTCAGTATATGTGTTCCCAAGAAAAAATTAAGTTATAATACTGCAATAGACTTATCCATATATATTTTTTCCCTCTGAAACTACACTGTTATTAGTAATATTGGTACCATTCGAATATACAATCTGCACTAGCTAATACATAGTAGAAGGTAAGATGGCCATCATACAGTGTTCTGAGACCATTAAGACGACATTTGTGGAGATATGTCTCCGTATTTCCTTCCTAGATTTCGGGGTACAGTGTAAATGGCGTGGCCAATGCTACGTTACGTCTGTTTACTTGTAGCAACTTCATATTCTTCATCACATTTTTTAATAAAATCATTTTTCTTCGACTTTACTACATTTCCTGACTTCTGAACTATTTTTACTGCTGTCTTTCTATTTCATCTTGACCGTTTTGGTGTTTCCCCTGAGATCCAACAACTCCAAGATTTCGTTTTTGATGCAGGTTTTCAACTAACTTTTCCTTACGCCTAAAGTTACATTCCTAGCTTTGATTCTCTTGATTTATATTCCATTGTTCTTGTGAAAAATAGGTGACAGAAGACTGACTGATCATTCCTTACGTTTAGTTGTGAGTCGGCTTCGTTAGGATTCTTCGACTGCGCAGCCGACCACACTTCTTACTAAGCTAAGCCAAACTAATAGTTATGACTTGATTCCACTGATTAAATCAACTCAGATAAATTGGAAACGTGTTTGTCGTTATTTAGCAGGAGTGAAACTAATAGAATTAATAACAGTTCAAATAATAGTGGAACAAATATTTAATTTACTTATCCAGTAAAAACTTTCAAAACGTATGAATCGTGCGTTTAAACTAAATCCCGCTTTAACCCGAAAACAACAGAAGTAGCAAAATGAGTCTCAAGCACTCACAAACAAGTTATGTTTACAGCGAGGTGGGTGTGTAAAACACTGCTTTTTAATCGCTGGAACTCTCATTGTCAGTCCTCTTCAGGCGAAGCAACTTTCAAACTAGGGAATTAAGCTACGATTAGCAACTTGTTTATTAGTACCATGGGTGTCTACGCTACTGACTGCTGGATAAAAAGAAATCATTTAAATATATATGCATATTTAGATTCCATTATTAACAACTCGTTGAAGGTTGTGTGATCGGTTTTATGATTCCTGGTATATTACGCATCGCCGGTTTTATTTTGACCTCGCAGCTGTAAGTAAGCAACCATCCGGTTTCGCCACTCTTCCTCCTTCCCCTGAACCGCAAAGTTTAGTCTGAACAGCGCCGGGAAGAAGTTACAATGTCTCTCTCAAGATGTCCAATAAATACTTTTATTCTCTTTCAATAGTCATCATAACTAAAGTGGTGACGTGAGCGGTAAAGCACTGGGCTCACCTTCAAGAGGAATACGAGTTCGAATCCCCATCCGGCCATCCATAATTTCCCCAAATCACTCCAGATGAATAACGGTATGGTTCCTTCTACAAGCCATGGCCGAATTTATTCCCCTTCTATGCCCCCCAGTCCTTTCCCGCCTCTAATGATCTCGGCGTCAACGAGGCTGAAAGCCTTAAGCAGAAAGAAAAGTAGTCACCAGCTATAGCTGTGGACAGAGTAATTGGCGGGTCAGTGTGAACGCGCTGTTGCCGTACTTGGGGACAAACTCGCGATGCGCTCTCTTTCTATCACCTGAAAATTGCAACGCTGTGCGGCCTGTGTTGCCTAGTCCAAGCGTCAACAGCTCTCTAACCACCCCCAAACCTTCCACCTCCCTTTCACTAAAAATGTGTGAACCTGAGAATCGGAATTAGAAAGTGTCAGTGTGAGTGTGAACTTGCTCGAGAGAGGATATTTTGATTTTTAGCGATTTACGATTTTTACGTGCGATTTAAATAATTCCTTTTGGTTATTTATTAATTGTAGTAATTTAGTGTAATAATTTTACCGAACAAAAAGTGCAGTAACTTATAATTAGGGAAATTTAGCAAGAGAATCTTGCTACTAAAAATGGATACTTAGGAAGAGACTTATTCTCCTATTCCAGGTGTTTCCGAACTAACGACTCCCAACAAGACGCAAGTCATCGACAGCAGAACCACCGCTGCTGAAGCAGACAACACAGTAAATCTATCATTCACAATGTTTATAAATATTTCAAATTTCTTGTGGACAATGATCGAGAAATTTTGTCTTCTACATGTACGCTAGTAGGAAAAGACTTGAAAGATATGGACGTACTTGATATTGACGAAATAAAAAACTGCAGTGATTTGTTACCGCAAAAAACAACCATATTGCGAAAAAAATTAGGGAATGGACAGGCTATTTGCGCTGCAGCTTGTGGTTGTCGGTTTGAGAACTGTCCAGCGCGTGTGTCGTGAGGGAAAATAACCTACGTTTGTTTCTCGAAAGAAAAATATGAAACAATACAGCACTCTAACAAAGCTTAGCGACTTTGACAGTCCTTTGTCAGGAGGACAGTACACGAATTTTACGATAGTGATGAGTGGTAATATATAAACAGATAATTTTGTCGTTAATTAAGCAAGTTTTTCAGTGCAGAGGATGACAAAATAAAATTTTGATTTTAGTTATAAATATACAAACTGAAAATAAAATGTAACACGTGGACTTTTAGCCACAAATAAAAGAAGAGTATTTCCATAAGTTTCCTTAGTCTGTCGAGAATTTTATTTTTCTGCGCAGATAATAGAATAATAAATAACAGGTCTTTGAAACCTCCAATTATATTAAACGCATCTGCAATGCATAACTTTCTTAACGAAATGACATGCATCAATATTTTATGACAGAATAGTGATCATAAATTACTTAAAACACGTTACAAACCATTACTACAAGTAAAGAGGTGAATACAACTGTTACACGCACGGCTTGGCAACGGCGCATTTGACGCCACCCGCCAATTAATCTGGCCAGAGCTATAGTTACGGTTAACACTGTATCTCAGTCATAACACAATAGGCATCTGCACATAAATGATGTCATAGGCTTTAAGGGAACTTCTTTTACCAGTCACGGAAGATATATGTCAGGCTGTTGGGGGTATTTGGATTTAAAGAACTGATCTTCATCGCGTAAGCCAAATGAAATAATTATTGTAATTATATACAAACGATATTTGCAATATTATGCTAACTGAAGACATACTTGTTCCATCACTCTCTGCTTGTAAACAAATAATCTCCAGAATGAAAAATGACCCGGATAAGACTCTTATCGAATTTTAGTCGTAGATACTGCGTTCTATTTCACTGCCACGATCAAACTTTCAATAATTTCTGATGCAAAATTTTAAATAAAACCTTTTTTTTCTTCTAAATATGTCTCTCTGATGGCAATTCACAGTGGCAAACATGGATTGCTATTACTTTTAAAAACAATTTTTTAGAAGTAAATTTCGTATATTTTCATCATTCTATCCATTATTCACTTGTCAATGCTTGGCATGTTGCCCCACAGTCTTCATAGTAGCGGCAATTTCACAACTCTATAGCTTAAATGCTGTCCAGTTTTGTATGCTCAAACAGTCGCGCCTATAGTGTGACAAACACAAAACTATTCAGGTAATACGTAAAATTAACATAAAATGCTTTTATAAACACTGTTACCTCACAAGGTCCACCATCCGACCGTATCATGACTTTGGCATCTATTTTATACAAAAGATTTCTGAGCTGATACCAAGCTCAGTTTGGGATGGTCGCATATTGCGTACTGCTCTGTTGTTAAGAGGGCATTTCGGCATGTGTTATTTCCCCCACTCTTAGTGCTTTACGATTTATCGACGACAGTGCTGTGTAAGCCGGTAGGGGATTGTGGGCAAGCAACGAAAAACAACTCGATCATGGACTTAACGACGTAACGGTCAGACATTCGTGAAGCTGGAGTCGTCACTGGAATACCGCTTTTTGCGATCAAGAAAGTGGATGTAGCTGCCAAAGCGCTGTGTTTGGAAGAATCTATACTACCTAACTCATGCAAATACCAGGTTTCATCCCCTCATTTGCCTTGAGTGATTTCGGCAAACCATGGGAATGTAAAACCGTACTTAAATCCAACAGGGTCTTCCAAAATCCTATCAGTCATATGTTGGGATAGGTATCAGGACATGTAGTTCAGCTGAGGTTTTTATTCAGTTAGCATATCCCAAAACTCTGTCGAAAGAGCTACCTGGATGTCGATGGTTCATTTCTTGTTAAAACAGGAGTTTTTCCTCGAAACTGCTTCTTAGGTCGCCTCAGCCTGAAGTCAAATCAATTCATTGGAGGTTTTCTCTGTAGAGATAACAGCGTACTATTGACCGCACAATCCTATTAGATTACCTATGTTTTGTAAATAAATAAATATTTTTCTTCCAGTAGTTTATGCAGTTTCTTCACAATAAAGAATTTTCAATTATCCTGAAAAGGTGAGACCCAACAAGTCTTCTTGCCGTATCATCAGAAGCAGTTTTATTTTTTCCTTGACCACCATTGTAGCCAGCAACTCATCTCACTGTCATCGCCGGGCAGACTTTCAGCTTTCTACAGTGGGGAGCATCTTCATTGCAGAACCTCGGATCACCGAACAGCTGCCTTAGCGTGAGCAGATGGTTTCGTGACTTTTCGAGCAATTTCGGTGAGTGGTAACGTTTCGCGAATAGCGTTCGAGAGAACGTGGATCTGATCGCTGGTTCAGCCGCCGAGATTTTGGGTTTTCTTTATTTTCCAAAATAACGCCAAGGTTTTGTTGGGATGGTCCCGTCAGTTTACTCTCGACTCTGACCCCATTTTCGACGAGCCGTGAATTTCTAACAAGAAAAACTGTCTTATTATTCTTTCCAAGACGCCGAGATCATTTGCTACCTATCTGCGAGCTATTTAAGTTCTATTTTCTTCTGCTTAAATATTGGTGGTGGCAGATGAGGAAAAATTCAAACTTATCATGTAAAACTTGCCAAAAACAGCAATCGGTATGCGTGGCATACGAGTAAAATAGCTCTCCAAAACCAGAATTCAGGTGCATTGAGGCATTCACTTTAAAGTAATATTAAGTAAGACTGTGAATGCTATTGAACCGTGTGTTTCCATTAACCTCGTTGCTGAGCAACAAATTGCTGTTACCGTTTTCCCTTTTATTTCTCTCTCTTTACCAGTCCCTTCCCGGAGATCCGAATGGGGAACTGTTTCTGGAACTTCAGTACTTAAGAATTTCTAATCGAGTGGTTTTCCTTTGCTTTCTAAGCCGTCGACGATTCCCACTTCATTCGCCTTTCTCTCCCCAAGGGCAAGAGAGTGCCCTATTCTCTACCCGCTCATCCACACTTTCAGGAAGCCACCGACAATTATGCCGGGAGATATTCGATCTCTGCGAGCGTCAGCCGCTTGTTATCCACAAGCCTTTCCACTTCTCTGCTATGGAAGGACATTCTCAGGTTTCTTTCTTTCATAACGACATTTCTTAGGCTTTCCAATACTTCTATATGCCAATCTTAACATTTGCTACTTTATCTCATCTTTTCACTATTTACCGTTAGTTAGTTATTGTTTAAAACGTAGTATTCTGTTGAAGTTGAAATATTTTTTCCAGCCGTTAATAAGTTCATAACCCATTTTTCAAATATTTTATAAGCAACAACACGATGAAAATAACTCTTTGTTTATATTCTGTTCATTATTCCCGAAAAGTAGTCGCCGTTATAGTTAAATCCAATGCTTAAAAAATTATGAAATATGTCTGCACCGGTTTATGACAGGGACTTATTACTTTGATTTGAGATTTGTGTCAGACGCATCGTCTTATAAGAAGGATGGAAAGTGTAGCCTTATAAGTATGAAGTATTCTTTTTCATTTCCTTTATTCATTTTCAATAGCTCGATATATATATATTAGCTAAACACAAATTTCTTCGTTGAATGTAAAAACATAAGAGTCACCATATGTATGTGAACAAATAAAGTTTTCTTCTTTCTGTTTCGGAACACGCAGGCTTTTTTTATTCTATTTTTTATTTCTTTACGTCTCGTCGAAGTCCAGGTCATTCGAGGCGGGAAAGGACTGGGAACAAGGAACGGGATGGAATTCGGTCATGTCATTTTTGAAGGAACCATCCAGGCACTCTCCTGGAATGATTAGGAATGGCTAATCCAAATTTGGATGCCCGGTCAGAGATTCGAAACCGCGTCCTCTCGAATGCGAGGGCACAGTGTTACCGTTCACTCACCACGCTCAGTCACAGAGTTACAGTATTGGATTTGATCGATTATTGAAAACCCTATGGAAAACGTAATCATAACCGTCAATACCAGAATCTTCAACTTGCATTACTCGGCAGTACTGCTTCAGTCCCTGTAACAGCTCTACTGAGTATGCTTTCCCTTCCACTTAAGGTAACAAATATTGATACATTCTCCCCTTTCTTCAGTATTACAAAGCTCGTTGAAACTTCAGTTGAAATTTGACTTTAGCACGTAATAAAGCAAACAAAGACCAGAGTTGGGAACACTGCCTAGTACTCCGGAACAAGTCGCAATCTGTTTCGATCTTTTAGAAACGAGGGTACAATGCTTTTTAACAGCAAGACAAATGACAGTTATATGAGAGAATTTGTCGTATTTGTCTATTAACAGAGTAAAATGACCCACAACTTGTCGCTCGCAGAAAGAAATGTTATTGTAAAAAAAAAAAAACTACGAGAAACATGAAGTAGTGAATCGGAGCCATACTATATTAGAAAGAAATATTATCTAAGTTGCTTTAGTTAATTTTTTGATAAATTACAGTGTAAATGTGAACGCATTTCGTAAGTTATGGTGGAAATAAAGTAAAATTGGAAAATGTTAAGTTAATGAATCTGTATTTTCGTTTCTGACATGGTATTCCGTGATTGATTTGGTAAATGGGTTGAAACATTTTTTTTTAGTGATTCTCGTATTAAACAATACTTCTTTTGGTCTACCTGAGCCTTAAGCCAAGAGAAAATAACTAAATAAATATTCCCTTTCAACTAATTTCTCCACTAGCACTATTTAATGCACGTCCCGAAGCGTGTACACTGTACAGTTCCGCGACTCTGTCGCATTCAGGAGACAGAGGTCTGCCTGCCCCTGTAAACATCGTTACGCCGATCTTCTGAGAATGTTAAGCCGTAGAAGTACCTCGTTTCCCAGATAACTCTGCTTTGATGTTTCGATACTGCGAAATCCACGCTGAAAATACGGCAAGCTTTCGTCGCGTTTACTCCCTGCTTTCTTATTACCCTTCTCCCGTGAACAGCAATCAGTTATGAAATTTTCGATTATGACAAGAGCGGAAAGCATTCGAAAGACCACTACTAAACACTTTATTAACCCAGTTTATGCACGCGATGTCTATTTCAAGACTTTCTGTGAGAATAGATCCTTAAGAATGATAAAGAGTCTATATCGATAGTGTGATATTCCATTCAACTATCCACATGCTGCGTTTAAGTCAAGTAATCTGGTGAACTTTAAACGGTAAAAACCGAGGTGAAAGTGGTTTCATGTGATTAATAGTTGTGATTTTTTTTTTTTTTTACTTATGGTTTTACGCCTCGTCGACGGCTAAGGTCATTAGAGGCGGGATAGGACTGGGGACAAGGAACGGGAAGGAATTCGGCCATGGCCTTTTGAAGGAAGCATCCCGGCATTCGCCTGGAGTGATTTTGGGAAACCCAGGGCCGGCGTTACGGAGGGGTAAGAGGGTCAAATGTACCCGGGCTGAGGGTGACCCGATCAACGGCTGTAGGGGCCACCCATTCGATAAGTTGTAGAGCGAAATAAAAATAAAAATAAAAAATGTAATAAAAAAATTAAAAAGGTCGCCTATTTGGTCTGAGGGAGGGCCCTAACCGATGAGTTCGCCAAGGGTCCCCAACTGGTTACCCCGGGCCACCAAATCCTAGCGCCGGCCCTGGGGAAACCATAGAAACCCCAAATCTGGATGCCCGGACGGGGATTCGAACCCGCGTTCTCCCGAATGAGAGGCCAGAATGTTAACCGTTCACCCACCACGCTCGGTAGTTGTGAAAAAAGTGAAATAAAATATGTAGTACACGTTTCGTTTCAAACGGAATACACTATAAAAATGTATAAAATTTATATACAAGAAAATCATCCGTAATTATTAAACATTCGCCTTATAGATCAATATTTATGGTGGAACGACCTGATTGGAAACAGTTGAGGAACTATTTCTGCAGCGTCAAAACATACAACACTACTTCACCCAGGAATGTTGGGTTGTAGAATGAAAATTACGTTCAAAGGAAGAATAGTTACGATCATCTGAATGCAAGTTATCAGACATTAGTGAAAATTACATCAAATTTGAAATTTATGACAGAAAATTAACTAATCTTTAACAGAAAATATGGAACCCACGTAAAAATATTTTCTGCTCATTATTTCTTTCTGACTTTATTTTCCTGTGAGGATTTCAGAGGCTATTCCTTTTAGTGGGAAACATGTGCTCCCATTGCTCTTGAAAAAAGTCTGTAGTGACTGTGGCTCCACTGATTAAAAAGCTGTCTTCGTTGCTGGTTAAACTTGTTACTTGTTCGTATTTGGAACTACCAAATTCACGACTTCAGTTAGTTGGTTGGCTTCTTCACTAATTTTGAATACTTTCATGGTTCGAGTCCAAATATTTTGCTAAATCGCGGATTAATCCCTTTCCTCAACCTAAGAGATTCACGAAAATAAAATTCAGTAGCATAAATTTTCATTACTTAAGAAAGCAGACATGAACAACACGGGTAACGTCTTGCCACCTAGGTGACAACTGAATGTGACTACTAAGGACTATGCATCATTCGGAGAAAGTTGACGCGTCACCTCGCGGCTGTTATGAGGAGAGACTCTGGCATCCTGGAATGCCATGGCCATAGTCAGAGCCAAAGGAATCTCTTGAAATCAACTGGAAATTCATTCTGTACAACGACTATTTAATTGTTCCCTGTAAGTCTATTGGGTAACACAATACATACTGTCGATACATATTCTGATAAGCGAAGTTAATATTTCCCAGAAATTGCCATTTAACGTTTATCAGGTCAACGAGGGAAGAGAACGCTGATATTTATACTATGGCTAATGAATTCGGCTTCAAAGGGTGAACAGCATTAATAAAATTATGCGGTCGTTAATAATTAGAAAGAAGCAAATTATTATCTATAATCTTTAATAAA
The DNA here is from genome assembly GCA_031002005.1 of Vandiemenella viatica. Lineage (NCBI taxonomy): Eukaryota > Metazoa > Arthropoda > Insecta > Orthoptera > Morabidae > Vandiemenella > Vandiemenella viatica. The sequence continues at coordinate 188,210,188 of JARYHS010008074.1, read as the reverse complement.
GTTCTGGTTAAAATAAAATTAACCTTTCTCGTTGTCAAATGCCTTATCGTCATTCAATTATCGGTTGATAACCAGGAAATTTAAATATTATGTGTGTAAATAGGAGGAGAATTGCAAAAATGTATTAGATAATTGACTATTGCTCACTAAAACACATTACCACGTGACAAAGAAGCCCTGAGAACGAATACTACCGGAAGATGGGCTGAATTGTCGCAAGTGCTAAAAGTTTATTCAAGCAACGTTTTCTATCGCATCCGTCCAATGAAACCTCTGCTTAACCTAAAGGAGCCACTGTGGAACACTATAAACATGCGACATTATCCATAATCTCGATTACCTACAATTGATCCAATGTCGAAGCAAATTCGGACAAATAGTAATTACTAGTAGCTCTAGAAATTATTCTTCTTCGTATCCAGAGTTATGCCTGTTGGGCTGTTGCCGTTCTTTCTATATCTCTCCTGCTTGTTGATTGGTATTTGAGGATTTTTCACGGGATGTGGTCCGCTTTCATCAGTCCAAGATGTTCTGTAGTTTTGTTCAGTTAGGAGAACTTGCTTAACTTTGAACTCCTGAAGAACGTCATCTGATCTTTTTCTGTCGCGTAGTGTGTAACCAGTTGTTCCTCTCATGAATAGCATCTGAAACTTCATTAGTCTCTGTTCGTCACCTTTGCGGAGCACCGAGTGTGGTGGGTGAACGGTTAACGCTCTGGCTTCGCATTCGGGGCAGGGCGCGGGTTCGAATCCCCGTCCGGGCATCCAGATTTGGGTTTTTCATGGTTTCCCCAAGTCACTTCAGGCGAATACCAGGATGCTTCCTTCAAAAAGGCCATGGCCGAATTCCTTCCCATTCCTTGTCCGCAGTTCCATCCCGCCTCTAATGATCTTAGCCGTCGACGAGGCGTAAAGCAATAAATAAAAAAGCTTTGCGGAGTGCAGTTATATCATCCATTGCGCCACTGGCTTGCTCGGTTTGCCATAGCTTCAACTGTTTCTAATAAACCGTCATTTTTTCGTGCTCTGTAGAGTCTTCACAGCTGTCGTAGCGATTCCTGGGTATGACAGGTTCTTCATTCATATAAATTCTCGAACTTCCAGCCGTGACAACACAGGAACATCACTCGCATCAGCGCGTCCTAACCAGCGATGTGGCAGTTCTGTGTTGAGAAAGTCGCAGACATTTGTATTCTAGTCAGGTGGAGCCCCACCCTGTTGTAGGCTTACAGTGGAGGAGTCAGTAGTGAGTTGCTGAGAGAACTATAGATGCATCATATCCAGGTAAACGTATCCTTTCACCGTCTGCTCGATGAAGAAAAAGAGCCCATACAGCTTTCTCTTTGATATGGCACAGAATACGTTCACTTTGACGAATCCCTTTCCAGCTTCACAAACTTGGTGAGGTAATGTATCTTTTCGTGGACACTCGTCTTTGTAGATCGTACACTTTTCAATAAACAGTGTTTTGAAACCCGATGAATCATTTAGGCTAAACCTGTATTACTGATGGTATTTTACTCAAGCTGGAGTTAGATCATATACGAAATCTACCCGAAGCCTTCTCTCACGATTGAATCTCTCCAGCTCAGGATTAAAACACTGAATTGCAAAGTTGAGTTGTGTTTACAATATCGAGTACTGTTGTTTTTCGTTATAATGCAAGTGTGCTCTTAGAACTTCAAGCTCTTCGCCTTGTATATTGTCCGTGTATGGAAACTAACTTTTTATGTACGTGATAACGTAAATTTACCTGATATATAGATATGCCGAGTAGCATTCTTATTAACTTGTAATTTTAGAAGAGATGTTAAAACAGAGACGGTTCGTTTACAAATAAAAGAGCGTGCACGGGTGAGCTAGAGCTGCAGTGTCCTTGTGGAACAGATGTGGCCACGTGTGTCTTGCCTTAGGGGACAGTTTACTGTTACCGGGAAACAAGTGCGGAAATGGCAATGGATTCTGCAAGAAGCCTCTAAGCAGCGTTAGAAGTCAGCTTTCTACGAGTCTCCGTTGTTCATTAGCATAACGGGCACGGAGGCTGACCACTGACCTACCGCAAGCAAGGGTGCGGACAGTACCCACAGCCACAAACTACTGCAAAGGATACACACCAGAATAATCCTCGACGGACAGCACGACTGTAGTACGATAATTCTTAAATCAAGCATTCGAGGTTAAAGCGTCCGAACTGCAAACAAAGCTGTTAGGTTTGGTAGCGAAGAATAGCGTGGAAAATTCCTCTAACGGAAATGACTAAAGAGCTGGGTTGTGAATCATTTTAAGACGGAATGCGGGTAAAAGGCTTCTGGGGGTATGTAAGGTATTCATTGGCGATAAGACCCGCATGGGTTTAGGGTAAAAAATCAGGCGCAGAAAGTGGAAGAGTAGAGACGACCATGGTCATAAACGAGCGGTTGATTTCAGGAATAAAGTAATGCGAAAACTTTCAGTCGTATGTAAGAGAGACCTCCAGTAGATTTTCGAGAGATATGCTGAAGAAATTATCTCTCACACTCGAAAACTTTAAAGTAAAAATGCTTATAATCCAAAATATGTGTATGGAAATTGCCACCTAGGGGAATCCTTCATCGCAATTAATTAAAATGGAATGGCGCGCGAAGTTTGGAATTGGTTGGCATCTTAGAATCGACATGAAAACTAAATGGTTTGCAACGGCAAGTACTCAAAGACTACTGAACGGAAGACAATGGGGTGAAAAGCGTTCGTCAGGGAAAGCTTGAAAGGGTCTAAGGATATGAGCTGGCTTCTTTCCCGCCCCACGCACGGCGCGGGGGTGGGGCGCGACTGGGTGGGTGACGAAACAGCGATTCAGTGCATGGCAAGTGGTCTTAGAGACGTACTGCTCTCGTTCGTCGCGCGAATTCAAGAAAAATAATATTTCGCATGAACGTAAGACCATGTCAAGGACGATAACAGCACATTTAAAAAGATAGTGCACGGGAAAAAAGCAGAATCAGCGGAATGCAGGTAAAACGGAAGAAAATGCCCTCAGAAATGCGGAGAGGTGTCAGCTCTACTGATTGATGAAGAAAGCCGAGCAAAAGATAATCACGAGGGGGCACGACGTCGGCAGTACCCCATAGGTGCAGGGAAGGGAGTTACGGCAACTTTTTTACACTGATGAACTTGGACTGCTCAGTGTATTACAATGATACCACAATCAATCATCGTGGGATTTTTTACTGCAGTAAACCTCCTCCGAAACTCGTATTGTAGCAGTATAGTACTCAGTAGAAGTTTCTCTTGTGTATCTCAACAAAGATTTACATACAATATTCGTTGTTTCACTGGATAACCGGCTAAAGAAAGACATTTTCACGTTAACACTTGCGATACTAACTCTGACTACTACCTACCTCCAATTTTTTTAAATTTCTTTCATAAAACGCTCCGAGGAATTAATACGGTCCTCCTCTTTCTTTTGCCATCCTGTGTTAATCCTGTTAATCCTGACATGTTGCGAGACTTACAACCTTGAAATCAGTGGCACACACTCTACCACTCATTCACGATGTTATGCTAAAAAAATACAACCACTTTTTTCGCAGCTGTGAATCACTTCGCTACGTTCGTCCCTTCCACTTACATAAGACTTTGAAATGCGTACAAGGAAATTACACTCTAACAAAATGTCAAGGCAGCATTATTATCACAGGCTGTATTTAACTGAATGATTCAAAGGATGTACGAAAATTCCTAGTCTTCAAAGAGCTTTTAATATTAAATAATGGATAACATTTGTCAGAAGTCAGATCTGCCTTGGAGAGCGCCGTTAAAATTACAACTTTTGATGTTATTGCTCTCACCCGCCATTTTGGATTGTATTTAAGTAGCTCTCTTTACCGATATTTCTGATATTTCAATTTATATTTGACATAAGTTCTATGTATTTTTCTTTTTCGTTCTGCTTTTTACAACTTTTTATGATATATTCTCATACACTCTTTGTAGCTATTCGAGAACGGGGCTGCCATTTCATCTGTCATTAATATAAGTGGCCTCTTTCATTCAGGTTAGAGCGCTGAAGCCTCAATGAGATCCAGTTTCGAATGAAGCTTCTGATTATAAAAGGTCAAAACACAAACTCGAGGTAATATACACACATTTATTCGTGCGTCATAGACTTTATGAAGCTTCGTCGCTATAAGTTCACCTAAGGCGAGTTCTAGGGATGTTTATTTATTTATTTCTCGTGTCCAGGACATAATAATACAAGTTGAAACAAAACAAATAAAATTAATTAATTAATATTAAGCTTATGGAATATAGAACACAATTAAATGGAGTGTGACCAGAATTCCGCAATCCTTCTTGGTGCGTGTAACGTTCGTGCCTAGATTCTCGTTCCTACCATTCTGATTTCAGTTTCTTATCAACACTACTTTCGTAGCGAATGGATCGTAAAGAAAATTCTTCGTATTAATCCCGTAAGGTGATATTCCTAACATCCACCACAGATGTCATCAGGGATGCCACAAAGCCAACACAAATTCTATAAATCACAAATACAAGCTCAACACCGAAAACGGACTGGTTGGGCGAACCGTATCGTGAAGCTGTGTTTTCGTGAATTGCACTACAGTGCGGCTCAGTCTGGAGCTTCCTTGTACAGCCGAAACAATTTCAAAGATAAAAAAATTATGTCTGCCGTTTCCAGAACTGTTTTAATTCCCTTGTTTTCACGGTTCCCCTCGTAGCCGGAGGGGCCGCTGGTCTAATATCCGGTCTTGTGACGAGTCACAATGCTGCCAACTTCGCAAAAATCCACTTTCTGAAGAGTTCTGTCACACAGCAATGAATCCACTCTAGTTATTTTGAGATCCATGGGCCTATCACTAAATGTAAAGTTTTTAAAAAAAAAAATTCACCTGTAAAACGGTCACGCCCCTAGAAGTGTAGACAAAAACGAAAGTGTTAATCGTGATGAGTAAATCAGAGTAATTTAGGAAAGTTTCAGCGTTTACTAATCAATGCTGGTTAACGGAGTAAACAAGTAGGAAGAAAATACTTGCCATAAGGAGTAAACTCTTTATTACTGAAAATTGTACTGTGAGTATAGTACTTAGATTCTCTTTCAAACGTGATGGATATTCTGATTCTATGAATAAAAATGGAAAAAAATTATTAAATAAACTTTTTTTTAAAAAAAAGATAAACATTTTGTAAAATTAACATCAACAAAAGTATAAAGCAGAAGTAAATACGATAAAGAAATGAGTCTTGTAAAGACAAATAAGCTATATTACTTCATCAGAAAATTCTGTAGTATTCTTTTCGTCTCACCGCTTATAATCGCAAACTAACTTTCGATAATTTGGATAAAAAATATAACAAAACTGAAAACTATCATTTCTGTAGCATTACAAAATTATATGGATATAAGGACATTGTTATATGAATTGGTATTTTCTTGAAAGATAACGGTTTGCAAGCCATAATTTCTATGAAGATTTTAAATTTTTTGCCTATCATTGCAATGTCAGAGACCAATTTCATCTAAGCGCAAAATTTCTGTTATAATGGATCATAATGGCTGCGCGTGTTGTGTTCTAAAAATATTCGGTAATGATAATCATACTGACACCGTTTAAACTAATTTCGAGGGCTCTAAATCTGAATAAACCTCAAAATCTCTGGATTAGATGTTTGCACAAAAACAATTTTTTTTCTATATTACGGTATCTGAATAATGTAAAACTGTTGGGTGATTGAATGTGGGACGTTTGTAGTTGTATTAAGCAAGCCGTTTGTAGGCAGTGACGCTATCGGGAAGAAATATGATCTACCAGTCATTAGTCTCGTTGTTTAAGAAGGCAAAATAAACTTATCTTTTAGAGTCTTAACCCTTTAATTATCCTGGCTTTCGTGTAAATTTAGAAACTCTGACTTTATTTGTGTGTGTGTGATTACACATACTCAAGTGAATGTCACCTTGCGAAGAGGTACTTTATATGCTTACCCTAATTTGTCTACTTGGTAACAAATACAAGATGAGAAATGTATTTCAAGGATTTTGATTAAATTCCGGACAATTGTTCTTAGTCATAAAGAAGTGACTTATGTAAAGACACAGCTTGTAAATTTTCGTTAAAATCTGGGCCGTTTTGGAAGAGTGTGATGGAACTAATATTTTTGATTTATATGTGTATGCCCGAAAATGATTGTTTTCGAGAAATTTTATTTCTTCTAAGTTCAACTTTTGCTGATTCTATCCAAAACATTTAGAAAACTTCAGTGCCTGGTAACAGTTGACTCATTTCCCTTCTACTAGATTTCTGCATTCCATAAGTTTGTGGCTTCGACTGCAGGTTCATTTTTTGAACAAAAATTCATACAACTTGATTTACGTCATTCCCAGCTGAAATATCAGTGTTCAACAGATTCTTAGAGTGATATCAGTATCAGAATTAAATTCTGAAAATTGAACGTTAAGAAATTCGGGACCTTCGAGTTTTAGCAGACGCAGCTAGAACATTTGGAGAATTTTTTCGCAGTTGTAGTTGTAGTTGTTTTTGGTATTAAAAACGTGTAAAACGTTATTTCAGAACCTTAATGACTTTATTACTTTGCTGTAAGTGCTTTTATGAAGATAAACATTTACCGTCATTTGACAATGTCATAGAAGAATTGATGTAAAGCGGATAAACTGTATTTTATCAGATTGCTGGTAAATCAAATATGAGAAAATTATTTTTTATAATTATATTTAATCACTATTTTTCGGGTAGTATAAGTTGTTTGCAAACTGAAATTTCAGTTTCAAATGACATTCTTAATTTTTTCAAAAAAAAAAGGAAAATCTATGAACCAAACCTGTGTGAAGAATGCGTTTTATACAAGTCATTTCTCATCGGCTGAATAAGATTGCAAAATTTCATCCAAATTAGGGAAATTAATTTCTGTTCGCTGTCTTGTAAGTCAATAAATATGATGGTTAATGCTGTCACTCTCAAAAGCACTTGTCCGGAAACTGTGCTCCTGAATGTGAAACTGCGAGCCGAACGCGCCAGTGCAGCAGGCTTTTTCGGTTGACCGCTCGGCCCGGTTGATTACACACCGGACGCGTATCCTATGGGCGGTGATAAACTGCAACCGGTTCGCTCGCCGTGCATTCGCGAGTGCTCTCCTATGCTGAAAGGCTCTTCTGTCGCCTCCAACCTCACTCACACGAAGCAGCAAATTTTGCGTTTTTACTTCTCAAAAACTATAAAAGATACAGTTGCCACCTTTTTACTAGGGAAAAGTTACAAACAAAGAACAAGAGAGTTGGTACGTAATTATTATCTATGAAATGAAAATATAAGTCCTCTAAAAACTGCATATATTCTTGTCTTGTATAAGTTCGTATTTCTGGTATTAGTTACAAAGTTTCGCTTATATATCGGCTCCGATCCGTATAAAAAAAATTGCAGGTTCCAAAGATAGCAATAAATTAACAGGACAACCAACAATATGTTGATTCAATCCTCACAAAAATGAAAAGTTTCTAAAGCTTCACAAAAACATAGTTAATCTACCTCTTTGACATATAAATTCACTAAAATGTACACTCAAACGACGAGTCACATGGTATTCTCTTTTCCAAAAGTTCTCGTGATTCACGAGAATGGCTAAAATAATGTTCTAAATGGTGCTAGGATAGCACTCTGCCTAGCAGTTTTGTATTCCTACGCGCATACTCACTTGACCACACAGATATACAGCCTATGACCTCCAAATTAAAAAATGTACTGGAAGGGAAAATATGACCACAAGCTGTCACACGATTTCAGGCACAAGGGAGTGGGAAGATTTTCTTTCGTAGGTAAGGGGGTCAGGAATTGGAATCGGTTACCAAGAGAAATGTTGAATAATTTATCAGAAGCGCTGAACGAATTTAAAGTTGCAATTTGAAAGAAGGTGGATACAGGAAAGAGGAAAAACCGCTATGTAGCGAGATTGCAACCGAAGCGTGCACTCCATCGGAATTAAATTAATTTTAAAAAAAGAAAGGAAGAAAGAAGAAGTACGTGCCACACATCACTGATTAGAGGAAGGTTCAAAGTTTGTAACCCTCGTCTATTAGTTCCATTCATTGCCGCCAGAGTGCTGGTGTCTGTTTATGTGGAAATGGCGAGGCCGCAACAGAAGTCGTTTTGTGTATATAACTATAGTATTCAAAAAGTGAATCTATTATTGATGTGCAGCGTGCATTCCGTCATAAGTTCAATAAAGTGCCACCTCGTGGTAAACAGAGTTACAATTGTCATAAGAAATTTGTAGAAGAAATTTTCGTTGCCGGTGCCCTCCGACCTTTAACTCTGGTGATTGGTGAGTATTTGTATACGCAAAGGGAAAACACTGGTCGTCCTCGACCATCAAATGATGATTTTGATCGTATCGGAAGTGCTTCCGCACGGAGCCCTCCGAAATCCACTACAATAAAACTTTGAACCTTCTATTATCTAATGATATCTGGCACGTATTTGTATCTTTTTTTTATAGTTTGTGAGAAATAAAAAAGCAAAATCTGCTCATTTTGAATAACACAGTATTTTTAGATTCACTGGGACAATATCTGAACTGCGACTGCATAATATCATAACGATCAATTTCACAATATTGTTTATGTATAAAGACTAATACGTAATAGTAAACACTTGGGGTAATGAGCCTGGTGGATGAATTGCTTGACTACCAAATTGAATCAGCTAGCCACATTCAAAGACTGAATGATCACGGAATGCCAAAAGCATTATACGAGTGTAAGTAGAAAGCTGGGAACGGGACATCGGACTGACACAGAAATAGTAGGGACTAAAAATGTTCATACCTTAAAGCAGTTAAGGTGGTGGTGGAGTAAAAAATAATATCAGAGCAAATATTAAACGCGAGAAAGAAATTTAAAAAAATAAATTAAAAAGGGGACGTGTAATAAAGTTTATAAATTATTTGAAAATTTAAAAGAAAAAACAAAAACAACAAAATTTTCGAAAAAAAAATTATATAAAATTTCATAGTCAGAGCAATCAGAGTATTCCCTGAAAGCACATCCCTAGAGTAATCCTTTTATACCAATCACTTGCTAGTATAATTTATTCATATAGAAATACTTTATTTCAAATTTTGTTTTGTTTTTTGTTATTATTTTTACTTTTTTGCATAATCTCAACCTCTTTCACACGTCACCCTTCTATATTTTGATTAATTTGCTTCTACGACTAGTATTTCCAGTGATATTGCTTTTGCTCTCCCACCAGTTTCACTCCAGACATAACGGTCAAAACCACCATACACGTGGCCATGTTGACCGCGGTTGGCTGCGTGAACTCCATCAAATCTTTCTGTTTTAATGGGGAAAAAAAAAAAAAGAAGAAGAAGAAGCTATTGCCCTCCTCGCTTCAACTCTGGTGATTGATGGGCATATTTTCTCTTTCCATTCCACATAATTATCGCCTCACGGCATTTCTAGTTACTCCATTATTTGTGGTGTAGCAGATTTACCTATAGATCAACATGACGTTACATGTGCAAGTTCTTTTTAATTTTTTTTTCCTTGTTGCTTTACGCCTCGTCGACGGCTAAGGTCATTAGAGGCGGTAAGGAACTGGAAACAAGGAACGGGAATGAATTCGGTCATGGCCTTTTTTTTGAAGGAAGCATTCCGCCATTCGCCTGGAGTGATTTGAAGAAACCATGGAACACCCAAATCTGGATTCCCGGACGGGGATTAGAACCACCGTCCTCCCGAATGCGAGGCCAGAGCGTTAACTACTCACACACCATGCTCGGTATGTGCTAGGTGAAAAATTGGCTAGATAGGTATAATTCAAACATACTTAAGGGCTTTGTTTCCTTAAAAGTTATTTTTTGTAACAGGAAGAGAATAAACTTAATTAAAAACAGTCATGTCTGATGTGTAACTTCAGCTGGTCTTCGCTGCTACCGTAAACTTGCAGGTAACTGGTAGGCAATGAATGTATCTGTCCCTCGATACTATATGAATTACTGCGCCGTTGTTACTTAGCTGACTTCGGTTTTCCAAGCAGAACTGATCGCACGGGACATTATATTGTTGCTGTATGACAATGTTGCAAAGGAATTACTCATGAATAAAACGTAAATCTGAAGAGTGTCGGAATCAAGATGTTAACATTTAAATTTTAAATGTGTATGGTAAATCTGTGAAACCTTCGTTCAAGTACCGTGTCAAAAAGTCTCCGAGACAGTTAAACATAGATTTACCGTAGTTTTTTTTAATGGAATTCGGCCTTTTAGCCATGCAGCCTGCTTCATGTGAGAATTTAGTTTTTCCCGGCGTATGGCTGACAAGAATTCTTCTCGGGTATTCTCGGCAGAATACCCGAGAAGAATTCTTGTCATGTGTGCTTCAGTTTCCTCAGTTGTGTCAGATTCTTCTAGTGTTGTTGATAATCTCAAGTTACCAGACAACACAGAAGAAACACAACGCTTAATTAAAACCACCCGTGCTCTTGCTAGGACTCGAAGCGGCGACCTCTGCAACACGAAGTCAGCTCGCTGGCCCCGCGCTACCGAAGCCATTACCGTAGTATATCGCCAGCTTGATGTTCTGAAATTTGATGTCAGCTAACGGGAAAACGATTCGTTTATGTATGACAGATTAATGGATGTGATGGAATGCGTTTTTCAAGGATCTGTTAATCTTGACTGCCGCTGAGCTGAAAGAAAATGCCATTAATCTTCGTCAAATCGGTTTTATTGAATTTCGAGCGCGCTGCATTATTTTCGTCTAGTATTATTTACACTGCAGCTGTGATTGGCAATTGTAACGGATATTAATAGCCTTTCACGAAAATAATTGGCAACCAATTATCTGTCATGCTGAATGGACTTGATATACATTATTTTCTGGGACCATTTGTCTCGACCCGTCATCTCACACTGCAGGGATTTACGCGGGGGCTTAAAACTTTCCATACAATTGGCATGAGAAAACGGTTCTCGTTATTCACATTCGTATCATACGGATGTCTATACTCTTATCCCACTGATTTGATCATCTTTAAGTTAAAAGCTACTGACGAAATTACCGATTGTAGAAGTGTCATACAAAAATTCATCGCAACACGGAAAATACAATGACACCTTTATCTGCAGTGCAATCAAATATGTGTGAAGATATTTACGAAGACTCTTGTCAGTCTTTAAGGATAATATCATTTCCACAAATGATTTTGTTGCTATTATCGAGTGTTTTTTTATTATTATTATAACTGACATTTGGCTGCAAGACCACACAGTCTTATGTAATTTGCAACTATGATTGAAGCAGTCATTGCTTTCTGGATTCTGCATTACTATAGACGACAGAAGACAAACACAACACTTATTAAAACCATCCATGTCTGAGTACTGACTTCAACCGACGACCCCTGCAAAGCAAGGCTATCACCCTATTCCCTATGTGGCCGGAGTCGGCATTATCTGTAGTGTTAAAGAAACAAATGGATTTTAAAATTGATGCTAAGGTGTTGCAATTTGATAAATCTGTTGTGATGATACAGTTGGAAAATTATGCTATAGCACTTCGGAACAAATCCACTAAAAAGAAGTATTTACTTTTGTAACGGAATTCTTGGTGTCATTGTATTTTTATCCATCTAACAACCCCGTTAACAAAATTGGCTAACTGGGATTAATACTCTCCTTGAATTACGAGGGTCTCTTAAATATTGATGAAACTTTTTCAAAATGATGGGATGTATTAATACTTATTAGGGTGATAGCAAGTTGTAATTCGCAATATTGTTTCGCATGCTCATTTGTTTCTTTAAGTGTTTTCCTTTCATGATGACCAACTGGCAGATGCATATGTCCGTCTTCGTCGTTTTTTTATTTAGTTATGTTTATGCAGATGATGTGCTCGTTTCACTAACAACACATTCTGGAACGGTTTACATTTTTACTAGCTGCTTAAATATTAATTAATAACTTCACACGCTAAAACAGTTTTTAAGCCACAATTCGATGTTTAAGTTAAATTAACAGCTGTACATTTGGTCCTTTTCGATATCTTTGATGTGGTTTAAAAAATGCCAATGTTCTATAAATTTCTGGTGAAACAACAAATAAGCAAGTCAAATTGAAAAGTTTATAAGAATCTGAATGTGAAGCAAGTATCATTTTTGGGTTAAGTACTCAATAACCATCTTATAACCTTTGTACCTTTTCTCCAAATTAATTCCAATGCATTTCCCTATAGTATGTTATTCACCTTTACGTCTGAGACACGATTATTTTGCCTTGTTTATCTATTCTTATCACTTAAAAGTTAATAATCATAAACACTTCATCCATCAATGATCACAAACGCTCCATTAATCCATAATCGTAAACGCTATAAGTTTCTGAAAAATTATCCAATTTTAGAAAACAACAGACGTAAAATTATCACTTTACCACCCATTCATCGGCCGTGGTGGATGAACGGTTGACGTTCGAGAGTGGCATTCGGGAGTTCGCGCATTTGATCCGAGGTATGTCCATCAATATTGCGGTTTACACGTCTTCCCAAACTCACTAAGGGGAATAATGACATGATTCCTTCAAAAGACGATGGCTGAAACCATTTCCGTTCCTTGCCAGAATTCTCTCTTAGCTCTAACGACCTCGGTGTAGATAAGTCCTAAAGCGGTGATTAATTAACTTCTTGTAGCCTTCGTTGGGGGAAATATTACAACGATAAACCCACTGTCCTAGCTGTCTGCTAGTTACTGCTCGGCTAGTAGAACTTCGCGGAAGAAGTGTCTAGCTCGGCACGAAGACTGAATGTCCCGTAGTCTTGGCATACCAGCCGACACTTGACTCTGGAGTTTCCCTTGCCAGCGGGCTCAGTTACGGAAACTGGTCTTCGGGGAGATGTGGCAAAAGGATCCCGCCGGTTTGACGCTCCGTTTTCTAACTGCGTACGGTACCGATGCACTGACTACTGTTGAGCTAAAACTTTCAGTTGCACTTCGGCATAGAATGCAATGGCAGGACGGGCAAAATGCCACTGGTTCCCCACCGGAGGAGGTTCCCGATGACTGGCCGGAGGGGTCCCCTGGCACAAGATACGCAAATTGTTGCCACTGCCGACCTGGGCAGTAGCAGAGCTAGGAAAGTTATTCCAGCTGGCTTGAGGGAGGGCCCCACCCGATAGAATTTGCCGCGAGCCCCAACCAATATAGTTACGCCATTAATAGAATGAACCATTTTTACTCTACGAATCTCCTGTTTTAAGACTCCTATAACACTTCGAATTTCCATCGCTTTTTTCGTGTTGTATAATATTAAAAAATGTTTGAATTGGACTGCATTAGTTATGCTGACGACTGACTGCTGACAATTCGGCCGAATTAGAATCAGTCGTAGCTGTTTTTACCTTGAGCTTTCCTGTTTCCGACGCTTAGGACATTAAAGGATGAAGTTATTAAAAGAAGCTTTTGAGCTTCTCGCCCTGTTCACAGAAATATCTTATTTTCTGATTTTTCGCTTTCATCTTCTGAAGGAGGCATACTAAGCCAGTGTATTGCGTTTAAGGCGACCAGCTCATTTCACCAATACTTCCACTTCAACGTGTAACTCGAATCACAGAGCAATTACAGAATATTCTTTTTTTTTTCTTATGGCTTTACGCCTCGTCGACGTCGAGGTCGTTAGAGGCGGGATGGGACTGGGGACAAGGTACGAGAAGGAATTCTGCCATGGCCTTTTGAAGGAAGTATACCGGCATTTTCCTGGAGTGATTTGGGAAACCATGGAAAACCCAAATCTGGATGCCCGGACAGGGATTTCAACCGGCGTCCTCCCGAATGCGAGGCCAGAGCGTTAATCTCTCACGCACCACGGTCGGTCATAGCATATTCACTCACTTAAATTGAGTTTTGTCGGCGTAGGTAAAAGTCACGCTAAGGAGCAGTAGGAACAGCATGCCCAAGGCGAGTAGAACCTCACTTTTAGAGCCAGGACGCCAAGCACAGAGCTGTTGGATCCATGCTGTTTAAAAAACATAGGCCCGCCAAAGCACTACTCTCCACTACTGACGAGTCTTTCCACTTCGAAGAAAGGAATACAGTATTTCAAATGAAATCTGTTTAGGTGCGTCTCTTAGGTCGTCAACAACCATTTACGTTTGTTAGGCCTAAAAGAACACATGATCCCCCAACATTTGCTAAAAGCAAACCGTTTAACATTTTCATGTTGAGATTAACGATTAATATAGATAATCTAAGAAAGGCAATCTGAGATTCGTTTATGACAAATTTTAACTATCGTGTCATCTAAATGTTTCAACTATCGTGAATTCTACGCATTTTAGATGGAAGGTAAGTTGAGCATTTTTAAATTTATTAACAAAAAATAAGAGTCCACAACTCATAGAACTCTTCGCTTTTGAGTCACCATTTTTATATCTCAATACCCAACTTTCCAAAAACTCCGGAGTGAAAATATAATTTCAGACTTTTTACGAAAAGTAAGTGCATAATATTTTCCAATTTATTCAAAGGATTTATCGTAAAGATCGTAACATATTTAAAGCTGCTATAAAGGTCTCCGTAATGGCGACGTGGTGAAGACAGAGAAGCAGGGTCTTTCCTGAAATATTTTCAGTGCTGTAAATTACTATACTGATTTCATCGGAAAACGACAGCGAATGTATTATTCGCAAATATAAAGAAGGTGCTAGAATGAAGTACGAATTACAATTAGTCTGGAATGCATCTCCTAATTATTTTTTCATTAGCATAAATCAAAATACAGATTGCTCTAACCAGGTACCACTTTTCACAAAAAATAAATAAATAAATTAAAAATTAAAAAATATGTAGGGGTCTGAAACCGTGCCGTGAATCAGGAAATCTAAGAACTTCAGACATACAAAAAATTAGTGAAAAAATAAATTAATCCTGGAAAAGATACTTCGAAGTGAGTTCGGGGTGTTATTACAGACTACTGACACGTCACAGTAATTATAACCATAAAATAGATTAATTCCTTCGATCACGAGAAAACAGAATTCTTTTTTCAAAAAAGTTACGTGACATTACTAAAAAGGATGGATAGATGAAAGTTTGCTGTAGATCAAAAGATCCGAAGCTGTGAGATTCCTAGGGGTGTTGTAAATAAACTCTCCAAGAAGCGAACGTTGGATTAATCTTCCATGTCACGAAGACAGGCAATGGTGCTCTGGCCAAACACGAATTTAAGGCTGTTCGAGGACCTGTCCTGTATAATAATGACTCACTAATAAACGTAGGTTAATCACGTTTCGACAGGTGACGTCAGAGATGAGATCATTTGTCAAGAAGCACAGGAGGACGCAAGTGAAAATTTGTCCCTAGCAACCGTTACCGAACTTAATATTTCAAGGAGCTCAGAAAAAAAAAATAAAAAAAATAAAGAAAACGGTTGCACCTGCTGTAGTAGGTGTGGATGTATTACTGTGAGGAATAAAAATCATTAATTGCATGTGAATCCTTACTAGTCTTCCAGGTCTCCCTGCAGCTAAATGTTTGTGCCACAGTATAATATCTCAAATATCTCAGAGATGGAAAACTACAGTTTGGCCGGACGCAATAAGGTGCCACAGCGCTGCACTTGGATCTGATTGGTAGGATATATATACTATATATATATATACACGTTTTGTTTTTTAAGTTTACCTAAAAGGATGTCATCCCTGCAAAAACGCGATTTGACGAAATATCAGCAATCCTTGTATTTGATTTCTCGGAAAACGGCTCTAACCTCATTACGTAGAAGGTTCAGGTACCAGTAAGCCTACTGATGTTAGTTAAGCTTCTCTTTGGGTAGAGCTGGGAATTGTGCACTTCAAAATGCCTAGGAAGCCTTCAAGAAAAACATTTAACTTTACTCAAAATCTTGCATATTGAACAGGAATCGAAAGATGCCGAGTGAAGATCGGTTACCCAGGTACTTTTCACAATCGGACAAACGTCGGATTCGATTCTCGTTTCAGACTCCATACTTCATCAAAATAATTAGCACACACTTTAAGTGATTAAGACATTCCTCTCCCCCCTCCCCCCCCCCCCCCCCGCCGCGCGTTTTTCCGTTTTAGCACAGATATTTTCTCTTTTGTCAATCCTTTATGGTTCGTTTACAGCAGAAGTTTTAAAGCCAGTATGGGATCCTTAGCAAGTAAATGGAAGGAAATCGGCCTAGGCCTAAACAGCAGAACCTTTCTGGCATTGATCTCCGGAAATCATAAAACTGAAATCTGTACGCACCTGTGTGGTTTAGTGTGCCGAGGCGCCGCACACAGAACCCTCCTCACAGGCCGTCCTAACTGCGCTTTTTGGGCGGTTTTTCACAGGCATCGAGACGAATGCCGGACGGTCCCCGATCTCCGCCTAGTAAAATAGACATTTAACAAACAAACAAACAAACAAATACACTTATGACACGCAGAATACAGTTACAGGTTTCCCACAGAGGTGGCAACATTTCACTTACCCCATTAGTAGGTAGTATGTCCTGGCAGGAGGTACAATATGCATAGCGTCAGTAAGGGCATATGGCCGTCCGTGATAGCAAAGCTCCAAATATTACCATGCCAATGAGGAGCCAACCCAAATACGTTGGGAAAATATGGTGAAGAAGAAGAAAGATAAAACTAAAATCTGGACAGTACGACAGGGAACTGAACTCGGGTCTCCTGCTCGGTGAAGTCTAATGTTAGCATCTCGGGAGAAGGACAAAGAATTTTTAATGGCTATAAGGGCGCTTTGTACGACTTTGGTGGCTTCCCGAGGACTTAAAGCTGAATAAAAATTATATGCGATAAGGCCACAATAAAATTACCATCTTGTAAAGTATTAATGGTCTGTATCTGACGCAGCGTCTTCGACACAAAGGGCTACGGCGCGATATTCTAAGACGTACTTGCTGTAGTGTGTCGTGCTATCTTATGTTGTGGGTAGTGCGAAAGGAACGTTTATCAGCCCGGAGCGATTTTCTGCTCCACTACATAACTCTTCCCCACGAGAGCAAGTATTCCGCTTTCAGCGATGGAGGGCAGATGGTAAAGTGAATCTTTACGAGGCCCTGGGGGAAGAGGGTAAGGGCACCCACTCCACCCCTAAGATGTTACAGCCTGCTAACGCTAGGAGCGCCCCCCACATTACCGTCTCACGATCGATTCGTGTTTCCCTTTTCGACCCTAACAAGCAACACTCAACGGCGGAACGTCTTCAGTAAGAGAAACAGCTACTTCGGTGTATCTCGTTTGGTTCTGATCGTGTCAAAGAAAACTTCATGGATGAAGAAATAACTTCCAGTCTTAAGTAAATAACTCTTCTATATGAGCGAGCCTTTAAGACAGTTATCACCAGTACTAATAGGAGGCTAAGCTTGATCATCGTGTAGCCGTGTCCGTAATGCTGCGACGTGACACTCTCGGTCTTTTTTGCTGAGCTACAACAGTCAGAGAAGTTACTCGAGATTATGCGCGTTATTTAATAAAATTCTTGCGTTTAAGTTAACATATTCATTATTAAAGGCTTTTTTATTACTGGTGTCACTTTTAGAGACGCTTGTTCCAATGGTTCAAATTTAAATCGCGATACAGTAAACGTATTCATACGCACGTGATGAAAGTTGTGATTTTCGAACGGCAATACTAGTGGAGGTTGTGGTTAGGTTGAAATGAAGCCAGAAAGAGAATGACAACTCACATACATAGTTACAGCATACTTCGCAGTGAATTTAGTTTGTAAACAATTAAGCTCTTTCGTAAGCGTCATGTTACTGAAGTTATTACTTCATGCCGATGGTAGTAGTTCCACTTTTTTTGAGCTGAATGTGGCGTGGAACTAATATTACGCTATATAACACTAGGTTTTGGGAGTTCTATTTTTTTTTTTTTTTTAATTTTATTGGTTGCATACTTCCATCGTCATTAACCAAGAGTAATGTATTTTTGTCTGAAATGAATACCACACAAGTTAACATTCAACCATACAATGAGAAGTTGTGTTTAAAGATTTTATTTGTTTTCAATCAAAATTATTTTCTGTAACATTAATTATAGTGACTCAATGAGCTTAATGTCCGGAATGAGTTCCCACGATCACTAGGCACACTGTCAAAGGGGTACTTACGTTTGGTTGATCACTGTTGAGGTTATTATGGATTATACTCAGTTCCATGAGTATTGCTATGTTTTTGTGCAAATATATTTCGTGATTTTTAGTTTAACGTGAAAAGTGAGGACGATATCAAATTCACCTTAGTGATTATAGAACCTTAGTTAGGATCGACTTAAGTTTGACCACGGGCGGTTAGTTCTTGTGCCCGACCACCATGTCAAATGACTACCGGATGTGAAACTCTTTGGAAAAGAAGAGGTACGTACGGTAGTATCTGTGATAATTATTTATGTATAGCAACAGATTAATTTTCTTTTTTTATTATCATCAAAAAGCTCGAGACTCAATAGAAATTACATCTGTGCTGCAGGATTCATTTTTCTTGTTCACGAGTTGGCAGGACCGCTACTGTGGAGTAATGTTTTAAATCTGGCAGACAGTAGCAACAAGCGAGAGAAGAAATGGTGGCAAGGCGGTGTGGTGGCATTCAGGATAGTAGTGCGTCTCTGCTCTGAACGACTTGTTCTAGAAAGATTTAGAACTGAAGGAAACTGTAATATTTTTGAAAATGTGTTCAGATGTGATACATCTAACAGTAAGGTCGCATTGAAGATAGACGAATGGAAAAACGTATTTTGTAAGATATTGTGATGTTAAAGTGCAGGCATACTTATTTTTTTTAACAATGTGTTAGAACCGGTATATATAAAGAAGCAAGAGAATAACTTCTAAATTTGCACCTATAGGCAGTTAACCACTCGATTTAATTTGTAAACTTTGTTGTTTTTTGTAACTTCGTAAAACGCCGGCGTCGGTAGCGTAGGGACTAGAGTGCTAACTCCGCGTGCCGAAGGTCGCCGGTTCGAATCCGGCCGCGGGCATGGATGTTAAGTGTTGTGTCTCTATGTGAATGTCCTGTCCGTCCTGTGGTGTCCATACTTAGAAGATACAATATATAAACACTGGATGGTGACTGATTCACTGGAAGCTATAATAATCACATTGAGCTCGCAATATGGCCTCGGCTAAAAAAAAAACCTTCGTAGAAAGTTGAAGCATTTTCATTGGTGTCAGCTATCACCTGAGGCCGGCTGTATGCACGTTCAATAGGGAGGACGATCTACATATTAATGGCCAATTAACGGACATTAATAGCAACACCCTCATAGTGTATATGCTGACCCCAGTGTAGTACCGAGCTCCTAAAGAGGAATAACGATCACTGTCCCTGTCTTTCGCACAATTTCTGCCTTACTTTCTGTGACACCTTTGCGAGTGATGAATCAAGGTCCTTCTCGAGGCGGTTTAACGGCACACGTGTAAACCAGTGTCTCTCGCAGCTGGACCGAGTAAATTGGATGGTGTCGTTATGCCAGTGGTCCAGTTGGTATTGGTAACCGACACACGGCTCTCTGAGAGCGTCAGTTACAAGTCCTTCCCTAACAGGCAAGGTCGCCTGCTTGGTCTTGTTGCATCGCTACCTTACAAGGGCACCTCACTGCTTCCGCTCACTTCTGCACGGAAGGCTCCTAATGCGATGCTATCTTTCCACCTCTAAGATGTACACCTCAGATTACAAGCTGCGTAGGTTCCAGTAGAATGGCTTACATTCAATAGTGCCTTACCAGGGGCTGATCCAGGATTTTGGTTTGTGAGGTGCTTGAGCGGACTTTGGTTTGGGAGGGGGGGGGGCTTGGCTTGAGTGTATTTTGGTCGGGGGGAGCTTGCCTTCAGTGGATTTTGGTTTTTTGGAGGGCTTCAGTCGGCCATGGGGTAGTCTTTATAATCTCCTCGGTCCTCGAATCCGTAGAGCTAAAAAAAAAAAAAGTCTCCAAAATTACAAAGTCGGGACCCAGATACTTCTGGGGTGGGGGGGGGGGGCTTCAGCACCCTAGTCCTCCCCCTCCTGGATCCGCCCCTGTGCCTTACTATACTAATTCATGATGAATGTCTTCAGAAAAACTAAAAGTTTGAAAACAAAATAGATGGTTATTGTTAATACTTGGTGATACAAATGGTAACAGGTTAAACAGCATGTTCTTAATTTCTAATCTAGTCTTACTAATTTAGGCCTTGTCGAGCTCGAGCTCATTTGAAGTGAGGTGAGTAAGGATTGGGGGCAAGGAACGGGAAAGAATTCGGCTATGGACTTTTGAAGTATCATCCTGGTCTTCGGAAAACCACGAAATTCCAATAACTGGATGTCCGTACCACGAGTCGAAGCCACGTCGTCCAGAATGGAGGTCAGACTGTTACCACTCGCTCATCACGTTCGGTGTCATCAGTTCTGCAGGTACCAAACTTTAAAATATTTCAAGTCAGTTTCTTAATATAACTTTTCAGAACGGTAGGGTACGGAACGGTACTGTAACGTAATGGGTTCAAAACAACTGTCTGGTAGCTCCAAGGATAAGGCGCTCACCTACTAAATTCGTGGTTCCAGTAGTGTAAGGAATTATTATGGGTTTTTCTTTGTTTGTGTGAATACGCTGGGACGCTCCGTGGTTCTGGTTCCACGTTAAACTATAGGTCCTTCCACAATACAAGTGTTCTGTGCGGCAATTCGAAGTCCCTGTCACCAGACCGTAAGACCATACGAATTTAATTTTAATTTTTACGGTTTCTATTATACATCAATGCTCTATGATTGACAAAATTGTTGGTGGCAGAGGGTACTTTGCACCAAAGCTAATGTCCCCTCTCCGAATTCCGATCTCGAACGATACGAGGTAAGAAATAATTCATACAGGCGTCGATACTGCTTCTTATTTCTCTCATCTTATCTCTGTTGACATTGCTTCAAAGATAGGTTCGTGTGGTATTTTACCACGGTGGCAAATATAAGTTTTACCGACAAGTAGTTTTCTAATTAATTCAAACGGAATCTACGTCGTTTGTCTATCAGACAATTCCAGCCTAATCTATTTATCGAGTCTCTTACGCAAGTGCCTCTTCTCTATAACTACTAACTACTTTCAGTCAAATTATATTCTCGGAGTACTATAACAAAACTGACTTAACCCTAGGTCAGAAATTTCAGACTGACTACTAGACAGTTTTTAAGATGAGGTTATTTTATTGAGAACTAGCTGCCCCGACAGACTTCTTTCTGTCAAAAGTTATTGTCCTTTCGTAGTCCAATAGAAAAAAAAAACATATTACAGAGTGATCACTTTATTTATTGATTTAATGTCTCAATAATTAACAACGTTTACTTACAAAAATCAGTTTTATATTTCGTACACTGCAAGACGTTAGTAATAATGTGAAGCTATTTTTATTGTAATGCTTTATGGTACACGATATTTTTTGTTTGGTTACCTGGCGCGTAAGCAAATAAAGCTGACGGTTTTCCAACGCAGGAGTAGGCAACATACAACTGTCCATGAGAGAAGCATGGTTTTTCAAGATTAACTCCACAAACATTCAACGACTGACCCTGGGATTTATTTATGGTCATAGCGAAAGCAAGCCGCACTGGAAATTGCAGACGTTTAAATTCAAATGGTACGTCAGTTGGTACCATTATAATGCGTGGTGTCAACACATCTTCTCCCTTATATTTTCGCACATTATGACCACCGATCCTACTTTTAATTGATGATTAGGGGCAGCAATCCTGGCAAATCCAGTGAGTTCAAAAATTATGGTGGATAGCTGATGAAATCATCTTGGTTAGTTACGTAATCAACTGATTTGCATGTCCTTAATTCGTCGGAAATTTCATTTTGAATTTTCAATTTTATTTAATTTACATCCCTGTTTTTTTTTTCTCTGTAATATAGCTCATTCGTTCAACCAAAAAATTGACAGGAAATATAATGCAGCCAGTCAAATCGTCTATGCGGATTTTGTCATTACCCATGCCAATGTGTTGTTTTGAAAACATTTCTTCAAAGCGATCATTTTCCAATTCCAAAGATAATCATAAAGCGCCTTTGTTTTGTTTTGATTGACTTGCAGTAATATTATTTTCGTCGATGACAAGCAAACCCTTTTTTTCTTTCGAACTACATTCTGGGCAGGCATAGACAAATATACATGCAGTCCAATTATCTTGAAGGCATGCCAGAGATAATCCAAACTTGCCTTTGTTTTGATTTGATTGACTGGTTTGTATGGGAAAAGAAAAGGGTTGATTTTACTATTTTCCTCACAATTTTTACTTTTTCTAAATCCATAAGAACCTTCTGTGTGGATTAACGAAAATATGAAGAAAAAATTAGCCGAATTGGTCGAGCCGTTCTCGAGTTTTGCGCTTAGCAACGCATTTGGTAATTCATTTTTATTTATATAGATTTTAAAAGTAAGAAAGTATTATTACTCGCAGCCAATTCAATCATCGTGAATTCTACCTGAACATAGTTTAAAACGAATGGAACCCATCACCACAAGGCTTACCAAAACCTTGCATTCTTAAAATAATAGGATAAGTGTGGCTCGATAGTCAGACGCTAATGCATATCGCTTCTCAACTGAAATACCAGTAATCGATTTTGGGTGGAGTGGGACATTCTCCACCAGCGAAATACTGGTACTGACCTTTTTAAATTTGTTTTAACTGTTTCCTTATAATGTCCTCTTCACGTTGCTCACTTTCCTTTTCCGGAAAAGTCGCCACCAATTAAATTAAAAATGCCGAAATATGATACTGCAGCGTTGCTATTAGTTGCCGCCGGCGCTGCGAAATCAATGATAATCTCTTGAAATGTTGGTTTAATTCTTTGTTGTAATATTTTCTTGCCGTTTTAGCTTCACTCCGTTGCAAAACGTTGCATAAAATTAACAGATACAAAAATTTTATCCGAAATGCAGTACTACAAGACTCACCATCTTGGAATCGATATAAGCAGTCAGAGATAATCGATTGCTCCAGTTGTAAACAAATGCGCTGTTTGTCTCTGGTTTGATACATGGCTGCCGCAGAACGAATTTCCCGTAAACTTTTTACTCTTGGTCCAGGCCGAATTTCAACCTAACCATGATCACTATGACAAAACGAACCTATTTAGGTTGATATGATCCCTGTACCGATAATTTTTGAGTCATATTTTACAGTGCTGCTAACATTTCGCGGTTGCGGAGCATCCCATATTTTGGCAATTTTAATTTAATTCTTGGCAACTTTTCCGGAAAAGGAGAGTGCTAAACGTGAAGAGGACATTATAAGGAAGCAGTTAATCCAAATTTCAACAGGTCAGTAACAGTTTTTCACTGGTGGAGAATGTCCCACCCCACTCTCGATTTTGCTTTTTAGGTATTCTTAGTATTGCATCCTTCTAAACTGAAGCATTCTATTTTCATAGTCGAAACTTTCGTGGTAGGCGGCATGGGTCTAAATGTAAACCCACTGAACAAATAAACACACAATTGGTTTTCGAGAGAAGCGAAAATTTAAAAGCAACCAAGAAAATGTCACGCACGGAGGAAATAATGATAACACGTACGTCAGTGATATTGTTTTCGCTGATCACACGCAGGCATAGATTAATATCCATAGAGCCTAATCAACTTTAAGTCACACCAAAGATAATCCTAACACGACTTTGTTTTGTTTTGACTGAGGGAAAAGAAAAGTGTTGTTTTAACTAATTTCCTTCCAAGTTTTGCGTTTTTTCTCTCCATAAGAACCTTCCTTATGCCTTAACGAAAATATAAAAAAAAGAATTAGCCCAAATGGTCAGGCCGTTCTCGAGTTATGCGCTTACCAACACATTTTGCGATTCATTTTTATATTATAGATTTGTATATTGCATTCTCAGTATAATACATATAACAAATTTACCAACCTGTTCTCATTTAACCAAATTAAATGGTCAAAACAGCCTGGATAATCTGTTCCATCTACTCGAACTTCTTCGCTGTAAGTGAGTAAGTACTGAAAGCTATTTCTCTCTAGCTACCCCGTTAAGCTCACATGGAGTGTAGCCCGCACACCTGTGATCGGCCACCACGGTGGTACGAATTTCGCGTGCATTGTGTGAACAAGAGCTCCGGAAAGGACCCCTCTACAGCCGCCATAAATCAATATGGACTGGCAGTGACACGGCGCCGTGCTGCAGAGAGGAAAGCAGCACGGCGTTTGAGGTCCTCGCACACAGACAATCGAAACACCTGTCTGGCAACATTCGTCACCAGTTCCCTTCCTTCTGTATGATGCAAAGTCCCCTTCTTATAGGTGTATCTGCGACTGTGGTAGGAATAATTTTCTACCTCGATGAAATATTGTTCTATTTTGAGACCATTAATTAATTCACTAAATGTCGTAAGAAACATTCATACTTTTCGCAGGTCTCACACTTGAAATCTGCAAATTTCGTGTTTTGCAAGTAGCACCGCCACTTGTCATAGGGAGCGTGCATAATCCACGTAGCTCCATTTTGGCCTCCTGTGAACCCCCCCTTCCCCCACGTAGTCCTACGTGGCTTTCGCCTCTCCCCCCCCCCCCCCCGCGTAGCACGTAGCTTTTTTCCCTTTTGATTCCAGAAGACATTTTGTGCTGTTTTCTCTTGTCAGACTATTGTAAATTACATACGGAGATAATTAACTGAGGGAAATAAATATTCACATGCTGTTGTCAGTACAGTTCCTAATTTTAACCGTGAAAAATGTTACGAAAGGAAAGCTACGTGGCCTGGCTCGGAACCCCCTCCCCTCCCCTCACGTAGCGCAGCGTAGCCTTTCAGCTAACCCCCCCCCCCCCCCCCCCCCCCCCCCCCCCCCCCTTGGACCGAGCCACGTAGTTTGTGTACGGTCCCAATTATGGACAAAGACCTTTTTGGACTCCCTCGCAATCTACCGTGACTTCTAAAGTGGCTATAGTAATTCATCAAATTTTTTTAATTACTGTTCTTTATCTGTTATATCTTGCGGCGCTCCAGATAATAATCTTAAAGAGATTGGAGAAATTGTCAAACGTGGAAACTACCATTGTTCTCAAGCCTTCAAGGGAAACGTTAAGATTGGAGTGGAGCATAGCATTCGGAAAAGCGCCGATTTTATTCCCGGAACGATTTCCTGAAATTATTTCAGGTGAATGTCTGTGGGCCATACACAATTTTTTTGTGTATTTTTCCTGTTTATTTGTTTATGTTTCTTTCGTACTCGAGTGAACTTTATTGCATTTGTACAGAAAATAGGAACTTTGCCTAAGATACTATCGTAAACAAATTAAAGTGATCAAAAAGTGAAATCACACTTCCCTAGATTATAGAGTATTTCATCGAGCCTGAGTCTGCATTTTGTGTTTAGGGGTTTTATATCACACAACAACTTGGACAAAATTATCTGATAACCGTTCTTACAATAAATAGGATTTGATAGATTTCAGGAAAATAAAAAAAATTATTTGGGACAAATAAAAAGTACTTTATAACATAGGTATTTACAGATACTATGTTGATGATGATTATTATATTCAATAGTAACTAGAGATCGCCCAGTGGTCGAAATTCGACCATAATTCATTAAGTTAATTACTACAACTACTACTGTTTACATTATAACAAAAAACTAATGTCTCTGTAGCTTACAAAGCACATCGCTGAAAGTACTCTCAGTCGCAATAAAACCGTGTGGTGAGTAAACTGCAACTTTACCCAAAATTGTCCTATCTGTATCAAGGTTAGTACATACATTCCAACGTAAGCTACGAATGCGTGAAAATGAGGAAAAATCACTTCAAACGTGGGTAGATGCACACATGTTATTAAGCAAGAAATACACGTTATTACATGTCTATATTATTTCTGTGTGTTTCTTCCTCTTAATTATGGTCCAGGCTTCATTTCAACCTAACCACAACTGCTATTAGTTACGGTAGACGCCATGCAATATATCTTAGCACTGAAAAACAATATGTCAGTCCGCACAGAGAAATCGGAAATGTTACATGATTTTCTAATTTTAATGTATCTGCAATTTGCATGTGGAAAGCAGTTTTTATTCAATAATGAAGACTTAAAAACACGAGGAATAAATGTTAACATCTATGAACGTGTATTTCTTGCGTAATAACATGTATGCCTCTACCCACATTCGAGTGATTTTTCCTCATTTCAACATATTCGAAGCTTAAGATATACACTTTAATCAAATATTATCGCCTAAGGATGTGTAGGCCCTACCAAATTTCAGACGACAGGACAATATTTGTAGGTTCCGACTTAATGATAAACACAGTCTATAAAGACTTTGATGCCATTCATGTACTCCTTTTTTTTAACTACCAGATTTCGTTCAAATGGTGCTCTCCATATTTACAGATACATCAAATTGAACTGCATCATTGTAACATCGTATATCTAAATCACGACTTTAATGAATTCCGAATATACTCCGTTTCGAAATGTGCTTCTATGTAAATTCAGAGATTAAGCTCGACTCTTTGGTTTCACCAAGACCACAGAGTATCTCAATGCTGGAAATACACGTCACATAGTTGACTCCGATCCGATTTCACTCCACACACGTTCGCGAATTTATTTTTCATTTAATAATGTATTTGTAATATATTACTAGTTATTACTATTATTATTATTTTACTTCCGTTGTATTTAGTGAAATACCTTTCACTTTTGTAATCAAAGGTTTATGATAACTGAAACAGGAAACCGAGCGGGGCGGTGTAACGGTTAGCGTTCTCGCCTTGCATTCGGGAGGACGGCGGTTCGAATCCCCGTCCGGGCATCCAGATTTGGGTTTTCCATGGTTTCCCCAAATCACTCCAGGCAAATGCCGGGATGCTTCCTTCAAAAGGCCATGGCCGAATTCCTTCCCATTCCTTGCCCCCCATGCTTTCCCGTCTCTAAAGACCTCGATGTTATAAAGAGACGTAAAGCAGTTACAAAAAAAAACAAAAAAAAAAACAATGAAACAATATATACGTAATCGTAGGCTTCCGCGGCCAGAGTCAGTTGATTCTTGGCTGTCCGGGTGGCGCCGCGTCATGTTTCTTGAAACCGAACTGCCCTGGATGAAGACCCCAGAATGAGGGTCGAAACGTCGGTTTCAAGAAACATGACGCGGCGCCACCCTGACAGCCAAGAATCAACAGGAAATATATATGTTTCACATTTAAAATGACCATAAGTGACCTCGGAAACTATAGTAGCTGCTGCGTCAAAGCATCTGCTATGCTAAGTGCGCATGAGCAGAACGTCAAGCGCGTAACGGTAACATATTCTTCCCTACCGTGCCCAGAGAAGTTTCACTTCAGAAACTTTCACTGTAAAATATGCTTTACATGTGTTATAATTGTGTGGAGTTTACTTCGTATTGGTTTTTTTACTATAAATTTGATTTCACTTTTGCACTGTTGTTATGTATGGTGACAGCTAAGCATTACACTAACGAGGAAACGAATTACCAGAGACAGTATTACACAAATTGTGTAGCGAGAAATGTACTGTCAAACACAATCGTATTACTCACTTAGTTTAGATTCCTCGTGAACTATTTGCTACAAGTGTTAGTTGACGTCAGTTGATACATTCTCCTAGGAACATTACGCAGTCATCGCCTGAGAATGTGTGGTTCATTACTGGCGCATTCAGTATGAGCGCCATGGTGGCAACGGAATGCAGGCACCCGGTGGGTGTGGTAGGTGTAACCTCCTACCTGGGACCCGCATGCAGGGCTGGCCTGTTCCACATCGGCACACTTTTCGTCCGCCTCGTTGCCTTTACCAGCTGCTCGCTTCCGATGCAAAGTGCTGACGCTCAGATGCAGATAAGGGACCAAATTTTGCTGCCCCATTGTACATCCTCGGATAGAGCTGACATAACGATCCTTACGGTGTCATTCCATGTCCGTTACAAGCAAATTGCGGTCTTAATTACCTGTGGTCTGTATTCTGGCCTCTTTGAATACGCAAAAAAAAAAAATCATATTTGTAAAAATGAAAAATTCTGCAGTAACAAATTATTTGATTAGTTGTTTTGTCTTTTTTCTGACTTTCACATTAAGATATAACATTACGTTGACATAATCGATAAACATTTGTAACCGAAGTATGGGTGTAATATAAAAGTGACAACAACGACGACAATATTCAAGAAGGTGAGATCAATCCAATCCCTTGACATCTTTTCTTCACACTTCAATGTCGACGCGCCCTGATGCCCAAATAACAACAACAAACACTTCGAAAAATAGAGCGTATTATCACTTTGCTTGGTAAACTCTCCTTTCCATTATCTTGTTTCATTTTTTCATGTTCTTTGTTTTTTACCGACATGCATACATCTGTAAGGTCGGTACTAGCTACACCGAATCTTCGAAAATTCAAGTGCCACAGAGATTTGTCTACCAAAAGTTTCTAAATTATCATTCGGTACTGACCTTCTCTGTGCCATTAGATAGAGCAAGGATCAAAGTTTGTTTCAATACCAGCACGAAGACATCATCGTTCTCGGTCACTACTTGTTATGCGCCGTTATCGAAACGACAGTCTACAGCTAGTGACCATAACTCGCAGCGACCGGAAAATATCTGCATTAATAAATTTAGCGTTGAAAAATACCAAATTTTTCATGTTTGAAATTTTTGTAAAATAATAGAAAAAAAATTCTCAATGAAATACTCCCTAAGTCAAAGTAAGTGTTATGAGACCAGTGGATGTCAAAGTAGGTGGAAATATTTGAATCTGTTCTTTGACGATACATTTCTCAAGAATGATCTTGCCTAGTGTTGCGTCGTATGCGAGCGCGTTTATATAGAAATACTTGAAATCGCCAGTTACAGCTCACACAAATGTCTTCAAACGTGTCATCGAAACTAACAGACGATTGCAGGAAGATTATCGCTAGTACGTGTAGATATTTAGACGCAGTAACTCGTAGCTCTCACCCAGCGGCAGATACGGTAGACGACTTAAGTATGTTAACGTTTGTCAGGAAAAGAAAATCGTACTGCGAATCATTTAGGAGGGTACCAACGTGCCAAAAGAATCGACAGAATACTTTTTGTTTCAAGTGCGCCGATTAGACTAACTTCCCGAAGTATAGACCACATTTTGAGATTCCGATTTTAGCTGTAGAAGAAATTTAACTTACATATCAAGAAAAGCTAATCGTAAATGAACTATATGAAACGTAAATTCGATCCTGACTGCAGAAGACTGAAATCTTCAACGCGAATAACTTCAAAGTTTCTGTGCGTGTATTATACTCCTTGTGTTATATGCATATGCTACATAACTGAGTTCAGGTAAACAACTATAAAAATAAGCATGCACCTCACTAAACTGAAAGTTTTTTTTTTTTTTTTTTTAGCTCTACAAACTAGCCGGGCGACAATAGGCGGATTCTTGGCTTCGAGGCCTGGGGGCCCCTGCAGCCGGTAATCGGGGCCCCCATCAGCCGGCGGGCCCCGGTACATTTGACCCGCTTCTCCCCCCCCCCCCTAACGCCGGCCCTGTATGTTCGGAAGAACAGTTTCCTATTAAAGATAATGTATTTGGAGAGCGTGTATAAAATCCTCAAGTTTGCCTGTAAAATTCGCTATCTAACGTATTCGTGTTTTGTTTTAAAAACCAGTAGCCAGTATAACAAGTTAATGTTGATGCTTGTTGCGGGATAGCACGCAACTGTTGCATCCGCTGGTGTAGAGGTTGCCACAAAGTTTCTGTGCCAGAGGGTAAAACGTAATGTGGCTCTTTGGCGAACTCTGTAATGGAGAAGGGAATGGGCCCAGACAATGGACGCGTGGTCCGGCTGTAATGTTAATTTAGAGCCACTGTGGTCGTAATGCGGCAGTTACTGCGCTCTTCAGGGCTCGCCGAGCAGGTGAAACACCGGCGGGCAATCCCGGCCGCGTTACATAAACTGGACGCGCGCCTAGGAGCACTTTGCTGTTTCACATTAGCGGACAAAGCATCTCCCGCTTTAGACTTGACAGACTTTCTTCTTTCTTCAGTTTATAAAAAGGAAAATAATTAAAAATGGGTTTTCAGTTTCAAAATACTTTATGCAAACTGACGCTGATTTTTTTAAAAATATTTCTGTATAATGTAAATTTTGATATTCACTTCAGTACGAGCTACGTATCGAAGTATTTAATTAGTACTATGTACACTGCAATGAAGTCTTCAAGGTTGTACCGCCGGATTGTGTTGTGGAAACACGATGTTTCGACGACTAGCTTCAGCTCAGGTGCCGCACCCGAGCTGTGTCACTATTGGCCGTCAGCCTACCAGTACAGATGTTTTCGCACCTGAGGAAGACGACGGAGCTAGTTGTCCAAATATCGTGTTTCCACAACACAATCCGGCGGTGCACCCTTGAAGACTTCATTGCAACCATACGCCGGGAAAGTCTCCGTTCTTACAGTACTATGCACCTCTTTTCTCCTTCCAAAAATCCAGCCGTCAATGTTTAAATTTGTATAAGTACTTTCAACTGCAGTCGCAGTGTAACAACTGAAACCGTATATTCTATTGACGTATATTATTCGGTTTTTTTTTTCTCTCTCCCTCTCAAACTTTTTCAACCCGGGAATCGGTAAAATGTCGGAGATAATTATACGGATCACGGACTTATATGGGACTAATTTTTTAGCTCTATATACATTATTAGGCAACCATACAAGTTGCTATCAGCACATATTGTGTTACTTTAAGATCTACACCTTTAGTAACGCCCTGATTAGATGGTCGTTAAAGTTATCCCCAAAGGAATGCCACTCGGCCTGATGCCAACTGTAAACTTATTTATTGAATATACTATTATAGTAACATTTAAATAATATTCTCATGTCTGAAAATACCATATTTATGCTATTCGTTGAAATTTTCTTTTAGAATGTTTAATTTATATCTTATAATTCTTATTGCCTTATTCAATTCAATTTCCATTCGGGAGGACGCGGATTCGAACCCCTGCAAGGGCATCCAGATTTGGATTTTCCTTGATTTTTCCCAAATCACTCCAGGCGAATGTCGGGATGCTTCGTTTCAAAGGCCAAGGCCAAATTCTTTGAGAATCGCTGTACTTGAGGAACTTCGAATGACAAACAAACGCCTCGTCTCGTACACTACACTAACACACACGCGCACACACACGCACTCATACGCACACACATATTTTTAAAGAACATTTTCACGTGGAATCGTATTTGCATAAAAGCGAATTTCCACTTTTTGCACTTTTCATTACGGTTTGCAGGCTTGTTGACAAAGAGGCGCCGAGTTTAGTGGGTGTGCGTTTAACGCTGTGGCCTCGCATTCGGGAGGACGCGTGTTCGTGTGCCCGTCCAGGCATCCAGGTTTGGTTTCCCCAAATCACACCAGGCGAATGATAGGATGCTTCCTTCAAAAGACCATGGCTAAATTCCTTCCTGTTCCTTGTCTCCAGTGCTATCCCGCCTCTTGTGATGTCGACGTCAAAGAGGCGTAAAGTCATAAGTAAAAGACAAGGAGGCCATTGCAGCCGAGAGAGGAATTTGGATAAGTAAGACTGCAGGCTAGTCACCTGTGCGGAATTACACTCCACATAGGCAGTGCCGGTTAAGTGAGTGATTTACCGGTTCTTGACAGATCAAAACCAGGTAAATGTTTTTTCACAACTTAGTCGACGTCAAGGTCATTAAGAGGTGGGAAAGGACTGGGGACAAGGATCGGGAAGGAACTCGGCCATGGCCTTTTGAATGAAACATCCCACCATTCTCCTGGAGTGATTTGGAGAAACCATGGAAAACTGAAATCTGGTTGGCCAGACGGGGATTCGAACCAACGTCCTTCCTAACACGAGGCCAGAGTACTACCGACCGCTCACCCATCACGTTCGTTACCGAATCTTAATTGCCAACCACCAGAATCGATTTTCTATTTTCGCTGTGATTATTAGAGGCAAAGGATTGTAGGGGACCACAATTACCAAGTGTTCCTTCGGAGCGTATTTGCTGTGACAAATATCTGTCAATAGCATTAACTGCAAAATACGGAGTTTACGTTCAATGTGCCCCACGGGAAGAAACGGGATTATGCATCAAAGAATGGTCATTATTGTGCACTACTGTTTGTGGAGCGGCCTGGTGCAGTGGTAGCCAGCCATGGTAACGTAGGGGCTAGCGAGTTGGCCTCACGTTGCTAGGGCCGCCGATTCGAGTCCGGCCAAGGACGTGGATGGTTTTAATCAAGTGTTGGATCTGACCTGTGTTGTCCGTACTGGAGAGTAAACCAATAATGACGACAATATTTTACGTACACATTTGAAGAAACACACTTGCAGATGGCTGTATGGCTGAGATGGCCAAATGCCAATATTTTAAATTAAAAAATTGTGGTTAAGGCGTTTGACTGGAGATAAAAAAGCCCCCGGTTCGAATCTCGGGGGGTCTTTACCTCTAGCACAGCTTGCTGTGTAATGTAAAGTGCTCCAGAATGCTTCCGTGCTTCAGATTACCAGGTTAGGGCAAGAAATGATAGGGAAAAATTGCGCTGCCAATAAAAATCCAGGTTATTAAGACCATTCAAGCCTATTGTTTGAATGTCGAAGCTTATTATAGATATAATTCATTATTTTGAAAAAAAAGGTAATATAATTCATTATTTTGAAAAAAAAGGTAATTTCCTAGAGCGAACGCTGAGTGAATTAAGAAACAATGTTTTAGCATAGCGTGTTTATGACTCGTAAATCTGGACTTTCATCATTCTTGCCGCCGTCAAGATTTTAGTATGACATCTGCTGGTATGTAATTTTTATCGAAACTTTTATAAATAGCGTTTCTGAAATTCATGGAAGTCATTCAGCACAACAGAGGACAAAACTTCGACTATAGTCACCATAACACAGACTACATATCAGTTAGGAACATGTTTTTAGAGAATAGAAAGGCGAATTTGTCTTTGTTTCAGAAAAAGCAGCTAAAGAGACAGGGACATGACGGAAGGAGTGAGCGATAAAGTTCAGGTACTGCATTTGATAGGCACGGGTTCCATTCCTTGTCTGACCACTCGTATTTCGGTTTTCTCGGTTTCTTGAGATAACTCCATGCAAGTGCCGGCATGATTCCTTAGGTAATGTTGTGACAGATTTCCTTCGCAGGCCTTGAAGAAAATCCTATGCCGGCCTTAATGACTTCACTGCCAACAAACCGTTAAGCATAAAAAACAATCAAATATATTTTCTAATTTATCGACTATTTTATAACAAATTATGGTTTTGATAGAATGAAATTGCTTGGTGTAAAGCTCTTGCGTTAGAATATACCGGTACATGAAAAATGTAACGAATTTATCCACATCACGGGAAGGAGTTTTGGGCAATGATGCTTTATGTTCTAGACTTTTATTTCAAATTTCATATCTACTGTGACTCCTTGAGGAATCAATTTGTCCTTCGCATAGCGCTGCGAAGGTCAACAGGTTTTGCAGGACCTCCACAGCGAGGAAGCTGTAGAAAGCAAAGTCCTAGTACCAAAATCAAGGCTTCAAATTCATTCGAAGCTACATTTACCATGTTAGACTTCGCCAGTAATAATTCAGGAAACGTATTAAATATTAAATGAAATCTGTATTTTTCAGACCAAGCATGGCTAAAGCAGCGTTTATTATTTTCCCCCCCTGAATTTCGAAAATTCGTCTGATGGCGCCTCAACGAGAAGGATCAGATCGGATCGGACCTGGTGGAGGGGCCTAAGTAATTAGCGGGTAACTCAAACAACTAAGTAAGTCGCGTGTTTCAGGGTTCAAATTCGCTGGAAGTGAGCCGAGCGCTAAACACTAGAAAGCCGGAATTGCGTAGCTGTTAAAAGGCAAACAATTCCCTCGGGGGAAGAAAATCCTACGAGCTACTGCGAAGCTTCTTCTATTGCTTCGCTACTCTCACGCCGCCCTCTAAACATTACATTTCTGAACTGGAGTTATTTCGTAAGTCTCAGATTCAGGAAGAAATAAAAATGACTCTACACAGCGGTAAACGAAATTTATTTTCATCCTTTGTTTCGGTTACCTTCTAGGGCAACGTATTTAGAGAATATGTAATTAGGTGAGGTATACAAATACAAGGGGCACTTTCAAATTTAAATCATAATTTATTTATTTTTTGTTTTAAATTTAAGTAAAACGAAAAATTTGCCTACCTTTATTTTTCAATGTAGTATTCCTTTGACGTCGAAACGTCTTTAAAATCTGTGTCGTGTATGGGGAGGCCATCACGCCTTAATGAGCGATAATTTTTATCGAAGGAACTTCACACTTCAGTAAATCGACTAAAAATAGACGTGAAGCCATCGTGCTGGTCTCGTTTTAAGGAAGAAGGATAAAAAAAAAAAATGTGCCAGTATTGTCATTCGTTGCATCCGGGTGTTTCGACCTTCCGAATTCAACATGTGTACATAAACGACATCATGTCTCGGAGATAAATTATCCGATCCGAATGAACCAAGTCTTGTTTAAAAAGGAGTTTGTGTTAGTACTTATCCTGGACTCCAAGTTTATATCTCAAAATCTCAAAAAGATACTAAGCTATGACTCTGAAAAAATGTGAAAATTTCTAGATCTTCTAAAAACGTTGGGATATATGAGGGAATAGTACAAATAAAGGGTGTTTTTTTAAGCCCGATAGAACTTTAAATTGTAAAAAATAACACACAAAATTAAATTGTAATCAAAATTTTTTTTTTATTCAAAAGATCAATACGTGACATTAACATTTGAAAATGATTTCGGGCATATGGGCACCGCGGCTGTTCTTGACGAAGTGCATTCTGGACGTCCAATTTTGGGCCACTTTTCGAGCACTGCTGGCCGTATGTCACGAATAACACGAACAATGCTGGCCTCCAAGGCGTCAATTGTTGCTGGTTTATCAGCATAAACCAGTGACTTCACGTAGCCCCACAGGAAATAATCGAGAGGTGTCAAATCGCACGACCTTGGAGGCCAATTGACAGGTCCATTTCTCGAAATCAACTTATCGCCAAATTTTGATTTCAATAAGTCGATGGTTGCGTTCGCCGTATGGCACGTAGCGCCATCCTGTTGAAACCACATCTCCTCCGGATCAATGTCATCCATATTTTCAAACAAAAAATCATTGATCATGGTGCGGTAACGATCTCCATTGACCGTAACGCGAGCTCCGGCCTCATTTTTGAAGAAATAAGGTCCGATGATGCCACCAGCGTGAAAACCGCACCATACGGTGCATTTTTCTGGATGTAATGGAGTCTGTAGGGTCTGTTGTGGATTGGTCTCACTCCATATGCGGCAATTTTGCTTATTAACAAACCCGTTAAGCCAAAAATGCGCCTCATCGCTGAACACAATTTTGCGATAAAACAACGGGTCAGTTTCCAACTGCTCTAGAGCCCAATCGGCGAAAGAACGACGCATATAATGGTCTCGTGGCTTCAATTCCTGCACCAGCTGGATCTTATACGGGTGTAGGCCGAGATCTTTGCGCAAAATTTTCCACGTAGTGGATGGACAGAGCCCCAATTCCTGCGACCGACGACGAATCGATAAATTTGGATCTTCTTCCACACTTTCGTTTACAGCGGCGATATTGTCTTCAGTACGCACATTCCTTCGACGTGCTGGTGTTCTTGCATCCTCTAGAGAGTATGTGGTACGAAATCTATCCACAGTTCGACGAATGGCTTGTTCAGATGGACGATTATGTACGCCATACAAATGACGAAGTCGTCTATAAGTTGCGCGAATCGACGACTGATTTTCAAAGTAAATTTGGATAATTTCGTAGCGTTGTTCCAGCGTGAGTCTATTCATGATGATTTGTCAGAGTATACTGAAACAAATAAAACAAACAGTTTCGTCAAAATTTAATTTTTTGTGTTATTTTTTACAATTTAAAGTTCTATCTAGCTTAAAAAAACACATGGTAGTATAACAAAATTCGGTATCGAATGCGTGGAGCACTTGTTTAGATTTGACACTTGTAAGTGGTATTCAAAAAATTTCAAAACTTGTATTTTACTTCTCATAACACTTCCCTGTATTAAATAAATGTAAGTATCAAATGGATCATTTAATTAAATGATTTATTTAATATTTTACTTTATTTCTCAATTTACTGTGCAATATTGATGTTCTCACGAAAATAATTGCTACAGTGTCCGACACTATTTTTTCAGTATATGGTCACAATCTGTCTCATAGAGCTATCTAGTGGCTCAGTGGTTAAGGAATCTGACTGGATGTCCCCGGTTCGAATCCCTGTCTCGGAGGTGATTTTCGAATTCACTTAACCTGACCTTCATTTCTACAACAGCTTGCTGTATAATGTGAAGTTTGCCAGAACGCTTTTGTAGTAAGGATTACACGTTAAATTTTAGGTCCCCTATACACAATAGTACCATCGGGTCAGGTAAAGGCGGCTACTTTAGGGGGTGAAATGCGTTGCCAATAAAAGCCGTGTCACCAGGTCATTACGACCATAAGAGCCTTCATCTATATCATAGCGTACGTATTTGTTAAGGGAAAAAAATTTACTTAGATATCTTCGAATGGAAAGTGCGGTTCATTTTAAACATTATTAACGTATTTTAAAGATTCAGCTATTTTATGTGCTTGTGTCAACAATGTCTTCTTATCAAACACTCCGTTCAATGTTTCACAAATTTGATTCGGTTCGCGTTCTGTTTTGTAAGGAATTTAATAATAATGCGTTGGGTCTAGTTGTACGACTAAAATACGTTAGAATTTTTTCCCCAAAAGTTTTATCATCTCTGTTATTACTTTTATCAGTAACCAGATTCAAATCAAAACTTAAATTTGTAGTTATGTCGTCCAAGTTGGTTCTGAGATACTTTGTTATGTTCAACAACAACAGACTCACTTATCTGTTAGGATGATGCTAGTGAGCTGCCATAGTCCACTTACGAATGTGCGAAATAAACCCCTTCAAACCTGGTGCATTCATTATTATTGTAACTATTTTTTTTTTAAAGTAATGGTATTTGGCTACTAGGCTATATAGTTTTGACATTACATGATATACTGTCGACTGTATATTGATTCAACTAACAGTTGGTTCGGGCAGTACATGAGAGACACAGCACTTAATTAAAACCACGCATGCCCGAGTCTAGAATTGAAGCGGCGGCACCTGCAATGCAAGGCTAACGTGTTAACGCTTACACGGCCAGGGCCAATTACGTGGTTTTCTGCAACATCTGAACAAATACTGGAACCATACTCTTCCCGCTTGAGAAGTAGTTATTTATACGTTAGCACAAAGCTGGCTTGGTTCGTACATTGATGCATTCATCCATTGTCACTGATCACCTACTTCATTGCGTGCAAAAAGTCTTAGTGAATGCTCCCTATTCACAAATATTTCTTTTAAATAAGGAAAAAATATTATCGCCAAGCGTTATAAATATGACGTCAGTCTTTCAGGATGGACGAGTGCCTTTATTTACTAAAATGGTTGCGATAAACGAATCCGGACGGGCAGTTTAGAAGATAGATGATGCAATTTTCGCGAAAACTTTTTAAAAGCTATCAGTGTATCAAGAGAATCGATAGCATTCATCTTTCTTCCCTCGCTGAAAAGATGCAAAAGTAACACCGCAAAAACTAACTTTTATTCCTTACTGATTCAGGAGGGGGTAAAGATACGCTGTTTGAAGTAGTTCAACCTGTCCAGCGACATCCGTGAACAATTGTATGGTTTGCTAATTTCGAATAACGAAGTCTTTTCGCGCATCATGTCTTTGTTGTATCGCTAGCGCTTTCGTTTATTTGCACGGCTACAATTACACCTTTAAATTTTAAATTAACCCTCAGTTGTGGCAATGTATCCTCGGTTTTTAGATGTAGGCTATTAGCTATCTGTATAGAACACAATGTTTCGAGTAATTTTAATTAAAACTTTCTCTATCAAAGCTGAAAGTTTTGTTCTAAGAACAGTCGAACATCAAACTAGGCACTGTTATGGGACTTTCAGTTATAACGTGTAGAAATGTCTATGATGCTAAAAGGAATACACACCGTTAAACAAGTGTCACTGGACTACCGGCAACTACTGGTGTGATATGAAATCCTAACTCCTCCGTTCTGGTAATTCTTATTACAGTTTTACACAATTTCTTTAACAATTCGGTCACATAGTTTAGGGGTTCCTCCATTTCAAAACCATACTTCATACAAATATCATAGGACATAGTAGACCTTAATCTGCGATTTACATTATTAACAGGTAATTTAAGACGCAAATTTTCCTTCCTAAGTTAATAAGATACATCGACAAATCAGAGGAAATCATTCTCATTTCTCCACTGCCGTAAGTTCCCCAGAAAGTTGCCATGCAAAGAAAACACACTACAGAGAACCATCCAGGTACGACGGATCGATATATCGCTTCAAGAAATACCTTAGCTAAACAGGCGTATCGTTTTTGAATTCATTCCGAAATAAATTCCAATCCGTTTACTTAAAAATTAATGTAAAATTTATTGACAAACCTGAAGTAATTTGCGTTGTAATAAAAGTTCTATCATTTACACAATGCCATTGAAACGAGCAAATATAGCCAAACACTTGCGAACAAACATCATGTCCGACAGTAAAATGAAACGAATCAAGCAGATATCTTTTAAGTAGTGAAAAGATTTCAAGAACTACTAAGGAGTCCTTGTGTAGTTGTGGAATACTAAAATTCCACAATTCCTATCACGAAGTATAAAGTGTATTTTAAAAATCTAATCTTGATTTCCCCAATATTTACAGAGTTCTTCGCTGGTGGTTGCAGGCGTTTAGGTACTAGTATACTTCCTGACTCGTTAGGTCATCAATTACTCGACTTTTAAAAATGAAATTTACGCACAGAGTTTTGTAAACTTTTGATGAAATATCTTCTTCCACTCGCCACAAACGACTGACCTTCCTGATAGCAGCTTCTACAGTAAGCTCAGCATTGCTCTTTTATTTAACCAGTAACCGAGCTCAGTAGATAAGCGGTAATGCTTTGGCGTCGCATTCGGGAAAACGTGGATTCAAATCCCCACACAGCCATCCCGATTGCTGTTTCCCGTGATTTCTCGAAATCACTCGAGTCGAATGCCGGGGTTGTTCCGTCAAAAGGACCTGGCTGAATTTCTTCCCGTTTCTTGTGCACAATCCTCTCTTGCCACCAATAACATCAGTCAACGAATCGTAAAGGCAAAAGCAAAAAAATAAATATACAAAGGAATTATTACACTAGCGTAATTATTCCACTCTGAATTTTAATTAAGCATTAGGATTCAGGCAGATTTCGCTGGAAGAAGCGAATACTTTTTTAAAAGAAGTATGGCATGTCTACTTTCTCAGTGGTTATGAGAGTTGTAAATCTTTCCTTTCGCCACGCGCTCATCAAGATGTCTCCCAAAGGCAGACTTCCTCCGCGATATGTAGGACATCTTTGGATTCTGCACGAACTGCTTTATTTACTAATGATAGTTGCATCGCGCTTTAATCGTATTTTCTGGCCATAAGATGTGATTCTTTTCCATTCAATCTGATTCAGTACTGAAACTAAATAATTTAGACTGTAGACCGACACTCGTTTTGTGAAGATGGGATATCCCAGCTGTCCACATTGACGATATAAAATCAACTGCACACACGAAATCGCTGTGCAATGAACTTCGCTCTCAATGGAGATGAATGGTAGGCAGGCAGAGTTTTTTTACGGTCATGTAGGTTTTCCAAAGATACCTTAAGCATGCGGTTTTTGATGGTAGTCACCGAAAATAAGCTGTCAAATTCTCCCCACTCTCGCTTATTGGTCCATTTTCGTGTTGGACTCGAGAGTCGAGTCCGTAGCCTCGGGTGTTGATGGACGTGCACGGCGCGAGGAAGACTTGTTTGCACTCGTGCACTCTGCGTGGGCAGGCAGCGGTTCAGCGCCCAGCAGGTGCCGTTAAAGCGCGCTATTTCTAGCCGAGCGCGGCGGCATTTGACCACTCTCTCTGTTGCACACAGCCTTTGAGAGTAGTTTTTGGAGAGAGGTTGAGGAGACAGCGGCGACTCAGCCGTGCACAGCTGATCCGTTGCCAACTTTCCCGAGTCAATGACACCGAACCGGCTGCGAGGTTGCCCCACCGACCCGCTACCACTTTCAACTGTTGGTCACGCACTAGACTCCCGGTGCTTAGTTGACTGCTCTCAGCTACTGGTATGGGTAATGTATTTTAAACGGATTAGCAGCGAAGCAAAGGAACAAACTTAAAAAATCCGCAAGGTGACCTAAATGTCATAAAGAAAAACCTCCCTTCATTACCATGCAAAGTTTAATTCAACCTCAGTTAAATCAGGAAAGGTATTGACCAGAGGGTAGTAAACCTACCACTTTTATGATGAATGGTCATAATGGTCATACCCACTCGCATTCAAAGGTAATTTTTTTTTTTTTTGGGTGGGGGAGGGGGGGGGGTTGTTTTTATTTAAGGAAGATCTTCTGTTTTACTACTACCAATAATACGAAAATCAGACCGCTACTGATTGGTGCTGTGTTAAAGCTGGGACCTGACATTCGGGAGGATGCTAGTTCGATCCCTGGTGCCATCCCCTTGAATTCTGTTTTCCATCTTTAACCGAAATCAACCACGCGAATGCCGATATGGTTCCTTCAGAGAAGCAGAGGCTGAAGACAACAAATCAAATCCCATACCTCCAAACAATAGTAAACCGTACATGAAAGTATCATCGTGACTTAAAAGTTTTCTAGAGATTTTCTCTCTAAATAATGTTTACCTTCCCTTGTAGAAAAATTATTGTTGTTACTAAATAAAAGCAATGCACCAAATTTCTCATAGAAAGCGCAGATACGTCACTGAGCTTGAGTATTTACGTCGTGATGTAGTCATGTAAATCTCGAGTGACCGTGTTCACAAAAATTCATCCCAGAAACAGTATTTAAGATCAAAATTTTCACTGTAACTGTAATGTATCTTCAACATTATGATCCGTAAACGTAAACATAAAATTTCTCGTTCCCTGAAAGATCTTCCGAGTAGTAACTGACGGATCCTTTACTTTTTTAGGGGATGGGAAAACGGGAGTTTAGGCTCGTCAATAGCGAGGTCATTACAGCCGAGAAAGTATATATTTTTTTGTAAACAATTGGGTCTTCTATTTAAAAAAAATGATCCAAACATTGAGGTGAAGTCATTTTGTAAAATCACGGTAAAACAGATTTCTGGATTGCTGAACCGAATGTCGTAGCGGGTTACCGTTCACCTGCCGTGCTCCGTTCGCTGCTGCCCTGTTATCAACTTTCCAATGCTCTGAACGGTAAGTAGAACTTCGGTAGCTTTTATCTTCAACAGTGACATTGTTGAAAGTCGCTTTAGTTGATACTGCTCCTTTCATTGCTCACAGCTCAAAAGTCCTTCCATAAATCTTGAATGGCGACTTCGAAATGTTCCTGAGCACCAAAAGATATACCAAACTAAAGATCGATACTTTAAGCAGTATCGATTTTGGGTGTGAATGGCATGGCGATGCATAACTAACGATCTGATACGTTTTCTAGCGCTACATCTTTGAAGTAAGATCCAGGAATAAACGGTTGCGCACTCTGCTAAAGCTTATTAAGAGGTGCTATGCGTATACAACAGAAATTAACTACGCTTTTATTGAGTCATTCTGGCAGCTTGCTATTTCGTGTTTCTAACAGCCTCAAACAGTTTTAATATTGCTTAAATTATAATTTGAATTTAGTATCCAGTTAAAGAGTCACATGCCGAAATTGGTAGCACTGGACAATGCTCGAAGACTAAGCCATTTCAGTCGGTGTATAACCGGCGTGCATTATTATTTGATATCTAATGTTCGGTTCGGGCCTTCGGGATGCCCTGGATTTTATTCTCGACACTGCCACACAGTGTTCAGTTTGTCTTCGTTAAAAATCCTATACCGACTCTGAACAACTATGCCTTAATCCCCAATTACGAAATAAACAAGAAGTTTATGCAGTGCAGTTATGACAATTGTAGAAGCATGGAACATTGAATTATTACTAAATTTCTTGAAAATTGATAAGACTGAGCTCGGTGGCTGAGCGGTCACGCCCTGGCCTCGCATTCCAGAGGACGCGGGTTCAAATCCACGTGCGCCCATCCACAATTCGGATTTCAATGGTTTTTCGAAATCACTGCCGGTACGATTACTTCAGAAGGTAGAACTCTTTACCGTTCCTCGTCATCAATCATCTAAAGACGTCTACGTCAACGAGGCGTTAAGCCCAAATAGAAAAAAAAAATATTTGAAACCATCTGAGAGGCATAAAACAAAATTTCGTAATGAAACGGTATCAGAGATAGAGGTCTACACTTAATAAAATTTTGAAAAGTTTGCCGAGAAGGCACCATAAAAGTACCGCATTTCGGGTGATCGAAATTATCCAATTAAAGTCGGGGAAAGTAGAATGGCAGTATCAGTACATTGCGGATGAAGAGGTATTTTTCATTTTAGCTTTCTAAGTACCCGGCGCTAGGGGGCAGCGCGCTGGACGTATCACATTGCGAAGGGCACTGATTCGAGTCCGGCCTACGGCATGGGCAGTTTGCATTATGTGCTGTTTTTTCCACGTATTGCCAATTCTGTGCAGAGAAAATTATCATAATAATAACGATCATGATATACACTGGAGAAAATATTAGCAGTAAGACTAACATAGCAAAAAATATATATTGAATGCTCCTAGTAGTGTCAGTATCAATGAAACACTCAGGTAGTTACATAATAATTTCATCATTACTGTGGCGTTCTTCTTTAACACGACTTTCCTCCCACCATCCTTTTTCACACGGGAGTTTTTTAACTTCCCTCTTTAATAATGGACGTAATGATACAGCTTGAGGCCAACATCACATGATTATGAAAACAGACGGAACTTCTCCTTTTGACGCTCTTGTGTAAAAAAAAATGACGGACAAGAGACTGGTTATCACAACGGCGTTCTTACTAGATCTCACTTCGACTTTTAGCAGATTTTCGGTTGACATGTTTCACGATTTGACAACAAACATGTTTATTTAGGACCTGATTTCACCTGCTTACACGAAGTCGTTGCACGGAAAATTTTTAAAAGGAGAAGCGAGTATGATTTACCTGTGATGCCGAAAACGTAGCCATCTATGCTGTCCAACAACATCTAAACCTTTGCCGGCCTCGGTAGCGTAGGGGCTAGAGCACTAGCTCCACGTGCCGAAGGTCGCCGGTTCGAATCCGGCCGCGGGCATGGATGTTTAAGTGTTGTGTGTCTTTGTGAATGTCCTGTCCGTCCTGTGGTGTCTATACATAGGATGCATAAACGCACTGGAGAAACTAAAAAATTCACATGAAGAGTTATAAACACATTGAGCTGGCTGAATGGCTTAATCGCCGAAAGCCATTATAAAAAAAAAAAAAAAAAAAAAAAAAAACCCTTGTAACGGGACTTCATTTAGTTTAACATTTCAGTATTAAAATCGTGTATGTTTGTTAGGTTTCACAACAGCCAGACGTCGATTTAGCACGTCCTGTTTGTTCGACTTTCTACCGATCGACAGTTCAGGTTGCTGCTGAGCACGCAAGTCAATACTTTACCAGCAAGCCAGGATACATTTCTTCATTGTCGGGCAACGAGTTATCACCTAATCCTCGGAATAGTTAGTCGCTGCGTCAACCTTACCATTGTCTATTAGTTGTATACTGTAGAGCTAAGTCTGATCCCTATGTTCAGTATCACGGGTTACGGAATACCTCTCTATCATGTACATCATCAGCTGTAGTTGGTATACGGTTTAGTACAGATTAAATGAGGTTTCCTGTAGAGAGTGTTTCATTCAAGTAACCCTTAGCTGTCCGCTCCCTCTCCTAGATGCAAGCTTACCCTCGATGCTTATGTTTATTTAGTAGTACAAGAGAAGAAGCGGATCGGTAAAAAGAGCAAGAGCAGAAGATACATGAAGATAGTCGGCGCAAGTCATTGGGCGTTATAGCGAAAACCCCATAGAACTCACGTGTCAGCCATCCTTACACACCCCACAATCATAGCCCCCGCCACACCCTTGCGTTATCTT
Source organism: Vandiemenella viatica (assembly GCA_031002005.1). Taxonomy (NCBI): domain Eukaryota; kingdom Metazoa; phylum Arthropoda; class Insecta; order Orthoptera; family Morabidae; genus Vandiemenella; species Vandiemenella viatica. The sequence goes on along the minus strand of JARYHS010008074.1, from coordinate 188,166,036 downwards.
TAACATTCACTGAGTAATATGATTTCAGTCACTGGGTAAAACTCGCCGAAAAGAAACTGAAGTGAAGGACTATAAAACAAGTTAGTAACAACAATAATATATGAAAACGGAACATAAGTCCTTACGAAAAAAGGTAAAAGCCAAATACAAGTTACTGAAATAGAGCTACTCAGAAGTTTAATACGGTGCAACAAAGCATTGGAGTAATGAGGTAGAAACTGGAAGATTTTCTGCATGAGAATAAACGGTTTTAACATCTAACACGAATGAGTGAAGAACACCTTCTAAAGCTGGGTATGAAGTATAATTCTTGAGGTATAATAGACATAGGAAGACTACGTAGGAGGAGTAGAACAAGCCGCACTGTGTAATCCGTGAAGGAGTTCTCTTCACATGCTTGTGTAAGATCTGTGGGCTGACTTTACAGACGTGTTCACGCCAGGAGCAGAAGGAAACGCTTGAAGTGTGTGTGTTGTGGTCGTAATGTGCACTTCCCTTTACGAGGTCAGTTCCTGAGGATAGCTCCCCAAGTGGCTGCAGCAGCACGTGCTGTGCTATGGGCTGCTCGGCTGGGGGCCGTATCGATCAGAGGACAAGAGTGTAGCAAGCACTGTGCACGGCCGCCTTCCCTTTCGCCACGCCGCCACGCCACCACCAGGCGTAAACAAACACCTGCCGGACGGCAGGCATACTCAAATAACCAGCAGCTGTGACGAAATGCAGCTCACTGACTGAAGTGAGACTGCTTCCAAGAAGCGGTTGGTTGGCTCAGTGGCAAGGTGTCTGGAAATAACAAGTCTGCCTTTTTAATATGGTTATTGGCCATCTTACCCGCAGTTATTGAACAATATAAATTTTATAATTGAAACTTCGTCTATAAACAACTGTTGTTTATTATTCTCCAGACGCGTTTCTCCCTTTTGGTGTGGGGCATCATCAATGGAGATATAATGATAATCCTCACATGCCGGTCTGAAACAGTATTTATACACTTTTTAGAATTGTTCCAGTTGAACATTCATGTATTCGGTGTTTTATCAGCCTTACTTATTGGTATAGTAAACCGTTTTCTGCCAATTTTCATATATATGTAACACGTAACTTGTTTTGTTTCATCTGCGCCGTCGGTTCCAGACACGTTTTTAGCTAGTATTTTTAGGGAACTTTAACCTGCCCTTTTTAAAGTAACTTTTAAACGTTTGAACAGTTTCTTGGTTTTATTCCTCATTGGCTGGTATGATGACTGGGTTATGCTAGACAGCAAACACGGAGGAGTTCTACTAAATATATACGGAAATGAATGTAAGAGGACATTAAAATTAGTATGATAAACAGACAGATGGAAATGATTGTTATTACTAACTCTTATTGTATAACAGAAGTTTTTAAACAATATAATCATTTTATTCCACTCAGTGGCCGAATTACGGTCCCTGGTTTCCCGGCAAATTATGCAGTATGACTTATTTGTTTATTCCAGCTGAATCCGTACTAGGTAAAGCACTGAAATTATACTGTCTTTAATGAGTAAATGTGTATACAGATGTTGGCCAGGACAAATCGAAGGATTGTTCGAATTCTATGTGACAGTTTCTATTCGCAATGCATTTTGCCTGTAACTTGACTTAACCTAACCTACTAATCATACCAGTTAAAAAGCTCCTAACTTACTTCGTGAGAATAAAGGAAATTTTTATCAAAGGTCAGATTGTTCTTTTTCTTCCTTGCACTTATCCCGCTACTTCGGTGTCGGCTTTTTTCAGGATTCGAGGTGTTTGAGATTTGGCCGGTTTGTCGCTAAGTCTAACGCCTCCCGGCAAGTGAAGTTGTATTGCCATCTATCTGCGAAATGTGTCACTACGTTCTGTGTGCACTAAGTGTATTTTTGTTTGTGTACTGTGTAGTTTATGAGGCGGAGATTGGGGATCGTCCCGGAATTCGCCTTGGTTACTGTGGAAAATCTCCTAAAAACGGCAATCACTCGGTTCTGTCCCGCAACACCTTCTCGATACAGTATCAGCACACTGAGTCACACTGGCGGGTTGCCAGAGGAAGATTAAGGGTCTGTAAAAATTACGGTGGAGACCTGGACTAAAACGTGTCAATCCCCCTAGAACACCAAGATCATAAACGCACCACAAAAATCATGTGATGTGTTATTTTAGCTAAGTAAATATACTGGCAGCCCCTCGTAGAAGAAATCGTTATGACGCTGTGATGCGGGATGCTGGACACGATGTTAGCTGATTTGAATCCCACTGGTAGGAGAAATTTTCCTATTTGTCTGGTATGAGATATGTTAATTCAATATTCTAACCATCAGATGCTGCGCAAAAGTCCTGGGATAAATCCAGACCTCTCCTCAATGTGTTTACGAGCTTGCTTTAGACCGTGTTAATGGCGAATCATGTGGGATGTAAAACAAGGGTCTGTCACCAGGTTTCATCGTATACCTTCTTTCATCTTAAAATTTGCAACGTAAAAGAATTTATTACACTTAAAAACATTCAGAATAGAAATACAACGTTGGATTTAAATTTAGTTTCCAGTTTTATCAGTCGGTTTTGAATTTCTGTTAACATTTGACGGAACTGTAGTTCTTCTAGGCAGCTTTCTAATGGTGTATAGCGCTGAACTTCGTACAGTGAAATGCCTTGCTTCGCAGAGACACTCCGTTAATTTCCGATCCGATACAGTTCTCTTATAGCACTGATGGTTTCTTTACAAGAGCTCAGAAGGGGACCACATCCGATCTCCAAATCGCCAAAAAAAATTTCAGTGAGCAGGTTTTCCGTTTCATTTCTCTGTACGTTAAATTCTATTTAACGTGTGACTTTTTCGTTCCTACCCTTCCAAAGAGTCACCGGCCCACTGACCACTTACAATCAAATTTGTCGTACGCCCTCTCTCAATATGCACTGTGAAGAGGTTTAGGATTTGACCCGGCACAATTTGGTGATTAGGAAATGTGCACCCTCACCTCTCCAATTCTGAATAACAAAAATTTCTTCCACCATGCGGGATCGAACCAGCTGCCTAAGCGTGGCATTCGGAGGAGACTAATTCGATCCACGGTCTGGCCACACAGACAAATACAGGGGATGCTTTTCTCAAAACAACATGCCCGAATTACGTCACCGTTCTTTGGTCTAGCCCTCATGCAGCTCTAATAACCTTCATCTCGGCAAATATAATATCTTAATTAAAAAATTGCTTATGCATTTTTCCTCTATATTATTTTTTTTATTTTTTTATCTTTTTCGTGTTTCTGTCGCACTCGAGTGGACGAACGATACTATCGTTGTTGTATTTGTACAGTAAATAGGTTCTTTGTCCTAGTTATTCTCACAAACGTAGCTAGATTATTAAGTATTGCGTCGAGCCTTAGTTTGCATTTTGTGTTTTGAGCTTTTATATCTGAGAACAACTTGAACAAAATTATCTGATAACCGTTCTTACAAGAAATTTTGGTTAATAATTAGCTTCTAAGCCGGTCAAACACGAAGAATTGAACGTAGATTTCTGGCTCATAACTAAAATATTTTTTTAATAAGCTTAAGTAAATCATCCCCTCTGCTGTAAAGACGAATCCTAATATTTCTACTGCCAAATTTATTGCACGCGTATTTATACATTCACTGTATCTCATAAACGTGATTCCATATTTCTTTTCTATACAATTGCGATCAGAGAAAATAATAAAACCATCTACGTCGAAAGAATATAAAGAAACGCAAATAAACGAATAAACAATATATTTACACTTGTACATACATGCATAGAAAACGTAACGCATATCCCGAACTAATACGAAACGATGTAGCGAATACTCGCTGTTAAACATGAGCTTAAATGAAGGCAGACAGTAACGTAACTGTGTTACCGTGAAAGCCTACAGAGCCATTTAATATAATAGCTGTTTGCTTCAGAATTATCGTTAAATGCGCATGCGCAGAATTTGAAGTTTCACTTAAAAAGAATGCAAACACTGCATGCAAGTTCCACACATTCTTTCATTGTTATTAATAATAATTATTATTATGAATTTAATTGCGATGGAGCTAACACTCAGGTGGCAACTCCCCTAGTCATCTAATTATCCCTCTTTATACATACATTTTTAAACTTTCTTTTGTAACTGATATGTTAAATACCTCCACCATTTACTTTTCCGATTTACAAATTTTAATTTTAAATTCCTTAAGCGTTTTTTTTTTTGTAAATTACTCATCACTACACTTGGTAATTTGTTTCAATCCCTGACACCCTTACCAACAAAAGGAAATTTTCTCACTCCATTATGGATGAAATCGAGCGCAAGCTTGAGGTCATGGTCACCTTTCTCCTCCCATGCACTATTCCTAATTTTTTGACCAATAACCCTCCAAGCCCCATCACCAACATATGCCCTGTACGTTTCCGCACTCTCTTCACCCTCCTCCTTTCCTCCAATGAGTCCCAATCCAGCTCCTTTATCATACCAGTTACCGACTGGGTCCTGCGATAATTTCCACAAACAATATAGGGACCTCGATTTTAAGGCGGGTTATTACTACTTCCATAGGAACAAAATTATTTGCGATTACTTCATGTGTGTTACGCTATCTTCAATCATCAATCCATCATATTGTGGATTCCTGCCACTGCTTCCACTCTACTTTCTGCCGGTGTGATTGAGTGGTGTGATAAGGAGTTTGGGGAGAGTTCTCACTCTTGTCCACCTGCTGCTCCTGCCACACACACCTGCCCTCGCTCTTGTCCGAACTTATTGACGGCTCCGACTGATGGAGTGCTCTCGTCAGCAAATTCTCGACAAAACCTGCTCGCCCTCGCAACACTTGTTCCTACCATACCCACAACAACTTGACACGTTTGTCGTTCCTTCTGGAAGTCCTAGAACGGTTGTTCAGATTGAACTGACAGAAAGATTCGTTTCGAAGTCCTTTCCACCGCCTATAAAGTTAGTTATTCAGCATCATGAATTAACGTTCATCATCTCTTTAAAGGGCAGTGGCAAATTCGCCCAAGGTAACAATCAAATGATCGATGTTTTTCCCGTTTAATATGAAGCAGTAAACTGATCATGCAATAGCAGTGCTGACAGCAATCTTTTTCCGGCTGTCGGTAGAAACAAATCAGTTTAAATAATCACTGCAAACGTACGCAGTATGTTTGTTGCACTGTACTAGAAAGAACTCTATACGTATTTCCTCAAACAGTTATAGTTTCAAACTAAAAAATGTACAATAAACTTAGAATTTTATCACTGATCTCAATACATGTTCCAAGAATTTTATCTTCTAGCATGCCATCGTTTACAATGTTTTAACTTGCATAACAGTGAAACACTATTTACAATCAACTGGCTACTAATATTTAACAACGCTCTCACCAGAAAAAAAAGAAATGCCTAGATGATTAAACGTATCACATGCTCGATAAGATACTGACTACTGGTCCTCATTTGTTTATAAGAGCCTTGTTTAATAGAATTCTGCACAAACTGCTGGTTATTTTATTGAATGAAAGAACTATTTCGAATGGAAGTACTTTCACTGAGTAGAATGTCAATAATCTGCGGCAGGGATTTCACCTTATGATCCTTCCTCTAACACGCTCACAATGAATTAACATGCTGCTTTAAAAATAAGCTTCATAAAATGTAATTCATCACTCTATTTACTATTGTATCAACCTGTAATAGCGTTGTATCTCTAATTACCTATTACGCAAAAAATGCTGATTAATTTCTTATGCATTTTGAGAGATTAGAGTCTGATTTAAGATATGGGGTATGTGTTATAACACTATATTACATGCCACCGGAGCAGAAAATTAAAATCTTTTCTGAACACTTAATTTTTTATGTATAATCTGACATTTGTAAACTGCTGAATCTGTTTTGACGGGTATTTCGCTTTAAAATCAGAGGTATGTTTAATTACACGTCACCCAACACCTGACAAGGAGATAAGAATCTGTATTGAACATCTATTCTTATCCATATATTTTGATAGGTTTCCTTCTTTAAAAGCAAATGGTCTGGCCTAAAATTTTCAATGTGTATCATGTTACTTTAATTGGGGACTAAACAAAAATTTGATTTCTGATCAAATCCGAATCTAAGAAACAGATGTTATCTGTAGATTGTTTCTATAAGATTTTCAACAGCTAGTTAGTATATATATCGAGTTTATGTTTGTTCCAGCGCAAATTCGAATGGCTGTGATGAAACTCGGTACTTGTTTTTCTCATTGGCCGACTAAAAGAATCGTATGTGTAAATCAGTCCTAACCCATCTCCTTCTCTGATGGGTATGTAGTAGATGGATCGATATAAATTTGATTAACACGTTACAGTCTGTTAAACTAAAATAATTTTACTCGGGGACTGATTTTACTCTACTTTTATAATCATAAGTTCCTCGTTCCTCCATTTGCCACTCAACACACGATTTTTTTGTTTGAATTTTTTTGCAAGTGTGGTAGTCAACGTTTATGATATTCCATTCAATCATCATCCTGGTTCTCCAAATACATCCTCAATACAGCATTGCTGGAATACCGAGCGTGGGGTGTGAACGGTTAACGTTCTGGCCTCGTGGATTCGAATACCCGTCCGACCATTCAGATTTGGGTTTTGATGGTTTCCCCAAATCACTCCAGGCAAATTCCGGGATGGTTACTTCAAAAGGCCATGGCCGAATTACTTTCCGTTCCTTGTCCCAAATGCTTTCCCACCTATAATGAAATAGACGTCCACCAGGCGTAAAGCAGCAACAGAAAAAAAAAAAATGCCAAAAATGGGCAGATCAATGCACTAAGAAAGATATGAACTAGAGTGTAATCAAATGAAAGAATTTATTACTTTTGATTTTGAACAATACTCCATCAAAAAAGTAAGTTTTTCCCTCTCCCGCAAGGTTTTGACAAGAAAGAGATTGTGGGTACTGCACATACATCATAAAACACGGTTTATTAAGATTAATGTATTCTACACTCAACTAACAACTTGCACCACTGCTATAACTCATAGCGGGGATAAACAGCAGTCATAATTTGATACCTGGAAAGGCCTTGACTTAGCGTATCCTTGGCCTGTGCACCATTAGGATCTACTTGCCAGCTCACCTTGTGGCCACGCTCAGAGGCCAGGCTTTATACGCATTGTATTCAATACACTTTAGGAGAAAATACTATTAACGTCAGCCTTAATCATTTATCAATTGTTTGCAGGTTCACTTTTTTGTCGAAAAGCTAAAAAATAAATCAAATATAAGAAGAGAAGTTGGGAGAAATTGAATTCCCGATCCTGTCATCCTGATTTTGGTTTTTCATGGTTTCCTGAAATCAATTCAGGTGAATGTATAAGAATTTCTTTCCGAGCTTTGTTCGCGAACTTCTCTGGGCTCCAATGATTTTAACGTAATAAACCCCTAAAAGAAATACTTGCTGTCTTAAGAGAAGTCACGACAGATATAAAATGGTCCGTACATGTAGACCCCATTACTAGACTATTAAGTTTTATTTCAGTGTATTTGTAGCCTGTCAGGTAACTTTATCGTTATTTTCCGCGAAAATAAATTAATCTCCTCTTCGGGAGGGAGCTATAGGTGCCCTTCTAACAAACACATGATTTTCTTGTGACTCAGAAAGATCTGTCAGAATTCAACGAAGTTGTTCCTTTAGTTTGACAACTGTGGTAACCTATTGTAATTACTGTTCTACTATCGGATATAATGATATGCGTGTACAGTAACAATCTCATTCGTTTGATTTTTTATTTAAGTATCTCGACTGGTTTGACTACTTCCTCCATTTGTTTCTCTGATCTCTCAACATTACAGTTCAAAACCCACAAGTATGTCTTCAGTTACTTGCCTCATATATTTTAATCCAAGCGGGGTGGTGGTTAAATGGTTAGGCGTCTTAATAGAGATCGAAAGGTCCCCAGTTCGACTCCATGTCTCAGCGGGGATTTTTTTTAAAATTATTTTCAAATAGCCTTTGGCTAATATACATATACAATTCACACATCACATTAAAAATAAAAGAGAAAAACAAACAAGGTGTTAATTTCATTGAAACCATCACAAGAAAATATTACAATCACTCTCCTCTAGCCATTTACCCAGCTTTTCTCAGAAACTTGCAATAGTTCATCCTTTTTATTTCTTCAGGTAATTTGTTGCATATTTTTAAACCTTTGTGCAACACTATTTTCTGTGCTTTACTACTTCTGTTATAAGATGAATGTTAATGATTTGCCTGCCTTGTCTTATAATTATGTACATCATTGTTCTTTTGTACTAATCTAGACACATATCTTCGCAATAATCCACTTTCCAACCTATAGACAATAGTTAGTACATCTCTAATTATTTCCTTTTCAGCATACAAATATCCTAAGTCCTTAAGCATATTACTGACATTTTCAGTTCGTCTTCTATTTAGAACAACCCTCATTCTCTTATTAAAACTATTTTGCAACTTCATAATTTCTCTTTTGCTTGCCATGATTAATAATGTGGAGCAGTATCTTAAGTGAGGCAGAACAATTGCTTTAAAAAATAGCTGTTTACCTGGTTTAGATAACACTTTTCTTAATTTGTATAATGAATTTACCTTTTTTGTTACTTTTGTGTTTATGTAATCTGCATGATCTATAAACTTAAGCTTATTATCTATAACTACCACCAAGATATTTGTAATTGTGAAACCAATTAATTTTAGTTCCATTTATCACAACAGAATGCAGTGCCACTGCCTGTTCCCTAAAGATTTTCTTCCCCATTACCATACATGTTGTTTTTGCCACATTCAGACTTAACAAATTTTTATTTAGCCATTCATTAACTAATTTTAACTCATTATTAACTAGCTGTATAATTTTTTCTAGATTTTTCATAGGCCTTTGCCCTCACTTTCACCTCTGGCGCAGCCCCCTGTGTAATGTGAAATACGCCAGAGCAATTCCGTAGTTGTGATTTCACGTTAAACTGGAGGTAACCATTATTCGGCATTTTTTCGAGTTAGGTTAGATAATAAGGAAAGGAACTGGGGTCCTACTTCTGACACCAGGTTTAATTGCCTCCTCCGGGAGGGTCCAGCCAGCCTTAGGGTTGAGGACCAAGCTTAGCTTTTAGCTATTTTATTACGTTCTTTTACAGTTCTTTATTTCATTTCCCTTCACTAGTAAATTATCCACTCATCATGCCTTAAAAACGTGACCTACCATCCTATCTGACTCTTCCACGAACTTCTTTCCACATATATCACTTTCAGAAAACGTTTAGTTTGTACTTTATCTGACCACTTAGCTTTCAGCGTTCTTCTATAGCAGCGGTGGCCAAGCTTCTTGATAGTCCGAGCCATTTTTCAAAATTTTAAATTTTTCGCGAGCCGCAATTAAATACGTATTTAAAAGGCATGCAAAAAGGAAATAATTTTTTTTACAGAAATTATATTTATTGAAAAGATATGAATAAAATATCAAAATATGTGTATTGAATTTAAATATTAAAAATTAAACACATTTATTTTACTTCTCTTGATAATTATTCAAAATTTGGTGAATAATTGGTGACAGCATTTCTCAGTAATTCTTTGAGATGCTGGTTAGTTAATACTGATTGGTGTTTGGATTTCACGAATTTTAAAGTGGAATAAAATGATTCACATAAGTACGTTGTTCCGAATATTGAAATAATTCGACAAGCAGCCTTTTTTAATTCAGGATACTTCGATTCTCAAACAAATTTCCAAAATTCAATAATCGGCGTAGACTTATATTTTAATTGTAGAGCTTGATCTTCTTGCATCTCTATTAACTCTCCAGATGCCTTTTGGGTCATAATTATATTGGAAATGGGAAAATTACCTTGAAATATGTTAATTTCAAATGGACTTAGAAAAAAACCAAGAGACTATTTAAAATATTTCAAGTCTTGAAATTTATTTTCAAAAGCAAGTTTATCTGATCTTAATTTGGAATTTGGTGGATACTGATTCGAAAACTGAGGATGATTGGTTTCATGATGTCGACGTACATTGCTAGCTTTGTAATTTTGACCATAGAATTACAAATAACACACAAAGCTTTTCCGTTACTGTCAATAAAAAAGAAATTATCCTCTCACTTATTATTAAAACTTCTATTTTCTTGCTCGTATTTTCTTCTTTTATTTTCGTTCTCTGTCGTCATATTTTTAAAAGAACTGTAAAAAAATATGGAAATATAGAAAATACAAGTTTTGTGTTATTAAAATAATAAAAACACGTGTTATATACTACGAAACAAATTATAGTTAACTACGCGTGTTACATACTATGAAAAAAATTATGGTTAACTTATCAAAAATCCAGATTACAAATTATACCTGTAGCAAGAGTGATACAAATTGTTTCCTCCAGAGCACAATGTCAACTGTCGGTTGCAATCAAAGTTTACAAATTCAAAATCGGTCTGGAGTAGGTCAATTACGCCACTGTTTATGTTCGTTCGCGCAGTTTTCGATGAGTCATATCATTCTTAACTTGGACGGTAATGAAATTTGCTACAACGTTGCACTTAGTCTTTCATATTTGCTGTCAGTAATTTAAAAGACATTTTGAAACACATACAGATTAATAATCATTTCAAAAAAATATAATAACACAAAAATGGAAAGGGAACTCTGGTACACTTATCGAGAGCCACAAATAATCCTTCAAAGAGCCGCATGTGGCTCGCGAGCCACAGGTTGGCTACCCCTGTTCTATAGTCACATATCTCAAATTACTAAATTTATCTTCTTTCCGGTGTACCTGAATTCCAATTTTCAGATTCATAAATTGTTATCCTTTACACAGACAATTTTAGAAAGTTTTGAGTCACATTTTTAAAAACTATAAAATTTATCTTTTTCAAAGGTTCCTTTTATCTAGTAGTCCTATTCCAAGCCTGAGATGTTTCTTGCCTATGCCTTTGATAACAGCATGCTCACATTTAAATGAATGAAAGCACAAGTTAGTTAACTGAAGGTGCGTGTATACTCTCCTATTATTATTTTCGTATGCCAAGTACAACAAAAGACATGTACAACCAAATAACTATATCTATAGTTTCAAGCCATCTTCTGACAGCTGGTCCAGCTTGATGCAGTGTGAGAAGGCCTCCAGATAATCTTCTTGCTGGACAGTCCATCACAATGTGGTCAGCAATTTGTATACCACACAGTCACACAACGCATGTTCACGGAGACCCCGTTTATGCGTTGTTGCATTGCACACTCGGGTGACCCGTGCGAAATCTGTTCAATCGACACCAAAGACGCCTAGGCAAGTCAAACCCTGGAACACAGGTTGTCGTATCTTTTATAAGCTCACAATTGTCTGGGCTGTTGGCTTCCCACTCCTTTCTCCACTCTTCATACAAGTAAAAGTTGTTACGTTTGAGACTTGCTGTTTCCATATAGGCCAGGTCTCCTCGATTTTAAACGTGTGCGAGGAAGGTGAGGAAGGTATATATTCTCTTGAATAGCTGTTATGATACAAACCTGAAACTTGCGTGCTACAAAAAGCATTACTTTCCCCAGCATATCACCTCAATTGCAGTTAGCTGTTAGCATCAGCAGCGGGTAACAGTATTAAATAGTGAGAAAAGCTACTTACTGCATCTATTTGCTCGACACCTGCCTGAACCGCATTCCAGCAAGTTAACCAAAACGGAGATGGCACTGGGCCAAGATATTTCTCAATAAATCCCACCAGGTTGTCCATCTGGAACTATTTAGCCTTAAAACAGGTTCGTCAGTGTGAACGCGGATAGCCGAAGCAATTTAGCGTAGTTTCCCACAGCGTCCAGTATGCGAGTTGTGTACGTCATCTGGGCGTACTTCCCCGCATGCCTGAAGCCCAATTAAGTTCTGCGGTGGACGGAGGAAATATTAACGACGGCGATGGAGACCAGTCCGAAGGTATTTTAATAAGCGAGTTCCCGTGCCAGCATAGCGGATATGCGTCGCCGATGTATTTTACTATGATTCACAACGATTATTTTCACGCAGTAATGTTTGGTACTTAATGATTGTAATATCGTATTCCGTTTTAAACCACCGAAGTGGCTATGTACGAGCAGGTTTCAGTTCAAAACGTGGCTATACCAGTCATCCTGATTATTATTTTGACGTGTCCAGGTCAGAATGTTCTGTCCATTATACGATTTGACATTGGCGCGCCTTATATATGTAACGAAATTCTCCGTCTCTCTCTCTTCTATTTGGATTCGTTCCAAATATTATTACTACTAATTTTAACAATGAGACTGGAGTGTTCCGGTTTTTTATTACATATATGTGTATATAGATATGTGTTGAGATGGAGTTGTAAAACCGGACGTGGTGGAATAGCGGCAACGGTCTGAGCTCGCATTCGGGAGGACGCCAGTTCGAATCCCCATCCGCCTATCCAGATTTTCACCCCCTTGCACCCTCCTCCCATGAAAGAAAAAACACAGAAAAAGATTAAGAAACAAAAATTTTATTATTAACTTCACTGTTTGAATAATAACTTAAGGCGTCAAATTTGTTCAACACCTTGTCAATAAATTCAGTACTCTTAGTTAATAAGCAATAAGTGTTATGTATAATGCATGAAAAAGATACAGATGCACCTCCCTTAAAGTAATCCTGCCGGCGCCCATGGGGGGAGGGGGAGGGGGAAGAGGTAAATTTAAGTTAAAATTATATATTAAAATCATAAACCAATTTCTACATAGTCACCTTCAATGTTCTGGCGGCGTCTTCGCGATTGTTTACGTATTACTTGAGAAAAATATTTTATTTTAATCGATATTTTCACACGTCGAGAGTATAATTCATTTTCGGCAAGATCCCTGTTAACTGCAAGAAATTTACGTCATTTGTATTAGTGCACACCACAACAAATTGCCTTTCAAGTTTTAATAAATTTCTATTGACTTCATTCTTACTTCCTTTTATAAGAAATTTAGTAACAACATTGTTTCCACTTTTACTGAGTCCATACTGGTCAAACAAATAACATTACATGCTGAAAGGCTTAAATGTGTTGGTGCTTGATAACACGCGCCAATCAATACTTCAAACTCCGCTATATCTCTCTATTACTAGTCGAATACTTCAAACTGTAATTTAAATTTGAAGCATCCTCATCGATGAATACTGTAGGAGAATGAAGGCAACCGACCCTCTGTTGAGGGGCCTTTTTAGGACTTCCTTTGGCTGTCAAGTTTTTGGGGAGAAGCCAGGTGAAGAGGGGGTCTCATAGCATTGATTCAAGAAGCCCGTAGTAGGCAAAGGACTTCATTTCAACTGCTCCACGCTCAGGCTCCGTCACTGAAAGAAAAGAACCGCGCTCCTGAGACGAAAAAATATATAACCGCTAGCGAAAACGAGCTAAATTTCATAATCACTTATGTTAGATGCGTTTCATCTACTATGCAAATGGTTTCATGGGTTAGGTTTATAGCAAACTAGATTTTGGCCGCAGCTTTGTTCTTGTTATTAATCCCGAGAAGCAAACTACAAAGGGGACTGCAGAGATAATCGATTGCCTCCATTGTAAACAAATACACCACATCCGTGATGGATGCCGCATAGCGAAAATTTCTTAAATTTTTTCACTTGGTCCAGGCCGTCTTTCAACCTAACCACGATTTCTATGACTAAACGAAATTGTTTAGGTTGAAATGATCACTGTATCAATAATTTTTATGTTATTTCGCAGTTGCTCAGCCTTTCATATTTCGGCATGTTTAATTAAATTTCTAGCGATTTTTCCGCAAAGTATGAACGCAAAACGTAAAGAGGACATGTTAACGAAGCGACTAATGTAAATTTCAATGAGTTAGTACCCGTTTCGCGAAGGTTCCTGAAGTGGTGCAGTCCCCAATATAAATGTTATGAAAGAAGGTTGCTTTGTTCTAGCTTTCTTATGTCTGAGCTTGTAAGAATTCGTCTGTTGTATTTCTTGCTTACCCATGGCTCATGGTCGTCCTTGTCATAAAACCATAAATATGTTTCAATTCTTCTTCTTGGATCTGCTCTGTGTGCAATATAACAGATGCAGTAATTGAACGCTAGGGAAACCTGGATATGCACGAATTACTCTAAAAATAGGATGTTTTTTGATTACAGGATGGTCTTTTCGAATCATCTCTTAAATAAATAGGTTACTTCCTATTTATACAATCGCTTCACATTTATTCATAAGCTGTTAAACCTCGCTGTACGCTCCCATACACGTACAAACAATAGCCTGCCATTAACTTCACTTGCTTTTAGCATCCACTGTATTATAATATACATATTCACAGTTTACTTCATACTACTTACACTGTTTATATGATCGACATGAATACACCTCTCTATCGTTCCCACAGTATATTTCCAGTACACATTTACTATTCCACTTATTAAAATACGGACAACTTACCACCTTTTCCCACGCTCTCCATATTTTCTTGCAGTCTCTCCTCTCCAAAGATACAAATACTCACTTGGTTCTCGCACTCTGCGTACCAACTTAACAATAATTAAATCTCGTGAAACATATTCGTACATATCTCATTATGAAAACATACAGACTATACCTACCAAAAGGAAGATAGTAAAACAAGCACAGCCAAAGTTGAGTGTGACTGTTCCCATACAAGGTTTGTGAATGGTTTGATTTACGTTTTCCGTTTATTCTAATGTACTTTATTTCAGAAAACTGAAGAAATAATCAGATTTACGTAAAAGTGCGTGTTAACTAATCCAACCAATACAAAGAGCAAAAATACAACCGTATAAACGGAATTCTATTTTAAAATTATTCCAAAGAGCAAAACGGGAAGTCCATTATCACCAAAAGGCAAGGTTGTAAAAATAAATTTGTAGTATAAATTTGTAATGCCCAAACATTGAACAGTTGCAAAAACTAACGTAGGGAGAAAAAATTATTGGATTCGAACGTGCGACTCTTAAGTGGTATGAAAAAACTGATAAACCGGAATTTAAAAATTGAAATGAAACATGCTTTCTTGATTGATTTATGAAAGAACATAAATGGATTTAGAAAGATATCACATGTTCGCATCAAGCTTATATCATCCAAAGATTTGTGAATCCGAAAAAATTTAAATTATATGTTTCAGTGATTTTTTGTAAGAATGGATATTGTAATGCTACAAACTGGGAACAGAAGGGCAAAAAATCAAAGAAATGCGTATACTACGGCCCTACCACTGGTCTCATGTCAGAATGATTACTGACATATGCTGTTAGCAGTTTTCGGCTTAGATGTTGCAGCAAAGGACATCGATACAAGTTGACAGTGCATATAAAGTGAGCTGAATGATTATTGATGATAGACGAATCTGTATCCAACCACTGAAAAATAGTGTGGTGTAAATTGGCTGTTGTCCTTGAAAGACAATTAGGTCGGCTTGCAATGTCAGCGCTCTGTCGAGAACCTCGGAGCACTCGAGTCATCGGACCCAGGTCAGCGGATTTTTCGTGCCTGCCTGCAGCTGCGCAACATGCTGTTCCCCACCAATAGCGGACCCAAACATTAGGCTATTTGTTTCGTTAGACTGTATGATTTTATGTAACCTTGTTGCAGAATCTTGCTGAAAGCCTTCAAGTACTCAGATGATGCATCTCGCCTAGTGCTAAAGAGCATTTTGTTTCTTTTAACATGGATACATACCAGGTTACAAAAGCTTCCGGTATACGTGAGAAGGAAGATTCAAATAAATGGACTGTTCATATTACTTTTTAATATAACTTCCTACAGAAATCTTCATCTCTGACAAACAGTCGTCCAATAACGTCTGATTTAAGTTTTGAAACTAATAATTGTCACTCGTTGCAGCTCAGAACTGTGAAGGAAGACCTCAATTTTTACTAACGGTATTCAAGCGACAGGCAGTTTGGACGCACACATTGTGATAGAAGAGTCGACTCCTCTTTTCTTTATTGACGACCCAGAGCCAGGTTAGCATGACATTCTGCATTTACTGTTAAATTTCTTTACTTGAAGCCAATCAGTAAAATTGTTTAGTTGTAGGAAAAAATCTCTGTCATAATCTTTATTGCCGAATGTTACTTGTGATTGCAATCCAGCATAGCTGGATCCCGCAATCCCGCGGGATCCCGCATCATTAGACAGTCTGGCGGATCCCGCACAAAACTAAGCGGATCCACAATCCGCAAAATGCAGCGAAATCGCCTGTCAGTCTGCGTGACTCGCTGCCCCACTCGGTCTCTATCGGATGTATTGCACTGTTTGCCTGTACCCTTACAGTTCGCATTTGGCGCGTGTGAAAAACCGTTTGTTTTAATCAAACTTCGTCATTCGTAAGTAAATAGATCGACTTTTACGTATTCATTCAAACTTAAGTTTGTTTTGAGTACACATTTCTATAATTTGAGTTATTTTGTGTATTTAGCACGATTTTCTAACTATATAATAAGTATTTTTTACCTGTCGCACACATTATCTGAACTACACAGTTAAAGCTTTTTATTCACTGTTTCATTATTTCCATTTTCTGTATTTGCACATAAAGTAATTGTGACAACCTCCTGTATTTGCGGCCTAAATTTTATTATTCGTTGATACGAAAGTAATGTTATCGTAATTTTAACGATCGTATACCTATTTATTTAGCAGCTATCAAAAGGTAATTCTATATCCTCTTATTTACTGTTGTTTTGGCCGCCACCTCAATGCATTTGAAACACAAGTTCTTTGACGAAAGCCGCCTACTTACATGTGCCGCTCTGGTTTTTCGATTAATCCCTCTTGGGATGATTTGGTCAGTCGCCGAAATACAGTACATCATTTTTGAGTGAACAGCATGCGTCCTTTCAACTCCTTGTTATTATTTCGACTAAAAGCAAAAAAGTTATAATGAAATCTTCGCAGCTGTATCGCCAAATTGTGTTTTAAAAACACTATACTTTGACGGCTGCCTCCGCCGTCTTCCTCACGTGCGAAATTTCATGTTTTTTACAACGAAATCCAGAGATACCTCCGTGAGGACTTCACTCATATACCAAGAAAGACTCCTTTCTTACTTTAAAAAAAAATCCACTCTAAAAAAGTCGTTACGCCACTTAAAGTAAAACTGAAATACTTGACAGTTTACGTCTTGGTAAGTAGTTCTTTTATTTACAATTAATCAAGGAGTCAGGAGACATAATAAAAAATCCTACAAAAACAATTCTTGTAAAAATAAGTTAAGTCTCGTGCTTGTGCAATGACAAAAAGTTATGAGATCTTGTTCTACACTTTACAGAGTATATTCAGTTCTTTTTGTGAACTAGAATGCTTTCTCTCGGTGTTATGGAACGTTTATTTATATTTTTTTTTAAAAAAACCTCTGGTAACTTGTCCATTTTGCGTACCATGTTTTTAAACTGATTATCATTTTTGATTATTTATTTAAAAATTGGTTTAAATTTAAAAACAAAAATGTAAAACTACTAATGACACGCCAAATAATATCTATAGTGGTCTGGTTGCTGAGAGGTTAAAGTGTTTAATTAGGGAACGAAAGTTTCCAAGTTCGAATCCCAGTCTCGGCGGGTATTTTCACAGACCCTTAACCCGACTTTCACCTCTGGCACAGCTTACTGTGTAATGTGAAGTACGCCAGAACGTTTTCGTTGTTCGGATTCCATGTTAAACTGTAGTTCCCCTGTACCTGGTAGGGCTGCCGGGTTAGGTTAAGGCGGCTAGAACAGTGGCGGAATCATTATTATTTGGGATACTGTAGCTATAAGTATGACGTGTTTTGGGTATGATTGTCATAGTTTTCACTTCTGTCGATAGTCTCCAATCACTGTCATTAAAAAAAAACACCGTTTTAGATAAATTCTTTTGGCTTCGGTTACGCGCGATGTTTTCTTCAATAATCTCCCTGTCACCGAGCGTCCGCTGCGTGGATCATCAGAAGATTCTCATCCAGATTCAAAGAGCGTTGATCACTTTTTCATAGCTAATGTGCAGGAGAAGCATTACCGTACCCATTTTGAAGAGATGTTCCTGTTTTTCAGATATTGTACGACTTTCAATTATCAAGAACTTAATCACCCCACTAAATCCGTCAAACCGAGCGTGGTGGGTGAACGGTTAATGTTCTGGCCTCGCATTCTGGAGGACACGGGTTCGAATCCCCGTCCAGTTTTGGGTTTTCCATGGTTTCTCCAAATCACTCCAGGCGAATGCCGGGATGCTTCCTTTAAAAAGGCCATGGCCGAATTTCTTCCAGTTCCCATTCCCATCCAGCCTCTAATGACCTTAGCCGTCGACGAGGCGTAAAGCAATAAGTAAAAAAAAAAAAAAGGAAAGAAATCCGTCAAAAATGACGAGTTGAACGTTGTATTCTGACTACTCATTTCTTTGCAGTTACAAAACTAAATAGAATTGCCATTAAAGAAAGTGCATAATCTTGATTTCTTTTAATGTTCCACATATTTCTTACATTTTAACATTACGTTTGTGAAAATTGCAGCACCAAGGAGTCATGTCATTACAATGAATTTTATTTCGTAGAACTGTTCATGCACCTTAATCACAAGAATTCAACACTGTATCAAGCCGCCACTGGCTACAATCATAGCCTCTATACGTCGTGGATGGTAACTTCTAAGCCCGTCAGTATTGACTGGATAACAATTCATTTTTCGCAGTCTCCTAACTAAACAGAATTGTAATTAAATAACTCTTAATCACTTGAGTAAGTAATGATATAGTGTTTTAAATATATCAGCTCTAACTCGGTCCACTGCACGTTTGGATTCGAACGAAATAGAAACCTTTATTTATGGCTGGGTTTAAATTTATAGACGAAAAATATTGTGCAACTACAAAAACATATATAGATAACCTAAATTCCTAGATTGCTATAAAAGCGACAGCTATGGATAGAGAACAAAACATCTTTGGCCTTTATATCGTAAAGTCACAACGTTGCAGACACGATGACCAAGCTAGCCTTTTACTAGTATTGATAGTGTGTTCAGGTTATTTTTGGTCGTAAGCCTAGCACGCATGTACTTACGGGAAAGAACGCAACTAAAGGGTGCTAGTGTCTCAAATATTACCCTTAAAACATCCATCACTTACGTATTTCTGCGTGAAGTATATAAAGCCACAAACTTACTGATCATATCTGGGGGATGACGGTCTCCAAAAAAAAAAAAAAAAGGTAGTAAAGTCGATAGTACTGTTTGGATTTGCTGTCTCTAATCTCTTATACAGTCAAAATCCAATTACACCATAAGACACTAAAAGAATTTCTTCGGCTGATCCGCATTGCTTTGCTCTCAGTGAGGGGTGCTGCTACTGTTAGATTTGCGCAGTATACGTAGTCGGCGTGGTAAAGACGCTTGTTGTGATTTCACCGGACTGAGTCGTTTTGACCAAGACGTGTGATTCCGAGTACCTTAATCAAACCATATCTTCTGTTTGAAAGCTTGTCATAAAGTTCACTAGTTTGTTACCAAAAATTACGACTGAATGGGCAGACTAAATAAAGTATACGTCTTCCAAAAAAAGACCAAAACAGACGTAAACATCAGATCCAGAACTTACAGCTGATGTGAACACTTCGGCTCGAAATTTTCTATGGATTCCACAGAAATTTAGATACTAGATGTAGTTAAACAGGAATCTAGGACTTCTGAAAAGTGAATAGCAATACATTTAAGGCATTCGGGAGAACGTTATGGTATATGTATGGAGGAAAGAAAAGTAGGAGGTAGCCCTTGTCCCTGTAAACAGAGTTGTACGGAAGGCAGCGGGCAGGCAGGCGGATGGCGCTCGCATTCCTGGCCGGCGCCAGAGGTTCGGCTCGGAATCCGGCCAGGTGAGCGAGGTGAGAGTAGTTTTTGCCGGCGGCTGCAGGGACGACCCCGACGATGATATCTGCACTCCTGGCGCCACGTCGCTGACCCCATTGGCGACTCCACACATCACTACGAGCATCAGGGTCACGGGTACACTGGACTTTACACAGTTAACAGTCCGTCAAAACAAGAGAACTCATTTTTTTTATGTCGGAGGTAATATCAGTGGATGTTTACTTATCTGTCGGACCGTGCATATTAAATCGCCGCCATACAGTCAATAAACGGGAAGGGACAACGGGCACAGGTTCAATCCCATGGACCCTCCGTGTCGACCGTCCTGACTATGTTTTATAGGCGACAAGTTGTTACCCACGACTACGCACATTTATTGGATATAACAAACTGCTAGTTTCTTAAGTCGTATTCCTGATTGCGAAAGAAACAAAGCCTGAGTGACCGATATATCATTAAAGAGACTTACACTCACTATCCGTCTGCCTGCCACCGTTCCGTTAGTTTTCAAAATTTCATGACAAAATATGTAATTTATCCCTAAAAAAGTATCTTGTGTCCTGTATAATAATACATAGTATTTCCTTGTCAAATTTCATCAAGCTCGGTGTAGTCGTTCTGTCGCGGAAAACGTATTAAACAAACAGAGAGACAGAGTTACTTTCTCATTGATAACGTCAGTGTATATTGATACTTACTACAGAGAACAGATCTTGCAGAATTCACAGAGGGATGGCGACGTGTACGCTCCACGTCCACAACAAGACAAGACCACTCAGTATTCCTACTCTCAGCATAATTCTTTGTAAAGTTCTTCAGAAATAGTCATCATTGAGTATTATATGGAAAAAGTCACATTAGGGGCATGTCTGATGAATTATTACTTTGTTATTCTTTTCCTTTTCCTCATTGAAGACAAACGAGATTTTTTTTACAGTATTTGCAATGAAGGTATGTTTAGTATGAACAAAGTCTTTCACGGAGGAATTCTCAGTAAAAGGGTATAGAGCCGCAATCAGACTGTGGAGAACTTTCTACGGCCATCTTGTGTTTGTAAAGTTGGTGTCTTTGAGCAGTCAACTTGCAATTTGATCACAATTTCCACACTCAAACTACTACCACAATACAATCTTACGAATACTTATATAATGTTAGCGTTCTTCCATTGATGAAAACAATTCCAGTTCATGCAAGACCCAACTGCGACATTTCTGTTGTACTGTTGCACTAGTACCTTGCTGCCACTATACCCTAGACCAGTGGTTCCCAATTAGTGGTAAGGGTACCCCCAGGGGTACGTGAGGTTTCTTCAGGGGGTACGCGTGGTAGTCTCTTGGCTAAGGTGATCACTAAAATAATTGAAAAAAAAATCCACTTTTATCAGCCAAAAGAAACATTACTATCACCCAAATATATTTTAAGATAAACTGTGTTTGTGTCAATTATATTATTGTAATCCTGTGGTTGTGAGAAGCACTCTACTGGGATGAACGAATTCATGTATTTATCATTTCAGCTGTAAGGGGTACGCGCGGTTGAGCTCCTCCTTGCAGTGGTACTCGGGAAAAAATAATTGGGAACCACTGCCCTAGACCAGGCGTCTCCAAACTACGGCCCGAGGGCCACATCCGGCCCGCGGACAGATTTTGTCCGGCCCGCGGAGAGCTATCATACATTTTTAAACGTTGCGTACTTTTTCGGATTTTTTTTTCATCAGTGGACTCTTACCACCGGCAACAATGATAATATGGTTTTGGCCCTCGGAACTTACTGGAGTAATCAGTATGGCCCTAAGGCTGGAAAGTTTGGAGACCCCTGCCCTAGACTAATAACAGACTTACACTCGTCTTACTCGCCTAGTAAGCTGATCTCCTGTTGCAACAGTCACTGTTTCGAGATCGGCCCAGATCTTGGTGTTTTCACTTACGTGTAGTATAAGCTTTGTATTAACCTTAAAACTAACTAACTTAGTTCACAACCCAAAGGAGGCTACTAAGGCTTTGTGGACGGCCAGTTTCTTTCCTCTGGGAGTTACAGTTTAACTTGAACAACCTGGCGTAGCTCATAGGATCAAACACAAGGCTTAAAACAATTTCTAGTCCCCCCTCCTCCTCCCGCCAGGGTTTGATCTCGGGACCGGACATCGAAATTTTGAAAACAAACGCCTACGAGCAGATGCAAACGCGGAACGATAATTTTCTCTGTATCTATATTCCAATAAAACTGTCATTACCTTCGATTTAATTCCAATCTAGATTAAATTTGAGGGACATACGCGCTATGAACATCACTGCGCGTGACGGGAAGCGTAACAGTTTGAACAACTACTGCTTCTTCTTTGATCAAGCACTGTGTCATCTGTCACGTAATTCCTTGATTAGGTTTCCACATTAAACAGCAGGTCCCTGTACCGGGTAGGACTACAGGACTAGGTTAAGGCAGCTAAGACAGGAGCGGCATACGCAGCTAATAGAAACCCTGTCATCGGGTCAATTACGACCACACGGAATTATTATTATATAGTTACTTATTGCCGAATAATAAATATTTCGGATTCGAAAATCTAAAGATCTCTTCTGAAATACACGTGTTCCTAAAGTCATGGGATATCTACTAAAATCGTGCAGGACCTTCTTTAGCCCGACCTGATGTGACGCTGACTCAATAAGTCGTCTGAAGTCCCATGTAGAAATATTCAGCGACGCTTTATCTACAGACGTCCATAATTGCCAAAGTGTTGCCGGTGCAGGACGTTGGATAAACTGACCTTTCAAACATGTTCGGCAAATCGTTAGCTGACCAGAATGTGCCTCAAACCAATCGTTAACGATTTTGACACGGTGACATGGTGCATTGTCGTCCCCAGTCAATACCACGTAAACACAGCCCATTTCCGCCACCGGCATGCACAGTGCCTTCCACACAACCTGGTCCACGGCCTTGTGAGAGCTTACCATCAGCTCTTACCAACTTGCATCGTGGCTTGTCTGACCACGCAACCTTTTCCCAGGCCTCAAGCATCGAACCGATATGTTCAAGAGCTCAGGAAAGGTGCTGCAGTCGATGGCGTTTTGTTAGCAGAAGCATTCGCGTCTGTCTTCTGTTGCCATATCCCATCAACGCTAAATTTCATTGCACTGTCCGCACAGACACGTCTGTCGTACATCAGAAATGAAATGCGCCAAGCGACTGCGTTCGAAGTCTCTTCTTAATTCATGTCGTGCGGCTATAATTATGTCAGGAAACCTTTTACACCACTCACGAGAGTACAAATGACAAACCCGATACTGCATGCCATATTTCTTCCGCGGTGCTAGCGTCATCTTCCTATCCTAACACTTTTGTCACTTGAACGTATTTCGTGATACGTTTTTACTTTTGCCAGTCAACTATTTTATTGAAACAATTTCACTACACAAAGTAAAAAAATTTCGTCTTCAAGTGACATTATCGAAAGTTACTAAAAGATAGCCATGTTCCTCAATTTTAATCAATAAATTAAACATGTATAACAAATTATGTTGCTACTGTAATTGATTTTACAAAGTTTTTTTCCCCAAAAGTGTATCGCTTCATTTCGTGAACTACTTCCGTGGTATTTCTGTTGAAATGTACCGGTATCTCCAATGTTACTATTTTATCAGATCATTGTTTTAATTGAAATTATAACAAAAAATACCTTCCACTTACAGTTACAGTTTTCTGTACTTCCTACCTATTATTCGTCAACTTTGATTTCGTGTTGTAGCAGCATTTTCTTGTTCTGGAATCGTGGTCGGCTCGAACTGTGCCCACTGCGCTGTACCGTTTTCAATCAAGCCGGTATATACTGACTATGTTTACATGACGAGTTTACATCGTTGTGTGCAAATGCTGTGAGACTCGTATAAACATAATCGATATAGCGGCGTGCTAGAAACCAGTTCTGCGCAGTGCATTGGTTTGGAAGATAGATTGAATAACGAATGAACAAATAAGAAAATAATTTTGCAACTCGAAAATAAAGATGAAATAGCTAAGGTCAAGAACAGTGTAAATAAATGGAGATTGCCGCGAAAGGTAAGTAGAAGATAATTTAATTTCAGTTAACACAGTGTTCTGATACAACAAATAAGTAGGCCTACTGTGTACCTACATTTCATCAGAAAGATTAGTATGTTTCACAAAATGAAGGGAAACGCGTTCGAAAAATAAAAAAGAAGTTAAATAGATTAACTCTATTTTTTTAATTTTTTTATAAAATCATTAATTTTAGCTTTAATACTGAAGTACGTAGCGTAAACACTAGCCTTTCTAGACGGAGATCGCCATCACAAGTGTAAAATAAACACGACAGCACCAGCTTATTACACTGAACTTTTTATAGGCATATTACAGCCTATCTTTTAAGAAACAGTGACTTTTGTTGTAACACAATATTTTTTCTAAAGTATTTAATGTAAGATATTTTTTTCTTTTAGTTGATGATTTTTTTATGTTCTGGCAACAATTTAAGAAAGTTTGATTTTATTTTCTTCCAACAGGAGACAAGCATTATTATGATCCCGTGTCGTTGGAACCCGTAGTTATCATCTACTCCACTATTGGTTACTCTAGCCCTGGTTTTACTGACTTGTCACGAGTCTGTTCTGCAAAACTGATCTGTCACTGATCCAAAACACTTCTAATTCCCTTTCTCAAAGGCCATAGTTATTTATTTGCGCGGGCGGAAACAGCAGGTCTCGATTTTAGCTTACGAAATATGCAGACTTCGTATTAGTGTTTCTTATTTTATTCCATTTGAGAAAAATGTATTTATGAGAGGTAAACGTTCTAACTACGTAGCTGCATCCAAAAAGGTCAGAGGGGAATGCAATCGTAGCAGTAACACTGACATCAAAGTTTTAAATTTCTCTCCTCAACTGCAAGACAGTTTTCGTGCATTCACAAAAAATGTTGAATCTTTAACTCTTATTCTAATCCAAAACCGATTTCTGTCCTCACCATTTTCCTCGTGATACGGGCGCTTACAGCTGATTTTTAGTTCATCCAAACCAACTAGAGCATACGTTCCATTTCTAACATATTCACAACCCACTGTTACGAATTCGCGGGACCGACTGCTGCGATGAAGGGGGTTATGTAATGATATTTCTAAAGAGGCAACATTATCAAGCCGGAACCTTAAGGACTATTTCTGGGTATTATATCACTGAAACAAAACATCTCACAAGGTAAAATGTGTTGCAACTTCGGCCTCTTTGAATCACTGGTATTATTAGCCAGAAACGGATGAGGAAGATTCTATACAACGCTTTAGCCTCCCCCCCCCCACCAAAAAAAAAAACCATAAAAAAATCTAATGCAAATAAATGAGATTGTAGCGTTGTAATTTCGAAAGAATAATAGTGTCTTATGAAAATGTAATTCATTAAGCAAACGAGGAAACCATTATAAATTCTCGTATATCAGGTTAATGTTTCCATTCAGCATGGTAATAAATAAAAAGAAATGTAGGAAAAATAAGTTTCTAACTGTGACCATTTTGAAGCTAAATGTCATTAAAACTGGGAAGCTATAGAGAGGAGGTTGTCACAAGGTTATTAAATTTCGAAGTACCCGGCGTTAAATAACTTCAATAGTTGCAATGAATAAATGAATGGCAAGAACTACCATATCGGTGTAATTGTAGCGACGCAATAAAACAACAACATTTTTGTGACTGATTGTATTGACTGATGAATGAGTAACGACAGAGACAAGTCTAATTGTGGGTAAGTGATGATTCAGAATTAATTGGTTTGGCATCAAATGAGAGAACCTTGGCTCTCTGAATAACAAATTAGTCAGCAGTAGAACACTGCATCGAGCGTGGTGGGTGAGCGGTTACGTTCTGGCCTCGCATTCGGAAGGACGCAGGTTCGAATCACCGTCATATTTCCACAAATCATTCCTGGCGAATGTAGGGATCGTTTCTCCAAATAACAATGGGTGAGTTTTTTCCTGTTCCTTGTCCTCAATTCTTTCTTGCCTCTAATTACCTCCTCGTTGATGAAGCGTAAAAACAGAAAAAAAGAAGGCGTAGGACACTGCAATGACCGCTACCCTCATTCCTTCCAGAGTGAAGGAATTCGTGTCGCGCCGATTCGCTTGCATTCGGCATCGCTATGAGGAAGAGCAATAGGATTTGTGAATGAGAGCATTTCCTTGGCACGGTAGACATCGAAGCTCAAACAATACTAATGGGCATATCTGGAGTTTGTAAGCAGCAATACAGCAGAAATGTCAACAAAATATGAAACCGAGCGTGGTGGTCGAGCGGTAACGATCTGGCCTTGCATTCGGAAGGATGCGGGTTCGAATCCCTATTGAGATTCAGATTTCGGTTTTCCATGTTTTTCCCGAAATCACTCAAGGCTAATGCTGGGATGGTTCCTTCAAAATACCACGGTCGCATTCCTTATAGTTCCTTGAACCAATTCATTTTCCGCTTCTTCTTAGCTCGACGTCGACGAGGAACAAAGCCATAAGGAGGCATCGAAACACTGAGAACCTTCACAGTACAGACTGGGAAACTGGTAGGTCATGTCGATAAGCGAGTCGTCTTGAAATTGGAGTAGTTCAGCAGGACAAATGGGTCGAACTGAGAATGAAAAATATGTAGTTTCGTGTAGAAAGTTGGTTGGATGGAAACGTCTATACAAACAGGATAAATGGAAGAACTTATGTTAGCAGAAGTTGAACAGTAGTTGCTGAATAGAAGAATGTCGGCAGGATAAAATAAGCAAAACTTACGTTCAATAAAAGGAGAAACCTGTTGACGGCCAACAGTAATAGCTTTATGTTGAGGATAAAGATTGATAAAAACGTCTGTATTGAGTGAAACCTGGAGCATAGGGACTCGAGGTAAGTCTCAGGTAGGGAAGTGATACGATGAGCTGAAGAAAAATGATGATTGTGAAAAATATTGTAAATAGACGACGCAGCTATTTGCACACACAACTGAGGACCATTTCTACAGTATTTCGTATAACATCGAAATCGACTTTATTATTTTTATTGGAAATATTGGGATTTTTGGGTGAATATTCAGTTTCTAAGACGTTCAGTTACACATCGAGACGACTCGGTAGGCACGTGTTGTAGCGTCGACAGAGGTTTTTTGTCCATCAAACCATTGATGTACTGAGTACGAAATCCTGATCGCTGCTGTCAGAAAAAATCTCCCTTAGAATTTCAAAACCCTCATTATGAGTTAAGAAACATCTTTAGCCGTTCTCATCAGTTAGCTTAGACTACCAGTGTATCATTAACTGCCAGAGTCTGATAGATTTTTACCTCCCTTATCATTATGGAAACTTAGATTCGACGCTAGTCCTTGTAGCGACTGTATCATGCATATTCTAGAGATCTATAAAACAAGGCTTACCAGTTAAACGTCTTCAATCCATAGTTAGAATTAGTTGGCTCTCCAATTACACCTGCTATTATCTTGCCAAAATCTAATAATTACAAAGAACGGTTGCCGTACCGGAAATTAAACTGATTGTGTTAGAGTATCTATTTTTTTAATCAACGTCGAGATCATTTTTAGTGAGCGTCCGTAATTTTTTTGTTGTTGAAGTTTTCCTGTTTTTCAAGGGCGGTGACACCCTGAGACACCTCTCCACCCTTGTAACGTTGTGCGACGTCGCAAGTAGGTGAAGGAACGGGAAGGAATTCGGCCATAGCCTTTTGATGTAACCATCCGGCATTCGCCTGGTATGATTTGGGGAAACCAGGGAAAACCGAAATTTGTGTGATCGAAAGGGGATTTTAACCAGCATCCCTGCCGAATGCGAGACCAGAACGTCAGAACAAATAGCACCAAGTTGAGAGGTTCGATTCGATCTTCGCAGAAGACAAAAGACGAAGAGAAAGAGTTAGAAATCCTTTAAGTTGATCCTCTAAACGCCCGTAACCACAGCCAACCCGTAATCAAACCATTCGGCACCTTACCTCAGTGTGGAATTGCTGCAATCTGCATCTGAAGACTGTTAATGATTATGAATGGTTTAATTAACTTTAATCTTACAACTGTTATATCTAAATTCATACGTAATAATACTCACAAAGTAAGTGTCTGTAAAGATGGAAGTAGGATATCTGTATATCGCCAAGCGCGGCCTATGTATACCCTGTGCGTGCCTGCCCGCTACCCGCGCGGCTCATATGTCAAGACAGCAGTAACCCACTTACTGCCTCCTTATTTGCGAAGGCCCCTCTCCTCTCCTTCCTCCGGCCCTCCACCCTCTCAAAGGGAAAAAAGCGACCAATCTCCGAACAGAGTTTACGATCAGAATTATTGGCGAGGGAGATGTAGTCATAAAGAGAGAAGACTTCACATATCGCACGTCGTATGAATTTGAATAGTTTCTGCAGGTCGTCCGATCTGTTCCCGAAATGGTTCCTCTGTAGAAATCACAGTTTCTCGAAGTGTTCATCAATGAAGGTGGTAAATTCTCACCTTCTCAATTTTTTTAGATCTCCATCATTATTCCTCAGTTATTTTTACCTTTATTGCTCTTTCTAATTGTTTCCATTCCGTTTTGGAATTACTAGTTGGATCCTATTTGATCCGTTCCAGATTTCTACAGTTTCTTTCCTCTTCAAAGTCATTCTAGATTCTTATTTAACAGCATTTTGTTATGGTCTCGTAATAAATCTACGTCATTTTTCGACGCAAATTTTGTGAATCATTTACAAATATTTCATAAACATTTTTTAGGATTTTTTAAAATCTACATTTAGTTTGTTGTGAAATATTTTGCCCCAGACTTTAAGTAAACGCAGCGGTTTAAAAATTTAGTGATAATGTTAAGATGAAACTATTACGAAACTGGTATCGAATTAAAAAAAAAATAAACAAGAAATGCAGCTATCGTTTACAGAAATAAATGAATAAATACTTTCAGAGGTTACACGAAATACTTTACTCAGATTCTGAATATTAGCTTTGGAATTTTCTTGATCACTTGATGAAATTAACGCATTCAAGGCTTTATGATAGGTTAATATTATTTCTATAAGGTGTTTTTTTTTTATCACAAGCCATTATCTCCCTTCATACCGAACCAAAATCGATAAATGAGGTATCATTTTAAAGCATGAGATATCCACTTTTGCGAAATCATATTTTAAGAAACTAATTTCAAAATTTGACTCTTAAAGGGCAAATATCAATATTTATGAAATGCGTTTTTTGTGTCTCGAGCCATTTATCTCCCTGGATATCTAACCGAAATCGATAAATGAAGTAGGATTATGAAGAGTAATGTCTCCGCTTTGGTGACATCACATATTAAGAAAGGTTTTTTTGGAATTCAACCCTTAAATGAAAAAAGTATCAATGGTTCTAAAACCCATTTTTGTGTCACGAGCAATTTAGCTCCGTTAATATCTAACCGAAATAGATAAATCAGGTATCATTATTAAGATTAAGGTCTCCGCTGTGGTTATATCATAATTTAAAAAAACGATATTTTTTCTGAATTTAACCATTAAAGGGCAAAAATATCTGTATTTCTAAAATGCGTTTTTTCTGTCACGAGTCATTTTTATTCCTTGATAATTAAACAAAATTTATAAACGAGGCTTTTAAAGACTAAGGTCTTCGGTTTCGTTACACCATATTTTAAGAAAGGAATTTTTAAAAATTTGACCCTTAAAGGGCAAAAGAATTAATATTTCTACAACACATTTTTTTCTGTCACGAGCCATTTATATTCCTTGATACCTAACCGAAATAGATAAATGAGGTATGGTATTAAAGTATCTGCTTTCGTCACATCATATTTTAGGAAAGAACTTTCTCCAAATTCAACCCTTAAGGGGCAAAAATATCATCATTTCAAAAACTATTTTTTTTTTACCTCGCATGATGCCTAACCGAAAGCGATAAATGAGGTATCATTTTAAATATCAAGGTATCCGCTTTGGTCCCACCATATCTTATATAAGGATTTTTTTTTTGTTTTTTTTTTTTTTTTTGTTTTTGTTTTGAATTCGACCCTTAAAGGGCAAATGTACCAATATTATTTCTACAATGTTTTTTATTTATTTTTTTATTACGAGCCATTTATCTGCTTCGATATCTAACTAAATTTGATAAATAACATGTCGTTTTAATACAATAAGTAGTTTTTCAGATATTTCTTTCTGTTACGGAAACATTTTGGTTTTCGTATACAATTCCAATGTAAACATTTTATTCGTTAAAAATTTTCTCACAGGCTATGATAACAGCAACACATATCACGGAGATGTTAATATGCTGTGTGTATTTTGTTCAGGTTGGTTGTATTCTGTTAAGTTCAGTGACAGTTTGTCGAACATACAGTGTGTTTTAAATTTTCCTAACTGTTTTTTAATTTGTTGGAAGTATTTTGATGCGTACCTATAACACTAAACAAATAAATATTTGCTACAAAAGTGCGGTTCCGCTTTTCATTAGCTATATTGCAAGCATTCAACCCCATTATTCATCGTATTTTATTCGCGAAATTTTCGCACGGGTTGGCTAGTAATAAACAAAAATGTGTAAGAAAATTCACACTGCAATTTTTTACACAATTGCTGCTATCATATCCCTATCGCTTTTTATTATGTTAACTGAGATAAATTTTCAGCAATGTTTGGTTGTTAATTAACTGACTCCAAGTTCAGGTATAATTGATATATGGTAAACTACATTGAAAATTGTCGCATTTCACGAAAAGCTCTGACGACAACACAACACACGAACATAGGTACGTTGCAAAGTAAACTATAAATATTTTTTCACTAAAGGACGTTTATCGCACGTCGCCTCGGGAGTGGCTGTTTACGCTGCAGAGAGCGAACTGTCCATCCATCCGGCTCGGGCCTAGGAGACTGGTGCTAGACACTTGGTTTGATATTCAATAGTGGAAGAAATTTCATCGTACCGTGCTTAGCCAAACATTTCTCGAATTAAATTACCGTATTGCGTCTTGATTCAAATAAGAGTTCCCTCTGCAGTGGATATGTAATGAAGGCATACCACACTACTGATAGTGACTGGTCCTTTGGGAAAGGGACTTGAATTGGAGGGAACCGATATATATATATATATATTTTTTTTTTTTTTGCTGTTATCAGGACTGCCTCATATTACGGAAATACCTCAACTAAAATGCAGGAAATTCTAGTATGCCGACGATCTGACTATTACTTTCCAGGATAGAAATTTCCAGATTTATGAAGATACTCTCTGAGTCTTAACCAGCTCTCCACATTCTTCTCTAAGTGGATACTAAAACCTTATCTGACAGAGTCTTGTTGCTTCCACCTTTCAAACCAATTCGCCTATGTCAGAATAAGACCAACCTTCGGACCCCTTGGAAGACTATCCCAAGTATCTGGGAGTTACCTTGGATCGAGTCCTCAGTTTTTATCTGCATTTATCTAACATGCAGAGAAAGTGAAGACCCGTGTGAACCTTGTGAAGAAACTGGCTTGTACGTCATGGGGTGCAGGTGCCCACGTTCTTCTAGAAGCAGTCATTGGCTTGGCATTCTCCGCAGCAGATACTGTTGCTCAACATGGCTTGGTAGTGCTCATACTGCCAAAGTATACATCCAGCTTAGCGCTGCTATTAGAACAGTGAGTGATGTCATTAGGTCTACGTCTACCCCAGTGTCCTGGCTGCCAGTACTTTCCAACATTCCTCCACCACATTTGAGAAGAAAATTGAGATTGCTTAGATTTTGGAAGGAATGGAGGAAAACATGATTCCTTTGCCTAGTGACCTCCTACACCTGCCTCGCACACTATTAAAATCAAGGAGACCTGCCTACATGGAAGCAGCCAAGCTTAGAATTAACCACTTTAACATGTATAAAGAGCGGAGAAAGGAGTGGGAAGCCAACAGCCCACACAACTGTGGACTTGTAAAAGATCCGACAACCTGTGTTCCAGGGTTTGACTTGCCTAGACGTCTTCCGTGTCAACTGAATAGATTTCGCACAGGTCACGGAGTGTGCAATGCAACCGCACATAAGAAGGCTCTCCGTGAAGAAGCGATGTTTGACTGTGGTAGTATCCAAACCACTGATCACGTTGTGATTGACTGTCCAGCAAGAAGACTATCTGGAGGCCTGCTCACAAGCTGCGAGAAGATGGCTTGAATCCCTAGATATAGTTATCTGATTAACATGATTTTTTATTTGTATTTGGCATACGATAATAATAATAATAATAATAATAATAATAATAATAATAATAACAGTAATAATTACTCGTTCGTGTGGTTGGTTCGGCGGGTGACGGCAAATGGCCCAGCGGCCACCCCAGATCAGCTTGACTATCTACAGGCGCGTTCTCACGGCGCATCCATCGGCGCGTGGTAGGGAATGCCTTTCATCTTTGCAGCATATGCTAGCAGGACGGCGCTCCTCGATCCACAGCTATGCGGTAAAAGATGAAAGGCGCGTACTGCCCACTACGCGCCGCGGGAACGCGCCATACGAAGCCACCCCCGACGCTCCTTGCTACCGTCCCCGCGTTTCCAAAGCTGTCCAGCAAGCAGGAACATTTGCTTTCCGTCCAGTGCAGCCTCCGTTTACCAATTCGAAGCCACTCCAAGTTTTTTCCCTCTCGTTGATTGGTATGAAACAGATTTATAAACCATAGGAGTCGCCTGTTTTGGTCATGGAATAAGCTGGCTGCGTCTCCTCCTGTTACCATACATGCGAAAACTTTGGAAATCCATGTTGCTTCTTAGCATCTGGTGGTACCCAATGTTTTCCCACGTCGCGGCATGTCACCAATAAAATTATCTCCCACGACGCTTCCTGGCAGTTTGGTAAACTTCCTTCTAAGTGTCTAAGCCATTACTGGTTCTTGAAAAATGGTATCAGAAATTGGATCTTTGATGATATAACACCTTCACACTAGCTGCCTCTTTCATTGTTCATCACTGAAAATATGGAAGCAGTTTCCTCCAATGCACTACCTGCTCATTACTACCTGAAGACTTAATGAAATACGTGTTTTCTAAAGAACGCCAGATTCACTTTTCAAACCGTGTCTAAAGAAATAAATTCGTGTGCTCTTGCAACACTTTTGATTTTTCATGTATTCCGCCTCTGTCACGACTGAACTTACAGTTCAACGTGAAATCCGTACCACGGAATAATCTGGAGTAGTTCATATGATCAAACATAACTCTTAAAAATTCCTGGCCAAATCGGAATTTGAACCCAGCGCTTCGTTTTTTTTAAGACAATCGCCTTAACCGTTGAGCCACCAGAACATATGTAGTTAATTGAACGTTGGGACCTGGCATTCGGAAAGATGCCTGTTCGGTTTCTGATCGGGTAACCCTATTTTAGATTTACCATGATTTCTCGAAATTACTTCAGGCGAATGACGTGAACTTCTTTCAAAAAAATCCTTCCCGTCCTTATAACCACTCTCTTTTGACTCTAATGCCCTCGATGTCGACAAGTTCTAAGGCCGTACATTATTGGACGAAATGCCGAGATTAACACATGTCAATGATCAATAAGACGAACTCTTATTTTCAGTGAAAGACACTTTTATACATGGTTTCACATTATTTTGCGGCAGAGTATGCTCCCATAAACCACAGATTAAAAATAAACTTCTCGTTATTATTTTCCTAATTAAAAGCCCACCAGCATTAAAAACCCGGAAAGCTCTTAATAACTGATCAATAACCACAAATGATGACTTGATTTATGATGTGGTTGGCATCTGCATTGTTACACTCCTTCAGTGCTATCACAGTGACATGTGCTGACACTATATCGACGTCCCTGTCCTGTCCCGCCGGGAGAAAAAAAAAAAAAAAAAAAAAAAAAAAAAAAATTGAGTGGTTGTTCACAGTTGAATAATGAAAATTTGCCAAGGCGATGTAACACAAATTCTAACTTCTATTGTTTTGCCGTTAGAAATTTGTCAGTTCACATAAACTAATTATTAAAACCATGGAAAAAACACTCATCGTAACAGGAAAACTTTACTTTTCGCTTCTTTCTTTGTAATCGAATTCCTTTAAAATTTTAAATAATGTTCAACGTTACTGGTGACGCCTGGAAGCTGGTCCCATTCCGTAGAAACTGATTTTTGGTTGCGTCGGAAAAATTTAAAAGCGGCAATTTCGCTGGTGACGGTAAAGCAGCACCATGCTGAAGGTTCGTCAGCAATGACTTCATGGCATATGTTCCATCCTGATTACGGTTTATGGGAGGTTTTCATTAATCATCTAGATGCCACAAAAGTCATGCTGTTAAGAAATAGCATATTTTATCATGGAAGCAACACGATTGGCATACAGATTGCTATATTGATGATCTTACCTTATGGAAGGAAAAAGTAACTGTATTTCAGTTTTTTTCAGGTAGTTTAAAATCTCCGGTCGGAATTTTAAGGCCTCTTTACTTGTTTTCATATCTGACAAAGTTTAGTCTCGTTAATGAGGAATACTCTAGGAGAGTAGTTTCTCAAATGGTGGTCCGCGGAACCCTGGGGTTCCGTGGAAGGGTCACTAGGGTTCCGTGTTCCGTCCGCGAATTAAATAAAATGTTCATTGAACGGAGTCATAACCGCGCCGTGAGAAGGCCATCATGGTTCTGTTTCCGTTTGTGATGACTTACCGAAGCGAGACTGGTTTTTCAGCTTACGCTTATAAAAATGGGGATCCGCCAAAAAATGTAAGATCAATTATAAATTTTGGAGCCGCTGCTCTAGGACGTTCCGCGATTCGGATTCTGCATAAAAGCGAGGTCCCGTTTGCCCAGTAGTATTATCGGGTTAGCTTAGGTAGGCACGACAGCTTCGGATACTGGCCACTGTGTGATCGTCAGTTCAAGTCCAGCAAGGGGACTGTTTGTACTGTACTTCTCCTTACTTTTGTAGTTAAAAAAGCTTTGAAATGATATCAGGATACATAGTAACAGTTTAAAGTATATCCATTGGAGCTGGCTCCTTGGCTTAATCTTCCAAATACTAAAACAACGTTAGTCTACCCATTAATAAGCTCAGAACCAATATTGACAATCCTCTTATGAAGATATCCAAATTGGTCATTAGAGATGGAAGTGGATTTGGGACCATGAAAGGAGCAGGCAAAAATTAATAATTCGGCATTCCCTTTTAGTAACTGACGGCTGCCATGTTGCTATTCAAAACCCATCTATAGTAGCCTTTCGCAACCTCTTTCAACGGCGGACCCAGTAAGGTATTTGTAAACGATTAGTTCCTGTCTCATTTATCTTTAGGAAATAAACTTTTTTCAAAGCAACATTCTTCTTAATAAACATCCTTTATACATCAAAATCTTGAACATGGCAGCGTCAACAGCAACGGTATTTCTTCAATTGTACAATGATAACACAGCCAAACCTGTTGCAAATATTCAATGAATTTATTGACCGGTTTCGACCCGCCTTAAGGGAGTCTTCTTCAGTGTTTTTAGATTTATGTAATATATTTTAAATAGTTTCTGAAGAAGACTCCCTTAAGGCGGGTCGAAACCGGTCAATAAATTCATTGAATATTTGCAACAGGTTGGCTGTGTTATCATTGTACACTTTATACATCATACAATACATATAATCACATTCCTAGACCTATAATTACTTCAGTTGTCTTTCGACTTGCTCGTCTCTTCTCTTTTTCAACTAAACCTCCATAATAATTTCTCTGAACCACTCCACAGATCATTGCACCTCATTCTTATTTGTTTTCCATAGATATTACTTCATAACATTTTTCGTAACAACTGAAAAAACAATTAACTGGGTAATATTTTCTATTTTAAATAATATTAAATTAAATAAAAAATATACCTTCATATGTTTTCCAAGACAACCCCTTAGAGATTTTACCACGATCGCCAAAGACCCCTCATTAATAATCTACTATATAATTTCGTAAGGTCATCACTCACCTCGATAGCTATTGGCTGGAGAATGGTGTCAGCCTTCACTCGCAAGACAGCGACCAGAGATACCATTAGTAGAAATTCGTGGTTATGTTCACAATTTAATAGTTAGGCAATTTCTACTGAATTAATGGCAA
Organism: Vandiemenella viatica; assembly: GCA_031002005.1. Lineage (NCBI taxonomy): Eukaryota > Metazoa > Arthropoda > Insecta > Orthoptera > Morabidae > Vandiemenella > Vandiemenella viatica. The sequence continues at coordinate 188,130,080 of JARYHS010008074.1, read as the reverse complement.
CAATACATTAATTAAGTTTGTTTTTCGTTGCGTTTCATAGTTAAAAAAATACTGATAAATTTTGCGGCTGAAAAAATGTTGATCTGCTTTTCAGTAACATGTTGCTAATGAAAGCAACTAAAAAAAACTTTAAAAAAATTAAATTACTCATGGTTTCTACTGTAACCATAAATGTCAATTGTCATTCCGGCTTAGCATAAATTTCAATTTAATTAAAACTGTCACTAATGTTGTTGCTTGACCAAATTTTATGCATTACGGTTTATGTGCTTTTCAGATATTTTACTGACCACTTTTGTAGATGTCCATTATTCATGTTCACCTTACGTGAGTTATTAGGTTATTTTAAGTGGACATCAGACCGAATCAACTATTCTGGCAATCCATTTCTTCAGAGATGCTCAACTGTATAATAATATGGGTTAAGGTCTATGGCCAATACATATACTGTGACCAATGATTACATAATAAGTGCCCACTTTCAATGAAAAACAACGTAATGCTTTCGATACAAACAGGAATTTTTTAAATTTTGCAGAGTAAACTTTAAGGGTTAAATATAAGTCAGGTTTTTATTTAAGCAAGTTCGAGCCTATGACCTTTGAAACAATTATACGATTGCGCTATCGTCGCTGTTCGTGTTACCTCTATTAATGCTTCTGACTTCTTCAGGCTCAAGAGATTTTATTCATCCTGAAACACAGGTCAAATTTATATCTGGTCAAATCAGATCATCCTGTCATAATCTTTCATCCTAAAAACTGGAACTTATCTAGACCCACGACGATACGCTAAAAACGGTCACGGGCTTACATTAGTTATTATAGTAATAGTAATAATTGGGAACTGGCTACTCTAGAACTGTCATTTGATAGCTCGACTTGCATTTCACACATTGTGGTCGCAGTTCGTGTATGCTCACGCCGTCATTTATGCTTTCGTAATTGTTAATTTTATTTTTTCCGTAGACCCCATAGGATAGGTTCGTGGACCGCAGTTAGGGAAACACTGATTTATAGGATTCGAAGGCACATTACCCGACAAAACCTGACAGGTGAGGTTAGGGGTAGCATCTGATGTCCACGAAGGCAATAATGGTGTAACTAACTACTCAGCCATAAAAAATCGTATTTGCTAGTAAACTGTTGCTGATTAATTTGAGTGTGACCTTAGAGAGTGCCTCCCCAGTTGTAACCGCCGAGAGTTACTGCCAGCTGTGGAGCTGTCGGCACGTGTACGCAGTGAAAGTCTTGTCCGGATTCGGGTCGCCGGTAGCGCCGCGGCGGACACGCGCCGCTGGAATCATACAGCGTTCCAAGAACCTCTGACGTCAGCGCAGAGCAGACCCGTTCCTCGGAGGCCCCCCTCCGAATCGCAATGAGTCCCGCTCCGCTCATGTTGTAGTCGAGGCTTGTTCGCGCGCAGGAGACTTTCCTGTCTGACTAAGCTTTGGCAGACTCTGTGAAACGATTGTCCAGGCTGCAGTTGTTCCTTTAACACTAGAGCACAAACACATGTTTCACCGTGACATAACAACAGTTAAAGCTTTTAGAAATTAAGTACATCGCAGTTAAAGAGGCACTGTGAATCTGAAGCGTTCCCAGCTACTTCATGCGTAGTGATTCTTTTTTTAATGTGCAAGAACGGAGAGGCAGAAGTTGTCTACAATACTGAAAATAATGAGGCGTTCAAAATGAAAAGGTCACCTACGCAACTAGTTGCAAGACATACCGCACACAGATTTAATAGAATGTGTTGCCTAATTTAACTGAAAATCAAAATAATACAAAACAAATGACATAAATCAATTAATATGTCAAAGACGTATAATTCATGTGGATTTAGCAACTTGGGCACAGAACTCTAAATGGCGTCACAACGATTTTTTCTTCTTCTTTTGGCTCTTCGTCTCGTCAACATAGAGGCCATTAGGGATAGGAAAGGACTGCGGGCAAGTAATGCTAAGCAATACTGCCATGACCTTTCGAAAGAACTATCCCGACATTTGCCTAGGATTATTTCGGGAATAATAGACAACCGACATCTATGAGGATGAACGAGGATTTGAACCCGCTCACCAAAATCAATTTAGGTAAGAAGTCGGAGTAACACTATTTTTCTTGGAAGATAGAAAATGGAGAAGGAAGGTGAGCTTTCCGTGTAGCTCCTGCACATTCGTTTGTGTAATCTACGTATGGGTGTTGAGTATGCAACTAAAAATAAATACGGCTTAAAATACGATGCTTTTCTGCAAGGAAACCAAGTAAATTATCAAGCTTGACATCTGTCAACTGTGTCGTTCATGTAAGCTTGGTTTAAGACGGATTCCGTTAGGGTTTAAAATTTAACACTATTCTTTAATTCATGGTCCAATAACTACAAATTATATTTCGTGACTCTTTTGGTCAAGCATAAGGAACTGAAAATTTTTATCACCGCTTGAACTGTGCAACTTCCAGCAAAACTTCTGACCAGATATCCCTTCCGTGGCGTTTTTCTACTTTCACATCGTTTACAGAAAGAACAATTTATCGCGCTTAGCTGGTTTCCTCGGCATGTTTATTAACCTGTGTTCTCTTTCGGTGGGCTTGATTGTAGTACAGTAAAGCAGGTCATGGTTGTCTGCAAGTCTCAGAATCTTCACAGACAGTAAAAACATCACATCACGCTCCTTCGCAGGCGGCCTTCATCTAGGACGTGACTCACGTAGTGGTTGTGAATGATGTCATTCGTGTTCTCCTTCTCAGACTGCGCCCATCTCAAAACGTGTTCCTCACCTGGTCGCAAGACTTCCATTTTGAGATAGAAATGTTAGGTGTGACATGAAATTCTGAGCTTGGAATTATACCCAAGATTCAGTGAATGAAAGTGCTGGTCGTGCTCTCAAAGCCTGAGAGATTCCTGTTCTGACTTGCATTTTTCAAGTTCAAACTTCCGGTTCGGAGATTCACAAACCGGTAAATCACTAACATGATCCTCTCCATCTATTTTACGTATTTTATACATCTGTGCCAGAATTTCTCCATTTTATATAAATAACTTCAACAGATGCCAAATACTGCTTTTGGACATTTACATATAGAAATAACACACAACTTATATTTACCACTCTTTAGTGCAAAGTTGGATCAAATACTACCTATCAATAAGCAGCAATTTATCACGGTTTTTCAAACATTACAGCTTACACGGAGTTCATAAAAGCCATAAACGCTGAAAACTTCTTCTTAGAGAAATCAAAAAAATGAAATTAAAATAATTGCTTTTTTTGTGAGCTGATGTTGCAACACATTACAAAGAAACCTAAAATCTTATACATTATTTCTTCTTCTGCAGTTTATTCCGATAATCATGGCATACTCTAATGTAACGAGTCAAAAATAACTTTATAAATATATACGCTGACGCCGCATGAAAACAACATAGTTCTGTTGCTAAAATTATCTGAAAGTTTTGCCTGGATATATCATTATCCCACTTCTATCAGGTAATAATTGATAAACATTTCTGAAAATGTGCGCAAAAAAGTCTTAAGAAATCTCCAAAACTAGAAGAAGTCTTCAAACCTCGAAACTGAAATATTTAACTGTCCAAACGATTCATTATTTTCGAATAAGGGTAAAGAAGTTTAATGCAGTATTAACATTATTTCAACCATATTATGCCAAAAATGAAATTTCTCCCTCATAAATCTTGTTTTTCTAAAGCGACTCATAAACGAGCGTGGTGCGTGATCGGTTAACGTTCTGGCCTCGCATCCGGGAGGATGCCGGTTCGAATCCCCGTCCGGGCATTCAGATTTGGGTTTTCCATGGATTCCACAAATCCCTCCAGGCGAATGCCGGGATGCTTCCTTCAAAAAGGCCATGGCCGAATTCTTTCCCGTTCCTTGATCCCAGTCCCATCCCGCCTCTAATGACCTCGACGTCGGCAAGGTGTAAAGCCATAATTAAAAAAAAACTAGAACACAAAAAGGTTTTTTTCGCAAAATAACTGTCAGAAATTATAAGAAACCTCTCATCTCACATGTTTGATAATTTGGTCAGCTAAAGTCTTTTTTGTATCAATTAAAAGATTATTACGCTAGCGTATTTGCGTGATTGAAGTAAAACGTCTTGTAAAACTTTTTGTGGTTTTCTCGACGCGACATGAAAACTCTTAAAGCGAAGTTGAATTCATCTCTTTCATCTGAGAACCTATGAATGCCAAAATGCAAACAGGATAATAACTGCTGAAACGGGACGATTTTTATCAGAATTATTAAGTGCAGTCCGTTTATTAGGCCACAATATTTAAACTGAGATAGGAAAAGTTCCCTTGTGTAAACAGAAGATTCCTGTAAAAACGAAGAAAAGTTTTGATTAGCACAATAAGGATGCTTGCCTTTAAATTTGTAATCCTTTCGATCATATATCAGTCTTTTTGTCCTTGGCAGCGGTTACCTGTAGACGCTGTAATGATCAGTCAGTGTAGATCGTGACATTCCGGCAGGTGCTGACGTAGTCCCCGGCACGGTCAGAACTGCCTCAGGCATGTCCGGCTATTCAACACGTCGGCCTCGGCAGGCCGCAGGACGCTGCCCTGCACCGGACAGATGTGTAATATGACTTCCCTCCTCAAGTACTACATGTTACGCAAACAGAGAAACAAATTTGCACAAAATTTTGCATGGTTAGCAGAAAGTTAGAAACACTCACTGTAATATATTTAGATCGTTCTTAATGACCTTTACGTCTATAAGACGATAAACCCAAGGTAAGGAAAAAGAGGAGAGCTTGTGTTTTTTTCTTTTTTTGGCTTAAAGGTTTAGTTCTATTCCCCTTCAATCTTTTCAACAACGACGAGGTCATGAGAAAAAAAGTGGCTGTCGTCGTATGTAGCAGTTTTGTTACTATTCGTGATTTTTTTTAAAAAATTTTATGGCATTCGGATATTCTCCATACAACCAGCATCATTGCAATATAAGATTTAACATCAGTATATATATATATATATATATATATACATGGATTGGCAGTAAAATACATTGCACTGGTAACACTGTTTTGTATCAGTGGATACATGGATTAATAACACCATGAGATTGAAGTAGGAGTATAAAGAATTACATCCCTGATAATACATCTTCAAGTTAACATAACATTGAAATATAATAGTTGATATTTAGCTTCAAGATAAAACATTCACATTTTAACACGAGGTGTTAATTTACAAACATATTACAATTAGGTTTTCAGTTTTATTTGAGAATTTTGATTTTTCAAACTAAAGATAAATCGGCTGAAAAATTGTTGGTTGTTGTCACGGACATGACTATAATAAATTATGCTGCATTAACCAGCTTTGAGTGATTAATGTGACGTTATTGAAGAATAGAATAATATAATAGCTTAACAGTAAAGGCTGGCTATACACTGTGGTATGACACAAGCCACATTAACATAATAATGAAATAATGAGTTGTCAGGGCAACGCAACGAGACATGCATTACGCAGGCTTAGCGTAATATTTCACGGTGTTGGACTGAATTTTCGGAGAAATGAGGTTGGCGGCCACTTAGCCTGTTGCGGCGAGCTCGAAGGATTTCCATTCAGACAGGAGTGTACACACAATAGGACGTGGATAGCGACACCTTGCATGTTTGAAAAGGCAGACCTCTCACCGCTCTTAGGGAGGAAAAAGGGAGGGGGGGGGGGCGACCACGGGTCTGTGCATTGACTTCCGTGACGGGAAAGATTTACGTAAAACTGCGACAGCATTAAGTTGGAGTGGCCAATCGCAGATTCGGCACTGTCAAGACACGCCAAACTAGAGATGCTATAAGTACTTAGACTGAGAGAAAAGGAATTCCGACGTATTCAGCCAACCAGATCAAAGAAAAGATGTTTTGAATCTGAAAGTGTTTAGAGGGCACATGATTTACCAAATAGCATGATAGCTGATAAATACAGGGTTACTACAAAAGAATCATTCACTTTCAAAACCCAATTTATTCAAAGGTATTATACTTACAAATATGATTTTTTTTTTAATGGCATTTGGCAACGGAGGCCATACAGCCAGCTCAATGTAATTATAATTGCTTTCAGTGTACGGACGCCACAGGACGGACAGGACATTCACACAGACACACAACACTTAACATCCATGCCCGCGGCCGGATTCGAACCGGCGGCAAATATGATTGATATATGAAAATAACCACAATATATCCAAAATTTTACACCAGGAGCCGTGGCAGCACTAGTTCAAGTTTGTACACCAGGTGCCGTGGCAGCACTAGTTCAGTATCCGTAACGAATTCGGTTCAGTCTCTCCCGAAATGAAGGCTTCTTCCTTTGTGGACACATTAAGTACATTGTTTACGTTCCCCCACTACCAAAAACGATAGAAATGCTGTATAAACGGATCAGTGATGCAGTGATGAACATCACGCGATCACGCTACAAAATGAGTGGATTGAATTGAACTACCGCCTAGACATGTGTCGTGTGACCAAGGGGGCACATATAGAACATTTTTATAGTAAGCATAAAACTTGGTTATTTTCATATATCAATCATAGTTTAAATCGGGTTTTGCAAGTGAATGATTCTTGTGTACTAACCCTATAGTTACGATTTTATGTATAATGTTGTTCCATGTCCTCCTATGGGGAGAGAGGCGAGAACTGCAAGGAAGCACATTCGACCATGACAGTGGCGCCCAGGAAGGGTAGCACCTACACGAGGTTTTAAATGCAAGGGAGGGAAGATTCTCGAAGTCTTTCGTCTCGGTTGTTCGTGCCTTCACTTGTACCTGGCCACGAGATTGACCAAAAGTGGCAGCATATCATGCGACCGGATATCGTTGATTAAAATCTTTATACCAAGTCACAGGATGACTTACATAAATTCAGTGAGACGGGAGCCTACGGTCTCAGAGGTTGCTGACTACGTCACAGCCGACCAGACGGTAAAAACTTTGCCCAATTTTCTACAACGGTGTTTGCACTACCAACAATTCATGTTACTGCCCAACTAACACCCTAAGCAAATAACTTTGTCCGATAAGAGTCTCTAATCTTCGAACTATGAGAAATTTGATGTGGTATTTGTGTATCGAAGTTTAATTTGGTTTCTTCTGTGAGTGATGCAGATGACATTAACTTTCAATGAGTAATTCCGTGTCCTGCTTCAAATTATGAATGTTTATTTTTTGTAAAAAAGAAAGTATCCGAACGGTATGTAACGATTTTTGCCTTTTATTATTTAATTACGTAATTTTAATGGTCATTGATGTAGGACAAATGTGTTGCTTGGATATAATTTTGATTGTTTATTGACCCTAAAATTAAATTCACCTTATGTGTGTGGGTCATGTTTTCTAAAGAATATATTGTCAGGTTGTGACATGGTTTAATCCTACACCTGTTAGACATAATTTCAAGAACCCTTTTTAATCATTAATTTAAATAATATATTATAAAAAATAAATTATTAATAATTGACATTAATTAGGGAGGTATACCGTGTCACTTCAACAACGTGGCGGGATAAAATAGAAATGGAGATGAAGACTCTTCATCATTGAATAATGGAAACTGAAAGAAGTTTTAGTAGTCAAGGTACCTTGTCCAAATGTTCAACACACGCGTGCTGCAGTGATGAAAGCTCCAATTACGATAGACACCCCTACATGTGTGTTACAGACAAAAATGTACAAAACAACTGCAACACCAAAATTAAACCAACCGTGTACTAGTGACACGGTGAAAGAATAAAATCTAACAATGCAACTTCGTTTACTGTGAACTAACTAGCATCAAAGTAGACTTATATCACTTCTGATATCACTCTCATAACTCATGTTTTCCGTAACCACAAGGCCTTGTGTTGATTAGACGTTAGATAGTTCCAACCAGCTGATGACAGTATCTATTCTCTCTGGATTCCTTTCAACCTTTCAATTCGAAATCAACCACGTTGTCTAACTTTCTCCCACCTACGGCAAGGAAAGCAAAATCTGCTGAATGTATTTTTACGTCGGTATGGCTAGCGTCTTACCTAATTATCAATTATTTAAAACACGATTTACCATGAAATTAACAGCTAGACATGGCGGGCGGAGAATATGCATGACCCTTCATTTACGTTAAGCGTCAAATGAAAGCAACGGTAAATTTTTACGCCAAGCTTTCGCCGTAATAGATGTGGAAACCTTTTCTATAACCATTCTCTCTCTCTCGCGGCTTGTCCGAGGACTAGGTCATCACAGCCAGTAGGGCATTGCGCTTATGGGGACGTCGCTTAATTAAGCAAGGTTTTTTTCTTAAATTTGGACCCCTTTGGTGAAATCTGGTAAGTTTGAAGACTTTTTTCTTGTTTTAGTTTTGTTGCTCTTTGAAGGGTGGCATTCCGAAATAAAATGTTCACATGAAATTTTTATCGACCCTGCCTCCCTTTAAATGAGATTTGGGGAGATTTTGCTGGACCCCCACATTTTTTGAGCCACGTAATTAATGGATGCCCCAAGATGAAAGAGAATAAAATGCTCGTATACTTTGACGTTATATAGAAAAATATTAGCAGTCACTAAAGAATGGAAGCGAGTCAGAAAGTTCATTGATAACGTTTCCTCTCATTTCTCCACACTCTTATACAGTTATTGTAATAGGCTCTGAACTTTTTGGTGTAATAATAACAACCTAGCGATAAATGCATTTACGTGAAGTTGAGCTAAAATAATGATATTGGAAGTGGCATTGTGGAGATGGTTGAGGAAAGACTTCGGAGAAAAGGAAATTCATTCATTTTTAACGAAATAAACTGTCCGGTATTGTTACGGAAATTTTAGGTCATTTCCAATAGTTTTCGTGGTGATTATGAAGACACCGTCCCGGCATTTGCATGGAGTTATTTGGGGCACAATGAAAACAAAAATTTGTACTCCGGCTCTGGGAATGGAACTTCCATCTTGTAGATTGTCAGGCCCAGATGTTACATCGCAGATACATAAAATATCCTACAATGGACAGTGATGCCTGCACTAATACAGACTGACTTTCTTGGTACGTGTGTAGACTACTTGTGTCCTTAAACACAACTTTCTTGCTAAGTGGGTCGTATATCCCTGCATGGATAAGATTTTAATATTGTGTTTGTCGCTTGTTTTTGTGTGTTCGTTGCTACCCTCGTGATCAGTTTACTAATCCTTTACTATTTTCGCTGCCTAAAAGCGTCTCCCTTTTGATTAATATCGTTATATACCTATATTTCCCTTCATATGAACGGTCGACTTACATGGACGCTATAATTAAAAAGTGTTGCTAGAACGAAAGAGGTCGTGCTTTCTTTTTGGAGCACGTCCCGGCTCGAAAACACTTTCTTATACGTGGATACGGCTAACAGTCCCCTTACGGGGCCTCGGACAGTGAGTGAGCTTTCCAAACGGGGAATGTATTCGTTCGTTGCGTGTTGCCCCCAGCAATTGCCGTAAAGTCCCTGTCGAGAATCTGAGTTATGAGTCAGCGTTTCCTCGAAAGGAAATCGGGTCCAGCACTTCACTGCAGTCTCCGCAGCTGTGTCATCGGAAGGAATGCGATTGGTCAGATCGCTCAAACCATTAGTCGACTGCTCAACGATCTCGATTGGGTACTACATTGTCTTCTTTCGTCTAATAACGCGTTCAAAGGTTTGAATCGCAATTAAAATAGGAACTAAAACTGTAGGAATGAAAGGCAAGAAGAAGCGGGTGTATCATATATTATTACAGCTCAGATCATTCATTGTTAACCCCTGTCGGCTAAGTGTCATGGATGCGTTTTTATCTTAGGTTCTTATTTAAGTGTAAGGTTCACAATTAGAAAGTATTATTAGAATTCTACCGAATGAACTGCCATAGAAACAGACCAATATCTAAATAAATAACGAACTGCAGAAATATATACAATAATTGACTATACCAAAAGATTACCGCGTTGAACTTAATGTATTCGCACAGTTATAGGCGCTAACTACACTCCCAAGTCACCAATAACAACCGTCTTATAAGATTTTATCCAACCCCACCTCCCAATTGATCGAATACAGTTTCTCGTTGACATATAAACTTTGTGTAACATCATTAGTTGTACATACCGGTATCGAGGCAATCTTTTGCGTTTCAATCCACTCCACTGTTGTTTGTAAGTTATCAAATCTGAAAATATTTTCCCAGCGGTCGTTTTGTCTTTATTTTTCTGCAATTCTACTGAACACTTCATCAGTAGAATTAAGTTTTGTCGTTCTTCTGAATTATCAATCTTCAAATGCTTCATTACTCCAGCTTTTAGTCCGCACACATATAAAGTTCCGCGTAAAGTGTTATCAAATTCGTGCGGGAGAAGACGCTAAGGTAATCACAGAACTTGTATCGGCAAGGGCAGAAAAGCGGAACCTTAGCTCCGCCAATCCCAATATTTGTTTCCGGTCCGGAGCGCTGAACTAATTACCTTTTACGTTTTTACTACCCTCTATCAAAAAGTGCCAATATTTTGCGAATCATCGCTTCGAGGCGATCTACGAGTAATACTGTTGCATCGTTCGGTAGTTTGTCAATGAAAATCAGGCATTTCAGACGCTCTATCCAACGGGATGGGTAGCGTCCAAAAAACTACGTGCTCCATTTTGGCCTCCTGTGAACCGCTCCCCCCTCCCCTCCACGTAGACCTACGTGGTTTTTGCCTCTACCCCTCCACGTAGAACGTAGCTTTTTACCTTTTTGATATCAGAAGAAATTGTGTGCTATTTTCTCTTGTCAGACTATAGTAGATAATTAAATGTAAATAAATATTAACATGCTGTTGTGTGTTCTGTACCTCATTTTAACTGTGAAAAATAATATGAATGGGCAGCTACGTGGCCTACTGGGAACTCCTTCCCTCCCCCTCCCATACGAAGCTCAGCGTAGCTTTCCAGCCACCCTCCGCCCCCCACCCACCCCTTAGACCGAGTCACATATTTTATGGATGTTCCCGAAGGATTAGGAGAGGAGTGCCCATTGCCGAAACAGAATCGTCTCCTGTCAATGTATTATATTAGTTAGTAATTTACTATGGATCAACCGAGCGGGGCGGTGTAACGGTTAGCGTTCTCGCCTCGCATTCGGGAGGACGGCGGTTCGAATCCCCGTCCGGGCATCCAGATTTGGGTTTTCCATGGTTTCCCCAAATCACTCCAGGCAAATGCCGGGATGCTTCCTTCAAAAGGCCATGGCCGAATTTCTTCCCATTCCTTGCCCCCATCCTTGCCCCCCCATCCTTGCCCCCCATCCTTTCCCGTCTCTAAAGACCTCGATGTTAAAAAGAGACGTAAAGCAGTTACAAAAAAAAACAAAAAACAAAAAAAAAAAAAACAAAAAAAAAAAACAAAAAAAAAAAAACCAATGGATTATCTGTATAACATACCGTACTACTTTATACTTACGATTCTTGTGTTGTAAATATATTCCTTTTTCCGACAACGGCGGTTTCATTTATTGACAGCGCTACAACCAACAGGTGTAATTGACAGTGAGCTCGGCAATCAAACTAATCTCAAATCCTTTTACGATCTCAAATGGCTCGGGTAATTATGGGGATAAAATGTCTTCTCTTTAACTCTCAGCCATATAAATTAGCCTAGTTGCGTCACTTAAGGACTGTGCGCTAGATATCCAAATTACTAATGACTACCTGAAGCTGAATGCTGTCACAGATTGACGAACAACGGTTACTTGGGTAGAAATATTTTTTTCACTGTTCTTGTTTTTTATCCACCCCTACCGTACGTAAACGCCTCAGTTCCTTAACATAACTTAATATGTTCCTTTCTTAGTCGGCATTTTGTCTCTGCCCCCTCCCCACTTTCTTTCTCTATTTACGTCAATCGTGCATGCAAGTCGTACTATAGTAGTTAGTATGGTAGACAAATAATTCAGTATTAGGTTTGTCCTCAAATACGTAGGCCTATATGACAGTGGGAATCTGTTTCAGAAGAATAGCTGATGGGACTGAGCGTGGTGGGTGAGCGGTAAAGCTCTGGCCTCGCATTCGGGGGGACGCGGGTTCAAACCCCGTGGGCATCCAGATTTGGGTTTTCTATGGTTTCCCAAAATCACTCCAAGCGAATGCCGGAATACTTCCTTCAAAAAGCCATGACCGAACTCCATCCCGTTCCTTGCCCCCAATCCTTTATCCACACACTTGTGGATACAGTAAAGAAACATTATGTGGAATACATCTAGTTTCTTATTAAGTAATTATAAGTATACTCACAGAATATACAGTAATTGTACTGTAACTTAATAAAAATATGTGTTATCAGAGTTTTGAATGGACGAGAACAATCACAGTACTCGTAGCACGACCACGACCAAACTTCTCGTGAAATTATCATACTCGATTTAACATTTACTTTGTCATTTACGAATATCGGGAAACTAAAATCAGACATTATACCCCAAGTGATGCTGTTAGTATTTTTATTGTTGCTTTAGCGCATATCGACTGCATAGCACCATCCTGTATTTTTTTTTAAGTGTATAGTTTTTACTGCCGTGAGATCCTTGTAACTAGTTCGGCTCGCCTTGGCGACGGAATTTTATCTCCACATTTACCGCATCCGTAGCGGAATTTATTCTAACGGTGGAACGGATGTGTCGCTATCTGTCTGCAGAATGCGTAATTTGCGTTCTGTGTAATGAAGCTTTACACAGAACAGGAGAAAGTAATAAAACACCCATAATTACTGGCAGAGCCACATTTAGGATCTGTAGGCCAGTAGGCTATAACTGTGGTGCGGGCCCTTATATATATATATATAAGGTGATGCCTGTTGTAGTTGTGTTGATGAAATTAAACACCCTCAGCAAAAGCCCGCGTAATAACAAACTCGTAAGTTTTAATAACAACATGAAAGAGTATGTCTACTTATTAAGATAAAACAAACGATAAAAGATGATTTAGATCATCAAACCACGAAATAGAGAAAGATTAAAAATAATACTGATTATTCACACATACATATCAACAGGAAGGCAGCGACTGAACTGTGTTTAGACAGCTCTCCTCTGATCAGAGCCTTCCCATGCCACACCGAACGATCGAGATTCCTGAATGCTGAAATAAAATTTTAAAAGTAATAAAAAGTGACTTAAAACAACAAAGTAAATGATACTAATTTAAAAGTAGAGTTAACATTGAATTCTAAATACACATGGGCTGGAGAGCATACGGAAGAAATTCCATAGTTTTTAAATCTAACATGCCAGTACATCTTAAAAAACAGGTATTTGAACAATGTGTATTACCAGCCCTCACATATGCCTGCCAGACTTGGACCCTAAATAGTCACACGAAGCAAAAACTGAGAACTGCCCAGCGAAGTATGGAAAGAGCAATGCTAGGGTTTACAAGAAGAGACAGGAAAAGGGCCGTGCACATTCGTTCAATAACTAAAGTAACAGACATCTTAAAAAGAGTCATGACCCAAAAATAGCAATGGGCCGGTCATATTGCTCGCAAAAGAGATGAAAGATGGACTACGGTAGTGCTGGATTGGATACCGAGATACCTGAAAAGAGCAAGAGGAAGACCCCCGGATCGATGGGATAAGAATATACGTCGAGTTACAGGCGTGAACTGGAAGAGGGTGGCTCAAGATCGATCAGCCTGGATAGAACTACAACAAAACTATGTAGAATTAAATTCTAATATATAGCTCATTAGACTTAAAGAGGCTACATCCTGAAAAATAGGATCGATATAGCTGCAATAGTAAATAAATAATAAATATATTTCAAAGTTGTTTACTTTTCGTCGTAGGTGCACTGAAATGTTATTTTACAGTACACCCGTATTTAAAAGGAATGAACTGCGCCTGCGCGTACATTTTTTCGGTTTTCAGGAGTTTTTAAGGACTTTCGGTGGTTAAACCGTTTCGTACTTTCCTTGGGCATGCTTTTCTTATGTGATGCTGGCCACTAGGCTATAGGTTAGGTAGCGTAAGCCTAAATGCTGCCCTCATTACTGCTGTTTCTAAAATATATAAGGACTGACAAGACGAACGTGTAACAAGTACATGTTGGTGTGAAACCAGCCATCTGGATTAAACTTTTGTCGGTGATTACCAGAAATAATGTAAGCGATTCTTTGTCACATTACGGTATTAGCTCAACTCTGAACAAACTCCGTAACAACAGGTTTATGTAACTGTTAAAAAGAGAAAATAAGGCAATTTTGGGACAACGTATTGGTCCCAGCAATCCTTCGAAAAGTAAACGCTGGCAAAATATACAGCAAATATCTTTTACTAGCCTCGTACCCGCGACTTCGTACGCGTGGATTAAGAATTTTTTTGCCAGAATTAAATATAGTAAGTTGTTGGTAACGAAGGATTAGTCCCAAACAATATCGAGTCGGCATAATACGACAGGAAAGCTATCGCTATATCATTCTACCGTCGAACCTGCCTCTTGAAGAGAATTAATTTCCAACATATTTCTGCCACTATTCGATAAGATCTCAAAATTTCGTGACTACAACTGTTATCCATACTGGAAAAAATATCGTGCCCTTCATACACATTTCCTTATAAAATTACATCACAACGATATAGCCATTTAGTCGTCAAAACGTAACAAAAAGACAGAGACTTACTTCCGTATTTATAATAATATTACTGTGGTTCACACTTACACACTGACTGCGAACAAAACCTGAGGGATCATTATAACGTAAAAGAGTATACACCTACAACATTGCAAGAATACCTACGATTTGCCTCGCATTGCACCCCTAACTTTCTAATATCTACGGTTTAACATTCAATCCGAATAACCTACGGCCCAGGCCTGACTCTTACGATGAAAAACAATTTTTAAAAATCTTATCCCGGACGGAGATTCGAACCGGAGACCATGACGTTCGTAAGCCAGCGCTTTATCCACTCAGCTGCCAGGCCACTACGCGGAAACTCGGTACGGAGTCGTCCATATCCAAAGTGTCTGTCTACCGCCATATTTCGAAGTTATGAGACAAATGTGTTATTTATACAGACAATTTTTCAACCAAATGTAGACAGTATTTTTCTCCTTGTTTCAAAGGATAAGTGTGCAAAGTTTCATCGAGAACGGATAAAAACTGTGGATTTGTATGAAGAACAAACAAACCAACAAACCAACAAACAAACAAACAAACATACATTCATCTTTATATATAAAGATATTCATATGTCTAGTCTATAATTCTATTATTAAATATATTCCTCAGTTTAGCTGGCGTGATTTGGCCTGCGTATAAGGAATAGGCCTATCATTATACCAAGAATTTAATATTTCTTGCTGCTTGTAAATTATTGTTGCTTTGCTGTTGATCTCCTCAGGTACACGAGGTAGGTACCAGAAGTATTCCCTTCAGATTTTTAATAATTTTCCTATATTTTACAGTAAACTAAAATTTTCGGACGAAGCTATTTATGAGATGAAATGGCCTCCTAAACTCTGCAGAGAAATCTGTCTTTCAATGGTCTAAATCTTGAGGCGAAGATTACTGTGACTCGTAGTTAGCATATGGTGGTAGATTTCAATAAGTATTTAAAAGTTGGGTGTGGCATTATTAATCGGAGAGACCTAGGAAAGTCTGGTTTCTACAGTCTGAGTTTTTAACTGTCTCTTTATCCGCCTCTGTCGTCGCTCAACGTAAGTCGTAGCTTTTACGTGGAATGAAAACTACTAGCATTCCTAATGCCATTGGTCTATAAAAGTGTTTGCACTAGGATCTACCACTCAGTCAGATCCACTTCTACGTAATTAAAATCGTAAAGTAACTTGTGCTCGGGTTATAAACTTCCCATTGGAACAAAAATATCATACCGTATACGCAGGCCCGCCGTAAGCGGGCGTGCAACGCGTGCGCCGCACGCGGGCGGCACATCGAGGGGGGGCGGCAAAACGAGCGATCGACAGTCGCCACTCCATTGTCGCCGAGACGAAATTTGCAGCGTATTATGTAAGGGGCGACCTTTTTTTTTTTTTTTTAGCTCAACAGCTGCTTCGGGCGGCCGGCGACAATGGGGGCGGCAAATAATGTTTGAAGGGGCGGCAATCTCACAGTTTTCTGACCCGGTTCGGAAATTTCCTAAATCCACCACTGGCTAGTTAGACAGGGGGCGGCATAATCGGTATTGCACGCGGGCGCTTAAACAGCTAGCGGCGGGCCTGCGTATACGGTATGAAAGAATGTCGACCAAACAGAAATCAAAGACAGGAAAATGTGAAGTTAAGTGGAGAATCGATAAAACGCTTTAACCGTGGATCAGTCGAATGAAATTTTTTACACGTAGAAGAAGAACGAAAACATCTTTAATTTATACTACGCCAATAACAACTGATCTATAACAAAACAAAAAACAACAACAAAAAACCAAAAAAAAACACAAAAAACAAAACAAAAAACAAAAACACACAAACTTACTCCATTATATTTTTCGATTATTCAAGTATAAGTTGATATTTTTTTTACCTAACTTTATCCCGTAGATTCCAGCCTAGGAAAGTTCTCTAGAGATGATACGTAACTGTAGTATAAACTATTATACGAGAGGTATTTATGGGATGTAGTAAAGCAGACGACATACCCAATTAAGTAATAAGGCAGAAATTAAATATTTTCACAGTCAATGACAAAAATAGAAGTATAGGGCCTACAAGGAAAAAAGTGGTACAAATATTTAGACTACAGGTACCCGAACAGGCCAGACTGTTTAATCTGTGAATAAAAAAAGACACTTATATCATACGATAAAAAGATGTTTTTTATAATTGAATGTTAATATTTACAAAACTTGCAGAAGAAAGTGCTTAAGAATGCGGATAGAAATGGATGGAACCTATTTTTATAGTATGTTGTTTGCAAATGACCAGGTAGTGGTAGCAGGGGACGAAGAGGACTAATCGTACATGTTAAGGAAGTTAACAGAGGAATATGATAGATGAGGACTAAAAATCAACACCACAAAGACAGAATACCTGGCTGTTGGAAAGATGTCATCACCTCTCAAAGTATCAGATAACTTAACGATAAATATGTGTGAAAAGTATAAGTATTTAGGGAGCATTATTAGTAATAAGGGAACATGTGAAGAAGGTATCAGACATAGACTTAACCAACGGAGGTCTGCAATACAAAAACTAAATCCTCTTCTGTGGTCCAATATGATTGGCCTGAAAACAAAACTCAATATGTACGGAGCCATAGTGGAACCAATTACCACCTACGGTGCAGAATATTTAACAGTTACAGAAACAAAGAAACCGAAAGGTGATAGAAGCAGTTGAGATGAATTTCCTTCGAAGAGCTTCCAGTGTTTCTAAATTGGAGCTTGAGCGGAATGAATAAATCAGGGACCAAACTGGCATCAAAGATAGTTCAGAACTTTGAAAGGAATCAATTATGATGGTTTGGGACCCAACTAGAATGGATGAAGCAAGAATACCAACCAGCTAACCGGAGAAGACGAGGCAGACCACCGCTAAGATGGTTGCAAGGAGTGGAGCGATCAATGAAAGAACAAAATATAGAACGGAAGAAGGCCCACAATAGACAGTTGTTGAGACTGAGATGCGGGAAACGGCAGGAGCCGTAGGACCACCGGAAAAATAATAAAAAATTTACATCTATATTTTGTCCAATTACCTTTAAACAGATTAGAGATGTAGTTAAGTGTTGTGTAGCCTACATATTTGCGCGGAGCTTTGAAACGAGTCATATACAAGTTCATTGCCCGTTGCTTGTGTACTGTCACCGAGCGTGGTGAGTGAACGGTTAACGTTCTGGCCTCGCATTCGGGAGGATGCGGGTTCGAATCCCCATCCGGGCATCCAGATTTGGGTTTTCCATCGTTTCCCCAAATCACTCCAGGCGAATGCGGGGTGCTTCCTTGTGTACTGTCATTCCTTTTCTTGATCAACTAATTGTAAGCCGGCCTCGGTAGCGTGGGGGCTAGAGTGCTAGCTCCACGTGCCGAAGGTCGCCGGTTCGAATCCGGCCGCGGGCATGGATGTTAAGTGTTGTGTGTCTGTGTGTGTGTGTCCTGTCCATCCTGTGGCGTCCGCACTTTGAAGACTATATAAACACTGGATTTAACTGATACACTGGAAGCTTTAATATAACACATTGAGCTGGCTGTATGGCCTCAGCTGCCAAAAGCCATTAAATTAAAAAAAAACAACTAATTGTAAGATATTGTTGCAAGACAAGCTGATGCCGTAATGATCCCACTGGCCATTGACGCCTTTTCTATCTATAAACATACAGCATATTAGTGCAAATAAAAGAGATCAATGTTGGTAACCCTTCCCTATTTGACATGATAGTTGGCAGATTGAATAGGAGAATACCGGACTTGCAACGAAGTACATGACACTTGGCAGAAAACTTCACTGATGATTTCACTGTGGTAGTCATTGGAAATAAATAGTCTTAGCCACCCATATGTTTTACCATTAAAAGTGGAAGCGGTTGTTTAATAAACGTATAAAATGATAAAAAAATATTCCTGTTGGAATATAACATTTGATCCAAGGAACAATGAAATATGAATATAGTGGTTATGAGCATGAAATGTGGATAACTTTAGACTAACTTTACCAATTTTAGAAGTTTAAAACCTATCAGAAAGGTGGGTGCCATCATGTTGGAACGGGTTTTGACGTCATGTGGTCCCTCGCCGCTTACATCCCGCCTTCTTCGTAATGACCGATATGGGCCCCAACAGCAACATCGTGTGTAGGGAGAAAAGAATAACCCCACGGAGGTATGGGCCTTTTACAAGGCCATAAGGGTGGGAAACTACAGAAAGAGGAGATGCATTCTAAATGCTATGTTGATAACGCGCCCAAATCAGGATAAAGACTTTTTTACGCCGGTTGGCTGGCAGAAAAAGTACCGCTACCTCAAGCCTATAAAAATCGAGGTAAGTTGAGGGAGCAGTCTATTCTATGCGGCTTTCGTCTATTTTAATTGCTGTTGGACTCTACTGTATTCTATTACACAGATCTATTGCTTCTCAATACTGGCTGCTATCTCTCTTTTTCTCTGATATAGCGCCATAATAGTGTAAATGAACGTGCAGAAACTGATTACTTCTGTTTAGGAAAGGTTCGAAATTCCTAAGTATTCTTTGATATTATTTTTTCGTTAAATATTAGAGATTAATGGTGAAAAAGTCGTAAAATATAACTTAAGATTCTGACGTAAATTTTAAAAAAGTTCAATTGATGTTTATAGACGAATTAAACGTAGTACTTGGGGTTGACTCAGTCTTGCATTAACAGTTATAAACGCAAAACGTAGACGATATATGAATCGGCGTTTTTTTTTTTTTTTTTTTTTTTTTTTTTTTTTTTTTTTTTTTTTTTTGAAAGGACGTAATCGACATTTGGCTTTTCTGACGTTTTTATTCTTTAACGATAGATCTATCAGTTTCTTTTGAAAATGCATAGTGGGACATGTTAAGGTAACAAATTTCAATTGAAAATACCATATAACGCTAAACAAAAATGTCTAATAAGGCTTCTGGATTGGTTTCTTGTTAGCTTTCTGAAAGTTTACATTTGGTCACATACGCCCTTTCAAACAATACTGATTCATATGGAAGAAAGATTCGAAAAAGAATGCGAGGTTGTTAAAGGAATTGATTTAAATATTCATCAACTCCACCAGAAGTGCCAATGTTATGGTTCTGGTGACCAAGTAAGGTTGCATTGTGTCAGTAATTTGCCTGTTGCTCTTTTGTGATGTAGCGGTTGTCGTTGTTTCAGAGGAGCCGTTTACGATCTTCACGCCGCTCAACAGCAACGAGTCGTCGACGCAGACGCTACAACTGGCGTCGCAGCCGGAGCGGGTGAAGAGGCTGCTGCTGGACCACATCGTGCTGGGCGTGCGACTGGACCTAGACCTGGGAACTGCCTTCAGCGTCACTGCTCTCGGCGGCAGGACAATACACGTCCGCAGGGTCAACGGTACGTGGAATACAACTGGCCAGGAAAACTGACAAACATTTCATTGATTTAAAAACTTTTACACAAGACATATCCAGTAATAGGACATTCTACTGGAGGATACTTTATCGCGCTCTAACTTAATTCCACTCATAGAAGTGCTAATTTAACGACCGCCAAAGTGATAGTATTTTTTCCCTGCATCCCCATCCTATCTTGTTCTAACCTTTTCATCTCAACATACCCACGTCCACAGTTATCTATTTCATATATTCTAATCTTTGTCTTCCTCTGCAGCTCTTACCTTTGAGACTGTTCCCTCCACTAACAAGTTAACCAATCCTCCATGTCTCAAAATATGACCTACCATCCTGTCTCTTCTTCCTGTAAGACTCTTCCAAAAACTTCTTTCCTCACCCATCAGTTCCAAAACTCGTTCGTTTCGTACTTTATCCTCCCACTTCACTTTCAGCACTAGTGTAAGGCCGTCGCCGTTTTTGCGTATCGTCAAGGGACTAGAATAGTTCAACTTTTTAGGGTCACAGATTATAACAGGTTAGCCTGATTTGACCAAATACTAACTTGACCTGTGTTTCACCCTTAGGATGAATAAAATCCCCTGAGCTTGAAAAACTCAGAAGTATTAATAGACGTAAGTATTAAACACGGACAGGAACGTTCGCGCTATCGTTTAATTGTTTGCTTCGAAAGCATCTCGTTGTTTTTTTTATTGAGACTGGCAAACATTCATAATGTAATCTTTGGTGATAGTATCTGTAGCGGCCAGAGAACTTAATACACATTCCAGATTGTTACACAGTTAAGCACTTTCGAAGAAATTAATTGTCAGAATACTCGATTCGTTAATATAATTGGTCAGATGTCCACTTTAATTAACCTAATAGCTCACTTACAGTGAACATGAATAAAGACCACTAACGAAAGTGGTCAGTAAAATATGTAAAACGCAAATAAATCGTAATACATAAACTTTGGACAAGTAGCAACATTAGCGAAAGTTTTAATTAAACTGATATTTAGCTTAGGCCGGCATGACAATTGGTATTCGTGGTTACAGCAGAGGCCATGAGTAATTTAAGTTTTTTATGTTTCTTTGATTAGCAATATGTTACTGAAAAGCAGTTCCCGGTTTTTCAGCGGTAAAGTTTATTGATATTATTTTAATTATGAAATGTTACGAAAAGCAAACTTAATAAATTTACTATGCTAATTAATTTGCCAGCAGTTGTTTAGCTATAAAATTGTGGATATAACCTCGAATTTTTCGTATGATACCTCTGGTCGCTGTTAATTTGCGAGCGAAGGTTGACACGTGACATCGTTCCCCAGCGAATAGCTGTCGAGATAAGTGAGTGAGTGAGCTTAGGAAATTATACAGTAGATCCTTCTATATCACCACATTTCAAATGATTCAATTTTCACTCTTTCTGGTATTCGTAAAGTCCATGCTTCGCTGCCATAAGGTTCTGTGCTCTACACATAGTTTTAAGAAGCTCTTTACGAACCTAGATTAATATTTGAAACTAAACGAATTCTCTTTTTCATGAAAGCTCTTAATGCTAGTGCTATTAGCATCATCCCTGCTTCTGCCATCGGTTGTAATTTTACTTCCTAAGTAGCAAAATTCAGTAACTTCTACCGCATCCGACTCTATTTTTATGTTTAATCTACTATTATTGATATCATTTCTGCTACATTTCATCACTTTTGTCTTGCTTTGGTTTATATTTTATCCAAAATCATCCTTCAGTATCTTTTTCTTGACAGTAAGTAACTTCTTAATATCCTAAGCCTGTTCTGCTAAAAAAACAATTTCATCAGCAAATCGTAACATACCTCTGATTTTTTCTCCTTGAACACTTGTGCCACATTCAAATACTTCTTTCACTTCCTTTATTGCTTCTTCTACATACAAGTTGAATATTAATGGGGATATACTACAATCTTGTCTCACATCCTTTTTAACTGAAACGTGTCTCTCATGATTCTCTATTTCTATCATAGTTAATTGATTCTTAAAAAGATTATATCCTTCTATCTCGATATTTTAGACCCGACTTCTTTAAAATTTTGAACATCTTGTTCCACCTAACATTATCAAAATCTTTTTTTAAGTGATAGATATAAGAGCTAATTTCAGTATCGAAAGAGGTGTTAGTGGACGCAGGAGTACCATATGGTAGTTTACCGGGAAAAATGCTGTTTATTATATTAATCTATGATTGTGTTTGTGGTTTGTATTCAGAAATTAAGATTTATATAGATGGCACAGTGCTATATAAAATGATTAATGCGATAATGGATTGTTAAGAGCTATGGAAACTATATCTAGTTGTGTAGGTTATCGGAGAATAAAGATAAATGCCAAAAAGTCAGTTTTTAGGTACACAGAGAAGAAGATTAACGTTTTATTTGAGGAGTAATAGCTGCTTAAAGACTAAGTCTAAATATCGTTGCATGTCACCTGAAAATAAACTCAGTCAGATGAGGTGCAATGGGGAAGTGATTGGGAGATATTTCCACGTCCAACCATCACTGAAGAAGGTGACGAGAGGATATATATATCTACATTCGGGCAGTGGAAATCGAACCTACGATTTTTGTATACGGACACAACCATAAAACCATACATCTACTTATCCGCTTAATGTTGATCACTTGTTACGGGTATAGATCAGTCACTTGAAATTTTGTAATTTTTGTCTCTGTATTTCTTGTAAACGAAAGCCCACCAGGGCGAATGGAATTAGGATGTGAGATACCTGAAGTCTATAAATTCACACTGACCGTTCTTCAATTCCGAAGAACTCTCCTTGTTAGTTCGGTATCTCTTCACAGTAAATTAAATATCACTTATGCTTATTATATCTGATTCACGTTTTCCATTTATTTTGCTGTACTACATTTCATAAAACTGAAGAACTAAATAACCAATCTGAAAAAATAAAACAGAATCCGCAGACTAGTATTGAGATCTTTGGTCAGTATTTCCTGAAAGGAATGCTCATCTCAAATGTGGAGTGACCTGTGGCTCTTATTTCTCTCATCTGGAAATGATTATCCGTTCCTTGGTACACATAGGTGGTAAGCTATTTTCGCAGATTTTAATCTGGACCATAAGCTCTCAAAATTTGAAAACACTATCAAAATTGCTGTTGTAGTTTTTGCGTAAGGACATTTAAAACTTTCAGACACACGCATCCCGCTTACAGATTTATAACAGTATAGATTTACGATAAAGTGAAAAAATTTGTTGGTGTAATTTGAAAGCCAGCTACAGTGTCAGGTGTACAGAAAGAATTTTTCCATTTGACAATAAAAATAGGAGTTAATTGCAGAATAAACAACAAATAACGGAGATAAATATCTGTAAGTCAATATCAATTGCTACTTTAAACTTTAAAGTGAGTGAGAGAAGAAAAATAACTTTGCGGTTACGTTTCTGGGTAGAATAAAAAAAAGTGTGTAAATAAAAGGGAATAAAGTGCAAGTCATTGATTAGTAATTAGCTGCCTCTGCGTAAAGGATAGGTAAGAAAGCACAAAAAAATGTTGGTATTGGGGTAGAACGGTCGTTACGCGTAAGTACTTAGTTGGGATCATATAAAGTTAACACCAATTATCTTCTTTTTTTTTATCTGCTTAACTTCTCTCTAACAGCGAGGTGTTTAGAGACGGGAAAGGATGGGGGGCAAGGAATGGGAAGGAATTCGGCCATGGCCTTTTGAAGGAAGCATCCCGGCATTTGCCTGGAGTGATTTGGGAAACCATACCAATTATCCTTGCACAGAATGGAAGGAAGCATGAGATAAGATAATCCATTATATGCCATTCAATAATTATGATATTGGCTCCGGCTGCGCAACGAATCAAATCAACCTTCCGCAATGCTCTGCACAAACTGTTTTCGTGATGTGCAATCTTTCCACTGTGTTCTCTTCTCCTCTACAGGAACGCAATATGCGAATGGCGCTCGAGTCGTGTTGCCCCGAGTGGACGTCCCAGGCGGGATTCTGGTGGTGACTGATGGCTACTTGTTCCCCGAGGACCTCGAGCCGAACCAGACGCCTCCGCCAACTCCTGCCAACTCGGAGCGCTCGTCAAGGTTTCCGCCCCCGATCCTGCCGCCGCTCTGGCCCCAGCTGCCCCTCCTGCCGCCACGGCCGCTACAGTGGCGCCCACCCCTGCTCCCTCCGGGCCCGGACACGACGCCAATTCAACATTCCTCGAGAACGTCAACCAGGTTCTCTCATTCCTCAAGAGCGGCGTCCGCGTCTTCAGGGACTTCCTCTCCCGCTCCAATGTGTCGCAGCTACTCAAAGACGGTAAGCCTGATACATACTCTGTAACTTAACACATAGTATAAACGTGATGACCGCATGTCTCGTCATAAAGCAGACTGGACGACTGAGGTTCAATCAATTAAATTATTTTTCGTTTTATATGAGCTTATGAGTTGTTCAATCAGACCACTCAACCTGCTGTCCAATATGCAAAAAGTTTATTTGCCTGTCATTGGCGATTAGCCACAGCTTGATACTAACTATACCATCGACACTTTGTGCCAAGATAGGCAGGAAATGAAGAGCTTTGCCAGTGATAATTCTATGCCTGTTACTTTGGGTCAAAGTATTCTTATTTAACTTCATATATATATTGCTGTACCACAGTATTAACATAGCATTAATGCTTAAGTAATGGCAAACATGTGACAAGTTCTTGGGAATATACACTAATGCACATGACAACAACACAATGAGTTCTTGTTATTTAACATTCCCAAGTGTCCTCCCTATGAAGAAGTGAACAGGTTACTACCTACTGCATGCAAATGTAATGGGTTAAACTGATTTAACAAAAATCAGTAATCGGAAATTAAGAGTAAATGTTTTTTCAAACAAATGAATTTTGTCAAGAATGTAAATTAATTATTACAATTCAAAACTATTCACCTCTTATTGGTTTGCTTTGTTCATTTGAACTATGTTAGGATGCTCATAGTTCAGATTCCAGGAAGAACTGTAGGTCCACTAAACCTGGTAGGATTACCGGGTTACATTAGGGTAGCAATGACAGTGGTGCAAGTGCAGCAAAATGAAACTCTATCAACCAGCGGCTGAACTAACCTATGGGGTCTCCTGGCCCTATTTGCCTTTTTTTAAATTTACATAGCAGCCTTCAGTATTGGTGAACAGTAGCTCAACTGTTACATTTCACTAACATTCGAATAATATATGAATACAAACCAGACTAATGTTTATAATTAGAGACTGGATTATATGCATTTGCATATTAAGCCCATTTTCACAGGTTATTGCATATTTTACCTAAAACCAAGTGATGATACATATTTTCGCTATATTTACAATATTTTTTGGTAGTGTACGTAGTTAACAAATAAAATCTTACGTTGTTGACAGCAAAACCTACTAGCAGCACACATCTTAGTCTACAATGACTCGCTTAAAAACTATGATCCATGTATGGGAATGCAAGTAAACCGATTTCATTAACAAAGAAAGCACTTCTTAATGCACATTCTCATAATAATGCCAGTGATAAGTCAATGGGCGACGTGGGTTGAAGCTGTACTGTTTTACAATAAACATTTTGAGGCCATTAAAGGTGTAGTAAATGACTTTGATAGCAGAAAGGCTATGCCAGTTTGTCAGTACAAGGAAGCATTTAATAATTGTAGTATTAAAACCATAGCTGTGATTAGCACTCATTTTTCCTACATACCAGCAAGTATTAAAAAGCTTGAAACTCAAGGTTTGACGTTGGCTGAATCTATTTAGGTAATGAATAAAATCCAAATTGCCAGAGGTATTCATGTGAAAACTTAAAATTAAGTTTGAAAATGTTTTGAACAATAACCCAGGTTTTGAACCTTTGTGTCAAGTTGATAGTTTTAGTAATTTGGCTGCTGAACTTTTCCCAGAAACAATGACTGCTAACAAAGCACCCAATTTCAAATACTGCCCAGTTACATCAGTGAATGTCAAATGGTCCAGATCCACTTATATAAATATTTTTAGAGATAGAAGAAACTATCTTACTATTGTATGTTTGGAACAGTACCCGATTGTTTATGTTTACAAAAGTAAAAAGAAAAAAAATGGTTAACTATCGAATTTATAAATATGTTATTCAACTAATTACTAATTGCATGCTGATTTTGAAATAAAAATCTAAAAATTACTATTTTTATATTGTATAATGTTGCATATTTTGACACTTTTTATGCATATTTTAATCATTGTTCATGCATATTTGCAAGCATATTTCTAGTTTTTTGTGTTGCATATAATTTGGTCTCTATTTATATTGCATGTTGCATTTATATAACCATACAATTTGAGTGGTCTGGTGGCTCAGTGGTTAACGCATCTGACTGGAGATCGAAAAGTCCCCGGTTAGAATCCCTGTCTTGGCGGAGATTTTTAAAGGCACTTAATCCGACCTTCACCTCTGACACAGCTTGCTGTGTAATGTGAAGTATGCTAGAATGCTTCCGTGGTTCGGATTCCACGTTAAACTGTAGGTCCCCTGTACCCGGCAGGATTGTCGGCTTAGGTTAAGGCGGCTACAATTGGGGTGGAATGCGCAGCCAATAAAAACCCTATCTCCAGGTCAATACAACCACACAAAATTATTATTATACCATACAATTTAGTGATTGCTATCGATCACATGATGTGTAATTATGCTGTTGTAGGATGTCAAATGGAATTGATAACTATATTTCTTGTTGCCTCTCATTAATGGTATATGTGTCTATTGTTGATGCAGTATATCTGTATTATATTACCCCATTTCTCACCTTGGAACCAATGGTCATCATCATCATTTAATGTTCCTCCTAACACATCCTCTTCTATTTCTGACGGTCTCTCCAAGAATCTTCCTCCATTACTTGTCTCCAGTCAACACTGTTGGCCTCTGTGTTCCTGTGCCTGGTCCATCCATCTTACTCATGGCCTGTTAGGTCTCTTTCTATTCCTTTTGTTCAGAAGTGCTAGCTTCTGCATTCTCCCATCCTCCATTCTCATGACATGCCAATACCATTACTATATTTTCTTTACTAGTTGCTTCTAATGCTTCAAACATTAAGCCTTTCTTTGATGTTATTGTTTCTGATTCTATCCTTTCTATCAACATTTATTACACCTCCCATAAATAGAAGCAATGGTAACTAACCTTAACTGGGTGTTACCAGCAGAGCCTACTCATTGACCATTTGCATGTTTATCTTATAAACATTGTTTTAGAGTACTCTGAATTTTTTAAACAACTCTTGCTGTCTAATTTACCATGTTCAAAAACAGTTTAGCCTTAGAATGTGTGTTACAAACATAAAGACTGTTGAGTGTATACTCCACTCTGCACAAAATTGCCATTTTTTCTGTTATTACTTGTCACCCTGTCAATATTGTGGTCATTAACTGAGGTATGAAAAGTAAGGGAGATGAGAGAATATCCTCAAAATAAATAAACTTTTGAATAATGTAGATTTTTAGTATAGATGGTGTGATAGACTTTTGACCTTTTCTTGTGGATGGAGCACCATTTTACAGAATTCCCTAATGCTGTAAAAGATGAAAACTATGCATTAATAACTGAAAATTATTAAAATAACATAAAATACAGAAGTATCTATTTACTTTCTTGAGTCTGCAGTTATTAAATACCAAAATTGTCTTGAAGAAAAATAATATTGGCAAATACAAATTTTGCAAATTTGCTTCAACCATTAAGCCTTTCTTTGATGTTCAATGGATAGTTTTCTTGTGCTCAGCATTGGAATATGATAACTGTTTTGTGCAAAATGCAGACAAAGATAAATTCACAAATATGGTGATTTCTGTTATTACTGCTTGATGTTTGCCTCTAATAATATAACATTTATATAAGTTATGAGAGCTGTGTATGATAGCTGTATGCAGCACTATGTAAAGTTGGAAAACATGGGAAAACAAAAGAAAAAAAATATCTATAGTAGTAATACTCATATATACTGAATCAGGCAACACTCTCACTCAGTAGCTTCAAAACTGTATCAGATGTGCAATATTATTCAGAATCAATTTACTCTCATCTAGTAAAATATTCTTCTCTCATGAATTGTAATCACAAACTCTTGATTGCTAGCAACTTTCACTTGACATATCACTAAGAAAAAGAAAAAGTTTTTAGATGCTGTATTATTAGACAATATCGCATTAGATAGTCAATATCAAAATGCAATCATTTCTTCATATTATTATTTTCTAATTGCATAAACATTTTCTGACTTTTCAAATTACATTTTAACTGTTCCCAAACTGAACATGTCTTACTCACTGCTTAATGTTAGTTGCAAGTGTTAAGAAAAAATTCAGTGTACAACTTTCAAATTCAATTTTACATAAATATTGTACTGAAGATATGTGAACTGTTTGATTTAATCTGACAATTTGAAAAAGCAACTACTCAAAAAACTTCATTACTAGCTACTGTATCATAAATTTTAAGAAAGATGCATTGTTAAAATAACTGATAGTAAAATCATGCCACAATTGTTTCATTTTGTTTTTTATTATTCGATATCTGTTCATGTTATAGGTGAAGAGTACACAGTATTTGTTCCAACTGATAATGCTTTTCAACGTTGGCATCCTATAGACTGGGGATTTTATCCATTTTCTGTGCCTGAATTCACAGAGAGCATAATGATAAATCATTTTGTAAAAGGAAACTTGCGCCAAAACAAAATAAAAGATGGACAAACAGCTGTTACACTTGGAGGAAGAGAGATACATTTCACAAAAGAACGTAAGAGGATAAAACATGCATGTCATATGACAAAAATATTTGTTACTTTTATTTTTATTGATATTTTTCCTTAAGTATGAAACAACTATCTTCTTTGCCACATTGTCATCAACTATCTGCAATTTGTCATCCAGATTGAAATAACAGATTTTGTTTCATTATGTATTCTTTAAAATAGAAGTTGTGAAAATAAAGCAGCTTGTTTTAGCTCACTTATTTTTGTCTTGATTTCAGAAAATTCTGGGATTTATGTCAATGGGGCAGGAATTGTGAATGGAGACACACCAGTGTCAGGTGGAAATATAATGTTCATTGGGGAAGTTCTATTTGTTAATGATGGAGTAGTGCAGAGATTACACATGGAGAACCGTGATAAAGAGACACCACCGCTTCTTGCTTTCCCATGGTTTGGTTCCCAGTTTTTGTCACATGCATTTCTTGCTCTGGAGGAAAAGGAACAGTTTACACATATAACACGTTTTGTAAATCTAGCAGACTTGGCTCCACACATTACAGGATCAGGTCAGTCAACTAACTCTTATCTTATATTAAACCTAATGCTTATCTAAACATTTTAATTATAAATCTTTGTGAGAACCGTCATTTATATTTGAAAATGTTGACAATGAAATGTAATGAAAATAAAATAGGATATGGAGATAACCCATCAGTTACCACAGATGAAAGTCAGCAGAACACAAAGAAACCTACAAACACACTTTACAATATTTCAGTTAATATTATAAAGTGTGTTTATATGTTTTTTTGGCCCTCCTGCCTTCATATGATTATCTTTCGTACCTTATCTTAATTTCATTTATATTCGCGTCATACTAGTTACTAAATAATTAATGAAGATAGGAGAGATACAATAGTGTGAAAAAAAAAATTGATGGAATTCTTATTTTATCATTTATTTCAGAATATATTAAATAAAAATTAATACACTGATTTATTTTTTAATATGAAAAAGTCTTTTTAAGTCTTTCTCTACTATTATAGTTGCAAGGTTCTTTTGTTTGAGATGAAACATCTAAAACTCTACTGAATAAGTAGACCTAAGATAGATTTTTAATATTTTGTTATTTCATTACATACTCTGCATTTCTTTATCTTTGTATATTGTTTACTTGATTGAATATTTCACAATGTAAATCCATGGATTTTCACTGTTGCCACCACCTTTCCTACCCTCATTTCTGTAATTCTCTATGTACATACTAATCATTTCCATATTCTCTCATGCTGTTTGCTTCCTATAAATCATTTTAATTATTACCTGAGCATCCCTCCTCCTGAATTCTGATAGCACATATTCTAATATCATTTTGAACAGCATATTAAGCTTGGAATTACACTGTCATATAAATGATAATAATCTATAACATGAAGTGTTAATCATTACTTTTATTATTATAAGATTTTTTTTTGGAAAGTATATACATACAATAATTGGCTCTTTTTACACATCAAAAGAAAATATTGATATGTTTTCCCTTTTCAGGCTATACATTTTTTGTACCAACTGATGAAGCATTCAGGCGTCTTGGGATAGACACAATGCCAAACAATTATCTTTCAAGTGGAGATGGTTTTCAGGTTCTTTTGAATCACTTTGTTAAAGGAAGGCTGTATAAGAAAGATCTCACTGATGGCAAACAGTTCCTCACCCTGGGAAACAAGACACTACATATTAGGAGGCATGGAGGTAAAAATAAAATAAATATTTATACATTGATAATAATAATGCAGAAATGAAGGTTTTGTCCGTCTATTTTTTGTGTTTAGCATTATTTCAAAAACTAAGTTTCACAGTCTGGTCATTCGTCATTATCTTTAGAATTTTTCCACTCAGGCAGGTCATTCAGCATACCTCCACACAATGTGCTTATTTTCAGAGCAAGGTTCCATCTACTACCTGCTTTCTAGGCCTGCCTGTCATAGTTTTCATGGGTGAAGTTGATGTGTTGCCATCTGTCTGTGAAATGGGCAACATGTGTTATAAGTAATAAAGGTGTTTTTTTTTTTTTTTTTTTTTTTTTTTTTTTTTTTTTTTTTTTTTTTTTTGTGAAACATTTAGTTCAGGGTAGGGGTTGGGAACCATCCCAGCATTCGGGTAGGTGATTGTCGGGAAGCTTCCTAAGAACTGCAGTCAGGACAGTCGGTACATTTGGCCTGAGATTTGATCTGGCTTACTTTACATTCACAATTCAATGTGGTGATGGTTCAATGTGTGTAGCCATTCTGCCAAATTAACAGTTCGGTAAAAATAATAATTTGTTTCTAAACTAGTTTTGCGCCTCTGGTAGAATGTAGGTAGAATGAAGTCAAGTCGTTGTGTGACTTCATAACTACTAATCTGCATTAAAAATATATTTTCTTGGTGAATGCTCTGTCACATGTTAGGATGTACTATAAAATTCTCAGCATTAGTATTAGATAGCCTTCGCTGAGGTAAGTAAATAATAAACAATTTTGCCCAGTTGCAGTTCTGAAGTTTTATAGTAGAAACTGGTATTATGAATTCAGACTGTCTAAGTACCAACAACACAATCATGACTATACCACTTCCCAAAATTTCTTGGCCCAGAATAAAGCAAGTTTTCCAATACATTTTCTGAATAATTGACAACCACATCTGTGGTTTTAACTAAGTTTCCCTTGTCATTTTTCTCACCTACAGACATGGTTAAGGTTTTTACTGAAATTTTGTAAAATGTGTTCATGTTTATTTGTTTGTAATGGCCCTCTTGCCTTTATGTATTTACTTTTCCTATCCTTCCTTGTTTTCAAAACTTAATTTATTTATACAAGTTCTTAAATATATAGATTGTTAGGAAACAAAGGCGCTAAAAGCGGATATATTGAACATTGGATAGGATAAAAAACCACCGCTTACCAAAAAAAGGGGATTCCAGCGGCGTTGGTACACGAACACACAAAGAATAAAATTTTCGAGCATGGCTCTTCCTTAGTAGAAGTGAGATGGCTGCACGCAAGCGCTGCTGGCAGCCAAATATATATATAGCTTCTAGTGAATATTTTTAATTATGAATCTTGTAATTTAAATGAGTTGGGTATTTACTTTTTCAGCAGTTATATTTTAACCATATTTTTTATGTTGTCACTAACAATTCATTTTTTTCTGCAGATAATATTACCATCAATGATGCTAACATCGTGGAAAGTGAGGTATTTGTTTACAATTTGGGAACAATGTACTATATTGACCATGTACTCTTTCTAACCAAAGATGATATTCCTATATCAACTGATACAACAACAAGCATTGATGACATTTCCACAACAACCACAGAGTATTCAGCAGAGGTAGAAAGTGTCCCAAGTGAGCTAACAGAAGAAAATGGCAATCTCACAGATATATTACTTGAGGAATTAGACACACCTTCTACATCAGAAACAAATGACTTGCTTGATTTGGAAGAGAGTTCCAGCTTCGAGACTACAATGAACAGTGATGCTACAACAGGTGGAAGTGTTTTACCTCAAAACCAAAGTTCTTCTGGTCCAGAGCGCTAAAGTACTATAATGGAGTCATTTTATATGGAAACATTGAGACCTTTTAAGTACAAATTTTTGGTTACAGCCAAGAAAGTAACTATTATGTTTTTATGAAGCATCAACAACGAATTAGTTGTAACATTTCAACAGTATGGTGGTTGAATACAATAGTTAATACTTGGCAAATTTTTAAAAGAAAATATGAGCAAGAAATAAAGGAAAAATTATTGTCTGTGAAAGACTGCTGGCTTTTGCACAGTTATGACTGAACTACAATCATTATTGCCCAAGTTGTATGTATTTAAAATTGTTTAAATTGGCATTGGGAGTAGTCAGGTCTGTAAAGATTAATGTAAAAGTAATCTGTGACATGTGTATACATATTAGCATATCATTGTTATTATTTTATCTCATAATACAGTAGTTACTAATGTGATTTTTTTTTACTTTCTTTACCTATTTTATTTAGAACATCATCATTTCTCTGAGAACTGTATACAAAATATTTTCAACAGTATTTTATTGATATACAATGTAAGTGATTACAATGTGAGTTCTTTTGTATAAAATGATTCGTCCAAAATATATGTAGTAATATGTAATTTATTGATGTTTATCCTGCAGAATGTACTGATTTTAAAATGTTTAAACTATTTAAAATTTAAATATATAAAATTTTTCATAAAAATGAATTCATTCGTTATTGCTAGGTATTTCCGGTTCATTGCCTCTTTTAATATCCTCAAACCTAATTTATCTTATACTTTCTATTCACTTTATTGAGTTTAAAGTTAGATTAGGTTAGAATATGATGTTAGAGTGTTCACAGACAGCATAATGAGCAGTTACATTTATAAAAAAAAAAAAAAAATAAAAAAAAAAAAAAAAAAAAAAAAAAAAATAAAAAAAATAAAAAAAATCTTGAAGTGTGCAATTAACAGTGTGTAATAGTATAGTTAGTGTTATTAATTCATAGTTTCCCCTTACTTTAAAAAAAAAAAAACAGCAACAAGTATTGTACATTAAAGACAGCATAAATATTGTTGGAACCCATCCTAAAGGATTTTTCATTAAATAGAGGCTTGTTAGGAGATGTGAAGTTGTCAGTAGAGTGTTATGTAGATACTGATAGGATGTTTATGTAATTGGCAGAATATCAAATAGAACCATGGGAAATGTTGAATAATTTATACAAACGTGTAAGAATTAGAACAAATGAACCACTGCTTACCACAAAGGACGGCAGAATGATCACACAAGACACAATCGAAACAAACAATTTAAAATTTGGGTCATAAGCCTTCATCAGCAATCTAGTACATAATAAGTCTCACTGTGTAGATATTTGATTCCCTTGCCTTATGTCCTCCGCTGGCATGATTAAGGTTTAAACCAAAATACTTAAAAATGTGTTGATATTTATGTTTGCATTGTGCCCTTCCTGTCTTCAACTGTGATGAATGATAGGTTTATTTCCCCTATCCTACATACATCTATGGATAAGAGAATAACCATCACTTACCACAGCGGAAGACAGGATGGCGTTGATACACGGACTGACAACTACACAAATTAGGCATTGAAAGTTTTGGTTTTATGTCCCTTCATAAGCAATTCTGATTTAAATTGAGGGTTGTTAGGAGATGTATAACATGTTGGTAGGGTGTTTAGGTAGACACTGATAGGATGTTTATATAATTGGGAAAATTTCAAATAAAACCATGGGATATGTTAAACAATATACACAAAACAGTGAAAGAATGAAGACAAAAATCTTTTATGTGCAAAGGTGGGCCACCAAGGCATGTGATCCATTGCAGTAAATAAATTAAGATTGGAAGAAAATATAACTATAACTTTTCAGTTACTGTTGTAAAAAAGAATATTGCTGAATAGCAGTTAAAGAGTTACAAACTAGAATAGACAAACGAACCACCACTTATCTCAGAGGATGACAGAATGACATGAACACATGAGTAGGACACAAACACAAGAAATACTGCAATTTTTGGGTCTTGACCCATCATCAGCAATCTAGTCATGCAATAAGTCTCACTTGGTATAGATCTAAATAAGAAAAGAAAGGGAAATTAACCCACCACATACCAAAGTGGACGGATGCGATGAGAGGGAACACTTATGCTGACAAACAAGATCTAATTCACTTGGCATATGGCCTCTCTTCCTTGATTAAAGTTTAAACCTACAATATCCACCCTCCTATAGTTCTCTTTGTTGATAAAGGGCTAATGAAGCAAGTAAATGTTCCTTGGTGGAATATAGTTTTTGTTGCCACTCCAGGTTGACTGGAGAAAGGTTATTGATAGGTATTATAAAGTGAGAAGTGCACAAATGAAGCTTACTTAAATGTACAAAACATGTCAATGCACAATATGTACGATCACCAACTAAACATTTTAAATTTAAAGTTGACTGCTATTGAACTTCATAAGTTACCCAATTAGATTCCTCTTCAGTCAACTCATTACAACTATTGCACCACTATATGTGAGCCCAAAGCTAAAAGTTTATTCCCTGTGGTTCATTAACGTCGTCTCCAAAATTGTAATAATAGTTGAAAGGTTCCATTGCCAAATTTCACTCAGTTTTATTCCAGCACTTGAAAATCTTAATTTTTCTTCATTTCCACAGTCCAACATTCTACAGGCATTATATTTTCAGTTTTTCCCATACTGTCGGACCCATCTTCAACCATCACATGAGACAAATGCACACAACATGTGC
The DNA here is from genome assembly GCA_031002005.1 of Vandiemenella viatica. Taxonomy (NCBI): domain Eukaryota; kingdom Metazoa; phylum Arthropoda; class Insecta; order Orthoptera; family Morabidae; genus Vandiemenella; species Vandiemenella viatica. Next base: position 188,094,980 of record JARYHS010008074.1, on the reverse strand, counting down.
ACTGTCAAAATGTAGTAACGATGAAGCTTGACTCCATCAGTCACCAATCCCATTCATACCTTTGCCTAAAAGTATGATATTTTGCTTTGTTAGGTAATAAATTCACACGTGACTACCAGTAATTTTTTTTTTATGTTTGTGAATAAATAAATAAAAAAAGTTTTGACTTTTCTCAAATTTCTACAGTAGCCCTGATTGCTTTAAATCTTTTTTGTTATGATGATAATTCCAAAATATAACTTCCTTTTCTTGTAATAATTTCCCAAAGTTTAAAATAGTTCATGCAGTCTCACAATGTTAACTAACCACTCGAACTTTCAATTAATCAGCCAAATCGATTAAACAATATGCTACTTATCTTTTTCAAAGTGTTGCAATCTATATCTCTACTGGAGACCTCTTAATAGTGAAAATACTTCGAACCTAGACCTTCCTTTCAAATCAGGTGTGTTTATTATTTAGAACTAATTACTTCCCACTTCTCTGTGGTATGAAACTATCATCTACTGCCTCATGGGCACCGGGAGGAGGGTGCAAGAGGGTGCACTTGCACCCCCCTGCTATGAAAGAAAACACACAGGAAAAGATTAAGAAACAAACATGTTATTATTAATTTCACTGTTCGAATAATAACTTAAGGTGCCTAGGTTATTGTCCAAATTTGTTCAACACCTTGTCAATAAATTCAGCATCCTTAGTTAATAAGTGTTATATATAATGTATATAAAAAAACAGATGCACCCTCCATAAAGTAATCCTGCAGGCGCACATATACTGCCCTTCTTCAATCTTTACTAACTTTTTAAAAATCTTCCTTTCCCAATTAATCAACCTGAATTATTTTAATTATCAACTACAACAATCACTATTCCTTCTATTGGATGAGCTAATTGAAACTTCAATTTATTCTTAATAGTTACTTTTCCTTGCTATAAGATTCCTCAAATTACTTTATCCTTCTTAGTAGAACTGTCTACCATTTCACATGTTTTTACCTCAAAATACAATTACATCTTTTCACTATTATCTCAATGTCATCTTTTGAAAAAGAATAAAGAAACTCTTTTGAACTTAAAATACATTCAAGTATTTTTAATCTTACCAAATCATTCAAAACTTACCAGGGCAACCCTTATAGAACATCATCCAATTTGTCCCACCCCTCCATACCAAAAAGGCATGTAGTCTCCAACATTTTACACCTTATTCTGTTACACTAAGATCTGAAAATTATAATAATATTTGTATTAATATTATTTTACATGTGTTCATGTCACAGTTATTATCTCAAGGTAGGTGGTGGTACATTTCCCTATCCTAATTTATATTTACATATAACAAAGGATCAGATACTCACCAAAGATGAAAAGGGGAGGACCTCGGCAAACACAGAAGTGACCTATGTATTTTTACAATTGTTTTATTTTAAAACTTATTTATACAAGAAGTGAGCCATATGGCAGACTGGAGCTTACTGCATTGCCTAAGAATATTTTCATTAATATTATTAAATACATAATATTAAAAAATTGGTTCTGTGAAAATTTGGCCAAAGTCTATTAAGAACAAGAAATGAAATTCTTCAATAGATGAAAGAAAATTTCAACAAACAAAATTAATTTTGTTACTACGAAGTAATTAGACAGATTTGTAATTCAGTACTGTGCAACATTTTGATTAGCTTGTAAAAGAAGTAATACTAGGTTAGAGCTAGATTTAATTGCCAAATACAGTAACTAAGATATTGCAGACTTTTAGTTGATAGACATTATTGTCTAGGTACAAGGCAGAGCAGGCATGGACAGATATATGAGAATTGTGTTTATTCATTGGTTTGGTTGAGTTTGTTAGTGTGTAACATGCTGAAGTTGGATTGCAAGATAAACATGTGTACAAATTCTGCAAAATACTGAAATTTTTCTTTACTAGTTTAATGTGACCCATCACGTCTTCATATACTGGTACTATGCTAACATCTTAATCTCCAGATATCTGTTGCATCTACTAAATATTTATATTTTCTACAGTTTCTCCCTTTTTCAGTTTATCCCTTCTTCAGTTTCTCCCTCATACAGTTCCTTAGAGAATAAAAAGGCCAATCCTTAATGTTTCAAAATATAATCTACCATCCTCTTTCGTGTTTTGGAAAAAAATTTCAATAATCATCTACCCTTAATACGTTGCGAGTTGAAAATCTTCCAAAACCCTTTCACAATCTGCCCTTAAAACTGCCGTTCCACATTGTCAAAATTAATGTCTATCTTTTTTCCACTTTCCTTTCTCAGATTTCATTTACCCAAAATTTATAGATACAAGATGTGGAATAACATGTTGAGAGATAAAAAATAATAATAATCAAATCATGTTGCTATAAAACAAAGAACTCTGGATCAAAGTTTTTTGCTCTTACATAGCAGTTGAAAAATGTACTTACATAAAACACAATTGTTTTAGCATACAAATTCTGTAGCACAAATGTGGAAAAGCAAGAGCATTTATTAGAAAGATGACTATAGCTCTCATAGTGAATAAAGTGTGCAAAATAACAAGATTTGTTAAAAAATGAATTGGGTAGAAGAGAAGAAAGTTGTTCCTCTGGAAACATGGGATATATATTATTCTGAAAATACTTGTAGTCTGATAATGCATCTATATTTTGTATGGTCTGATGGTTTCTCCATTAATTGAAAGTAACTAACTTATACTATGCCTACATTTTTCACACATCCATTGCCTTTTTATTACACCCTAATTGAAAAAAGAGACTTAAAATAATAATCTCATTAAATTTTTAATTCACATTTCTGTTACATCACATTTTCAAAAGTTCCTTTTCTTTGCAACTAATAAACACTGAATGTAAGCAGAGACAGATTATGCTCTAGTTGATTTCCTCTTTACATACATTATTTAGATTACCCAAGGAAAGTTTTGAAGTTTTCAATTGACTCTCGGATTTGAGAAATAACATTTATGAATATTATTAATCATTTTGGACTGAATCCTTTTAACAGTATGTTATTACTTAGTGCTACAATCATGCTAATTTGAGTGGAATAATGTTAGATATATAGTTCTGCTTCAAGTGTTCATGATAAGGAGATTACTTCTTAGTTTTCAACAAATAACCTTCCTGATTGTTTTCTGGAAAAAATATTTATAATTCATTGTTATTTATTTTTATAAGAGGAAACATTAAATAGATGCTGACTTTTTTCCAATTTCTTTGTTACATTATTCATAAGTTTATTAGTGTTGAACAAAAGAGAACTAACACTAAAACAGTACTATTCTGATGACATTTTGTTGGTCACACAAACCTTAAGCATTCAGATTTTATCATTCCATCAACAAATTTAGAAGGAAGGAAAGTAAAAAGAATGCTTTGAAATTAGAGACATTGTTTTTAGTATGAATAGGAGGGAAAATAATACTTTTCAACATAATTCACAATAAAAGTAAAATAACTTTAAATACTACCACTAGCTATATCATGATGCATTCAGAATGGTTGGCAAAAATAAATAAATATAGCTGATATAATCAGACTAGTAATGGAAAGCTTATGTAATGAAAATATAGCTCCATTATCAGACTTACTATTTCATGACAACTCTCATTTCCAGAAAGAGTAATTCAATCCATTGAGCAAGTACAACAGAAAATACTGTAGTCTCTTTGGTGGTCTTTTAATAAGGTTCAAGCATTACCAGTTACATTAGCAGCTCTCATGTCCTTTATTGCACATGAAGAGATGACTTAGTTCCCATAAATAAGTTTATATATAAGAGGTGTTTCTGTGGTAATGAGTCAGATTTTCAAGTATGTTTGAGAAGAGGAAAAAGGCACTTAAAAAGCGTCTAATGTATCTGGAATTATGCCAATGAGAATACAGACAGCAATGACATTGTCATGATTTTAACAGCTTCATCATGTAGTTGCCCACAGTTGACTGACTATTTCAATAAACATCTTAATTAAATTATTTCAGAAAGGAACCATTTTATCAAGTGCATCTTCACTGTTACAATTATTTTAATGTAATCAGTGCAACAAAGACATTTATTACAACTACATATGTGAAAATTCTTGAAAGATTCTAAGATTGCTCTTTCATATAAATAGGCATGGGCCCACTAATGTCTGTATGTAGAGGGGAACACTCATTAATTGCCTAAGGTGACAGCAAAAGTTCAGCTGAAAGAGGGTTTCAGTGGAATGCCTGGCTGGATCTGCTTCAAGACTACTCCACAAATCCACCATCAAGGGTGAACGTCTGTCTCTGCCATTAAAAGATAATGTTGAACAGAGGTACAGAAAATTCAATATGAAAACTCTGTAAGTCATTCTCTGAAATGTATACAGCCAATAATAGATTCATAACTCTGATTAATCCTATGATTAGTGGAATGCAATATTCAATCTTAGAAGATGGAAGGTGAGGCAACTAGATGCTTGAAATATCATTCAATGCACTGCTGACAATGTGAAGACTTTTCTAACCTACCAGACATATTGTAGATACCATTGTATGCTTGAATGTAGAATAAATTAATTCTGTGTCTTCTGCTGCTGCTGGGAAGAGAAGTATTGTACTCACTGTATAATGAAGGGTGGTCAAGCAGTGTCCAATAATACAATTCCCTGAATGATGGCTGGCACAAAAGCTGTCATCCTTCAGTTAGAGCCAGATGGCTGTGTCTCAGGGTGAGACATATGCGCAAGGCAATGTCATGTTAATATTAATGTTATTATTCAAACTGTCCACCATTGTAGGCCTGTTAAAGCTAAAAAGATCTAATTAAATCTCAGCACTAATTTAAAACCAAGTCACAATGCGTTCAAATTTCTTTCATTTAGCTAGTCAGATTTCAGTAAATGTAAATTGTAACTGTAATTTTAAACATCTACACCACAGCCTTGACATCCACTGCTTCTAAAAAGTTTATATAAACTGATGTCATAGTCATGACAGCACAATTTAGTGACTTCAAAACATCAGAAGAAATTCTCACAGGTGACCTTTGCAAACTAAATAAATACTTCAACACATGGCACCTGAAACTGAATATAAATAAGACAGAGGTCAGCACTTTTAACCTGAGCAATAATCCAAAGAACAAATACGGAAGTACAATCCTCACCCAAAATATCTAGGTGTGGTTCTGGATCAGTCACTAACATTTAAAGAACATATCCATAAAACAGTGGCAAAAATCAAAACTTGAAATAACATCCTCCACAAAATTTCAGCAAGAGGTTGGGTAGTGCATGTAGCAGCTCTCAGAACATCAGCTCTTGCCCTGGTATACTCAGCTTCTGAATACTGCAGTCCAGTATGGCTAAATAGCAGTCTCACAAAAAAGATCGGCATTCATCTAAATGATACAATGAGAACAATATCGGGAACAGTAAATCTACACCTACAGAATGGCTGCCTGTACTTTCTAACATCCCCCCTCCTAGTCAATGAAGACAGTTGGCTTTAAATAAGGAATGGCAGAAATTATTAAGATATCCACTCCTTCAAATTCATCAAAACTGCACACATAAAGCTCCAAACAGATTAAAATCTCGGTATTAAACATTGAAGTTTGGTCAAGTGATGGTCCGAAATCATTTCAACATAAACAAAGCATGGTGTGCTGCTGAGTGGACCAATTCCAATCCTGACAAACAAGCACTAATCCAAGATCCTACAAGACAGCCTCCCGAATTCTGGCTGACATAACCGAATGAGAACAGGCCACGGTAGTTACAACTACTGGATGTACAAGTGGGGAATAATAGAGAAACCTTCTTGTGACTATGGTAACCATCAGCAAACTATTCACCACATTGCCATGGAATGATCTGTTAGGAGATTCAGTGGAACAACGTATTAGATTCATGAAGCAACCAAAGAAGCAATCAAATGGCTACAATCTTGGGACCTCAGTCGGTAGAAACATTCATGTTTGGTCATATCTATTGTGATTCAATGTAGTTACTGTCTTTGTATCCTTATGCGATGTTAAATAAATAAATAAAATTCTAATTTTAAAGATTGTAATATATGTGGTAATTTGATACAGTTTCTTGTTTCATTTGATTGCTGTGAATCATTGTTAACATGATAATGCTGTGTGCTTGTTTGTGCATAAATGAATTGCCTGTGTTGGAAATTAAAAAGCCCACAAATATTATTTTCACTGGTGATTATAGTTATAGAGGATAATGATTTTGATAAATGCCCAAAAATTATTTCTTTGCCATATGGGCATAATAAATCTAATATTCATTTGTGGCAAATCTTCAATTTAACCCTTTCGTGACCAAATTATTTACAGAAGTTATGGAATTCTTATGAGTACTTTATTGGGCTAAGGAACCACACTTAAAATTATATTTTCAATCTTGAATGTGAATAATTAGTCTATAGGTACAAAAAAATTAGTGGGAACTATTGTTCCCACTGAACTCTGGAATAACCCAACTCGGAAATTTGAAAAAAAAATTTGTTTATTTTTATGTACAAAAAACATCAGAAATATTACATTTATACATGTATTAATTTGTGTTGTCATTTGATTTCACTATGGTGATGAACTATGGAATATAGAAAAGCATGGTGCTATACACAATGGCACACCACAGCTGCTACACATTACTTTTGTTCTCTTTTCTTTTTCCTTTGTGCTACATTGACGGCATCTTCTGTTTGTTGCACCTTTTGAGGGCAAGTGAGACCCAACTTTCTGAAGACGAACTTCATCTGGAACTCCAGACACACCTCTTTTCGGTGTTTGAAAATTCACGGGCCTTCCTCTTCGCTTACGACTTGAGAACCCAGAAATTAGCTGCCTTGCCAAGCGTAACCGAAAAGTTAGCTGGTTTGCATCTGTCTTTTGAAGCTTCCACATGATGTAGGAATTGACAACAGCCATGTCTACTAGAAAGAAAAACAGCCTATGCCACCACTTCAATGAACGACGACCTACAGCATACCGTTCTCGTAGCTGATCAAATCTATCAACTCCTCCCATTATTGAATTGTACTCTGCCACAGCCAAAGGGCAGAATACTTCACTTCTACTACCATCTTTATTCCTTCGCAAAACAGTTGTTATGTTTTTGGGATTGTGATAATTTGATAGTACACACACAGGTTTACTATCCTGCCACTTGACTGCTGCAACGCATGACCTGACAGAAAACTGAAACTCTCCTCTGCTAAGTTTTGAATTATTTTTCAGCATGACTGGCAGATCCTTTCTATTTGAGCGAACAGTTCCAACGCCATAAAGTCCACGAGACTGTAGCTCTTCCATTATTCGATACGTTGTAAAATAGTTATCAAATGCCACAAGCCTTTTGCTTCCTACCATTGTATTTGTTAGTGAAAGCACAACATCTTCACCCAACGAAAATTCAGTCTTATCATCATTGTCTTTTTTTCCAGTGTATATATCAAAGTTCATTATGTACCCAGTTTTTGCATCAGCTAAGCACCACACTTTATATCCACGCTTGACTGGTTTCATTGGCATATATTGTTTTATTGTTGAACGTCCTTTGAAGGGCACCATACATTCGTCAACAGCCAAAACAGAAGAAGGTTTATACACTTCACGCAGTTTGTTTGATATAGCACTGATAACAGGTCGTATTTTGTGCAGCTTGTCAAATCCTGGTAGTCCCTTTTTGACACACGTGCTGTTATCATTGCAATGCAGATTCTCAACAATCTTTTTGTATCGATGCTTTGTCATCACTGATGAGATAGCATGTACACCTAGAATAGGATCACTACTCCAATAATTTCCTAGTTGTGGCAGCTGATGTATACCCATCAAAATAAGCATTCCAATAAACGCTTTTAGCTCAGGAACGGTAATGTCCTGCCAGCTAGAAGTTACTTTAGTTGTTTTCTTCCCTGATCTCACTACACATCTTTCCTGTTGTGCATACAAGTTCATCTGATTGCAAATATGTAGCAACAGATCTTCTGTAAATAAAGATTGGAAATACATTATTTCATTATCATACTTCGAGAAATTAGCCCGAATTTCTGGGCTTTCTTCTAATGTCACTGGCAGATTTTCAAAATAAGTAGTATCTTCACTCCATGTGTTAGCACTAGAAGAAAATGTGAAAGAATGTCTTTCTGGGATCGAGACAGATACATTAGCATGACAAGGAGACATGTTTCTAATTTCGCCAGCTTCTATTGTCAAATCAAAACCATTTTCATCACTCTGCACAACGATGTTACCACTAACGTTGTTCGAAATTTGTGTAATATTCGTTGAATCTTCATCAGAATCTGAATCAGCATCGAAATCTGAATCTTCTGCATCTTCTGGTAAGGAGTACAAAATTTGCAGAATCTCTTCTGGCGTGAGCCCAGGCATTCTAAACAATGGGAAACACAATAAACTCGATGTCGATTTTACAGCTACACAGTTTGCACATCCCACGCAGTTCAGTGGGATAAATAGTTCCCACTAACTTACCTTGCAATATTTCTGTGGTTTTCACTGAAATTTGCTAAATAAACACAAATACTGTCTCCTTAGTACATATGACACTAGACAAATATAAAAAAACTCACTTCACAAACCAGAGAAAAGTGCTGACCGCAAAAATAGCTGTTTTGGTCGAATTGTTGGCTCCTATACACTCTGAAAGCGCGCCACTGCATTGATTCACTAAGAATGAAGACATACAACAGCTTTTGCCGGCCAGTTGATAAACTATACGTAGTTAGCACACTACAACAGAGATGGCAGTTCAAGTTAGACGGGGGAATAATGATTACCACTGAACTTATGTCGAAAACAAAGAAGTGGGAACTATAGTTCCCACTGGTCACGAAAGGGTTAAATTACCACTACTCTTCATTAACAGATTATTTTTTACAGTAGCTGACTTTATTATAATTATTATTTTACAGAAACACATTTATTTGATTAAAAGTATCAAACAATATAAAATTTCACACTTTTCGCAGGCGTCATTATCGAAAATTGCACTTACTTGTTTCTTTTCGGGTTTTGCGCTGCGTTTCTTTGCTGATAACGCCAACGTTTCGGCCCCAACCTGGAGCCTTCGTCAGGGCTTCTGCTTATCTGCTTATCTCGCCGTCTTGATACTTAATTCGATGTTTATTATCACCGGCAAAGATGATTTTGTTTATCCGCCAAAGAATATTTACTGTTTCAAAGACGGCGGCTATGGTTTAAGCCAAATGTGGAAGTGTGTGCTAGCAAATGAACACGTAACAACTACAAGATCGCTCCATAATACATAAACCTCTTTGGAACAGTAAATATTCTTTGGCGGATAAACAAAATCATCTTTGCCGGTGATAATAAACATCGAATTAAGTATCAAGACGGCGAGATAAGCAGATAAGCAGAAGCCCTGACGAAGGCTCCAGGTTGGGGCCGAAACGTTGGCGTTATCAGCAAAGAAATGCAGCGCAAAACCCGAAAAGAAACAAGTAAGTGCAATTTTCGAAAAGTATCAAATGATATATTTTAACATGACATCCAAAATAACATAAAAATGATAATCCAACTTTATTTATGAATACACTGTGTATAATTTAATCTACAGCAGCTCATTTTGTCATGGCAGTAGAATGATTGTATCCAGCTGCTGTATTAGGTTTAGATGGTTTTAGCTCCAGTGATGGAAGAAGTTTCCTTCATTTATTGCTTTTCCAGCAGGGTAGGTACCAGTTCCTAGTCACCAGATTTTTTTTATGAAAATGGGTGTGTAGGGAAATTGCCACTGGAGCATGCACCCAATCACAGTTAAATTAAAAAAATAACTTAAATCAAGCCTTCTACATAACAGTGACCGTGACTGAGTTTCTTTGGGATACTGTGATTTTTGTAGTCTAAGACCTAACTTGATACTTAGAAATCACAATAACTTTTAAAACATTCATAATAATTTCAGTGATAACAGAATCACATGGCAGTTTAAAAAGCATAGAAACTGGTAAACATATCCAGGATGGTTGGAGCAAAAATATAAAAAGATGAAAAAAAACGCAATATTTTGGATGACCCCTTAATCATATGTCAGATTAAATTAGTTGCACAGTAACCTATCATAGTGACCCACTATGATAGCTATTGTATGAATGGGGAAAGATTGGAAACCAGGATAACTTAAATATCATCATCTTCCTACTAGCCCTTTAAAACTCATTAAGGCTCCTGGAATATTTTTCAGGAGTTCCCTTAGCAGCCTACTCCAGCGTTTGACTTCCTTATCCACAACACATGACATACCTCATACCTGAAATTAAGTGCCAGCTTGTGATCATGGTTATCTCTTTCCTTCCATGTACTACTACCGTAATAATTCTTTTGCCAATATTTACCCTAGCCTCAATGCCAATAAACACCTTACACATTTCCAGCATTATCTTCATCTTCCTTCTTCTTTGTAATTACTTCCAACTCAGCTTCTTTATTATGCCGGTAGTAATTGGGTTCTGCAGTAATTTTCACAAATAATCATTAGACCCAACCCCCGGTTATCCAATTCATGTATTTATAACCAAATTGTGTGTTCCATATTAGACCACATTATTCAAAGCAAAGATCTCACCAATGATTTGAATCCCACACTTCCCTGTCATTTAACCTCATCACTCTCTACAGTAAATAAAGTATTTTGAAGCCTCTCCCTACAATCTGCCCAGTTAAGATTTATTATTTACTCCTGATATCTTGAACAAACAGCAATTCCTTCTTCATCCTATTATCATAATTTTTTATTATTTTTTATCCCTGTACATAATAAGCTTACAATCTGGCATTTATTAGCATTCCACATTGACCTACCCAGCTAGATATCCTGTCCAGATACCCCTGTAATGGTTCACTCTCCCATTTAATCCTATTATATGACATTATACCGATAGCCGACAACTTCTGACTGAAAACCATCAAAACAGTCAACCATTAGAGTAATGAACTGCAGTGATCCCAATAAACTACTGTATAGCACTCCTGTTTTCATTTCCACATCTTTTGATAGCATGTTTCCCACACTAATTCCTTGGATTCTACATTCTAAGGATTTGCTTAGCCAACATATGACATTTCCATCCACAGCAATAGAAATTCCGAGTGAAAACACCCTGATCACTCAGGTAGTCAGCCGAGAAGACTATATTAATTCTCAATGCCGAGAGAACTTTCATATGTAACATTATAACAGCTAATATTGTTTTCATGGAAGTTATGTAAAGCAAGAAGTTTGAAATAATCACATCTGCCAAAGCCAATATGTGTTTTTTGAATATCTACTTTTTAAATGTTTTGCAATTTGACATGTAATATTTAATGATAATGAAATTTTACAGTAAGACTAATATTTATTACTACTCTTCAAAATAAAAATCTTTCATTAATAAATATACCTGCATTTAGGTTTACTTATTTCCACATTATCATACCACCTTTTGGTGACTGACCACGATACTGTGCGAAATATTCACATGAGTCAGCTAGTATACAAGAACTGTTCGTTTATAGATATAAGAGTCCCTTGTAGTAACCAAAGAGAAACTAATTATCAGTACACTTTTTGGTACCTGAAATGTTTACAATATGCTGTTAGAGCCATTTCCAAGATACCAAATATAAAAATTGTTCATATTTTGTAAAGTCGCATTTTTCGCAGGGAAGTTACCTTATTAGACAAACTTAAAAATACAAAACGTTATATAAATATAAAAATTCACCGAAATCAATGGAGCCATTTCTGAGATACAAAAAATATATATAAATACACACGAATTGCTTGTTTAAATATATAATATTTTTCGGCTTCCTCTGTCAAATGACATAGATAGATTGAGTGCTACATTATCAACTTTGTCTTCTTTGCTCACTTCATCCAAAACATATCTTTGCCAATTTCAATCTTATGTGTCTTTCCTCTCTGTTGCACTTTTCCAATCCATTAGTAAGCATCAAGTCTCCAAACTCTATGTAAATAATATTTCAGCAAATGATACAATGTTGTGCCCAGCCAACTCCCATATTTCATTCACCAGTAGAAATATTATCCACATTAGCTCCTTTATGTAATTTTAGCTTTGATACCCTCTGTTTGCAAAAATTACAACACCCATTATGAATGATCTAAACCACTCAAAAATAGAAGGACGTGTAAAACAGTGGAACCATAATAAATGATTAATGCTACAGAGAGATGGCTCAGCAGTGCCCTCTTTTGTGTGGCATTGTTAAAGTCTTTTTTTTTTTTTTTTTTTTTTTTTTAATATGCCTGCTGAAGCAATGCCCATGTTCCAAAAAAGATTTTTCAGGAAAATGCAAAATTTGAGGCTTGAACGCTTTTCCAAAAAGTTTCCCTAATTTGCAGAGTGGTGAGTGCACATGTTGTTCAAAATTGATAAGAGTTAGCCTGATGTGCCAAGCAACATCTTGCTAGCAAAGAATGTCACTTGGCACTGCTGTTTGCAGAGACTAAATCAATGTAATGATTTAGACGCAATTTCATAAGTTTGGTATTTTTTGGAATAGACCTTGTATTTCAAAGGTCATAAGAGCATTGTGAATAATGGAATCTATAGATGCTACAACATTATGATCAGGAAGTTATCTTGTACCACAACCTCAGTTACAGTCAGTTTAGCATTTATAAATGTTGTAAATTATTACAACATTGTTACTTATCCAGCTTGTACAAATTGCAGCATGTAGTTCTGATGAAATCAATAAATCTGACACTAGGGTGAGGAGAGATGTAATATATAATATCTTCCCAACTGCTGGTCTTTATTGCTTGGTATGTTTGTGCCATTACCCATGTCAAGGGGGAGTGGAGGGTTACAAAGATTCGTGTTGTTTTTTTCTGTCTTTAAAAAATACATAAAAGCTTTCCAGTCAAAAGGCTGAATGACAAAATTATTATGTCAGATATAGTAAAGCAATATATTCAGTATATTGAAAGACGAAAGATGATGAAGATATCAGCACTAACAAGCATTAAGTCAGTAATTTAGTAGAGGAGAAGGTCCAAATTTGGGCTACCACTTTAATTTTGGTCCTTGTGTTTTTGCTGGTCACTCAATATGGATAATTTGATGTCACTTGCTTCTATAAACAATCATGAAAGTAATATGAGGGTTAAAAATGGCAATAACAAGTTTTAATTTTTCAAAATCAAAGGATTAAAAATAATGTAAAAAGACTGATTTTTAAGAGGTGGTCCAAATACGGACTATTTGTATAAAAACGGAAATTTATTTCCTAATAAATTAAAGAACAACCAATTTTATTCAAAAATTTTATTAACATGACATTTTACAATCTCCTCACCCCTTTTTTCTTTTCTTTTTACCTGCAGAAGTTACAGATATATTTCATTTTCCATTCCAGCACATTCAGTCTCTGCCCAGTCTTCATACTTGTAGAACTGAATCCACATTTCAAATCTGACATCATCTGAAAAGAGTCCACCACTGAAATAGCATGCTGTATTGTCATCACTACATTTATCCCCCAGAGAAATCGTCATCGTCAATGTCTTCATCAATAAAAGGGACCCTATGTTCTTCATCCGAGTCCAACTCTGTGCTGAGCATAACTAATGGGCTTTTTGGTTTGTCTTGGCAATTTTGAATTAGTTTTCTTTGCTGAGGCAACTGATTACACTTTCACAACTGTCTGATAATTGTTCACACTTTTCTTCAATCATTCGTTGTAAGGAGATCCAGTTATGTTGCAAGTCTTGGCGCACTTGCGTCCACAATTTCTTTTTCTTTGCAATGGTGGATATCAAATGTACATCAAATGGATTAAACCTTTTGGTTGTTGAAGTTTGAGAAGTTGGTCACTGATCCCGGGTGCTGAAATCTTTGCATTTTCTTGACAAGAGCTAGCCCGTTATTGGACCACCAACAGTAGCCCGTTTTTTAGACCATGCCGTACTTCAAGTTGATGGTCTCAGCAGCCATTACAAAACAAACAAATTGAACAGGATAGATGTTCTGCATGAAGCTCAGGCCATGAACTTTGAGATAAGGTGGAAGCCATTTAACTTACTGAGTAAGTAAGAAAGAGATTTATTAATGTTGACATACCTTTGAAAAGTTTTGAGTTTTTCAAAAGCAAATTTTCCGATAAAACAATTTGCGCAAACGCACGTGTGTCAGAGACAAAGTTCATTTGCCACTACTCTTCTCCTATCACTTGATGTTCCTTTTGGTGCCATTCTCGTGCCTGAGCACAACCTTCTTCCCCAACTTTCAGCAAGTAACTTGTATTTCGACCCTAGCCCATTTTTGGACCTTCTCCTCTACTTACAGACACACTACAGATCCTCCACCATCAACAATTAGATTAAAAAGTTTATTCCTTTAAATGAATTACAATTCAAAGAAATCATTAACAAATCCATAAAATTTAGTTTTAAACTAACTATAACTTGAAAGGACACTACATTACAAGACAATGAAAATGTGACTGCTTCAAAACCATTAAAAACCATTTAGTATTAAATTAAAAAAAAAAAAGATTCATTTTTTATCTTTTCATATTTTTTTTATGTGCAGCAGGTGTAAACACAAGTAGTGACAAAATGTTTTGCTCGTGATACAGACTTTCAGCACCTGCTGATCACTTGTAGAAATGAAACTGTGTGGCCTGTACTCACAGTGGTTTGTAAATGCCAGGCAGCAACTTCAAAAGGTGGCCTACATACAAATGTTGGAAGAAGGAAGCAAAGCAATCTCAAGTTTATGACTAGATTTGGAAGAATTGGAGATCCATTTTCATATAATCTAAATTTTGCTAATAAATGATCAAAACTAGTTTTAAAAAAGCTGGGAGCTCATTAGAATCCAACAGTAAAGTGTGATTAAAAGCATTTTCTTGTAGCTTTCAAGTAAATAATAGGAGTAAATAGTAAAGCAACTAAAAAAGTAATTAATAATGTCAAAGAAACTGGCTAAGGATGAGTTTATGAAGAATATTATTGGTGCAGAGGGACCTCTCACAGATGCATCTAGAAATTTTTATAGCTATATCAGGAAACTGAGGAGAAGAGAGGGTATTGAGACAATTATAGATAAGGATGGAGAAAAAGTAACGGAGGTTTTAAAAAAGACAGACTTATTGAGTAACTGGTTCAGTGAGTCCATTAGAGACAATAATTCAGGGGTTATATCTGGAAACGAGCCAATCTGCACAGTTGGAGGGGAGCAGATTAGAAAATTTGAAATTAAATATGAAGCTATCATGAAGGAACTAAGGAATCTAAAAAAGCATAAAGGGGCTGGTGTTGATAATATTACTACAGATGTTTTCAAGAATATTGTTAAATCTCACTTAATGAACTGGCAGCTGTAATCCAAGGGAAAGGACTTGATAAATAGCACTCATCTATTTGCAAAACATTTAAAGTTAAGAGGAAAGTACTGGCATGGTGATAGACTGTGAAGTACTTGTATATAGTTAAACCTATCGTAAACAAACAAAGCAACCCATTAAAGATTTTTGTGACAATACGCAGCACTCTCAAGGGTACCTGCGTGGCCCTGCCCTATGCAAAACTAATCCTGGACTGTCTGGAACAACAATAAATGAACAGCATCTCCTTAGAAGCACCTACTGTGTAGTTAAGACACATAGATGATATTTTTATGATCGGGAACCACAGTGAGAACCACCTTCATGACATCCTCAGTTACGTAAACAATAGCCATTCAATCAGCTTTACCTGAATTTTCACTCTCACATCACAAGGATGTGGAAAAAAAAAATTTATCGGAAAGGGTCGGAATAAATTGCCGAGAGAAGGGATGAATAATTTTCCAAAAACACTGAAAGAATTTAAAGTAAAAACTGGTTGAGGGCAAAAGTGGACTGGAGGAGGAAGGGAGAAGAGTGGGTGTGTAGGGAGATTGCCACCAGATCGTTCGCTCCATCGCTTTTTTATCTGTTACTAGCTGACCCGGCAATGCTTCACTATTGCTGGACTTGAGTAGGCACATAGATTAAATGAAAAAATATTTACATATAAATTTTAAACTGCTGTTTCATTCATTTTCAGTTGGAAAGGGTGAGAGGGGATGCGCTTTGGAAAACATATGAAGGCAGTATTTTTTTGTTTGTTTCAAAGTATAAGTGTGCAAATTCCGATTGAAATCTGATGAAATATGTGGTTTTGTCTAAATTATGGGGAGGAGGGGTGGCTTTTTAAATATTTTATTTTTGACAGGAACCATTTTGGACATCCCCTCGACAATTCACCATAGCTTCGCCGTAATGGGACGAACGGTTTGCGGGTTTGTTTAAATTATGGGGTGTTATGGGAAAGAGGTGGTAATTACGGTGGTGGAAATAGAGGAGAGGGATTGGGGTTTTGTGAAATTAATGTGTACAGTATTTCTCTCTCTTTTTAAAGTGTAAGTGTACAAATTCTTATCTAAATCGGATAAAAAATGTGGTTTGCCTAAATTATGGGGTGAAAACGTAATGAGATTGGAAAGGGGGAGAGGGGATGAATATTCGGAAACCATACGTAGGCAGTATTTTTCTGTTTGTTTTAAAGTATAAGTGTACAAATTCTTATCTAAATCGGATAAAAAATGTGGTTTGCCTAAATTATGGGGTGAAAACGTAATGAGATTGGAAAGGGGGAGAGGGGATGAATATTCGGAAACCATACGTAGGCAGTATTTTTCTGTTTGTTTTAAAGTATAAGTGTACAAATTTCTATCTAAATCGGATAAAAAATGTGATTTGCCTAAATTATGGGGTAAAAACGTAATGGCGTTGGAAATGGGGAGAGGGGATGAATATTCGGAAACCATAGGTAGGCAGTATTTTTCTGTTTGTTTTAAAGTATAAGTGTACAAATTCTTATCTAAATCGGATAAAAAATGTGGTTTGCCTAAATTATGGGGTAAAAACGTAATGGGGTTGGAAAGGGAGAGAGGGGATGAATATTCGGAAACCACACGTAGGCAGTATTTTTCTGTTTGTTTTAAAGTATAAGTGTAACATTTCTTATCTAAATCGGATAAAAAATATGGTATCTAAATCGGATAAAAAATGTGTTTTGTCTAAATTATTGGGTAAAACGTAATGGGGTTGGAAAGGAGGAGAGGAGATGAATATTCGGAAACTCTATGTAGGTAGTATTTTTCTGTTTGTTTTAAAGTATAAGGGTACAAATTCTTATCTAAATCGGCTAAAAAATGTGTTGTGCCTAAATTATAGGGTAAAAACGTAATGGGGTTGGAAAGGGGGAGAGGGGATGAATATTCGGAAACCATACGTAGGCAGTATTTTTCTGTTTGTTTTAAAGTATAAGTGTACAAATTGTTATCTAAATCGGATATAAAATGTGGTTTGCCTAAATTATGGGGTGAAAACGTAATGGGGTTGGAAAGGGGGAGAGGGGATTAATATTAGGAAACCATACGTAGGCAGTATTTATCTGTTTGTTTCAAAGTATAAGTATACAAATTTTTATCTAAATCGGATATAAAATGTGGTTTGCCTAAATTATGGGGTGAAAACGTAATGGGGTTGGAAAGGGGGAGAGGGGATGAATATTCGGAAACCATACGCAGGCAGTATTTTTCTGTTTGTTTTAAAGTATAAGTGTACAAATTCATATCTAAATCCGATAAAAAATGTGGTTTGCCTAAATTATGGGGTGAAAACGTAATGGGGTTGGAAAGGGGAACAGGGGATGAATATTCGGAAACCATACGTAGGCAGTATTTTTCTGTTAGTTTTAAAGTATAAGTGTACAAATTCTTATCCAAATCGGATAAAAAATGTGGTTTGCCTAAATTATGGGGTAAAAACGAAATGGGGTTGGAAAGGGGAGAGGGGATGAATATTCGGAAACCATGCGTAGGCTGTATTTTTCTGTTTGTTTTAAAGTATAAATGTACAAATTCTTATTTATATCGGATAAGAAATGTGGTTTGCCTAAATTATGGGGTAAAAACATACTGGGGTTGGAAAGGGGGAGAGGGGATGAATATTCGGAAACCATACGTAGGCTGTATTGTTCTGTTTGTTTTAAAGTATAAGTGTACAAATTCTTATCTAAATCGGATAAGAAATGTGGTTTGCCTAAATTATGGGGTGAAAACGTAATGGGGGTGGAAAGGGGGAGAGGGGATGAATATTCGGAAACCATACGTAGGCTGTATTTCTCTGTTTGTTTTAAAGTAAAAGTGTACAAATTCTTATCTAAATCGGATAAAAAATGTGGTTTGCCTAAATTATGGGGTGAAAACGTAATGGGGTTGGAAAGGTGGAGAGGGGATGAATATTCGGGAACCATATGTAGGCAGTATTTTTCTGTTTGTTTTAAAGTATAAGTGTACAAATTCCTATCTAAATCGGATAAAAAATGTGGTATTGCCTAAAGTATGGGGGTGGATATGGGGCGAGGGGATTAATATTTGGAAACTGTATGTAGGCAGTATTTTTCTGTTTGTTTTAAAGTATAAGTGTACAAATTCCTATCTAAATCGGATAAAAAATGTGGTTTTGCCTAAACTATGGGGTGTTATGGGGAATAGGGGGCGACTTTTTGGAATTTTTTTTTCGCAGGAACCTTCGCAGGCGCACACTCGAAAACTCTCCAAAGTTTCATTGCAATCTGATAAATGGTACAGGAACGCATAGAAGACGAACATACAAACAAACAGACATTGATTTTTATATATAAGATTATTATTATTATTATCATCACATTTCTTGATGAAGATATTTTCTTATGGAAAGATAGCGTACATTCTTCTGCCCACAGTCAACCTCCAAATTTATAGCAATACCTTCACTTTAATAGTAATCTCCCTTCTACATCAAACAATTCCTATCTTACAGCCTATCCATTCATGGCAGATGCATCTGTTCTGATGAAGAATCTCTCTACAGATACTTCCAGAACTTATCACAAGATCCCATTTCCTACATCTATCCATCTAATCTTGTGCAAAAACAAGTATCTCATGCTAAAACCCATCCTTCACACAATTACTCTTATGCCACACCTCTTAATATTAACCATAGAACTGATTTCATCACTCAGCTCTCTCCTGAGCTTGAAACTGTTTACATTATTCTTTGTCACTGGAAAGTATTCTACATAACTTCCCAAAAATGTGCAACCTCATCCATAAAATACTGTCCCATGCACACACTTCAGCAGAACATCCAGTCACCAGATATGGTGGGTGCTGGGGATTAAGATACTCAAGGTGGACCAAAGCTAGCTAGAGGAAGAAATATGCCTTGAAAAAATTGGATCATTGGACAACATACTGGTGATGGAAAAAGTAAAATAGCTTTTGGATGCTGGAATGTAAAAGGTATCTTTACAAAAGTGAACATATTGCCTGCAGAGCTTGACACATTCAATATGGATGTTAAAGTATTCTCTGAAACTGAGAGAAAAGGTAGAGGGGAGGAAGAACTTGGTAACTATATACATTTTTGGAGTGGAGTACCTAAAGAGGTAAGGGCTGAAGCAGGAGTTTCCATCATGATACAGAAAAAAATAAAAAATAAAACATCATAAAGTGGGAATTTATCAGTGAACGTATTGTTATAGTTGAAATTACACTGTTTGCCTGGAGATCGTGATTGTTGGGGTACATTATCTCACAAATGATGAAAAAGACCGGGAGAAAGATAATTTCTGGACAACTCTCCGAGAAATGATAGAAAAAATCCCAGGAAGGAAATAATTGATTTTGATGGGGGACATGAATGCAAGAGTAGGAACAAGAGAATCTTGAAAGATAGTGGGAAAACATGGAGAAGCAGAATATAATGATAATGGAGAACGGTTAATTGAATTAAGTGAACAATTTGTTAAAAATTACTAATACATTTTTCAAACACAAAAATATTCACAAATATACTTGGCAACAGAATACTAGAGAACTCTGATCTATAATAGATTACATTATCACTAGACAAACAAGCACTTGTAAGGCAAGTGATGTACAATCATATAGGGGATTCCCATGTGGATCAAATCAATATCTGATAAAAATGGAAACTACATTGTAACAGTAAGGAATCACATCAAGAAGGATCAAAATAAATGTTATAAAATTGATAGCCTACAAGATGAAAGTATAAGTTATTCATTACTGGAATGGGAAGTATATTAGATGAATCATTCTATGGAACTACTGGGGATATATATGAATATATAAAATTTAACATAAAAAAAAGAAGTAGCAGCAGAGGTGTTGGGAATAAAGAAAAAGAAACACAAACATGAAGCAGAGTGGTGGTCAGAGGAAATAGAGTAAGCAGTACAAGATAAAAGGAATACTTTCAATCATTTGCTGAATCATAAGTCAGAATAAAAAAGAACTATTTATAAGGAAAAGAGGAATGAAGCACTAAAGAAAATAAGGTTAGCAAGAAATGAAATATGGAAAGGACATGTGCAAATGTTAATGGTAAATTGGGATTTGGGAGCATGGTCAGAATTAAAAGGACTCTGACAAGGAACAAAAGGCAAAAATAATCTGCAGTTGATAAAACCAAGGGAATGGGATGAATATTTACAAAAATTATCGAATGAGGACAGAGGAGAATACTTAGAAGAAGGAGGATTACAAGATGACAATGAGCAGGTCTTTGGTTTCAGAAGACAAACTGCTTGAGGCTTTAAGAACAGGAAGAAAGGACAAATCTCCTGGGCCAGGTGGATCAATTTGGAAATTATGAAATATGGTATTGACAAAGTTGTAAAACTTATAACAAAATTGTTCAATAATATATTACATGTAGACCCCATACCCAAGGAAATGACATTAGGTTATATTAGTTCCATATTCAAGAAAGGAGATTGTGAAGTATGTTCAAATTATTGTGGGATTTGTGTTATGAATTCATTGATGAAAATCTTTGCCAAAATAATAAAATTGGATAAAGGAAACAAAGAAACTGCCGCGAGGCACTGAAAATAAGATAGGATAGGGAAAATAAACAGTTACCCATCACTTACCATAGATGAAGGCAGGAGGGCGAGACACGTAAAAACACAGAAACAAACGAATTGCACAATATTTTGACTTTAGTCTTACTCATATGTCTCGCCTCGCACATGAGTAAGACTAAAGTCGAAATATTGTGCAATTCGTTTGTTTCCGTGGTTTTACGTGTCTCGCCCTCCTGCCTTCATCTATGGTAAGTGACGGGTAACTGTTTATTTTCCCTATCCTATCTTATTTCCAAAATAAGAAAAAATAGATTAGAAACTCATTATAAGACTCAACAAAAAGAATGTGGATTTACTGCAGGTAGGTCATGTATAGACCACATTTTCACGTTACAACAGATTCTGGAAAAATACAATAAAAAAAAAATAGGATTAATTTTCATAGATTTAGAAAAAGCATATGATACTGTCCAAAGAAATGTGCTATGGAAAGCATTACATATGTCACATATAAATAACTCTTTAACTAAAATAATACAAGAAATGTATGAAAATAACACATGCCAAATAAAACTGGTTATGGATTATCACAAAAATTTAAAACAAGTAAAGGTCTGCTGCCAAGGGGCACTATGTCACCAACCCTATTTAAAATTTATATAGTTTTTAGTTTGAAAACTTGTTCTCAAAAGTGTAATAGAATGGGTTTAGAAATAATAGATGGAAAATATCTACATCATTTACTATTTGCTGATGAAAAAGTTGTCATAGCACAAGATGGTGAGGATGCAAATTACATATGTCATCAACTGTCAAAAGAATATAAAAAATGGGGCTTGAAGATTAACTATCAAAAAACAGAATATCTTATTAATGATCTGGAAGAATTGTATATTGATGGAATAAAAATTAAAAAGGTAAATAATTTTTGCTATTTGGTTCAATTTTAGAAATAGAAGGAAAATTGAATATGGAAATTAATAAAAGAATTACCAATGGCCGGAAAATAATTGAGATGCTCAATTCACTTCTATGGAGCAAGAATGTAATGAATAGAACAAAAATAATTACATTTAAGTCATTATTGGAAAGTATAGTTTTATATGGATCAGAAACCTGGACAATCAACCAAAACCATGTTAAGAATTTGAAAGCATTAGAAATGGATTTCTGAAGGAGATTAGCAACAATATGAAGGAAAAAAGTAGTGAGTAAGAAGGGTGGAAGACACTAGGATGCCAAAATTTGTACAGGTAATGGGAAATTAAATGAAGGAGGAAAAGAGGATGGTTCATGTTTACCTGGCTCCAAAGTTTACAAATAGCAATAAGAAGAGGAAGATATACAAGATCAAAATATCTGGAGAAATATGTTGAGAAGATAAAGTCAAGTTCTCTGTGCTGAGTTTTTATTGTTATGCTGGAGTAAAACCTCTGTAGTGAGGAAAATCTTTCTTAATAATAATGGATACTTACCTAGTAATTCACCCAAACCACCACATGTATCATTTCCACACAGTACACCCCACTGCAAAACATGCAGAATGCATCCGCTACCACTATCTGCTGCAATCTGATGACATGGGGAAGTTTTTCCATTACTGAGCATGTAACATGCATGACAACACACCTCATATAATCTCACCTGCCATTTTTGTACCAGTTCATACATAGATCTCACCACAATCGAACTTACCATCTGAATAAATGGTCACTGGCAAACAATTTATACCAGCATCTTAGATCATCCAGTGGCATTCCATGTCAGTTCCCACAATCTGAACATCTGTTTTACAAAGTGGACTGTCACAGTTTTCCATGAAGCTACAGTCACCTGAAAATTCTACACATGGGAACTAGTTAACAACCATATACTTGATAACACCCATCCTCCTGGTTTCAATCTCTTATAAGACTCAACCAGTGGACCCAGCATTTAATATTTTTTACTCAAGTACTAATAATTTTTTTTAAAAAAACTAACTTAGCCTACAACCCAAAAGATGGTTGGATCCTCCTGAAAGAAGCATACTAATCCATTGTGTTACAGGTAAGATGGCCAGTTCCTTTCCTTTGGGACCTACAGTTCAGTGCAGAATCTGAACAACGGAACAACTGGCATAGCTCCTATGATTAAACACAACTTTCAAAAATTCCTACATCTACCATGATTTGAATCTGGGACTAGAGCAGCAAACTTTTGAAAGCAAGAAGCACCTTAAGCACTGAACCAAGCCACTCACTTATGATTTATAAATCTTGAATTTAATATTTTCTACTAACAACTCAGGGTGTCATTTGCAAATGATAAAGTCATAGGTTGAGCACTTAGGAGAAAAAAAAAAAAAAAAAAAAAGAAAAAGAAGAATTAATTCCTGGTACTATTAAAAAATTACCAAATTTTTCCTTAAAATATGACCATATGACCAAAAACATTATCGTAAATTTGACCAATACTATGAAAGTGGCCTGAATATGCATTTAAACTCTACTAGCGTAAGTCCATGACAGTTTTTTTTTTTTTTTTTTTTTTTTTTTTTTTTTTTGCATACTGTTATGCGTCTAGAATAGTTCCAGTTTTAAGGATGAAAGATTATGTCAGGTTTAACTGATCAGATTAAAAAATAACTTGACCTGTGTTGAAGAACTTAGAAGCATTAATAGTGGTAGGTATTAAACATCATATAATTGCTAAAACACAAACTTGACAAGTATTTGACCCTTAAAGTTCAATCTGAAAAATTTTAAAAAATCCTGTTTGCTTCCAAAGTATCACATTGTTTTTTTTTTTTTTATCGACACTGAGGAAACATTCATAAAGTAATCATTGGTCAGAGTATCAGTAACAGACAGAGAACTTAATACACATTCCTTATTATTAAACAGTTGAGCAACTCCAAAGAAATGAATTGCCAGAATAGTTGATTTGGTAACATATTTGGTCTGATGTCCACTTAAAATAACCTAATAACTCATGTACAATGAACATGAAAAAAGACCATTAACATAAGTTGTCCGTAAAATACATAAAAAGCAAATAAACGTCAATACATATAATTAGGTCAAGCAACAACATAAGTGAAAGCTTTAATCAAATTGAATTTATCCTAAGCTGGAATGACAATTGGAATTAGTGGTTATGGCAGAGATCAGGAGTAATTTAAGTTTTTTAAGTTTTTTTTTTTTTTAAGTTGCTTTCATTAGCAACATGTTACTGATAAGCAGATCCACATTTTTTCAGACGTAAAATTTATAGAATTTTTTTTAAAATTATGAAACGCTATGAAAAGCAAACTTAATGAATGTATTATGGCAATTAATTTGGTAACAGTTGTTTAG
Source organism: Vandiemenella viatica (assembly GCA_031002005.1). Classification (NCBI taxonomy): domain Eukaryota; kingdom Metazoa; phylum Arthropoda; class Insecta; order Orthoptera; family Morabidae; genus Vandiemenella; species Vandiemenella viatica. Next base: position 188,070,675 of record JARYHS010008074.1, on the reverse strand, counting down.
CTACTAAATTGTGGACATAACCACAAATTTCTTCAAATGGTATCTCTGGTCGCTGTTTTGCGAGTGAAGGCTGACACATGACATTGTTCTCCAGCCAATAGCTATCGAGGTGAGTGAATGAGTGAGCTTATGAAATTATATAGTAGACATAAAAACACATTTAGATACATTCAGAAATGTTTAATCAGTGTTTAATTTAGTATTATAACTCAAAAAGAAGGCAGGTCATAAAAATCTGAACCCGAGTTATAACCATCACGCTGTCAAACCACAATGCCGCGAGACATCAAATTTCTCACCAGTAAGCATAACGGCAATTCATTCAACATCAGTGCATTGAATCATCTTTCATGTTCACCTGCTGGTCTTTTGTCTGCTCTGATAACTATTTTGTTAACATCGAAAGGCATCATTTCTAGTGCAGTCTTAAACAATTTAACCAATTGATTGTGTTCAGGTAAAAGTTGTTGCAGTTGCACAATAATCTCTCAATTACCACATGACTGTTGGCACAATGCTGATTGATTTCATCATTAGAATTTCCAAGGAAATAAATCTGCAGAAATTTGTGATCAGCATTAAATGTTGGCAACAATGCTCCTGCACTATGCTTAATTTGTCCTTGACTCTGTAAAATTGAAGACAAATTTTGGATTTATGAGCCTCGGTGAAACGTTGATGTTTATTTGTGTGATGTGCTTGTGTATGTGATGTGTTGCAGTCGAAAAGAATTTACCGTAAAAGTTGGGTTAAAACTTCGTTCTTAGATAATATCGTTCCAAATGATGTCATTTGAAAGGAACTGTTGTACTTTTGTATATTCTGAAAGAAATGCTTCGATCGAGGTTCTTGGCCAGAAAGCAAAGATGCCAGTAGCTCTGGTGGTAGTGTCAATTGTGGTAATTTGACCTTCTCACTCACACAACATAATCCTGGCAGTTGCGTCGAAATATCATAGTATTGCAATGTTGACAAACAGTTCTCATTGTTCCGAAGCTGGCCGATACATCTGCAGTGTAATCAATTGTTGAATTGAATCTGAATGCCAAACATTCATTTTTAACTGTCACGTTTGGCCTTCTGTTTTGTGGATGTTCTAAATTATTTTGTGTGTAAGAGCCAACTGAGCATGTCAAACTCGAGTGTACCTGTTGTTCCAAAGTAATAATGGATTGTGCTTGAGAAATTCTTATTCGATTTGCCTCCAAACACCATTTACGCTCTTCATCAGTATCATTGACTCAATGATCAAGTAGTTGCCTTACTTTGTGCGGATGCTGACAGTTATTTTGATGTCTCTCTGTTATAATTTTTTCCAAAGAAATAAATCATGCACTGAAACAGAATATTTGCAACACACCAAATTATCACATACTGACAATACATCAAATTGATGAAATTTGCAGTTTTTAATGCACCAAAGATATGATCACCACTAATAACACACTTAAATATCGCTTTCAATTCAATTCTTTTTCACAAATTATCAATATTCAATGTGGAATTTGTTGTTGTTATGAATTTAATTCTTTATCACAAAAATCAGTCAAGCCATTCACAATATTGAATCAATATTAAATCTGGATATTTGTTTTATTTTTTATTTACTTATTTGACTTTAGGTCATGAATAGACAATACAGTCAGCTTGGTGGAATTACAAGTTAATAACAAGTTTTTTTAAATTTAGAAAATAAAAAAAAAAAATTACAGATATGAAGATGCAATAAATATGAATGTCAGTGTCCTTAATACAATCCTCAATGATGGATACAGTAGATTTTGTTGCTATTTGTAGTGAGTAGTTCTGTGACACTGGTTGGAAGTGACTGCAGTGCATGCACAAGAGACTTGATGACAGTTGCTTGTTGCTGGTGAAAATTAGAGCAGTTGAAGTATTAATAAATGATTGACATCCTGTAGTGTCTATCCGTTACATGTGCTGTAGGGTGTATTTAATACCTGGATGAGATAAAGGTGACTGCGGAAGGTGCCATGGTTGTATCTTATATGGATGATAGATGTGATGTATCATCGTTGAGAGTTCCATCTTGAATACCAAGGACTTCATGGAGGGAGTGAGCATGGTGGGTGAATGGTTAATGCTCTGGCCTCGCATTCAGGAGGACAATGGTTCGAATCCCCATCCGGGCATCCAAATTTGGATTTTCCATGGTTTCCCCAAATCACTCCAAGCAAATGTCAAGATGCATCCTACAAAAAGGCCATGGCCGAATTCTTTCCCTTTCCTTGTTCCCAGTCCCATCCCACCTCTAATGACCTTGACATCGATGAGGTGTAAAGCCATAATTAAAAAAAAAAAATTCATGGAGGATATGTCTGTACTAGAGCATACCGTTGGTCTCTGTGTTGTTTTGATTCATTCCAGCTACTTGTCCTTTGCTGACCATCGTTGCCTAATAATGAATTGTGTTGTTGGGTGGGATTCAGATTCCACCAGAGCTACATGCCTCCTTGGCTAACATATTATTATGTCTAATTCCAGTGTGCGTGGGTATCCAAATATAATTATCGGTGTAACTGCATTGATTAAGTTACACAATTTGTTGGATTATACTGATGTGGTACGTGTCATTGGAGTATAACGGGTATGGCTAAGGAGCAAAGGACACTAAGTGAACCAGTATTAGTATTCTTCAAATTATTTCAAAAGTTGAATCAAGCCACTGACATGAGAAGATATTATTTCATTTTTTTGGTAACATTCAAGCACTGGGAAGTAGTAATAATTTGAAATAATAACTATGCCTGATAGATAATTATGTGTATGAAATTTCACTCAAACGTTTGCATGTTTTATCTGGCTTGGTTTTGAAATCATGAACTTAAGAACTTTACTATGGTCTGTTGTATGGCTAGAGAAAGTAAGCCCATCATTTACCAAATTTGAATTCAGGAGGGCTGCCATGACATAAAATATGTGAAAAACATAATTTGCAACAATTTGGGAGACATGTGACAAAACACCTGGCAAATCAGTGGCTGCTATCATCACAACAAATAGAGTGATTTGCACAACTGACTCACCAGTAGACCTATTGGTATGTGTACAAATATTTAATTGCTTTGTGTTTCCTCAGAATACTATATAGTAATGGTTCGTACAGAATATAGTGTGTTTTGTTCATCATATTTGCTGTCACAGCCTTCCTGCCTTCAACTGTAGAAAATAATGGGTTAGTATTCACTCCCTTTATTATGATCATATTACATTAAAGCATTTTCCTTTCCATTTTTTATATCAAAATCTGCTGTAAGGTGTACCTAATTCTTACGATTTATAAAAAAAAATTAGCGGCTAAGTAGAAATTTTAATTATCACTTATGTTAACATTAAAGTCATCATTGTCATCTTCTTCCATCTCCAGTTTCCCAGGTGCAGTGTAAGAGTGCTTGACACCTTTGCCAGTCCAAGTATGTTTCCTCTTCTTGGATTCTAGACAACGATGCACCTTTCTCCTGTAGGTCCAGTTTAACTCCGAGGCTCTTTTGTTTTCAAAAGCTGTCTCCAATTATTCTTTTTGCTGGTTTGCTAGGCCTAATGCTAAAGTGGATTTTCTGTTAGGCTTTACTCCCATAGCTTTAGGTAGTCTCCTACCAATCTTGCAAGGCAGCAAGTTGTGTCCACATTAGTGCCTTGGATACTAGGTTGCCTCTTCCGCCAAGGGTTTCCTTCTCCGCTGCCATTGAGGTCTTCACCGTTACCCTGGCAAGGGGCCCTCACATGGTGCTGTCAACTGGAGGCAGTTGATCCAAGGTTTTTGAACGAGGTGTTACTCCTCCGACTCCTCCTTCTCCACTACTTTCAAAATGGGACCCCGGGCCTCCCACGAGCATAAAAGAGTTGTTAACATCAAAATAACAAGAATAATACAGTTGCTCATACAGAGAAATTTATATTTCATCATTTTGTTCTTCTATTTCCATTATTATAAAACTGTAAAAAAAATTTAAAGAAATTTTAAGTTGTTATTTGAGAGTAACATTTTAGCTAATCAATGCTATTAATATTGCATTACAACTGTCTTTTCGATAATATTTCCATAACAATGCTACAACATACTTAACAAAGCAAAAAAAGTGAATAACTAAACATTTATATATGTGTGTATGAAACATAATTTACTGGCTTATATTCATCAGTAATTGCAGATTCATTTTCTATTGCAAAAGGTGTATGTGTCACAGCAAAAACTTTATATATTGTAATAGTAGACAAGATGTTGATTCAATTTGCACTATGTCTGTATTCATTCTAAATAATTAATGCTGAGGCAGGGATACTCATATGAATCTAAGTTAGTGGCCATATGAAGGTCAGTTTAATTGAAACGGACAAAGGAGGCCGGGTAGGTAGTATAGTACTATTAGCACAAGATGTTTCTAAAAAAAATTGACAGAGTGAGCTATGAAGTGGTGGTAACTCAGATAAAAACAATTGGAGAGGATAAAGTAACTTGATGGGTAGATGAATTCTTAAATAATAGAAACCAAGTAGTTAGGGCAGGAAATGTGATACATAAGGGAGTGGTAATTAAAATAAGTGTATCACAGTATAGTGTATTGGAAACATTGCTAGCCATTGTTCTAAAGAATATATATATATATATATATATATATATATATATATATGTTAATGGTTACAGTCAGAAGATGTTTGCAGATGACAATGTTAAATAATAGGATCAAAATTGGAAAAGACAGTGAACATCTGCAGGGTGATATGACCACATCTTTCCCCCTGCCATATGTCTCGCCTCCTACACGAGTAAGACTGAAAAGTCGAAATATTGTGTAATTCTTTTGTTTTTGTGTTTTTACGTGTTTCGCCCTCCTGCCTTCATCTGTGGTAAGTGACGGGTAACTGTTTATTTTCCCTATCCTATCTTATTTTCAGTGCCTCGCGGCAGTTTCTTTGTTTCCTTTATCTAACTGAGTAGTTCAACATGGAATGAATATAAACGTCAAAAACAGTCAACTTACAGGATAAACAGATAAGAAAACTATAGTTGTTTATGATAATACAGAGTGAAAGGAATTTGTTGTTGAAGACATGAAGATTGAATATCTTGGTATAACATTTGATAGTAAACTTAAATGGGGAGGACACACTGGGCATATTGCAGGATAAGGTTTCAAAATCCTTCATTTATTTGATTTTGTGGTAAAGGGGTTATCAGACTTGTGAGGGAATTAGGCCGTATAAAACTTTGATCACATCATTGCTTGCATGTGTTGGTGTAGTGTGGAATTCAGATTTTGGGTATCAAATACAGTAGTTGGAGGTGGTGCAGAGGAGAGCAGCTAGATTTGTCAATGGAAAATACTGCAGGACCCAGTCAGTAACTGATATGATAAGAAAGGTGGGATGGGGTCCACTGGAAGATAGGGTGAGAGAAAAGAGAGTGCTGGGAGTGTACTAGGCATATATATTGGTGATGAGACATCAAAAGATACTGGTGGAAGACTTAAGAGCAGTGGAAAAAGATGACCATGACCACAAAATGCAGCTTAATTTTAGGTATAAATGAGTGGAAAAATTTTATATGTAGGTAATGGAGCCAGGGATTGAAATAAATTACAAATGGAATTGATGAATAATTTTCCAAAAATACTGAAAGAATTTCAAATTTGAAAAGGGCAAAAGTAGGTGGGTACAAGAAAGGGGAAAGATTAGTATGTAGGGAAATTTCCATTAGAGTTTGCACTCCATGCAATTAAATAATAAATGTTTTTAAGAACAGAACAATATAATAATGAATCAACATAAATTACTATAACATTATTGTAAAAGAAAGTTTTATTTTGAAATAATGATTTATTTTCTATTAAATTCATTTCAGAATGTATAACATCATCAATAGTTTATGATATTCTCCAAAAATGTTATGCTGCATCAATTAAACTAGTTTTTATTATTTCAGTAAGAACAAGATTACAAGTAAGAGTTCACATATCACCAAGTCTTCTCTTATTGCAGTCCACATTGATCTACCGGTTCTGCCTCTACTTCAACTAAGCTACCAACAGTTATGGGTGACAATTCCCTAATGCCATCTCTATCTACAAGAGTAACTTTAAAGCTGTGGTAACTTATCACAAATCTATGATGGATTTCTTTAATGCATTTCTTTAGAAGATCATAACCTTCTGCAACAGTCATATCTGAGGAAAAACAAATGATTATTAAAACCTTAAACACAGAATACATCAGTCCTTATATTAAATTTTTAAGCTCATCACAGATCCTTCATTCCATTAAATGATTTCATTATAGTTATAAATATTTGTTGAGTCTTTAGTTATTTTAATAATACAGCAATTACCCTACACACCTACTTTTCCATTTCATTATTACTATTATTTCTTAAATTTTTTTTATTGCAATTCACCACCAATCTACATTTGAAATTAACAAATTTTAATTTTAAACTCTTTTTGTATCTTTGGGTAACTGTACAGCAATTCCCTTAGTAATTTATTTCAATCCTTGACATTCCTATCAACAAGAGAAAAAAATAGGTCATCACCATAGAAATATTCCACTCCCTAAAGCTGGCCCAGGTGAAGTGTCCCAGTTTGATCCTCTCCTCCCCCTCCCCTCCCCCTCCCCTCACTAGACCTGGCACTGGCAACAAGTACAAATTTTAATGTAATGGTGAACTTTTCAAATTCATTTACGTGTGTTAATGTATGGAAGTTACAATTATAATTTCACTGACAAGTTTAAAACTCAAAAACATCACAGTGAAAGAAAGAAGTGGAAGAACTTCAGAAAAGTGGATATTGCAGATACTGTCATTAGCAACAGATGGAGCCATGGGTATGTGGAGTTTGGAAAAAAGGATTTTAAATGCAAAAGTTAAACACTGTATGGTTATTCTCTGCACAATCCAACAAGAAGTTCTTTGTGCCCAAACGTTACCAAAATAACTATGTCAAGTTATGAATTAAGATTTTAACAAAATTGTAGCATCAAAGCTTCATCACCGTAAATTAAAAGAACTTTTTTTAAAATTTAATTTAATTGCAATGAAGCACAGGCTCTGGTGGCAATTTCCCTACACCCCCGTCTTCCCCCTATTTTGCACTCACCTACATTTGCCCTCTACAAATTTTATCTTTAAATTCTATGGACGTTTTTGGTAAATTATTCATCATTTCTCTTGGTAACTCATTCCAATCCCTGACACCCTTACCTAAAAAAGAGAATCTTCCCACACCCTTGTGCCTGAAATCCAGTGCCAGCTTTTGGTCATGGTCATCTTTTTCCTTCCATGCACTAATTTTCATACCTACTCCAATATCTTTCCATGCCTCATTGCCAGTATACACCCTGTACACTCCCATGATCTTCCTCATCCTCCTCCTATCTTGCCATGAATCCAATTTTAGCTCCTTAATCATATCCGTCACAGATTACATTCTGCGATAATTTCCAGAAACAAATCTAGCAGCCCTTTTTTGCACCCTCTCCAACTCCTGTATTTGATATGTAAAATGAGGGTCCCATACTAAACTACCATATTCGAGCAATGGTTTGACCAAAGTTTTGTAACCCAACTCCCTCACTTCTCTCATACATCCCCTCATCAATCTCTCCAACAAGTACAGAATTTGAAACCATTTCCTACCACCTGCCCAATGTGTCCTGCCCAGTTAAACATGTTATCAAGTGTAATGCCAAGATTTTTGCATTTCAAGTCTTCAGCAAGCAATTCTTTCCCCAACTTATATTGATAATTAACAGTTTGCTTTTTATTTGTGTATCTAATAAGTGTACTCTTCTTTTCAATTTATCTTCATCCCATGTTTATCAACCAACTAGATATCCTGTCCAGATCACACTGCAACTGTTTACAATCTTCTATCATTTTGATGAGGATGAGGCTCTTGGGGAGAAATTAAATTCATACTCAGATTTCAGAGGTGAGAATAGAATGATCATCATCGGTGGGGATTTAAATTTACCAGGTGTAAACTGGGAAGGAAATAAGATAAATAACACAAGGGAACAAAGATTTGCAAATATCTTAATAAGGGAAGGAGGACTTACACAAGTGGTTGAGCAAAACCCTAGGGGACAAAATATTTTGGATATATTTCTAATTAAGCCCGATGAAAACCTTTTGAGGTATCAAGTAACTGAAGGAATAAGTGATCATGAAACAGTTCTGATGGCTATTAGAGGATTCAGAAAACCAGCAGCCAAAATTGAAAGGGGAAATAGGTACAATTATAAAAAGGCACAGGTTTCAAATTCGAAGAGATATTTCAGAGAACATTCAGCAAATGGAAGAAAGGCTCAAGTACAGTAGAGTCAAGGTGGGAAGAGTTCAAGGAGATAATAAGAAAGGGGGAAGAAAAATTTATTCCAAGGCAGAAAATAAAGAGAAGTAGAGAACCTATGTACTATAATAGGGAAGTGAGGAGGTTAAAGAGGTTGGTAAGAAAAGAACATAACAGAGTTAAGAGACAGCAGGGTAGTAGGGAATATTTAAAACAACTAAACAAGGACTTAATAACAGCAAAGAAAATGGCTCAAGATGGGTTTATGAAGAGTATTGTCAGTGCAGGAGGACCATTGACTGATGCATCTAGAAATTTCTATGGCTATATCAGGAAACTGAGGGGAAGGGAGGGTGTAGAGACACTTATATATAAGGATGGAGAAGAAGTTACTGATGATTTGAAAAAGGCAGAGATTTTAAGTAACTGGTTCAGTGAAAGCATTAGGGACAATGAATCAGAAACAGGAGGGTCTAATTCGGAGAATGAGCTTAACAACACAATTAGAAATGACGATAGTAAAAAATTTTATATTCATCCTGAGGAAATCATGAACGAAATAAGAAAGCTGAAAAAACATAAAGGGGCTGGTGAAGATAATATTACTACAGATCTTAAAGATAGCTGGATGTGACATTGTACCTTATCTTGAAATATTATTTAAATTGAGTCTGGATACTTGCTGCTTACCACAGGACTGGAAAAGTACAATAGTAGTACCGGTACATAAAGGAGGGGTGAGAAATAGAGTTGAGAATTACAGCCAAATCAGTTTGACATCAGTGGTAGGTAAATTAATGGAAAGATTGATATGTTACCACACCAGAAATATATGTGAGGAACGTAAGTGGTTTTGAAGCAGGCAACATGGGTTCAGGCAAGGATATTCATGCAAATCTCAGTTGGTGGGATATATGCAAGATATTTCAGATGAAATGGACAAGGGAGGCCAAATTATAGTGTAGCACTAGATCTGTCAAAGGCGTTTGACAGAGTAAGCCATAAAATGGTAGTAAATAAGATAAAAACCATTGGAGTGGATGAGAAAGTGATTTTCTGGGTAGAAGAATTTTTAAAAGGTAGAAACCAGATAGTTAGGGCAGGAAATGTAGTATCAAAAGAAGTAGAAGTAAAAATGGGTGTGCCACAGGGTAGCATATTGGGACCATTGCCATTCATTATTCTAATGAATAATTGTGTTGATTGTTTACTATCTGAAATTAGATTGTTTGCAGATGACATAATGCTGTATAAAAGAATCAAAACGATAGAAGATTGTAAACAGTTGCAGGGTGATCTGGACAGGATATCTAGATGGGTTGGTAAACATGGGATGAAGATAAATGCAAAGAAGAGTCAGCTTATTAGATACACAAATAAAAAACAAAAGGTTAATTATCAATATAAGGTGAGGAAAGAATTGCTTGCTGACGACTTGAAATGTAAATATCTTGGCATTACTTTTGATAACAAGCTTAACTGGGCTGGACACATTGGACAGGTGGTAGGAAAAGGTTTAAAAGTTCTGCACTTATTGGAGAGAGTGATGAGGGTATGTACAGGAGAAGTAAAGGAACTGGGTTACAAAACTTTGGTGAGACCATTGCTCGAATATGGTAGTGTAGTATGGGACCCTCATTGTACGTATCAAATACAGGAGTTGGAGAGGGTGCAATGAAGGGCTGCTAGATTTGTTTCTGGAAATTTTCGCAGAATGCAATCAGTGATGGATGTGATAAAGGAGCTGAAATGGGATTCATTGCAAAACAGGAGGAGGTTGAGGAGGGTCATGGGAGTGTACAGGGCATATACTGGCGATGAGGCATGGAAAGATATTGCAATAGGTATGAAAAGTAGAGCATGGAAGGGAAAAGATGACCATGACCACAAGCTGGCACTTGATTTCAGGCACAAGGGTGTAGGAAGATTCTCTTTTTAGGTAAGGGTGTCAGGGATTGGAATGAGTTACCAACAGAAATGATGAATAATTTACCGAAAACTTTGGAAGAATTTAAAGATAAAATTTGTAGAGGGCAAATGTAGGTGGGTGCAAGATAGGGGGAAGATGGGTGTGTAGGGAATTTGCCACCAGAGCCTGTGCTCCATTGCAATTAAATTAAATTAAATTAAATTATGTCATCTGCAAACAATCTAATTTCATATAGTAAACAATCAACACAATTATTCATTACAATAATGAATAGCAATGGTCCCAATACACTACCCTGCGGCACTCCCATTTTTACTTCCACCGGTTTTGATACTACATTTCCTACCCTAACTTTCTGTTTTCTACCTTTTAAAAATTCTTCTAGCCCGCAAATCACTTTCTCATCCACTACAATAGTTTAAACCTTATTTACTACCATTTTATGGCTCACTCTGTCAAACGCCTTTGACAGATCTAGTGCTACACTATCAAATTGGCCTCCCTTGTCCATTTCATCTGAAATATCTTGCATATATCCCACCAACTGAGATTCGCATGAATATACTTGCCTGAACCCATGTTGCCTGCTTCAAAACCACTTACGTTCCTCACATATATTTCTGATGTGGTTGCATATCAATATTTCCATTAATTTACCTACCACTGATGTCAAACTGATTGGCCTGTAATTCTCAACTCTATTTCTCACCCCTTCTTTATGTACCAGTACTACTATTGCACTTTTCCAGTCCTGTGGTAAGCAGCAAGTATCCAGACTCAATTTAAATAATATTTCAAGATAAGGTACAATGTCACATCCGGCTATCTTTAAGATATAAGTAGTAATATTATCTACACCAGCTCCTTTATGTTTTTTCAGCTTTCTTATTTCGTTCATGATTTTCTCAGGATGAATTTCAAATTTTTTACTATCTTCATTTCTAATTGTGTTGTTAAGCTCATTCTCCGAATTAGACCCTCCCGTTTCTAATTCATTGTCCCTAGTGCTTTCACTAAACAATTACTTAAAATCTCTGCCTTTTTCAAATCATCAGTAACTTCTTCTCCATCCTTATCTACAAGTGTCTCTACATCTGGCCCTTCCCCTCAGTTTCCTGATATAGCCATAGAAATTTCTAGATGCATCAGTCAATGGTCCTCTTGCACTGACAATACTCTTCATAAACCCATCTTGAGCCACTTTCTTTGCTGCTATTAAGTCCTTGTTTAGTTGTTTTAAATATTCCCTACCACCCTGCTGTCTCTTAACTCTGTTATATTCTCTTTTTACCAACCTCTTTAACCTCCTCACTTCCCTATTATAGTACATAGGTTTCTACTTCTCTTTATTTTCTTCCTTGGAATAAAGTTTTCTTCCCCCATTATTATTATCTCCTTGAACTCTTCCCACCTTGATTCTACTGTACTTGTCATCAGCAGTAATGAGATATGAGGAATAAAATCTACCTTAAAATAATTAACTGTTTACTAAACTGATGTTCACGTTGCATCTATGAATACTTAGTGACTAAATTGACAGTTGCATATGGAAAACTAAAATTTGGATTGAATATTACAAACTTTTTCTGAGAATGTTCCCAAATTTGCTGAAGCTAAACTAATTTTGATAGGTATGTCAGCAATCAACACCAGCAGATCTATTTGCATTTCATTACTTTCTGTGTACATTGAAAGAGATACAAGATATTAGAATCCTGGGATCAGACTATCTGCTGTGCATAATGTTACTTCTGATCTCACAATAAACACCTGAAAATGTGTCAAAATGAAAATTTTATTCTCATTTCAATCTCTGAAATGGCTCTTTGACACTGTTGCAACATGTTGTTCATAATAGTGATGACATTAGTTTGTCATTTTATTTAGAAATTTTATGCAAAACAAATTGTTACAATTTGTTACAGCCTGCACAAAAATCAGACAGACACTTTTAAAATTTAATAATAATAACAAAAACTTATAGCCTGCATCTTTGTAATGGAAAATCAAACTAGAAGCCATCTTCATTCATGATATATTAGGAGAAATTACATTTTTCCTTATGATCATTAAAACTGAAATTTAAAAATTATATTAATTTTACTTGCCTTGCCTATGGTATTTGTCCATTATACTGCGTGTAAATAAACCTCCATAACCCAGAGAAATATGTGAAACTTTCACTGATGAAGCAAATTGATTCAAATAGTACAGCTCTGAACCATGTTCATTGTCATATCCAGCTATTATTAATTCCACTTCATAACAACTCTGAAAGATATAAGAATTTTCAGCAGCAATGTAGTAACATAATTTGGGAAAAAGATGCTGGTTAGAAAAAGAATAATAAATGAATATATTACATAACCTATCAGTTCATACTAATTTAAGAGAAGGTGATAAAACCATGATGCTTTACCAGTAAATTGCTACTTGAACTGATCCTAAGTTCAGACCAACTTTACTTATTACCAGAAAGCTATCTGCTTTAACCATATAAGGCAATGTAGACCATGTGGCTAATTAAATTATAATTATCATAAACTAGGATAAGTTACAAAGAGAAATGATAAATAATTTTCCAAAAAACGCTGAAAGTTGTTGGGGAAATAAAAGGTAAAAAATGGGTTTGTGTGGAAATTTCCATTGGATTGTGCACTCCATAACAATTAAATTATTTTGGTAACAATGGAAGGAAAGAACTGCGGTGAGGCAATATTTATATGGAAAGGAGTAATGAAATATACCCAACACTCACCAAAGCTGAAGGGAGTAGGGCAGCAACAACACAAAACAGCACACAAAAACAGAAAATCCAACATTTTGGGTTAAACCCTTTGTAAAGTTAAAAGAAGTAAGTGGGTGAGTTCATACAAGCCCCACAGTAGATGCAGACACTCATAGTGTTGTGAGTTGGGTGTATTTTATCTGTCATTTCCATATAAATTAAATTATTTTAATACGTCTGATGAACTTGGGATATAATTCAGAAATGAGATTACATACAACAAATTGAATCTATTGATATTAATATATGATACCACCATGAAAACAAATACATCTCTAGAATGAAGACACATGTAATGGAATCAACATGACTCATAAATATAATATCTTTATCTTTAAACGAGCAATTCTTGTATATATTTGCTATCCCAGAAATGGCACAAACGATATTGATGAAATTTCATATTTAGAGAATGTTTTGCTTTATAAGCTTATCTAAATAGTTGTCTTCCCAACAAAAACGCGAATTTATACAAAACGAGCAATGTTTGTAATTGGTATCTTAGAAATGGCACTAACGTCAACTTGTAGACTTTTGGGCCACCAGTAAGCTGACTAATATTTCATTCCTCCAAGATTCTCTATGCTTAGAGCATGGAACTTTTAGGGTAATTCCGGAACGGGGTAATTCCGGAAAAGCTTAATAGCAGACTTAATTGTAAGTTTATGGAATTTCCATGCTAGTATGTTGTACATTGAGATCAGTTGGTCACACTGATAGTACTTGGCGCCATTTATGTGTACGTCATTGTTGTGATAAGGGTGAGCTCAGGAGAACATTCATAAACATCCATTTTTCAAACCAACTACTCCTCTTTAGAGCCTTGCAGGTTAGTGAAAACAATATTTTATTGAACCATATAGTGTTTTTACAACTTTTCAAGATTATGAATGATCGATTTTATGTGTTTTGGAAAATGACAGGTCCATTTTGACGTGAGTCCGGAATTACTCCACCGCAAAAGAGTAGCGGGGTAATTCCGGCCGATAAGGTTTCCTATCCAGGTTCCATTATTAATTCACATTTTGGTCTGTTTTAGGTATAAAATGCCAAGGACTTACGTTAAAAAAAGACTGGCCCTTCCTATTTAGCTGATGACTTCGCTAATGCTGTTAGGAATGTAAAAAATAAAAATATGACAATTAAAGGGGCTGCAACTTTTATAATGTTCCAAAATCTATAATTTTCGATACATTGTCTGGAGGCTGACACTTCACCTTTATTCCAATGAAGGTCTAACATATATACTTCCTAAATATTATTGGATGGACATTGCTTTGACCTATGACCTGTGTCTGAAATTACCCCACTGACACTGGGTAATTCCGGACGAGGTGGGGTAATTCCGGAACCTAACCTACCAGCACTAAAATAATTTGTTTAGCCATTAAATTGACATGACTGGATTCATTACCAAATAAGGAATCTGATCATACTCATTGATTGCGAATTTAATAAATTTATGAGGACTAAAACCAATTAAACACTGAAAAATCTTCAAAACTGTCAAAAACGTCCAGAACTACCCCAACCAAACCTATCTTTAAATGAAGAATTCTTCATGCTCAGTCACAGTATAATGATATAATATTGTGGAAATAAATAAATACAATTAAATTTATTAATGAAAGGTATTTTATTTGGAAGAAAAGTAATAAATATCATTTTTATTGTATAAAGTCATTATTAAATAGTACGTATATAATTGTAAATTATTTAAAAAGTAAATATCTAAAAAATAGATATTGGCTTTGTCAGATAAGATTTTTTCAAACTTTTTTACTTTACAAAACTTTTATGGAGACAATATCAGCAGTTATAATGTATTCATTGTTTACTTTTTGAAAGTACATGTCTTTAATATAAACATAAATATTACTGAATATACAAACTAGTGAAAAAGCCACGTACATGTTGTCCATATGAAAAACCCGGTTCTGGTAAATGCAATCCTGAACTTTGAAGCGTATATCCTTGTACTTTATTAATGGTGTGAGGTTAATGTGAGGTATGAGTGTAGTCTTATTAATTTAGTCCTGAAGATGTTATCATATAAGTGAATTACCACTACTCTGGCACCATTAATTAATTCCTGATTAGCATTAAGATATCTGTTTAACAAAATAGTAACATTTTTCTTTAAAAGAAATTTATGAGATGGTAAATCAAACGATCTTGGAAATGGCCCTAGCGATTTGGATAAAATTTCATATGTAAATAGCTAATGTTTGTAACATGATTTTTTTAAAAAAATGGGCAATACTTGTATTTGTTATCTAGGAAACAGATCTAATGACTTCTCATTTCCTTAGTTCGGATTTTATAAAAAATAGTATATCTAATCTATCCAATCTTAATACTATTATATGAGCAATTCTTGCATATACACTGGTGTCCAAAATTAAAGCAACAAATGAAAATTTTGTAAGGTTGTGTTTATTTTTCCACAAAACAGCATGAACAGGGAATAGTAAAGTAGAAAAAATGTAAAGATTACGGAATGTAAACAACTCCAACATGTATAACAGTAGACAAAAATGTTCTTTATTTTTTCCAACTTAACGGATTTGTACACACATGCCGACTACTGGTTAATGTGCTCAGTATGAGGCGTAACCACTTCTGGCAGCAATATTGGCCTGACAATGGTGGAGCCTGCTGTGAATGATGTCATCAAAATCATGTTGAGCAATAACATCCATTCTTCATATAGAGCTAATTGCGAGTCTTGGAGAGCGGTTGGTGGGTGCTGATGTAATGCAACTAGTCTTCCTAATGGATCCCAGACATGCTCTTTAAGATTCAAATCGGGACAGCAAGCAGGCCAAACAATGCATGCAATATCTTCTGTTTCCATGAAAACATCCACCACCCATGCTCTATGAGGTCAAGCATTATCGTCCATCAATAAAAAGTCTGGGCCCACAGCACCTCGCAACAACCGCAATTGTGGACCCAAGACCTCGTCACGATTCCAGACAGTAAGTAAACCTGCCGATTCACACTTACAATTTCATGAAGAGCTGTTTGAGTGGTCATTATGGGTCCTTCGCAATATTGGTATCTTTCCACAGTATTTGAATCCCGAAATTGTGTTCCATGTTCCCTCCAGATGCAAATCCATCGAGAATCACTCTCCAGACCAAATCGGGACTTATCTGTGAAAAGAACATTGGCCCACTGTTTGAAGGTACAGTTGGCTTGTTGATGACTCCACTTTAGACATTCTCTTCTGTGAAGATGTGCCATGGGTAAACATACAGCAGGTCTCTTACAGTATAGGCCATTCTGCCAAAGCCTTCTATACACTGTTTTCCTCGATACAACTGTCTCAGTGGATGCTGTGAAGACAGTTGTGGTTCAGTACTAAGGCAGTACCATTGTGCCCTTTCAGCCAAATAATGGTCTTCTCTTTCTAATGACACACGTGGTCAACCCTACCCTGGTCTTTGGGATACAGTTTCAGTCTCTATAACCAGTTGCCACATCCGAGAAACAACAGAATGATTCATGTTAAGGTATTGGGCCACATCAGTTTGAGACTGTCCTGCTTCCATTCTTTCCATGGCCCTCCACCGCAGAGAGTCTGGCAGATGTCTTCTTTGTGCCATATTGCACCATCTGTGAATGTGTACACAGAGATTGTGGATATGGGACTACACAGCAAACACTACCCCAATTGATACGTGCCCTGATGTCATTGTTGGCATGGTTGTTCAACAACCATAATTCCATCTTCCGTGCAGGACACGATTGTACAGGCATTTGTTGACAGTTTGTATGATTATAACATGAATTAGACACAGGGTGGAGAAATAGCATTTTGTTGCTTTAATTTTGGACACCAATGGTTGTAAAATTAATTTCTCACAAATGTCTCTAACGATTTTGCTGAAACCTTGCTGAGCAAAGATTGGTCACTCAGGAACCAATCACATTTAACTGAGTTCACCTTATTGTCCACTGCTAAGATAAAAATTCTCACTTGAAGAAATTAAATAATGCTTGGATTAACACAGGGAAGAACATGAGATTTCTCAATTTTCATTGATCAAGAATTGCAAATGGGACACAAAGAACGCAGAGATCAGTGGGATTATGAATATTACCATAACTCTTTCTGGCCTGGATGCTTGCACTGGTTTGGTTGGGAAGAATGTAATAATAACAATCATATTCCTCCTTAGGTAAGCTGGTCCACAACTGTTGTAACTAGTCCTTTATATCTTAAATACTGGCAGAGGGATGGAGTTGATATTCGAGCAGGTCCTACACATTTTTATTTAAAACAAATTTTTGGATCTCACTGGCCACAGAACTAACTCAACATCATGCAGACAGCTCAGAGAAACATGTGCTGCATGTGGATGAGCATTGGCACCATGATACTGTTGCTTGAGAGGCAACACAACCGAACACAATTTGACACCATTTTACCCCAGCATCTTCCCAGTCACACCATCACTTCAAATTCAGCCATTTGTGTTGTGGTGTTAATTGAAATTGTTAAAGTGAAGGTTTGTTGTATCAACATCTATGAGGTGTTTTTCCAGAATTCCAGATCCCCCCCCCCCCCCCCCTCTGGTGAGACTTTGTGAGATTTAGTCAGACTCCCCCTCCCTATGGTGAAATTTGTTCGGACCTCTTCCCTGTAAAACGATGTGAGATTTTGATGGTAACCACCCGCACCCCTACGAATGGATCTTGCAACTTTTGGAGACTTTTTTTTAGGTCTCAAGCTCTTAAGGGCAGTTATGCTGCCCTAAAATTGACTTTCGCGTCATTTGTAGCCTTTTTTTTTTTTAGGTCTTACCATTCTACAAGAATTTCAAAACCTCATGTGAGATTTCGCCGTACCCTCCCCCCCCTCCCATTTCACCTCACATAATTAATGGATTAATGGACATGCTACTGGCAATGCAATAGACCTCATATATCAACTCACGTGCCTTCATTGCACTAGCTCATAAGCCTCACCACTAATCCATATACCTTCAGAATGAAGGCTCAAAGGCAAACAGTCTACACCAGCAATGTATCTCATTAGGTGGTAAAACATGCCAGTTCCCAGAAGTTGTACAATTTCAACAACTGTTTTACAATTATTGTGGTCAGAGTTTTCCTTGACACCACTACCTCTACTGAACTTTGCAAATGGGAACTAGGCTACCAGAATATCCTTGACACCAGACATCCTCTCGACCTCAGTCTCCAATCAGTCCTTCGCAGAAGACCCAGTGTTTTTTTTTAATCACTAATGTTAACATTTGTAGATCTTACATCATATCTTTCCAACTCAAGCTATTAAAAAATAATTTTTTATGCTTACACATTAATCATATTGGTGTTGTTACATTAATAATTATTGGCTTGGTGCTTTCTTCCCCACTCCACTACTACTTAGGCCAGCCATGCCATGTCACCTCCAGTCACAAAGCAGATGTCAATATGTGCACAACTAACTCCGCCTAGAGTCTCATTGTATTGTATTTATTGTATAAACTACAGAGAACATCTGTAGCATTACAAAGATAATAAAATACATCAATGACTTATGAATGATCCAAATTTACATCATATCAGCTGCTATTTCATAAAAAATCTTCCATATTATGTAAACAGTTATCAATAAGTAGTTTTTTTATTACATTCCTGAACATTTTATTTGGAAGTAATCTTATTCTCATTGGTATGGCATTAAAAGCTTGATTGATACGTAGTAGAAAGTTTTTTGAGTATAACTACACTCATGAAGAAACCTATATTATCTCTATTTCTAGTACTGTCAGTATGATTCACACCTAACACTTCATATTTCACATTTTAGCTCTTATCATTCTACAAGAATTTAAAAACCTCATGCGAGATTTTGTGAGAGTTCTCCTTTATATACGTTAGGCACTGAAAGGTAAATATAGCTTGTAGAGTCATTATTCCAAGATGAAGAAAAATATTTTTACAGTGACTGTGAGAAGGAAGGTTATCTATAATTCTCACTGCTTTTTTCTGAAGTGTGAATAACCATAGAGCAAAAGACTGATTTGCCAACAGTGTATCCCCATATGCTAAATGACTATGAATTTAAGCATAATAAACCATTCTCAAAACATTACTGCTTACACTAGACATCAGTCTTCTTAACATATAGATCCCTTAGCACAATTTAGAAGCTGTTGCTGGTATATGGTTATTCCAACTTAAACAGCAGTCTATAGACAAATCAAGAAACTTGACATAATTAACACCATTTAAGTGGTTGATATCATAACACAACTTATTTTTATATCCTGTATTTTATCCCTATTTAAACACAGCAGATTAGTGGTACACCAGTCCTCAACAATTCCGGAAACATTTTCTATTGCTGAATTTATAAGGTCTGATGAATTGGCATTAAAATTAACATTCAGATCATTAACAACATGGATCTAAGATATTTTTAGGTTAATCATTCACATATACCCTGTATGATAAAAAGTAGGGGTCCTAGAATTGAACCCTGAGGGAACCCATGATTCACTGGTAAGAAATCTGATTCACAACTATTTCACACAACTTTCTGATACCTTCCACTCAAGTAAGATTGAATCAACAGTAAGACATTTTCTTGAAATCCGTAATACCTCAGCTTATCAAGCAATACACTATGAGATATAGTATCAAATGCTTTTGTCTGGCAGCAACAAGATTCTTTTTATCAACGTTGTTCAAGCAATTGCTTGTAAATGAAATGACAGCTCTAACAGTTCCTAATCCAGAATGAAAGCCAAATTGAGATTCAGTCAGAAGATTATTTTGTTCAAAGTAATTAATAATTTACCTATACCTGGTATATAACAGCTTCCAAGACCTTATAAATCACTGGGACAATATTAATTGGTCTGTAGCTATTTAGAACCATTTTGCCTCCTTTTTTGTATACTGTAATCACTTTAACCATCTTGAAATCAGCCGGAAATTCATTATTCAAAATGCAGGTGTTAACAAGATTAGTTATGGCTTCTTGGACTAATGTTGACCCCGTTTTTAAAAAGAATGGACTTTGTCCAGTTACATCTGTGCACCTACTGCTTTTCGTATTAGACATTACTTCACCCACATCTTCAGTTTTGGCCAAATTAAACCTAAATTTACTCTGCGGTCTTGGTAACTTTCTTAAATAATTTTCAGAACTCGACAGATGTGGTTGTGAAGCTACCTGATCTATTATATCTTTTACTTTATCAATAAAGAATGAGTTAAAATAAAAAAAACTGACAAGTTGCTATCAATATCCATCTTTTTCCCACTCCCTTGAGTCTCTTTTCTTATAATGTCCCCCATTGAGGCACATTGAGGCTAGGCACAAACTGAGACGCGTATAGCGCGTGTGACACGAGCGGTATGACGCGCGAGACACGTGTAGCGTGGTGGTCCGCAAATTGAGACGCAATTTCTAAATGGCGCGCATACCACTCGCGTCTGAAAACACAAGACAAGTGAAGAAAACATTTTTTATTGTTAACATTTGTCGTTATTTAGAATCAGATGGTGCCGAACATGGATTTTTGCTTTATTGCTTGCTGAATAAGAAATGTAAGTAAACTAATGAGCATATTTTGTCTAAAAGGAAAAGCGGATTTGGATTAAAAATTCATCACAATTGATATTAGAGCTGTGGGCAGATTTATAAATGGAAATGTATTTGCTATTAGTGCATCGGGCATGAAAATAATGTAACACATGTTACTACTTCTGTCTCCTGAAAGTATACTTACGATTGCTAAGCCGATGCCGCAGGTTTTTTGTTTTTGTTTTTTTGGGGAGACAAAGTCTTTCTTTTAACAGAAAATATACAAGGAGGCTTGTAACTGAAAATTATGAACACAAAATCTTTAACGCCTGAATTTTTCGAGCTCGACAAACCACGGAATGCGCCCTTCAGTATACTGTCTTCATGATTTCGTGTGTTCAGGAAACCATTTGATAGTAAAGTGGACAAGGTGGAAGATATTATAAAATCAGCTCCCATTTTGAGCAACTAATTACTTTAAAATGATAACTGTAGAGATACAAGTATAGAAAAGAAGAAGATGTAACATACCTGTTTCATTATAAAACACATTAAAAATAAACTTATTAACAATAAAATCATGATTTTCTAAAAAAAATTAAGACTATATATTATGTAACATTTTACATATATACTGTGCTTTTAACGTTATTTCACATAATAAAAATACGTAAATGAATTTTAAATCAAATAAAATCAATTCTCAATGATTGTTGAATATAAAAAAGAAATAAAAATATTTGACAATAGGTGGATTTGAACAATTTTGTTGATAACTGCGGCTCATTTTGAAGAAATGTTTGTAGTATAGACATATGGAGTAAATCCTTTCAACATATATTTGGGTGATCGAAATCTGTTCTCAACATGTCTGATGGTTTTCAAGTAGTGGAAGCAGAAGATGGGAACGATACCAAATTGTTGCAGCAAACTCAATCACTGCATGAACAAGAAACTTCATCAGCTATTTTCAGAGTGAGGAACAATTTCACTTAGTGTTTCCACAATTGAGCAGCAGTACCGTACTTCCGTTTCAAGGTCAATCCGTTATGATTGGAAAATGGTGACAACATACCACACTTCATTTGTGTAAGTTTTACGTTCTATAGGTTATGTGGGGACATGTTAAAGCGAACGTTACCTTTTGATGTACTAATTAGCAAAATCCTTTCCTTAGTATGTACGATATGTATTAACGAAAAATTGTGAAATGGCTATTTGTGGAAATATGGGTAACATTAATCGTCCTTCAGATTAAAATTATTTGTAGTGACACCCCAAGTCCAATTCATAACTTTTTTACATGTGTTCTATAATAAAGCTCTTTGCGCTACATCATTGCCTCCATCAACTTTTTGTTTTCAAAAGGCAAAGATTAGAGGGTTAACAAAACCACACGTTCACAAATGTGGCGCGAGAAACTGTGCATCGACCACAGCGCCGCGCGACTGCAGGCAGCCGCGAGTCAGGCCGCCTAGCGTCGTGCTCCCAATGTGCGCTGTTGTATTTGATTCCGTAGTCACACACGCTATACGCGTCTCAATTTGCGCCTAGCCTGACGCACAGTTGAAGCAGATGGCGCAGCACAGTTTCTGTGTGTCTATCTTTTGGGGCGGAACAGCGCGTTTTGAGACGCAGGGCAGGGCAGCGCAGATACAGAAACTGTGCCACGCAGCTCAGTCGTGCTGGTTTTTGCCGTGACACTTCTTGCGTTATTTATAATCTTGCTTTACTTATAATCATTTTCAACTATGGAATAAGAAAAATTGATTAAACTGGTGCGTAACCAACCTGCGATTCACAATATCAGTCGTAATTAATGCATAAAAATTAAATTTAAACAAGAAATTTGGACAATGAGCCCAACAAGTGGCGAGTAAATTCAGCATTTATTTATCATACAGTTGTCCACTTAGAATTTTCACTTTTATTTTCTCTTTTTGCAATCATTTTTAACAAAACTTTGAAAAAAAGATTGATATATTGGCTATTATTATATTATTTGTTTTCTTATTATTTGTATTACATCTTTCAATAGTGTCCCCGAAATTTTTTTTTTTTTTTTTTGGGAGCATTCTTGTGAAGACAATTTTCCGAATAATTTGTTGAACACTGCTTTTTTAGTTTCAAGTATTTCTTATGTTCCGTTATCTAGTTTTCTTAAAAATATAAGATCAAATAAAAGATAATACATACTTATAAATGTCATGTACCGTCAAACGCTAAATAATTAAATAAATAACCACGAAAATACTGCGAGATTTTCTTCAGTTCTAATAGGTATTTGAGCGTTGTCGAGAAAATAACGGGTTAGATTATGCCGTGAATCTCCGCTCGCGTCATCCGAAAATAATGTGAGAATTCTCTTGTCACTTGCAAAATCCAGATGAGAGTTTCTTCTTTTCATATACTTTTTCATAGTTTTATCAAACTCCGCTTCTGTTAAAGTAATAACAATTTTGCAAGCTCGGTATCCCAGACTGATTCAGAAATTAAAAATACTGTTTTTGCATCTACATGTTTTTGGTTACGCTTTATTGTCGGTTTCTCGCACAACACAACAATGCTTTGTAAACTGCCGCACGAAATTGCGACCACGCAGCTCAATGTGCGTCCCGGGTTACCCTTATTTGGGGCATTGTTTATAAACTCATCATTCTTTTACTTCCTCGTTTCCTCAACCACTCTAACCATCGACTTTTTACATTTCCTATATAGATCCTTGATTTCAGCAGATCCTGTCCATAAATAGTTGTCATAATAAAACTTACACTTTCCTTTCAAAATGTCAATTTCCTTACTTCTGACTTTCATCGGCTTGATCAGAGTTGATTTCTTTGTTGAGTTACCAAATGGAAATGCAAATTCAACTAGACTGATAATTCTAGATAGCAAGATCTGAAATTTTTTAGCAACAGTATTACAGACATACATGTGATGCCAATCAGTGTTAGAGAGGACTTGAACAAACTTTGATATGTTGAAATCACTAATTATTCTTACTTTAGGGAGATTTTCATCTTTCATCAAATGATATATTCATTTACTTACCAAAGATAATGTTATAATGGCCCAGTGATCAGATCCCACTAATTCAATTTCCCGACTGTCTATTAGAGATCTCTTAACAATCACAATATTATCAATGCAACTACCATATCCTTGCTTAGGCCAAGTTAATTCAGTTGTAAATAAAGACATATTAAAAGATTCAAAAAAGATTAACTAGTTCCAAACTCTGCCAATTATTTTCCACTCTAAAATCTACTTTTAAATCAGCACATATTATAATAAATATGTTGAATTAAACTTAGCTACATATTCTAACACACTATTTAGCCAATAGACAAAACCCTTAAAGTCCTTGTTCTGACAATTAGGCCTGTACAGCGTTAGAACTATTGTGTTGAATTCAGTCAATCAGCAAGCTGTTATCTCATACCTCATTTCAATCAACATCTGATTAACTCTTTCAAGCGGTTTAATGACAATAGAATTTTTGAAGTAGATTGCACAGCTCCCATGTTTACGACCAGCCCTACAAAAGTGATTACTTAGTACATGTCCCCTGAATCCATAAAAGCTGATTTCATTAGGTTCTAACCAATGTTCAACCAGACCAAATACATCGACATTGATGTCAGACAGATTTTATTAGCTAACCCCTGAACATTCCAAAATAATGTGGATAATTGATATGATATACAGGACATATTCTGTTTTATT
The DNA here is from genome assembly GCA_031002005.1 of Vandiemenella viatica. Classification (NCBI taxonomy): domain Eukaryota; kingdom Metazoa; phylum Arthropoda; class Insecta; order Orthoptera; family Morabidae; genus Vandiemenella; species Vandiemenella viatica. The sequence goes on along the minus strand of JARYHS010008074.1, from coordinate 188,046,370 downwards.
TGCACTGAACTATGTAGGGTAGTTGAGCTCGATTCCAAATCACCAGAACTGTGATGTTGTTGACCTATGCACCTCAGTACTACTCTCACTAAGGGTGTTTGTGCTTCCCCAGGTTGAGCTATAAAAATTTTTCATCTTTTGGTGTTGAGATTTTTTGTCTGGTGCTGCATCTTCTAGTAGATGGGTTCCCACTTTAACAGTTGAATCCTCTTGGGTCAATACTGTGTGCCCATTTAGGTCCTCTTTAGTCTTCACTGTTATTTGGGTTGCTTGTGGTGTGGAGCTTGAATATAATTTCTGTGCATATGTTTCTCTAGGCTGCAGAATTGAACATGTCATGTTTCTAGATGGTATTATTTTTGTTTGGCACACATCTCTTGGTTCTTTTATTACGATTTTTGAGTGTTGCCCATGTTTGTATCTTGTCTTAGTTGTGGGAACAAGGTTAACCATCAAAATATTGCGTCACTTGTGTTTGTCTTTTCCGTGTTTGTCACTCTCAGTTGCTGTCATATTTGGTTAGTAAGTAGTAAATCCCGAGGCATACAGAGGGGGACACTACAAACTGGAGCACATCATGCACAATGTGGTGTGCTGAACCATGACTAATCTTTAAACATGCTGCAATGTCATTCAGTGTCACTCGGCTGTTTTCCATCACTATGGCTTCCACTGCTGCAATGTTCTGTGGAGTCACAACTCGTTGTGTCTGACCTGGAGGAGGAGCATCTTCCACTGAAGTCACACCATTTGCGAACTTCCTACTCCATTCGTAGACTTGCTGCTGTGACAAACATGCATCACCGTACTGAACATTCATTCTTCGATGAATTTCACTAGGTTTCACACCTTCACTACTCAAAAACCGAATAACAGAACGCTGTTCTTCCCTGGTGCAAGTCTCAAATGGGGCAACCATCTTTATACTGATACCGCAACGGTATTTGTGCATCTGCACTATGCTGCCACCTACAGGCCATTCTGCACGCGGCTTGTAGCACGCTTACCAACTTACAGGATAACGGCACGAAATTTCGATTTTTTTTATTACAAATTTAAGGTTTTCATTTGACTCACCCTCGTAGTTTTTCTTGATCCTCCCTTCAAGTATTAATCTTAACGCCAGAATGGCTTCTCTTGTACCGCTTTTTTTTTTTTTTAACCAAACTGATCTTCACCTACTATCCCTTCTACTATGCTTTCCATTCTTCTGAATATTATTGTGGTCAGTAATTTTGAAGCATATGTTGTTAGGCTCATAGTGCGACAATTCTCACATCTGTTACCTTGTGCTTTCTTTGGAATGTGAAGATTAAACTTTTATAAAATTAGTGGGAATTTCTCCTATGCCATAACTTCTTGATAGCTTTCATCAATTCAAAGAAGCTAGCCTTTATTTTGTGTGTGTAACAGCCCTCAAACCTAAAATTAAATGGAATTGTATTTTATGATGTAATTGTGGTATGCTAAAGTTTGGTTGCATGTGATCTGGTAGGTTTGTTTTGCCATTTCCTGTAAATCAATGTATATAGACTTTGTTTTATGAAAAGAAATTATTTAAAGGCCATTTAATATGTCTAAGAACAGAATTATGCAAGAGAATTGCTTAAATGTTTGTAATTCTAAGTATTAAGGCAATTTATGATGTCTAAAGGACAATTTACAATAGTTTAAAATGATTTCTGTGAATAATTTCGTGTTTAAGTATCTTTAATTTCCATTTCTGGCCATTTTGTAATGAATGTAAATGATTATGAATTAATTCTGATTGTTTTAAATTGTATAAGTATTGTTAATGTTCGAGAAGTATCTTTCGGAATCTTTTGAAGTGTTCTAGAAATTTCGATAGAGATTATATAAAGCGATCATCCAAGACAGAGAAACAATTAAGTTTTTCGGCAAAGTTTTCACCGACTCAATTTACTACGGCCAAGTACTGTATTGTCTGTGGAATAAGTGTTGTATGCAATCTCTGGATTATATGTATGCACGTAAACAGTATTGTTGACGACGTGTTTAAGAAGTTTAAATTGAAACGAATCGTGGACTACATTAATTAAACCACCAACAATCTTATTTGTGCCTACTGCTAAGCCTGGATTTTCTGATTCTGCCGTTCAGTTCGTGACAGTATTCTTTTGAATGATAATTTCTTCTTGATTTATAAGCATTTATATACATGTATATATAGCTCCGTTTGCAATGGCACTGTCACCTATTGAAGGTATCCTGTTATTAAAGGAAAAAAGTGAAATAGGTATACTGTTCGTTGCTTGGGTCCCATAAATGCTTTAAGGGTTTCAGTATCGCTAGCACGTTGGTAATGCACTCTTTTCTCCGGCATCTATTGTCTTTCCCATTGCAGAATAAAAAACAAGTGGTATGTAAAATAAACCTAAACAAAAACTAAAACACCGTAGCAAATACACCCGTGACAAATAATAACAATGAGAAGGGTATGAAGGAGGACTGACTTGGGGTCCGGTCGGGTTCGGAGGGGGATTTACACGTGCTGTTGTGAGTGTGGAAAGGTGGACGGTATCTGGTATCGGGACTAATTTCGACCTATCCAGCCGACCTCGTCACCCCGCCCAAAACAGGTCCGATACTCCCTTTACACGTCACGTATTCTCAGGTCGAAGGGGCGGAGCGCACGTTTTATCAGGTCCGGTCAGGCCGTCTAAGTCCCACTTCATCAGTTCCGATTGTATTCTGCGGCAATCCCACAAATAAGTCTAGCTTCTCTTCTTTGTATTCCATCCATCTCCTGAATTTGATACACAAAATGTAGCTCCCACACACCTCAACCATAATCAAGCAGTGGTCTGACTAAGGTTTTCTAACCCAATTCCTTCACTTCCCTTGAACATCCCCCTTCACCCTTTCCAGTAAGTAAAGTGGGCCATTTGGCATTTCAACAATGTGCAAGTTAAATTTCAAAACAGTACTCATTTCTGAAGTCCATCATGCTTCACGGGAACCGCATGTACGATGTACCAAAATAAACCATTCCTCTATATCCAGCTACATGTTCAGGCCTATAAGTTCAATGTACAAAATCTTTGCAGGCAAATGACGTGCATGTGTTGAATTTGCTACTTCTGTGAACGAAGATGACAATTGTTACCAGCAGTGGGTGATATTGTCTGATGAAGCCACTTTCTATGTGCCTAGTCAGGTTAACTCCCACAATATTCGTACATAGCGATCTGAAAATCTGCATATCACATGTGAGCATGTTCATGATTGACCCAAAGTCAATGATTGGAGTGCTCTTATGTACAGTGGAGTAATTGGCTTGTTTTTCTTTTCTGAAAAAACGTTTACAGTGACTATTTACTGTGGCAGGTTTTTGAGTACCTACTTCATCAGTTGTCTGACCTGCAGCCAACCATAATGTTCCTACAAGACTGTGCAACTTCTCATTGTCTAATTATGTTAAGGCGTTTTAAATGACCTTTCCCTTAAGCCTAGGTCACACAGGGCGATTTTTGTCACTGCTACTTAATTAATCGCTTCGTGTGAAAAAGTAATCGCATCGCTGCTACTGACTCGAATTGCATTTATCAAAAATAGCAGCGATTCGATTTGAACATGTTCAATTCTCATCGCAATTAGCACGCGATTGGCGGTCACTTGACCCAGTCACCGCTACACAGTTACACGGCTACTAAAAGCGATTATTTCAACTGCGGTAGGATCAGTCACTCGTCGCCTGTCATCGTCTACAATCGTTCTCTCAAGATCGCTTGCAGTGGACGCCGTTCAGTAACGTTCTGCGTGTTCGGATCAGTCGCAGCAATACGCGCGACTATGCGAGACCTGTTAGTCGCTCAAATAGGCTTGCAGTATATGACCGGTATTGTTGTCCCTCGTCTGACAGCTCAATCGCCAGTCTTTTTCTGTTGTCAGAACTAGCGTTTTCCGTTTTATTGGTTTGTTCCATGTTATTTTATTTATTTTTTATCGTCATGGAAAACCGGGAAGGAAATGCGACCAAATGGTTAATTTTTTTATGTTCTTTCATGTTTAGCGGAAATATGAAGGACTGTTGCAGACGAATAATAATAAATAAATTAACAAGTTTGCCCGAAATAATTGGTTGATGAGGTTATTTATTTAATTGAATGAAGCTGGATTGATCATTGCTTCTGAGGAACAACTCAGAAAAAATTACAACATTAAAGATACATACAGAAATTAATTTAGCTATGAATAAATACTCCAAATACTTCAGGCTATCATCACTTGTCATGTAACACAAGTTAATTTCTAGTTTGGTCTTACATGGAATCGCATCAAGTTCTCTCAGAAGAAACGCAAAGGCCCCCGTTTTTTCTCTCTCTCTCTTTTAACAAATGTTTACTCAACTCAGTATTAACCGAACGAATCAATCGTTTCAGAACTATGAGACGTGATTTGTATTACAAGGGTAATTCAGAAAGTAACCTCCGTTTGGCTATAAATAAAAAACTTGGGTTGTTAAATAATATTTTATTATATACATCTTAAAACGACAGATTTTTACTATTTTTCAACAGTCACCATTTAAATTTAACCATTTGTCATAGTGTTTCACTAATTTACTAATTCCTTCCTCATAAAATTTAGCCGCCTGGGTACGTCGCCAATCATTAGAAGTTCGTCGTCGTCATCGGAGTGCTACGACGCCAGCCACTTCTTCATGTGAGTGAAGAGATTAAAATCACTAGGCGCCAAGTCGGGGCTGTAAGGGGGATGATCGAAAACGTCCCATTTGAATTGCTTAAGAAGCTCTTGAGTCTTACAGGCACTATGAGGACGAGCGTTGTCATACAAAAACACAACACCGAATGACAGCTTATCGCGACGTTTGTTTTTAATGGCTAGCTTAAGTTTCTTCAAATTTTTTACGGTACACATCTGAACTGATTGTGGTGCCACGTTCTATAAATTCAACGAGGCAAACTCACCGAGCATCCCAAAAAACTGTAGTCATAACATTCTCCGTTGATAACGTTTGGCGGGCTTTCTTCGGCTTGCATGGAGAATTGTTATGGCCCCAGGCCATCTACAGTTGCTTCATTTTGGCGTTTACGCACGCTATCCACGTTTCGTCACCAGTCACAATCCTCTTCAAAAAATCTTCTCCTTTCGCGTCGTAGCGTGAAAGGAACTTTAAGGCAGAGCCCATTCGTTTGGTTTCGTGGACATCTGTAAGCAATTTCGGTACCCACCTAGCACAGAACTTCCGGTAGCGTAATTTATCGGTGAAAACCTAATCTAAAATCGTACGAGAAATATGCTGAAATTGTTCAGAAAGTTCAGAGATTGTGAATCTTAGATTTTCACGAACTTTTTCGTCAACTTTCTCACAACAGGTCTACCACTCCTCTCTTCATCATGAATATTTGTTCTACCACTTTTAAAAAATCGGACCCATTGCTGCACAACACCTTCACTCATAACATTCGGACCATATACAGTACACAATTAACGATGAATGTCTGCTGCTGAAACATATTGCGCCAAAAGAAATTTTATTACAGTACGCACTTCGCATTTCGCGGGATTTTCTATTGCAGCGCTCATGTTTTAAGGTTATAAAAAGACAATGCGCAAAAGAACGAGGTTCGTACTGTTACAGTTGGATGCTTATTGAATCGGGGATGTGAAAATGGCGGCACTCCGCGCACGACTACTTGCGCCACGCTAGAACGGAGATTACTTTCCGAATTACCCTCGTACATCATAACCAACGAATAAGATTAATACAACACTTCTCTAGCCACAACCTAATCGCACAAACCAGTAGCGGCGAATGATTACCGCAATTATTGACAGCGACAAAAATCTGCCTGTCTGACCGAGGCTTTAGAGATAGATGGGCTGTGATAGACCAATAACCTGGCTACCACGCTCACGCCAAAACTATTCAGAAAAGGGTTTATTTCATATATTTTGCATACAAAATAATTTCTTCTAACTTTTGTAACAGTAAAATTCTTTTTAGTTTGATTTGAAGCCACATTCGTAAAAGACACGAGATACAGGTAAAGTAGTTTTTCAAACTTAATAAATTTGGCGACATTCATTTTCATTAGGAAAGCTTTACTGCGACGATCATTTTAAGATATATTTTCTATACTCTAAAAAGTTTAGTTAAAAAGTTATTTAAACTTTCAGTCATGTCAGGCCATGTTCTTAGAGGAAGCGAAATATAAAATTTTGGAATTATGAGTTAATGTAACATTAGATTTTTGCATCACAAGTTGTAGTCAGCAAGGATAGGCAAGTTTTGAATATAAATTTGACTAATTACATAAATTTTTAATACGCTTTTTCGGAATGGAGAGAAAACCAAAACCTTTAATAAAATAGGTAGAACAATAATATCAGATTCAGGAGATATATAAAATTATGTAGATAAATATCATGCTATCAGTATCAGGAAAAAAAATTAAGATTTCTAGGAGAGAAATAAGATTTTCTAAATTACATTGTTATGGTATGGTAGGTAAACAGGCTAAAACATCGACGTCACAAAATTAAATGAAAATTCAGTAACAGCATTCTTGAGGAAAAGATAAGGTTTCAAAATTAAGAATAGGTTATACTAAGAAACATTTATAAATTACAGTTTAAAGTATAAATTGGTTAGTCAGATATTAAATTTTAAAGAAATGAGCTGACGTCAGATTTCTAAACTTGTCTAAAAAGCTAATGTTTAGTTATGAATATAAAGTTGGGAAGAAATTAATTGCTGCAGACTTGGTAACGTTTGATAACAAACTTTACAGGGCTGGACACATTGGAGAAATACTAGAAAAAGGCTTCAAAATCCTCCCCTCATTGGAGAGAGTGGGAAAGGGATGTACCAGAGAAGTAAGGAAACTGGATTTCAAAAATTTGATCAGACCATCGCTTGAATGTTGTGGTGTACTATGGAACCCACATTTTGGGTATCAAAGGAGTTGGAGGGGTTGCAAAGAAGGGCTGCTAGATTTGTCGTTCGAAATTACCATAGAACACAATCAGTAACCGAGATGATAAAGGAACTGGAATGGGATTCATTGGAATACAGGAGGGTGAAGAGAGTTACGGGAGCATACATCCGCATATTGATGATGAGGCATAGAAAGAAATTGTTGGAAGAATTAAGAGAAGTGCATGGAAGGTAAAAGATGAACATCTAGCTGCCACTCGATTTCAGGCATAAGAGTGTGGGAAATTTTTCTTTCGTAGGGAAAGGGTGAGGAGTTGGAATAAATTATCAAGAGAAATGGTGAATAATTTACCAAAAACATTGAAAGAATTTAAAGTTGAAATTAGCAGAGGACAAAAGTAGGTGGGAAAAGGAAAGGGGAAAAATTGATGAGCAGGTAAGTTGTTCTTTTTTCTTAGCCATCGGCATTTTCACAAACAAATAAGTAAAAGTTATACAAATTTGTCTCCAGCGCACTCCCGTTATATATCAAATTTGCAGCTAGTAGTCAAATTCTCAATGTTTAATACTCATAGCTTATTAAAACTGAGCGGTACGAGGCTAAAAGTGACTTGGGGTTCGCACTGAATATATATCAGAGCTATTTGTGACAAGACGCAACAGGAAGTGCGAGAGATGGCGGGAGTTTTTGTTTAAACGAAATCATTGTCCTCTATACAACGGTATCCGAACCTCTCCTTTTTAGTTTAGCGGTTCTCGAGCTATAGAAGTTATTTAGGAACACTATTTTGCTACCCAACTTTTCTATACGATACATCCCTCCAAGTGCCTATAAAGACCTTCATCGTAATAAGTTGTTCAGAAAAATGTAGTGTTGGTTTTTAATTGGTTTAAGATGAGGAACGATCCGGATGACCTTCATGGTTAAAACTGGAGAAATGTAGAACGAATGAGAGAAATTTTTATGTAAAACAAATGGCTGATAATCAGGTAAATTTCTGAGTATCTGATCATGACTTACGGTTTCCTTCAAAACATTTTAGTAACTTCCAACAGCGTAACAACATCCCGTGTCACACATCACCGCTGGCACGGTCAAGTAAGAACATTAAGATGTGTCTTCATCTATATTATTCGCCGGATCTGATTCTTACCCAAATTCAAAATGATCGCGAAAGGGAAATTTTTTGGATCTGTTTGGAACAGCTATCAAGACACTGACGAAAGTTGATTTCCAGAAGTTTTAGAAGTGTGTTCCAAGAGAAGGGAGGAGTATATTGTAGTGATCAGGGTCACTCCATAGTTTTTGTTGTGACTGGCAAGAGTGGCTGGATGAGACAGGGTAGGCCACCTATTGACAGAATATTGAGGTGTGTTCTTTCTTTGCATGGCGGTGGAACCTGATTGGGCAGTGGAATTTCGCCCGCCAAAGTGGACAAAAGGGGAGCGCTGCCGGAAGAAGTGGACACTGAGCCACAGGTGGCCGAACAAGCAAGACCTTGTGCCACCTCTCAGTGGGTGCAGATCAGAACAGGGGCGGATCCAGGGGGGGGGCTAGGGGGCTCAAGCCCCCCCCCCCAAACGTATCTAGGTCCACCCCTGACATTGTAGTTTTGAGACCTTTTTTTTTTTTTTTTTTTTTTTTTTAGCTCTATGGATTTGAGGCCCGAGGAGGCTATAAATACTACCCCCAAAACCAAAATCCACTGAACGCAAGCCCTCTGCACCAAAATTCACTCAAGCCAAGCCCCCCCCAAACCAAAGTCCGCTCAAGCCCCCCCCAAAACAAAATCCTGGATCCGCCCCTGGATCAGAAGGTGTGTTAGGAAGTGTAAAAGTTATGTGTCTAAGTGTGTTTTCAGCGGGAAGTAGTGCAGCGGTTGAACCTATGGTTTAACAAAGTTTACGGTTGCTTGGTGCAGCGGTTGAACCTGCGGTTCGACAAAAGGATACGGTTGCTTGGCGCACAAATGCACAAGCTCCTACAGCACCAAGTGAGAAAATGATAAGGTGATTATATTCTTACCACTGAAAATGTTTATGGATCAAAACTCCTGTAAACGGTCCTGGGTGAAGCAATTCACCAGTTAAGAACTTCTCATGCTATTAAAATTGTTTTTTATTATTTGAGCTAGTCGGACAATTTGTATTGAGTATGAACAGCGTATAAGCCTAAAGCATATAGTAGTGTCATGTAGGGTGGCGCCCATAGTATACAGTGTTGTTTTAGATTTGATTATCGTGTAAAAGAGAAAATAATTGTCAATTCTGTTTATAATCAAAGGTATGTTTTATATGTTAAAATAAATGTTTGCTTTTATAACTAATTCTTTGTTCAGAGCGAATCTGTTCACTTCCCTGCCAAGATGAAATGCTTTAAAAATATCAATACAAGAAATTTTGATCCAAAATTAAAATATTAAATTTTCATAATTTTCGTTGCTATTTAAGCACAGAGACGGTCGGACCGTCCATATTGCGCTCAACGTTGGGGCTTATCGAAATTTGATCCAAAAAACAATTCAGTGAATAATTATTTTTTCCTTTTCTCTTTCTAATTTGTAAGTGTATTTTATCAAAATGTTCAATTTGCAGCTTGATGAGTGTGAACGAGATGCAGCCATGCTTTCTGTTATCATGTTCAAATGAATGCTACTTACTAATTTAATTTTCAGAGGAGCAGAACAACATGTTATGTGTCCATGTTTGAAATTATGATTTTAATTTGATATGCTTATCTAAATGATTTTTTCTGTATCCATGTGTCATATTGTGTTAAATGTGTTTTCATGTTTCTCTGTGATTTCCTCATGGTGGTATAACGGCGTTGCCATTCTTTGATTTGATGGGTGGTCCTGAAGTCAGTTTTGTTGGAGGAGTTCAAAAATAAGTGTTGAATCTTTTGGTATTGCGTGGAGTTTAATGTATTGGGGTAATGTTAAGTTGTATAACAGTTTTCCTTTTGTAATGAAATTTATGCGCAACATCTTTTAAGACCGAACCAAAATTCTGATTGATAAGTGCTTAAAGAAGTCAGCATCGGAATAAATGATTAAAATGGAGGGACAGGGTGGTGCAGAAGTAAATTCATACGTGCGAACTGAAGTAGATGCCACAAGTATGACACACGACACTTACAGTAGACCAATAGAAATCACACAGGTCCCCTCAAATCAGTCCATTTTACCAGACCATATGCGATCAATGATGCAAATATTGCTAGATGGTATGAATGCTCAGTTCAACTCTTTAACCGAACAGATAAACGCTCGTTTCAATGCGATTGATGAGGGACAAGAGCAACTTCGATCACAATTGATAGGAGGACAGAAGGAGTTAGGTGTCAAGTTAGGGAACCAACTTCAAAATTTTAAATGTGAAATGAAAGAAAATTTCGAAAATTTCAAGAAAGATGTTCGGGAAGAAATTCAGAGCGTGAACACTGTGAATGACAATCTAATGTCAAAGTGTGAAAAATTAGAAGTAGCTAGGGATAACGCTGAAATAAAAATTACAGACACCCGTAAAGAGGTCGTTAATCTTGCAAAGGATACGGAAAAGAGGACGGCAAATTTGTCGAAAGAAGTAAATGAGTTCAAAGAAAGTACCACAAATAGATTATCAGAGATAAATGGACACATAAAACAAATTGATAACAAAATGTCTTCACTAAAAGAAGATGGCAAAGATCGGAGGGAAACACAAATTTCTTTTCGGGCAGATATTATGTCAAAATACACAGGGATAGAGGAGGTTGTTGCTTCACTTAAGAATGGTCAAAAGGATCAGGGTACTTGCACACATAGGTGTGTAACAACAAAACAAGTGCATATTGAGTTGTATTTTCCAAAATTTGGTTTAAAGATGGGAAATATTAATAAAATACCAGAAATTGTAATTTGGCCGAACAGTCACGATGCAGTTGTTCTGATTGTGGAATTTGCAAATAAATTTGATGCAGCAGTAATACCGTTTTATGAAGGAACTTGTTTGCCTGAAACAATTCATGTTCCATCCAATGAGACTAGGATGATTTTGTCGCTTGATATGTCTCATATGAACGGAATGCCATTGTCAAACAAAAGCAATTCGTTGATGTGTAAGGAATATGGTGTTTTTGCTCAGTATTTGAAAAGAGTGCCGTGGAATCAAGATTTTGTATCACGCTATAACACAATACCAACTGATTTCGTTAACTTCCAAAGCGCAAACATTGCTCGTAATAAACTCCTAAAAAGATTATGTAGAGCAGACATTAATAGAATAATGTTTGGTAAAGGAAGATTACACAGTGTTCTTGTTGCAAAGACAAGAAAACAGTTTGTTTCCATCATTCTGCAAAAAGAACGGAAGATTTTTCGCAGGTGTGTTTGGCATGCATCGGTCCCTTTCGCTAATGATCTGTCGGCCAGATGGCGCGCAGGCGACCTTGAAGGGATTATGGAATTCTACCTGAGGTGTTCTGTCCTAGTAGTACGCTACAGCTGTAGCAATTTTTCGTGTGAATACGCGTTGGCGAAAATAAGGGGAGTGGGCTCCTGGAAAAGAAAATTTAAATGGTTTCATTGTTCGGGTGAATATTATTGCATTTTGCAAAAAACCGAAAAGCTTGCTGATATAAAGTCGACGAACTTAATATAAGCATGTCAGGGAGACGGATTGGTTCACTGAGTTAAAGAGACTTTACTCATAAAAAGGAGCCGATTTTGCTATGATTACGGTACAGAAGTTTGATTTAAAATTAAGGTATTGTAGAAATAAGTTAACTTTATGAATTTAGCTTGCTGAAAATGTAGTAGCAAACCCAAGCATTTAAAATTAAGAAGCGTCTAAGGAACACTAATTGGAGCATTTGTTTGTATTTGGAACAATGTTTATAGAATAGTAGTAAAGAAATTATCGGAAGCTGAAGAATAGTGGAAAATCTGATACCCGAAGTATTTAAACGGAATGTTTCTATTAGAAGTGATGGTATTGAAATAATGAGAACTTGAAACATTTGTTAAATCCGAATCTAAGTGGAATAATCATTTTTGTTTTAAAGTAATGGAAAGCATTGACAACGTTAGCGTGTAAATGTCATGAACCGTTTATAAGATAGTAGAGCCATGGAAGTTTTATATTGGAGAAACTGGTATGTACGCTCGTATACAGGGATAGTGAAAGAGAAATTACAGCGATTGTACGCCATTTTATTCGTCGAGTTTCAAGTTTAATTGATTACGAAGAAGTTGTTGGGATGCGTGTTCTCGTTGGCCGTGATTCGTTAGTCCAGAGACCGTCATAATATGCGCCATGATGCGTTTAAATATTTTGTTTTGCGACAATCCTGTGATGTAACTTTAATTTTGTCTTTGTTATAATATCCCACGTAGTATACGAAAAGCGACAACAGTTTGCGTAATTGAAAGATTAGTATCAATTGGATTAAATGGTTCGTTGACAAAGGTATGATAAACATAGCGGTATTACATGAGTGTGATTAAGTGAATAATGATTTTAACTACACATGAGTTCATTCTACGCCCAAGTAGATTTACACATTTTGACTTTGTTTTCAAGTGGGTTCCATCACTTCTACTGGCCAATAATTACTGCTGGCAGTCGGGATGTTGGCTTGGTCAAAAGGTATTCGGGTATTTCCAATTACTGCAAGGTTAAGGACAGTTTAACGAGGATTTTAATTAGACAAATCAAACTACAGAAGATTTAATAACAATGTTGTTTTTCGTCGTCGTTACAAGATGAGAGTGAAGATAATAGGCGACTATGCCTTACTAGTAGAGTTGATTACAATGATTATAACAGTAGAGGCTATGGTACGAATTAGGAGCTATGATTAATTGTTCTTTGCAGAGTTACAAAGTTGTTAGTTAAAAATAACTGAAAGCATAAATTGTTTTATGATAGAAGTAAGGTAGAACAATTCAATGCCACTCTGAATATGTGAATAAGTAATTACTATACAGGATCAGATGGCATTGCGACCATTTTTATATATAAAAAAATCACTATATACAAGGTAACAATTAAATATTTTGTTTAATATTCTGAACGACAGTTCATTTTGATGATTTTTGTTTATAATTTTTCTTGCATCAATGAAAATGTATTTCTGGTTATATGTCCAATACATGTTAGTGTTAATTGTTATGTAGTGACATTTGAGGGATGTCTGATGGATAAGATTCCATATATATATTTTATTATGTTTAAAGTAGTATACTGATTGTTAGTCGTTAATTAGACTTTAGAGATAATTGCATGAGTGAGAGAATGAATGACATATGAAGTTGTGACATCAAGGCTAATCAATAATAAAATACACTTGCAGATTTGAATAATTAAAAAAAAATCGCTAGCTTACAGTAATGTAACAGGGATGGGACAGATTCGCACTTTTGTTTTTTGTTTTACATGTTATATTTCAGTTTGTATTTGATTAAAATAAAAATAACTTGGGGACTCACAGGAGACAGATAAGCTCAAAGTGACATGGGAAGAGTGTAATGCGGATGTTGGAGACAAAAACGATTGTAAAATTTTCGTTTAACCTTAATAGTGAGTGTGGTCAACCGAAAATTTAACTTGGATGGGGTGTAATGTAGTGATCAGGGTCACTCCATAGTTTTTGTTGTGACTGGCAAGAGTGGCTGGATGAGACAGGGTAGGCCACCTATTGACAGAATATTGAGGTGTGTTCTTTCTTTGCATGGCGGTGGAACCTGATTGGGCAGTGGAATTTCGCCCGCCAAAGTGGACAAAAGGGGAGCGCTGCCGGAAGAAGTGGACACTGAGCCACAGGTGGCCGAACAAGCAAGACCTTGTGCCACCTCTCAGTGGGTGCAGATCAGAAGGTGTGTTAGGAAGTGTAAAAGTTATGTGTCTAAGTGTGTTTTCAGCGGGAAGTAGTGCAGCGGTTGAACCTATGGTTTAACAAAGTTTACGGTTGCTTGGTGCAGCGGTTGAACCTGCGGTTCGACAAAAGGATACGGTTGCTTGGCGCACAAATGCACAAGCTCCTACAGCACCAAGTGAGAAAATGATAAGGTGATTATATTCTTACCACTGAAAATGTTTATGGATCAAAACTCCTGTAAACGGTCCTGGGTGAAGCAATTCACCAGTTAAGAACTTCTCATGCTATTAAAATTGTTTTTATTATTTGAGCTAGTCGGACAATTTGTATTGAGTATGAACAGCGTATAAGCCTAAGCATATAGTAGTGTCATGTAGGGTGGCGCCCATAGTATACAGTGTTGTTTTAGATTTGATTATCGTGTAAAAGAGAAAATAATTGTCAATTCTGTTTATAATCAAAGGTATGTTTTATATGTTAAAATAAATGTTTGCTTTTATAACTAATTCTTTGTTCAGAGCGAATCTGTTCACTTCCCTGCCAAGATGAAATGCTTTAAAAATATCAATACAAGAAATTTTGATCCAAAATTAAAATATTAAATTTTCGTTGCTATTTAAGCACAGAGACGGTCGGACCGTCACAATATTGAAGGTGATACTATGATACGTCGCGTTCCCAGCGTCATCTTATACATATAAAAATCTCGCGTCACGTTGTTTGTCCGAGATAAACTCCGAAACTACTTAACCGATTTTGATGAAATTTGGCTTACTGTGTGTAATTTGGTCAAATTTAAAAGATAGGATAGTTTTTATCTCGAATATTGACCTCAATAATTATTATTGCGAATTAAATTTTCATTAAATGTTTGTCATAGGACAATGGTTTGTAATTATTTGTAAAATCCCTACATTTGAGCGTTCTGGTGGATCAGTTGTTAAGGCATCTGACTGAATATCGAAAGATCGCGGTGCGAATATCTGTCTCAGCTGGGATTTTCAAAGGCACTTAACCCGGCATTTACTTTGGGCGCAGCTTGCTGTGTGATGCGAAGTACGCCAGGACGCTACCGTGGTTCGGATTCCACGTTAAACTGTAGGTCTCATGCACCCGACAGGATTGGCGGACTAGGTTATGGCGGCTACGACAGGTGTGGAATGCGCAGCCAATAGAAACCCAGTCACCAGGTCATTATGAGCACACGAAACTACTTTTATAGTTCCATAAGTAACTAAGAGATGGCGATGTGTTAATTTATCCACACTTGGTTATCTAGGTAACCATCCAGTAGATAGCGTTGTGTTTCGGTTTAATTTAATTTAATTTAATTGCAATGGAGCACACGCTCCAGTGGCAATTTCCCTACACATACAACTTCCACCTATCCTGCACCTACCTACATTTGCCCTCTACAAATTTTAACATTAAGTTCTTTTAACGTTTTCCATAAGTTGTTCATCATTCCCCTTGGTAACTCATTCCAATCCCTAACACCCTTACCTAAAAAAGAAAATCTTCCCACACCCTTGTGCTTGAAATCGAGTGCCAGCTTGTGGTCATGGTCATCTTTTCCCTTCCATGAACTACTTTTCATACCTACTGCAATATCTTTCCATGCCTCATCGCCAGTATACGCCCTGTACACTCCCATGATCCTCCTCATCCTCCTCCTGTCTTGCAATGAATCCCATTCCAGCTCCTTTATCATATCTGTCACTGATTGCATTCTGCGATTATTTCCAGAAACAAATCTAGCAGCCATTCTTTGCACCTTCTCCAACTCCTGTATTTGATACTCAAAATGTGGGTCCCATACTACACTACCATATTCGAGCAATGGTCTGACCAAAGTTTTGTAACCCGCTACAGTCTATTCCACGCCAATTGTGTTTATGTTTACGACATAACCGAGTTTCTTGTATTTTTCGTGAATTATCACTTTTATAAGTGTGCTGAGTATCTATACTAATATTATAAATGTGAAAGTAACTCTGCCTACCTGTCTCTCTGTCTATTTGTTGCGTTTCTTGGGCTAAACAGCTAATCCGATCTTGATGAAATTTGCCATTTGGTATTACGATGGACATTGCATGCTTTTTTCCTGTATAAATAATACAAGTTGTCATATAATTTTTAAAAATTACTGAACGGCGATAGACAGACACATAGGATGTGTAAGTCTCTGTGTTACCTCCGCGCATAGGGATCTGATAGCTCAGTGATTAAAGCGCTTGCATACTGATGTTTAGAGCGTGGTCTCCGGTTCAAATGCCGGAGGAAACAAAGGTATTTAAATTTTTTTGTGATTGTATGAGTCACGCCTGGACCGTCTGTTGTTCGGATTGCATGTTAAACTGTAGCTGTCACAAATTTAGAGGTGCTATGCGAGGCAAATCGTAGGTAGTCTAACAATTCAGTAGGTGTACACTTTTTTACGTTATATTGATCTCTCAGGGGCTTTTACTCTCGCTGACAGTGTGTGAGCGATCTGCACTAACAATACTATAAATGCGGAATTAAGTCTCTGTCTTTTTGTTACGTTTTGACGACTAAATGTCTATACCGATATTGACGGAATTTGACAAGGAATTACTTTGTATCTGTAGGAACGACGCAGAACCTTTTTTTTAGGTATGAATAACAGTTGTAGTCACGAAATTTTGAAACCTTATCGACTGGTGACAGAGGGAGGGGTGTGTGTGTTAGTCTGTAATGTTACGTCGGTTGCTCAAGCTGTGCTCCTCGCGCATTATGTTAATGTATGATTTGTTAATAAATTTCGTTTAGAGACAAAACGTATTATTTAGTATAGATGACGATTTTCTCTGTACTATTAATTTGTGTTTGGTTAAATGTTACAGGCACCACTGCCTAAGGTATAGCTCCAGCAGAGCACGAGCAGCTAAACTTGTTAGAACCCAAGAATCGGATGCTCATGCTGAAGAAAGAAGTAAAGACCAAGCTCAAAGAAAGCTGCTCTTGGTTAATCGCCAACCCCCACATCACCGCAACTTCGTTTTTTTTTTTTTTTTTTTTTTTTTTTTTTTTTTAAAATATGTTGGAAATTGATTCTCTGCATGAGACAGGTTTGATGGTAGAATGATATAGTGATGGCTTTCCTGTCATATTATGCCGACTCAGAGTTGTTTGGGACCAATCCTATATTACCAACAGCTTTCTGTATTCAATTCTGGCAACCCACGCGTACGAAGTCGTGGGTATCAGCTAGTTGTTTCATAAGGATGAAAGCAGTGGCATGTGTTTCGCGATCTGTGAAGTCTGAACCTGCGTTAAGTTGTGCAGTAAAATGTAAGAGCATTTAAGTATTATTTTTAATGTAGGTTGCCTTCATGAGGAAAATATTACAAAGATTATTACGTATAAGGAGAGTCAGAAGATGGCTACAAATTTAAAATAAATTGGGGATGCTACTGTACGTCATGAGGGTATGTTACGTATTCAAAATGGTTAGCAGAAAGAAGAAAAGACCAAGCTCAAATAAATTATTCATTTCAAGTAAGAGGCACGTGCCTGGCTATCATATTAACAAAATTGGTGATGCATATGAAGCAACGAGTTCCAGAATGATTGTAAGGCCTTGAAACTAACGAGGCGAGACTTTGCTGCAGTCGACTGTGGTGAAGTGTAGATAAACGACTGCTGACAGTCGAAAGTATTTGGAATTGGAAACTTCCTGGAAGGCCTTGTAGTAGCAACATTGCAACATCAATGTAGATGATTCGGGAATCGTCCGACGGTAGCCCGCAGAAACTGATTCACCAAATGCACGAAAGCTTGGTGTCAGTCCAGGGTGTCCCCATCTTTGAGATGTGTGCGTTACCGAAACGCTAAATTGATTAGAGCCCTCGAGCTTGTTATGGATTATTTTCACTTTGGGTGAGTGAAATGTTCTCTTTTGCTAGCTGTTACTGTAGATGAAAATGTTCGTTAGTCTGATTTTTAAACGAAAGTTTATACAAGTTCGTAGACTGTAATTCGGTTGCCAATCTGTTTTACTACTATTACCGAAACAGATAACGGATGAAAGGTTCTACACTGAAATAAAAAATCGCTGTTGATAAATAAACGGTATATTCATGGGCGTATCCAGCGAGGGGCACAGGAGGGCTGCTGCTCCCTCCCCCCTAAAAGAAAAATGGAGTTGCCTTCAAAGTACGCTTCGACGAGTGACTAACTGGCTCTGGAGCACTATGGGAAACAAAAGATTGACTGTATAGTGCGTGTGAATCGAAATTTCGTAGAAGTACACCGTGAGATATTAACAAAAAAATTACTGAAAAATTTTCGGAGAATCGAAGACTGTCTACATAAAAAATTATAATTGAGTTATGATCTTAATTAACCACATAGTAGGTCCCTAGATTAAGTGGTTGAATTACTATGTTAATCAATAATAAAAATAGGTTTGAGTTTCATTTTGTAAGAAATCGTCATGTTTCAGTAAACAACCCCACTTCCTTGAATAAAAATACTAGTTCCTCCCCCCTCCCCCCCCTCCCCCCGCCTAGTGAAGATCCTGGATCCGCCTTTGGGTAAATTCCTTTAAAGTTCTGAAGTTAGGCTGACATCACATCACATGTTTTGCAGCAGTAGGTGAATACCAAATCGGTCTTCGAAACACATTAGGAGACTGCAGGTTATTCATCAAGTCACACACAGTAACATAAAAGCATTCAGTCTTACAACTGAAATTGGAACCCAATTTACAAGAACGGTTAAATTTGAATATTTACCAGGCAACAGATTGTTAGCAAAAGTCATCATAACTATTGCAAAAATTATTCCAACGTCGCGCTGTGTTATGAGACACAGGGGAAAGTAAATGTCTGCTTTATATACTCTCTGGCTGAAAACCTCTGGAATATTGGTGTTTTCCCACGGTAATCCACCCTCCTCCGAATCTTTTGCTCTCTACGAATTTTAAATTCCTTCATCTTTTTACGTAAATTATTCATCACTTCCCTGGGTAATTTATTTTTACTTCCTTATGCCTGAAATTGAGTGCCAGCCTGTAGACATGGTCGATTTATTTTTTCGGCTTCTATGCTTTACTCTTAATTCTTCCACCAATATCTTTCCACATCTCAAAGTTTCTATGTTAGCCTGTCACTCATTTCATTTGTCATCTGATACCACAAATCAGTGGCGACTTTAGAGGTAGTGAGATTGTGACATGTCTCCACCTTTTAATAAATAAATAAAAAATAAATGTAGCGAAATAAAAATAAATATTTATAAATGCGGCACCCTTTTATATACGATAACTTATGACAGCTATGGGAAATATTGAACATGGTGCGACTTTCTCATGTTGCTGGAAGTCAGAATATTTTAAGCTTAGAAACTAGCAACTACAGAAACATATAGTGAAATCAGTTTTACCGGACTCCTTGAATACTGTGCCATATTGTAACGAGTGAAGTGTGTCGCAGTACTTGTTGAAAGATCATAACCGTTTCTCAATTTATACAACTGTATATTTTTAGCTATATATTCAGAAAACTGTATAGCGTCACCAGGATGGCCATAAATTCCCATGACCACTTTATCAGATAAATTTTTAATTTTTCCTTCATCTGCAAAGAGTTACGAACAGATTCAATAGTGTCGTCATAAAGTAAATAACATCTAGTCCAAATTTAAAATAAACCTTGCTAAAAAAAATTTACCATCTTTCATTACTACTATGCCCCCAAACTGTGCCATATCAGAAGACACAAGGGCAAAATCTCTAAAGGTAAGTCCAAATAAAACGCACATTTTCTCCTCTACACTTACAACGTTGTATGGTTAAGAGTATTTCTAATTAACACACTGGGCGTCTATTGTTTGGCCAAAGATCAATCCCATACAAAGCCAAAGATGAATCCCCTATAATGCCAAAGAATAAAAACTCCGTAACAAAATTTTAAGTTTCGCAAATCATAGTTTATATAATTTTCGTATCGCTTATATCTTACAGAACGAAACAAATCGCTCACTTTGATGGATATATCTAAACAATATATCAAAACTAGATTTTTCTTTGAATCTTCGGACTAGCTTGACACCAAGCGAGTGATTATTGCAAATATTTAAAACTGGAGCATTACATCTGAGACAAAGTTGATTTAATTCATATACTACTCATTTAAAACAATTTAAGAAGAGGAAAAGTAATTAGCTAGCTGTTTCTCGTCTTTATTAGCGATCCCAGGTGTCTGTGGTATGCTATGTTATTACTAGAGACCGAATTATATGTAACATAAAAAGCTAGACATATGCTTGCAAATAAGCATGAAAAATGCTTACATGTATGCATGAAAAGTGTCAAAATATGCAACATTATATAATATAAAAATAGTAAATTTTTTGTTTTTTTATTTCAAAATCAATACTAGTTGTATAACATATTTATAAATTTATAAATTATAAATTTGATAATTAACAGTTGTTTAACTTTTTTTTTACTTTCATAAGTGTAACAATCAGGCGCTGTTCCAAATATTCGATAGTAACATTGTTTCTTCGATCTCTCGAAATATTTTTAATAGTGGAAATTTAACAGTTCCACATTCACTGATAAAACTAGACAGTATTTGAATTTGGATGCAGTCTTACCAGTCATTGTTTCTGGAAAAATTTCACCCGTCCCATTCATAAAACTATCAATTTGACACAAGATTCAAAACCTGGGTTATTGTTCAAAATATTTTCAAACTTCAATTTAAGTTTACACAAGAATACCTCTGGCAATGCGGAGTTCACTTGGCGGGTTTTATTCATTAATTGAATAAAACGCCAAACCCCGAGATTCAAGCTTTTTAACACTCGCAGGTACATGGGAAAAAATGAAAGGTAATCACACCTATAGTTTAAATACTAAAAAGTACAATTGTTAAAAACTTCCTTGCACTGACAAACTATCATAGCATGAGCACTATACAAGTTGTTTACTACGCCTTTAATGGCTTCGAAATTTTCATTGTAAAACAGTACAGCTTCAACCCACGTTGCCCACCGTGTTACCACCGGTTTCGGAGATAAAGACACATTTGGCATTTTTTTTTTTTTTTTTTTCGTAGGCATTGTTACGAGAACGTGCCTTAAGAAACAGTTGATGAAATCAGTTTATTTTCATTTCCAAATGTGGATCGTGTAAGACCCAAGGCTGATACCGGGGCTGTAGTATAGCCTTAGTGCCTCTACTAAACTCTTGATGTTGACTCAAAGTTCTGCAGAAAATTTATAAAATGATTTTGACTTGACCATGTAGCCGGATAACTCACCACAATATTTGTTAAACCACAAATAGAGAAAAGGTTGCAAGATTACTACGAAATGATAAAAGTTCACTTTCCGAAAATTCCAAGTTTTATTTAAAAAAATCACAAGTTCAAAATTTTAAATATGCACTTAATAGTTGAGTTGGCAAATCGAACACACTTTTCCAAAGGTTGCAGGTTGTGGAGAGAAATTTAACCGACTGACCCCTTTTGTAAATTTAAAAGTTCATATTAAAAGTTAAAGTGGTTATGTAACACGACACCCCACATGGTCGAAAACAGTTCACTGACCAGCATAGCAAGTTATGACCCGCGACAAAACCGACGTAATGTTCCTTCACATACTTTTCCCCAAGTACAGGCCAGACGAAACCGAAAGTAAGAAAAGTCAGACTACATTTTGCTAAGTTCCTATTTTACACATCACTTATAAAGTCATGCGCGGAGTTGCTCGATCACTTCCCGGCGTGAGAAATGAGACAAGGTGTGCTTACCGCACGAACTATTATAGCCCTGCGCGCGCCTATGACCTTGGCAAATCTTTCTTTAATTGATATCTTCAAAAGTATATGATAGTTTAATTTGAGATTTTTACAGGGACTTTCTATCATCCTGTTCTATCTATTTTAATTTAATTTATCATTCCAAAAGGTTTCTATCGTCTTAACACTAAATTCATCACGTGACCAATCTTGGCGGACTTTCCCGAACTTCTACCCGACAATCAACAATAATCAGTTTTCAAAAACTCGATTAACAGACAAATACTAAAACTTTTTATGGAAACCAATATATGTACGAAATAGTCTTAATTAGGGCTATCTACTGATGTAATTTTTAAATTAATATCTCTTTTAATAAAAAGCTTATTATTTTCTCTTAATTAAAATCGCTAATTAGACTTTACCAAATTACTTAATTTTATTGCCAAAATATCGGGGACAGTGCTGACTACAGCTGGTGATAAAAGTTCGGTTGTAGCTTTACTGGATTTAAAGATATTGCAAATCTTAGAATTCCTACTTTTCCGATCGCGTGTTTCAAAACCTGAACAAACGGGAATATCTCTTAAACCAAACGTTTCCCGATATGATAAATACACTTTAAAATGATTTTTATGATGAATTGTAACTGTAGGAAAGATTACAGGGAAATTACTTGTAGTTAATAACTATTCTTCTCGAAATCCCGCCTAAGCAAAACTAGAATTTGCCAAAATTCTAAGGTGCTTACAATCGTACGTTTTCAGCTAGTCATCGTACTCCGTGAGCAAAGCACGTCACATGAGTAAAATTGGGATAAAACATTTGGAGGGCTTTGGCTGCCTCGTTCGTTTAGGGAGCAGTATCTGAGAGAAATATAAACACTTTTTCAAATACAGAATATTCAGAAAATACTTTTTTAAAACCCTCTACCACAAATCTGATGATTGCAGAATGATCTGCCTTTTCAAGAACTTTGTATTCCACCAAAAAAGGAAGAAGAAGGTTGTAGTTTTAATGCACCTACAGTTAAATTTGCAATGCAACGACCACAACTGTCGGTAGTTTCGTCAGCTGAAATCCAAATAGTGCTACTCATGAGTTGATTCCGTATTTCTTAAAGAACATGTAGGTAAATTGTTGGTATAAAATTTTTGGAAATATTGATTCATGTGTTTTATTTTGACTAAAGCAATATTTTAGCAGATATTCATTGAAGGTAGGATTTCTAAGCTTGTGAAGAGGAATATTACTTGCCAAGAATGCTTTTTGTGCTTAATTGATATTTTGGTTTGCCTTTGCTACAACTGCTACTTGCCGCTGTTAAAAGATGTTGTCGAGGGCTTTATTTATTTTTTTTTTATTTCAAGACATGCAAGTCTATTTAAAACTTTTTTGTGCACGAATTATTTTTCTCGCAAACTCGACAGTACAAAACATTTCCGTCGTATGTAAATGCTCCAGGGTAGTCACTATCCATGAAAAGACCATTCTTTTTGAAGGGTGATACATATTAAACTTTGTACAAATAAATAAAAATTAAACATGAAACGAGCCCGTGAACAATAGCAAGCGTAATTTGTCTAGGGAGCGTCCGTAAATTACGTGGGTCTGTCTAAGGGGGTGGAGGGGTTGGATGGAGGTACCACGTTGGGCTACGATGGCGCTACGTAGTTTATGGAAGCACCCTTAGTAGGAAACTGCTGCTGTAGGAAAGCGCGACGCAGAACGGTATCGTCCGTATTTGTCTCCCGTGAGTCTTTACTTGGCCGAATAATATTATTATCTGTCAAAACAATAGACGCTCGAGGACTAAGAATCGTGCTGCTAGTAGGTTTGCCGGCTATTATGTAAGATTTTATTTATTAACTAGGTACACTACCGAAAAATAATGTAAATATAGCAGAAATATGCACCAAGTTTTAGGTAAGTGAGCTGGAATAAGTTAGCTGAGTGAGTCCATTTGTATAACAAGACATTTCGGTGGTCATAGGCTCTGCCACCATTTTCAGTCACTTGGCAATGGCAGCCGAGATTATGACTGCCGAAACGAAGTGTTATATAAACGGACTCGATCTGCTAATTTCCCGAGAAAATTTCATCTATACACCGGGTGGTTATAATTAAACTTTCCCTATATAAAACATTATGACACGGAAGCTAATTACCGTACGACTACCAAACTTGGTAGCATTAATGTCAAGGACATGGGGAAGAGAAATAATGCAGAATCAATTCCACTGAAACACTTTTAATGTGCTGCTACAGTACATCCTACCATTACATACCGGTATCATTACTTCTATAAAAGGGGCTCAATATGGCTCCCGCCAGTGTCCAGCAGAGTCTGAAAGTGCAGGATTGCATTCTGCATTGAACGAAACATGTCATAGGTATGCTGGCTACCTCTCTTGATATGCTGCGCTTCAGATCAGCACATGTGTGAATCTTCCCCTGGTAAACCGTGTTCTTCAGGTAGCGCCACAACCAGAAATCACAGGGAGTGAGGTCAGGTGATCGTGCCGACCAAGCATTTGGAAACGATCGGCTGATAATTCGATCGTTTCCAAATGTGTTTCGGAGAAGCAGTTGAACTTCACTATGAATCACGATGACTGATCACGGCATTTCGTAGCCATGGTTGGAACTGGATGGTGGCGCTGTGACACATGGAAATCATACACCCCATACTCTGGTCATTTAATGCTACCAAGTTTGGTACTCGTATGGTAATTAGTTTCCGTGTTATAACTGTCAAATAAGGAAAGTTAATTATAACCACCCAGTACATCGCCGAGAAAGCATCCACTCTTAACAAGCTTGTGCTTGCCATGCTGCAACCTTCTTCAGAGATAACAAATACAGCATGTGTGAAGAAGGCTCCAGGGTGATGACCGAAAGCTTACTAATCGAAATTAAGAGGTGGAATTACTCGGATAGTATAGCAGACGTAGATTTGTCTGTTATCTCTTCTCAAATACCACCTACTACAATGACCGGTTTATTTCAGTTTGCTGAAACGGCGTGCAAGTAATTTTATTTTCTTGATCTAAGCAGTTAAATAACAATGATGCTAAATATATTACTGTTGTCGCAACGTGGTTCTACACCAGTGTAATAGACCAATTTTAGAACAGGTAAAATTATTGTAAGCATGTGAGGCGGTAGCGTTGGCCAGGCGGGCGACGCCCTGAACTTAGTATGTTGGCCGTACAGTCGTCAGCAATATGCGACGTGTGCCTGGCCAGTGACAGTGGGAGTCACGTGAAATATTTTCTGGAACCTCAATAGAAGCTTCAGGTCATTTGCCTGACCAGCGCACGTTACAGTGATACGTGACTGAGTCTTAACTCACGCGGAAAAGATTCTAGAACATGGATAGAACTCGGGGGTCGTTGCCTGCCGGTAAGAGCTTTGTACGCGATCACACTGTGAGTACACGTGATAGAGGAGTATAAGAGACTGGCATTAGGTCATCAGGGGTAGTCAGTCGCAAGATTGGGACACGCCGACGCAATGCTAGTTTGAGTATCGAACGGGAGACCGCTAGTCACCAGCCCAGTCTACCTCACGCTCCTCAACGCCCAGCTGTTATAGTAAGTGTTAGACAAATGTCTGACGAACTTAAAGTTATGGATTTACATGATGTGGATCTGTATTACTGTTTATTGCTTCATTTATGAGTACTCCCATCTCCTCGGCAAGTAACTTCGGACATAGAGAGACAATCAACTAATCTTGCAAAAACTACTATCTTGACTGTGAGCGGAGCCTGTGGAGCACCTGCGGCTACAATCTACAGACCAGTAAATCTAACATTTAAATACTCTCTTGGTCTGTACCATTAGCCATTCCTGACGATCAGCTCGTACCACCAAACTAGTTGTTACAATGGTTGGCTTTGTCCAAACGAACGTTTCATTCGGCGACCACAACGTCTCTTTCTGAGATGTGTCTGTTGTGAGAATTATGTATTTTATCAAGAATGCGGATTATGCAATGATGTACTCTTCTGCGAAACGACGTGGCAGAGCCTGATTACCATCCAGGATGCATTTACAACCACCATCACGTTTAAGAAACTGCGGGTTTTCCAAACTGGATCTGTTTAAATGTGAATCTTTTACATAATTTAATCAACAGTTGAATCCTTCTTTAGCTTTCTTGAATATGTGAGCATGTTGTAAACTAATAGCTTTGCTACTGGAATTTGAATGCACATTTAAACTAAGGAACGGCGTTTTGTGACCACCACTAACATTGCAAGCCGACAGTTCTTTTTAATCTATATTCTATATATCTATAAATGAGAAAATAAGAAAGTTCGGATGTGTGTTTGGATGTACGTCTGCAGTCAATCACGCCTTAATAACTCAACATATTTAAATGAAATTTGGCATGAAGTCAGTTAATTGCGTGCGAAGTGTTATAGGATAGATTTTATCCCGCAAAAACGCATAGTTCTTTTAGAAATTGCCATTAATATCAATTCGGAAACAACAAAGAGTTTCCTACTTCGTAGATAGCCGTGCCACGTTTACTCTTTGCTTTTTACGTAAATCGCAAACACTACTTTTCAGAATCTTCTTACATATGCAAGTTTGTGTTTAGTTTAAAAGCCATAAAACCGACGCACTTGACAAATAATAGTTTGGAAGCAGGAAATATAAATCTGTACTTAACCTTAAATTTAAAAAAAAGGTAGGAATCTGTACTTAACCTTAAATTAAAAAAAAAGGTAGGTACTGTTGTCAAATTCGCAAGGAGATGTTTTCATTTGCTTACATAAAATAGTATGACATATCAAATATTACACCATAATTTCGATCTTAATATATGCGTCATACAAAATGCAAAAAATCAGAACTTGGAAAAAAACAACGTAAAATGCTATGAGTGAGTATACCAGCACGAAAGCCGATTTACTAAAAGTGCAAAATGCCGGTGCCCGAACTGCATTACAAATTACTTTTGGCGAATTTTAAAACTTAACTAACCCTTTTTATTTTTCGTTCAGAATTTTTGTACAAATAGTACTGCTTTTTACTTACTGTTCAATTTTCTGCAAATATCTATCGAATTCTACACTTAAAACGAATGTATTCAATGGGCTAATGTATAAACTTATTGTTTCGTGAAGTAACACTGGAAGTCGTTTACAACACAATACACCTCATTTGCACGGAGCATATGAAAGCTGCATACTTATTACTAATAATAACTAAATTCCTTCTGCTTTCTGCTGTAACAAAAACATTCTGGTCCAGGCAGCAATTCAACCAAACCACTATTTCTGCTAATATTGCCGCTAGAAAATCAAACGATACGAACACATCTCAGCACATTAAATGCTCTGGAACTACATTTCGAGTAGTAACAGAATTTTCTATACCATAATTTACTATCATAATTAATTTCATTATACACCTTACTAAATCACGAGCGATAAAAGTCACTTTATCGCGATGTAAATTTGACCAGCAATATTAACGACCGTAGAGAATTGTGGACTTTCCGTTGTACACTGTAAGTTAAAAGCATTTTAGTATAATTTTTTTAATTACGTTACCTCAATAACTGTCATGAAGCTGACGACATAGTTCATGCGGCTGAATGTAGTTTTAGATGTATTCAATATTTAATTTACTGGTTTAATAATAAGTCAATTTTATTTCGCTATTCATGACGTCACTAACATACAATATAGTGAATGTATTAATGTGCGAGTGATAGAAGCTTTGATTTTCTAGCGGTAATTTTAAAACGCAGCCTGGGCCAAAATGAGAACTGAAACATTATTAGTTATTTAAGCTTCTTTCATGAGCACCATTTTAGTGACATCATGTATCGCTTTGTACCGATATTGTATCAAAAGATCTATAGTAAGCTTGGACGATTTAGCAGAACCATGCGGCGTTGCCCGAAGTAAATTTTTTAAATTTATCAATGTTTTATTCGGATAGTGGAGTGGCGGACAAGCGGAGTGGTAATTCGCCAGTTGTCATTCAATTCTGTTTGCAGAGTGAGAAACCAATTATGAAGAAACAATCTATTACTACTTTAACATTGAAATTAGTATTTTAGCGCAGAATTAATGTTCGAAACGAATGAACTATAGTAAACTGGTCTACAGGCAATTCAGTTGTTTCCAAAGATAGAGAAACCATTACCACAATACCACTGATCATTTTGGATAAAAGAATCAATTACTATTATACTTACTACTATAATATGTAAATTTCTGTTGATGGAACCAATATATCGTCAAAAAAAATCAATATTCAAAGAGAAAATTAAGTTCTCTTTTGTTAAAGATTTTTTTTCAGTTATCCAAGGCAAATCAAAATATTCATTTCTAAAATCGCAATTTTACAAACGGAAATGAACGTCCTTGGGCCACTTAAGTTTTTATTTGCTGTTTGGATGTTAGTATTTTGTTGTTGTTTATATTTAGTCGATTCCTTCAATGTATTGCTAATATTTTGACTTTTTGAGCTTCCATTAATTAAAACTATATTAATTTTTATTCGCGAGATGAAATAAGTAATTTTAAGAGATGCTGGGTAAACGAAATTCAAATCTTTCAAAGAAATGTAAGAAAACTAGGGCTATGAAAATAGGCAAAACCTAGGAGGCAAATCCTCAATATTGTATATACGGATATATTAAACTGAAAATACTCCTTACAAACAGAATATTTTTACTGTTTTAAAAATTCAATGAAGTGTGGAACATAAATAGATTTTTGTTATTTTATTGCAACATTTATTACTACTATTACTAATAAAAATAGCTCTAAAATAAATTGTATGGTCGTATTGACCTGGTGACAAGGCTTCTTTACGTCTCCGCAATCAGTCCATTTCGTAGCCTCTTAACGTAACCCAGTAATCCTACCGGACATAGAGGACCCACAGTTAAACACGAAATCAGAACCAAGTGAGCATTGTGGCGTAATTCAAGTCACACAACCTATGCCAGATGTGAAGGTCGAGCTAAGGACCTTTGAAAATCCTCTCCGAGACTGGGATTCAAGCTGGGGACTTTTCCATCTACAGTTGGACGCCCTAACCACTGAGCAACCAAACCTCTCAAGAAAATCTTATATTACAACACTCTTCAACGCGGACGAAGTCGCGGGTAACTGCTAGTTATTAATAATTATCACGGTATCGGCAATCATACCCACGAGATAATCAGAAGGGTTTCTTATAGTATCTTCAAAGAAAAATACACAGTTCGGTTCACGTTATCTTTAAATTCAATGCTTTCGAATGCAACCACGACGTTGCATAGTCATAAAATACATTATTTGTATAAAACTTACTAACCGATTGTTTAATAATCACTCGCGGCGCTCGATTGCGAGCATCATTGCGCGAACGCTAGAGCACAACTCCTCTACCAAAGATACTCATACTCTCTACCTATACTTCCAGACTATGATACTATAGTACACCGCTGCTATCATGGAGGAAGGAATATATTCCACCATGCTCACTACACACATTACTATTGGTGGAAACCCTATTACATTTAATTAGAAACTAGACGACCCGTGCGAAAATTTCGCGAATAAATTACGATGAATGCTTGTAATATAATGAAAAGTAGAATCGCACATTTGTAGCAAATATTTATTAGTTTAGTGTAATAGGTACACATCAAAATACTTACAACATATTACGAAACAGTTAGGAAAATTTAAAACACACTGTATATACGACAAATTGTCACTGAGTACAACCAACCTGAACAAAATACACACAGCAAATTAACATCTCTGTAGTATGTGTTGCTGTTATCATAGCCTGTGTGAAACTTTTTTCCATGAATAAAATGTTTGCATTGGAATTGTTTAGCAAAACAAAAAAGTTTCTGTATCAGAAAAAATACCCGAAATGTTACTTATTATATAAAAAAGGTTTATTAACATCTCTGTAATATCTACTGCTGTAATCTAGGGACTTGGGTCTGAACTGTCTCATATTCGCGACGTCTTTAAGCATCAAATTCTGAAAAATTCTTTCTTAATTTATGACTTTACCTAATTGGACACCTTAATCTACGTCATTTACTCATTTCAGTTAGTTATCGAAGAAGATAAATGGCTCGTAATTTTTTTAAAAAGCCACGCGTTATAGAAATAATATTGATACTTTTGCCATTTACGGATCGAATTCCAAAAAAAAATCCTTTTATAAAATATGTTGCCAAAGCGGACACCTCGGTCTTTAAAATGATACCTCAAATAACAATTTCGGTTAGGTATCAAGCAAGGTAAAAAAAAAAAAAAGTTTTAGAAGTAATGAAGTTTTTGCCCTTTAAGGGTTGAATTTGCAGAAAGTTCTTTCTTCAGATATGATTTGACCAAAGCGGATACTTTATTCTTTAAAAAGATACCTCATTTACCGATTTCGGTTAGGTATCAACGGAGACAAATGGTTAGTGACAAAAAAATACGTTGTAGAAATATTAATACTTTTGCCATTGAAGGGTCGAATTTTGAAAAATCACTTTCTTAAAATATGGTGTAATGAAACC
This sequence comes from Vandiemenella viatica, assembly GCA_031002005.1. NCBI lineage: Eukaryota > Metazoa > Arthropoda > Insecta > Orthoptera > Morabidae > Vandiemenella > Vandiemenella viatica. The sequence continues at coordinate 188,016,271 of JARYHS010008074.1, read as the reverse complement.
GAAGGCCTTGATCTTTAAAATAATATCTCGTTTATCACTTTTGTTTAAGTATCAAGAGAAATAAATGATTCGAGACACAAAAAACGCATTTTAGAAACTGATATTTTTGTTCTTTAAGGGTAAAATTCAGAACAATACCATTCTTAAAATATGATGTGACCACAGCAGAGACCTTAATCTTTAGAATGATACCTCATTATCTATTTCAGTTAGATATTAATGGATATAACTGTCCTGTGAAACACAAAACTGCGTTTTAGAACCATCGATACTTTTTCCCTTTAAGGATTTAAATCGAAAACATTTCATGCTTAATATATGATTTCACCAAAGCGGAGACATTACTCTTCATAATTCTACTTCGTTTATCGATTTCTGTTAGGTATCCAAGGAGAAATTGGCTCGAGACACAAAAAACGTATTTTAGAAATATTGACACTTTTGCCTTTAAGGGTCGAATTTGGAAAAATTAGTTTATTAAAATATGATGTTACAAAAGCGTATATCTTAAGCTTTAAAATGATACCCGTGTATGGATTTCGGTTCGATATGAAGGGAGATAGTGGCTTGTGACAAAAAGCACCTTACAAAAATAATATATGTTATGTTTCCATCAATTATATTTAAAACAATAATAAACATGTAGTATTAACAACAAATTCATTTACCAATTGCAGAAATAATATACAGAGGTAAGGAAGAATATCACACCTGCCCCCACATCGACGCATAATTAATTTGGTGTTGAAAACATCTCATTCATTTGCCGAGATCTAGCAATACATCATTCGGCATACCATTTACACATTAATTTGCCATCAATGTGATTTCATTGTTCGAATACGTTTTTGAGAGCGCAATTTATCAGCGTCCAAGTCACATTTCTTTAAACAAACACCACAATTACTTCAAGAATTAATCGCTGTCTATCTCAGATCTCACATTATGAAATCAGCACATGAACACATAGGGTAACTGCACTTTAAAAGCGTCCAACTCCCTACCCCAATATTTGCACATATAAACAAAACAAACGAAAAAAATAATTTAATAATAATAATCACTGTGTATCTCAGTTCATTTCTTATTTACAAATATTCGCGATTTCTACTAATCTGTTTAATATCTTACAGTCATTAATTATTTACTTTATACAGCTTCAAATCTACTATATTTCTCAAACCAAACTTCTTATTTGTCTTGGGGGTAGGCTAAAAGATAAACACAAACATTTGGCTTCGCAATGACTTTGAATGGCCCATGATAAACTTAAAAAAAACTTTCATTTCAGAATTAATTTCACAAGTCCTTTTCTGCGTTCTCACCGAAACAAGGTCTTCCTCTTTAACTCGGTTGGCTTTTTGGCTTTATCCCTTTATCGTGCCTCCTCATTCTTTTATCCGCTTTCTTCTTCATCATATTTTTGACTTTTACTAATATTCTTCTCTGTCGATTATAGTCATGGGAGAAAACTTCGTATTTACATTTATTATATTAGGAGGATCTTCATTAAACATGATTCGTTACAGAGTATATCTGGTGTTTTCGCTTAGAATACAGTTAGTTGCATCTACAAAGTCTTTTACATATTCAATCAATTGAGTATGCTTCTGGCAGCCGTAAGTTTTAAGTAGACTACATAATTCTCTCATTACATGTTCCGAAGGGTTACTTGCGAGATGATATTCTCTTGCATTCATATAGCCCATCTTCTTGAAATAAACTGACTTCCCTTATCTGATAAAATCGCATTTTGTCGTCCCATATTTTCAAAGTGGTCCCTTTTTTTGGGTGCACTCCAATTTGGTAACCATACGTTGGAGCAACTGACAAATTAATTTTATTTAAGAATATCTGTTAGACGTTTTATACAACAGATGACAATCATTATCTTCAGTTTGGCCTATTCTTCGTTTAGATAGAACTACGAAGCTATTCTTGAGAATCCCTAATAATTACTCTAAACAATTTACTAATTATTCCCGCCGTTCTCAAATTCTCAGTTACTTCTAACCATCTTTATAGATAACTCCCCCCAAAGTTATAGAAACCTATAGTGCTTTAATTTAGTATTTATCAACCACCCTTAACATCATTTATGGAAACAATCCATGCCTCTATCTATGTTACTATTAATTCTTATTTTTAGTTTGTTCCTGTGTTCCCTGGAACTATTCTGCTTTCTTATTCAATCATGCTGTTATCTAAAGAATATGTTTAACAGATATTTTAGAATGTAGTTTCCGTGGTTTTCTTTATTATTGTCCTCTCATTCACCAGACTCTCTTGTACTAATCAATTCTGATTTATGATCAATTATTGCTTGTGACCTGAGACTCTTCGAGCGATCATCAGGCTTTATCTATTAGGGAAATTGGAACACGTTTTGCCCTTTGTGCTTTGCACTGCTCTACATATGAAGCACCGCCTCTCCCTGAGGTGTATACAGACCAGTCGCCGATACTAATATCTGGTTCCTTTTAATTAATTCAATTTGCTTCTCACTCCACATCTGGTACTCATAAGTTCCTACCAATTACAGCCATCTTAATACGCCATAATTCCGAATAATCATTGAGTTTCTGCTTGAAAACTTCATGCTTCCATTGTTATAAATAGTTAATACCGTGAATATTTCCTTTCAATCCTCCCAGTTCTCATGTGTTTATTCTTTTTATTATTGCAGCCATTGTTATTCAGGATTAACAATGTATCACTAACTCCTCCTCTAACATCATAACCCAACACTCCATCCTTTAACCAGACCTCATCATCTGTAACTACCTTTGGTTTTGCAAATCCTCTAAATGTAATATGGAACTTTGCTTTCTACACTCAATTAATTAATTAATTATTTTATATAATTGCAATGGAGCTCATGCTCCTGTGGCAATTTCCCTACACACCCATTTTCCTCTCTTACCTGTGATCATCTACACATTTCAACTTTAAATTGTTTCACCATTTTTTTTTAATTATTATTTTTTTTTTTTTTGTAAATTATTCGTCAATTCTCTTAATAACTTATTCCAGTCCCTGACCCCTTACCTACGAAAGAACATTTACCCACACCCTTGGGCCTGAAATCGAGAGCCAACTTGTGTTCATGGTCATCTCTTCATTTCCATGAATTGCTTTTAATTCTAACAGCAATATCTTTCCGTGCCTCATCACCAATATAAACTTTGTACATTCACATGACTCTCTTCACGCTTCTCCTGTCTTCCAATGAATCCCAATTCATCTATTTTATCGGTTACTGATTGCGTTCTACGGTAATTTCCAGAGACAAATATAGCAACCCTTCTTTGAACCCTCTCCAACTCCTGTATTTGATACCCAAAATATGGGTCTCATATTACACCACCATATTTAAGCAATGGTTTGACCAAAGTTTTGTAATCCAATTCCTTTTCTTCTCTCCTACATCCCCTCATCACTCTCTCTAACAAGTTATGGAGTTTGAAACCTTTTCGTACTACTTTTCCAATGTATGCTGCCCACTTGAGCTTGTTATCAAATGTTATGTCAAGTTAATTACACTTCGTCTTCAACAAACCATTCCTTCCCCACCTTATAATAATAATCAACCATTAGTTTTATCTGCGTAACTAATAAGCTGACTCTTATTTGCATTTATCTTTCATCTAACGTTGAAAACGATTATTATGAAAAATTTTGGCCAGTTAATGCTTTCATAGATAGTATGGATAGTGTTGAACTACGACTATATCAGCAAGATGCTTTCTGTAGATGTTTATAGATGCTTTATCAACTCAGCACATTATTAGCATAATCTAGTTTCAATACCAAATGGGCAAAGTTATACATTTAATTAAGCAATGCCTACAGCGCTACGGAGGCTCACATGGAGGAAGGAATATATGGAGACAAAATAACGCTAAATCCGTTAAACCTCATGAAAAAACTGCTCTCCTACTGCGCATGTGCGGCGGACATCGTAGAAGTACCAAAACATTGGGCTGTTTGCACTGTGTCAGTTGCTGAGAATATTTCATTTTCTAATATTCTAAAGTTTTCTATAATGCCAAGTTGTGCTGCATATGGTTGCACAAACAGACGAAATAGGAAAAAACCTGCAATAGCGTTTCATAAGTAAGTCACATTGTAACTATCGTTCTTGAAGTATCTGACAGGTATCTGCAACATTAGGGCCATTCGCTATAAATTTAGTCATTGCTCTCAATAGGATCATATCGTTCTCAAATTTTTGTTGGTGTAGTGTAGACAATTAGCATATGTTACTATTTTGTACCTGAAAAGCTAGCCTTATTTTAGACAAGTGTTGAAAATTTAATTTAAGCGGATCATGTTTACATCGCGACACAGTGAATATGGTATTCTGCATGCTTTACTCACGTTTAAGTTTACACTGAAAGTGTATGATGAAATTAACTGTGATAATTTGTGCTGTGCGAACTACTAAACGTGATGAAATAAACTTTGTTGTTCGAAATGTAGTTCGCGATGCATTTCTTGTGTTTAGATGTGTCTACATAGTTTGATTTTGTAGCGGCAATACTAATGGAAATGTTGGCAGGTTGAAATGCGGTGTGTACCAGAAGAGAACAAACAATTTATTTATTATTAGTTGTTAGCTTCTGACTTATGAATGAACCGATTTTGCTAGTAAATTTATATAGGCCATTAACAGTACAATATCTTCTAAGTAAGCTCAGAAACTATGAGGTCTTTTGAAGTGATAATTTTTTAAAAGTTCTAAACATTGACTCAGGCTATTTTTAAAATTTCTGATATGACTTGTTTCTGTTTGTAAATATGTCTACAACTATATTTATAGATTTTGAAATCTTTCTTATCAATTACTGAAATAGAATGTGAAAATATAACCTATTTGAACATCAACTAAAATTTAAGGACTATAGAAATAAACAGTATGTTATTCAAGTTAAAAAGAATTACGTCCGAATTCATCATCAAATATGGATATGGTAAAAGTTTTCTTCTGGTCCAGGCCGCATTTCAACCTAACCACGTCAATTTTAGGGTACAATATCTCGAGAACTAAGCGATATATCAAAAAATTTTATTCTTTACTTTCAGTTTCTCTCATCGAGTTACATCAGAATTCGTCATCAAATTGCGGCGCCACGGTTATAGTTGAATCCCCTCATAACCTAACAACCTCACTTTTGAGACATTTTATCTCGCGAACTAAGTGAGATATCGAAAACTTTTATTCTTTATTTTCGATTTGTATCGCCGTGTTACATAAGAATCTATCACCAAATTTGACTTTGGGTACACTTTTCTTCTGAATTTCAACCAGAAACTCCACTCTTTTGAGACAGTATATCTCGAGAACTAAGCACGATATCAAAAAATTTTATTCTTCATTTTTGATGTGTCTCGTCGAGTTACATAATAGTCCATCATGAAATTGCGGTTCCACTGTTGTCTTATGATTCCCTTGAAGTTTTTGTGCCATTTCCCGTGTTTCTCCTGCCAAGCAACGTGGCGGCCTCCCCTCCCCACTTCTCTCCACCCGGTTTCACTCCAGAATATGGTGTAGGTCCCTTGCGTCGTCTCCATATATTCCTTCCTCCATAGAGGCACACATTACACATTTAGCCATTCAATTTCTTTGGGTAGTTTACATACTCGCCAACAACGGCGCTAAAAGCAGAGCCAGAGATTACTAATTGCTGTACTTGCCTCTTGCACTCTTTGGCATATAATAAAAATATAATCTGTGTAGCAGACGCCACGGTACCGTCTGATATTGCTTGAGACCAGCTGGCTTTGTGTTGAAGTTGAAGTGTGGTGACAGCATGGCAGACTTATTCAAGAAACTTGTTCTTCTGGTTTTAACACCAGAATGTTACAAGGAGTATTTTATAAACTTCAATTTTTTAAATGGTATGTTTATTCGTGTAGTATAACGATGCTATTGAAATATCACCACAGACGCCGCCGCATCGTGTATATACATATATTAAGTGTGCAACGACTCGTTTGATATTATTTTAAATTTTTCTGATTTCCTAGAATAACTTTTCGATTTGAAAATGTATGTTTATTAAAAGTTATTTACAGAAAATCTTAACATTTTGTTATTGTCACTATTGCAGTTCCATGTTTGAAAGCAACTATCAGCAAATTGCTTGGCTATGTGATAATAGCGGGATCTGTTACAGGTATGACTACTGTTCGTTAATGTGAATTATTTCTCTATTTTCTGGTTTATTTATTTTTACTATGCCCGAATGATGAAAACAGATTTGAAGTTTCATCACAGTACAATAGTATGCTTATGTATTTATGAACAGAAAGTACCTACTTCTGATCTTATTTATTACACAACATATTTACATTTTTATTTTCATCGAATTTAATATACCTAGCTGCTGTTCTGTTGTAGATTAAGGTGTAGTATGTTAGTCTTCTTAGATCTGGGGAAGGGGTTTGCGATTCTGCTACAACAACATTCAATAATGACGTCTTAATACTGCTGTAGTCAAATGATAGACATATTATTTTAAAGTACTAATTCCGTTGTAATGCATCCCGGACCAGCAAGAAAACATTAAATGTACCCCCAAAAGTATTTCTAGCCAAGTTTTGCGTTTGACTGCTGCAGTATTATGATGCCAGTTCCTGGCAGATTGGCGATCTACAGGAATCCCAAACACCTCTGTTAAAACTGCAAGTATTGCTATATAGATTTCACTCAGGATTTTGATCAGTTTTATTTTTTATGAGCCTCTAATACACAGCAAATAGTGAATTAAAAGCTGGTGATGATGGTTGGTTCAAAGAATTTGTGGTTTGATGTTACTCCACTTTGATACTTCAAATGAAGGGTCTAAGGGAGATGGTGGTAACATTACTACAAACTTTCTCCCCACTAACTAGTGATGTCATAATAGTCACAAAATGAATTGTTTTCAAGCAGTATTTAGGACCAGTATGATACATCTAAAACTGCTTTGGAAAGTATTTCTAATAGTGTCTTTGCATTTGATTACTGCAGTATTGTGACGCCAATTCCTCATGGAAAGTGGTTTCCAGTAATTCTCAAGTGCATTCTTGATTTAGCAGTTTTGAAGCAGACGTATTTTCTGATGTTGAGTTGTTATTAATTGTGACAGAGTTCGTGCTTCAGTAGAAATTTTACTACGTACATATTTTTACCTTATTTTTTAAAATTTGTCTAAAATATATTATTTATTTTCTCCTTAGTTAATTTGTTTCATTACCTCACTCTGCACCTAACATTCCTTTATGCTTGAAGTGGGTTGCTAATTTGTTATTAAGATCCTCTTTTTTTCTGTCTTACATAGTGCTTCTAAATCTACCAATTTTTACCTAATCCTCATTGCAAGCATATACCTTGTACATTCCCAAAATTCTCTTTGCTCTCATATCCTGCAATGACTTCCTACAAAATTCTTTTATCATTTCAGTTACTTTTGGTTATTTCCACAGAGAAATCTAGCTACTCTCCTTTGCACCACCTCCAATTTTAGTACGTGAGGCTTGTAACATGGATCCCATATTATGCCACAATACTCAAGCAAGAACCTGACCAATGTTTTGAAACCTATCTCATATTTCCCCCCATACATCCTCTCATTATCGTCTCCAGTAGATGCAATACTTGGAAGAATCTTATCCTTAAGACCTCATGTGCTTAGTCTCAATTACTATGAATTGAGATACCAATTAATTTTTTTTTTTCCTTCTGCTTGCAATTTCCCATCCACTACAAATTATACTGAACCTGTATTTTCTACCTGAAAAATGGACTCTTCTCAGCATTTAGCTTCATTTAATGCCGATTCATTCAACTATTCTTTCTACTCCCTTTTTCATTTTCTCACTATCTTATCTTGGTGAAATCCTGACATTATGACAAAGGCAACAACAAAATAATTTATTAGAATGATTAGCATCAATGGTTCCAATAAACTTCCCTGTGGTGCTTCTGTTCTCATTTCCATCACCCTTGATATTCCATTGCTCACTTTGGCACTTTTTTCTACCTCTTATGACTCCCTTACCCAGCAAGATACAACTCGATTTATCGCAATCGTCTTAGCTTAATCTATCAACTGGCTCAGAAAGATCCAGAGTCTCACTATACACTTAGACTCCATTGACCATTTCACCTGAAATACCTTTTAGCATGCAGTACCTACTGAGATTCAGATGATTAACCTCTACCAAATCCATGCTGCCCTTTTACAAACCACACGTCGACCGTAAAGACAGGGTCCCGAGAAGAAAATGTACTATCGGTCCGAAATTAGGTACGCACGTTTGTGAGGATGTACTATATGAGAAAATGTTTCAGGTAAAGATATCAAATGTATCAAGTATATATAAAGTTGTTTGAAATGTTGGTACTTTCTTATAAGTTATTACATAACAAATACCTATTATTTTCCATTTGTTTTTATTGCATGTGTATCTTAAAATTCATTTTGGAGAGAAAAGTGCATTCGGCTTCCATATGGAATGTAGAGAACATGTAATGGCACATGTAGGCCTAATGTTTCAAACCATTCAGTTATTTCGGCAGATACAGTGATATAAGTCATGTATGGTAGAGATATTATCAGAGATACGAGGCGTATTTTTTAAGTAAGTACCGTTTTGTCACACCGTGGCTGCAGCGCTACAGTCGGCGTTCCACGCATGCGCACTGGGTATCTGCATCTCTTGCCTACGCACTGACGCCATTACAGTCTAATTATTCCTTGTTTACGTTGTTCACTGAGAGTTTAAGATGCCTCTGATAATCGTGAGTCCCGCCGACTGTGAAGTACGGACTGTTATAAGATTTCTTTGTGCTAAAGGCCTAAAACCGATCGATATTCATAGTGAGATCTGTGCAGTTTATGGACAAAACATTATGAGTGATAGAATGGTGAGAGCATTTAAAGATCGCCGCACAAATGTGCATGATGAACAACGGAGTGGGCGTTCTTCGGTCGTTAATAAAAGTTTGATGTAGAAAGTGGACAATAAGGTGAGAGAAAACAGGCGCATTACGATTTCCTCCTTGCGTACTGACGTTCCTAATGTTTCTCGTAGTGTTTTGTATGGCATTGAATTACTGAAAATTGTGCTCACGTTGGGTACCAAAAATGTTAACGGATGTGCACAAAACCAAGTTTTTCTGGGTGATTTTGATGTTTGTGATATATCAACATTCCTGTTACCATAAGGCAAACGATTGCTGTAATCGTAACTCAGTGTCAAATTATTTGTACACTACATGGTCTTTCACTTTACTAGAAACATTTTCTCCAATAATTCTTCCTCAATAATGTGTGTTCCAAATTTCATACCGAAAGCACATTTTCTTCTTGGAACCCTGGTGTTGCGCTGAACTCAAACCACTTCTGTTCCTTGCAGATTTTCCTAATGTAGTCAAACTATTTTGTATATAGTTCTCAGTATAGCGAGTCTCCATGGATGGTCCAATGTCCTTGACACTTACCTGCATACATATCTTTTTGTATGCTGTCTGGCTCTCTTAAATTATCCTGTGATTTTATTTCTAACTAGCATTGTCTGGCATGTGTTGCAGTGCCTATTTTTATTTCTTAAGTTGGTACGCTTATAGATAACAGACACATTAACTTGTATAAAATAACTGAAAGACAATGATTTTTATCCATTAAATTAAAATTGAAAAAATTTATTCTGGTGCTTTAGGATATATATTTTTGGCCATCTTCTGCAAAAGCAGAGTACTTAGCATTGCTCTGCAGGTGGAAATGAAAGTCAACATTGGATAGAAACTGTAACTTTGTATGAAGCACATTGAAAAACATTAATAGGGCAGAGAGAGTGAGAGGGATTGGGTTTTCTAAAATCAAATGTATAAAGCATTTTTCTGTTTGTTTTAAAGTATATGAGTGAAAAGTTCCATTGATATCAGATAAAAAAAATGTGGATTCGTATGAAATTAAGGGTTGCAAAGGGGGAGCGTTGGCTTTTTTTGTGTCAGAAACCACACAAAAAACCCTCGCCAAAGTTTCATCATAATTAGATGAATGGTATCGGAGCGCATAGAAGAAGAACATACAAACAAACAGACATTCATTTTTATATATAAGATTTCCCAGTATTGCCATTTTGACTAACATGGAAATGATTCTTCTTAATTGTAATGCAACATAGGCCAGAATGACTATGAACAAATCGGGTAATAATTATTTCGCAATATGGTGAATGTACTGATTTTTTTAGTGGTAATATTAGTGGATGCTATGGTTACATTAAAATTTAGCCTGGACCAGAATGAAAATGTGCAATTTTTACAGTATTAGACACAAGGGGTTTAGTTTTTACTAGCATTTTTCTTGCTGCTCTGTTAGCTCAGATCATGGTGTGCTTTTAGTAATGCAGTTGTCTTTTATTTATCTTGTAGTAGCAAAGTATAAATGTTTAAATGCCACAATTTTTTATGCTTATTGACGTGTTAATATTCGATGTTGTAGTTTCATTGTTTTCCATTTACTGTACATAAAATTGAAGAGATAAATAAACAAAATTATACAGTCAAATAAATTATAAACGGAATACAAATGGTGTAGTGTTTATTTGTATTTTAGCATGATCTTTGGTTGGTATCCTGTAAAAGGGTGTTATTTTGATATGCAGTGTAATCTGTAGTGCCAATCCTTTCTTAGTACAAATGAAGTTACTTGTTGCTCCATTTTCCAGTCACACAGATTGATATGATTGGCCATAACATCCACTACTTTGGGCTTCTTGTAAGCTGACAACCTTCCCTGGCCACAAAGAACACAAACTAAAGTGTGCACCTTTAATAAATAATAATAATAATCAAAGGAAGCTCAGCGTAAAATGAAAGTAATGTGGTCGGGTATTGAATTTCAGATGGGCGACACTCCAAAATAACCAAGAGTGACACTGGACAGAACCATTGCGTATAAAAAGCACGTCATGCAAAATGAAAATCTCCAAAAGGAAAAACTTACTGCGTACCCTGGTTGAATCACAGTGTTGCAGTCAGTCACAAACTATTCTTACATCAGCAATAACCCTATGTTATTCTGTTGCATAGTATGAATGACCAGTTTAGTACTCATCATCTCACCCCTAACAGGTGGATGTGGCCACCATTAGGGTGGAGACAAGCTGCCTAAAGCTTACCATAGTGTACAAACTTTATCAGCTTTCAGGTATTGCACCACCCAGTATCTGAAGAAAAGTGGTGGCTAACAAGATGAGGACAAATTTAGAACTGGAAAGCCTCATCCACTGTATAGCCATGCACCAACAGCCCACAGACTCAAGTCCATAAAAAGCTTCCTGAGAATATCATGAGAGCTTATTGGGCCACCTGAAAAGGAAAAAATGCAGTTTGTAGAGTACCAAGGTCCCCAACATCTCAGAACCACTGACAATTGCAAAGCACTTGCCACCTGGTCATGCGAAGGATTGGAATCTCTGGAGGTCCTTATTGATGTGTTAATCTTTGATGTGGACTGGACTTATGGCATATCTGTTGAAAAGGGGTTATATTGATGCTACCAACATTAAGTGTGAATGTGGTAAGGACCAAACTATCAATCATATGCTCTAGTGCCAAATATGTCCATTATACTGCAAGGAAGATGATCAGTTTCTAGCTATGTTGAATGCACTTTATGTTGCTAAGTACTGGGGAAAATGGTTAATTTGTACAAATTTTAGCAGTGTATTTGATGTTTGTGACTCAAACAATAATAATAATAATAATAATATATACTACAGATTTTAAACTAGACTATAAGCTTTCAAACTGTGAATGTCACATTCATATTTATGCAGTAGTTTTATTATGATGGATTCTCATACCATCAAACAGACACACATTTCTATATAATAGGATAGAGTAATGATTTAAGTTTCTTTCATAAGCTCCATTTAATAATATAGGTGGAAAGAGTTACATATTTGTTGCACCGAGTGTGGCCTTGACGATATGATACGTACAGCCAGAAGAAAAAAATAGGCCTTTCAAATCCATGATTATTATGTCTCCTCCATTTTGCAGTAAACTTTAAAAGTAAAGATCTCTTCATCATACTTTTTGTGTGAGACATTTTTATTGATTATTGTAATCATGAATCCAAAATTTGAACTGTTATAATGTCTGATAAAACGTATTAAGGAATTGCTATCAAAATATATTTAGATGATCAAATACATAACTGTATATATGTGGGAATGAAAGGTAAGATATACATACCACTCACCAAAGTTGAAGAGCAGAGAACAGCACCAACAAATAACAACTCAAAAACACAAAATACACAGTATTATGTGCTGTGCCGTTCTCAAGAAAATAGCAATGTAACTGAGCTGTTCGGGCACCTATGGACCAAACAGCAGTGTGCTCAAAGTGTTGGTTATTGTGTTTGTGGAGTAAATTTTTTGCATTGTAAAGTGTGTTCATGTTTTTGTTTGTTCTGGCCATCCTGTCTTCAGCTGTGATGAGTGATGGGTTATTTTTCCAGGATTAAGCTCAAATCTAAGGTCCTATCAAGATGGAGGAAGACTGTACACTTCAAAATTTATTACCAGTTTATTGAGGCATAAAAAATTAGTATTATTTGTGAATAGATCGTATCAGATAATACAAAACCTTGATTCTCATCAGGGCTTGTAATTAAGAATTTTTCCAATGTTTCCACTGGGTAGTCGGGTCAAGCAATTGTCAGTTGCAGGAAGTTAGGGTTTGCAATTTGTTCTGCGATTCATGTAACTAATGTTATTCTGTGATATGTGTATTTTTGTTTGTGAAATTTGTAATTTGAGATTGGGGCCATCCCACCATTTGCCTTGGTGACTGCAGGAAAGTGCCTAGAAACCACAATCAGGATGGCTGGTATGTGGGATTCATTACCCATTGTACCTTCCTGATGCAGTGTGTTGGTGACTACTATTTTTATTACCATCATCTTCAAAAGCTGGTTTGATTGAATTAATTATGATAGGTGTAGTGGTTGTTGGGCTCTGGTAGTTCTGCAGAATTGCTAAGTAAATGATGGAATTTTGAGCAAACGTATTCTTGTCATGGTGGAATGTAGCAGTATATGACTGAGTGATGCAGAACTATTAAATCAATTATAGTATTGTGTAAAAGTAAAGTAAGTAATCCTGATATTGCAATAAAATGTTCACTGGTGTACCTCCAGATGGGATTTTAAATTTCTATTATGGTGAAAGCACTGTATGATTTTAACATTCTAGAACATTTTGTATAGATTTATTTCTCATCCATTTTTGATATAGTTATTTTGCTTCACATTCTCATGTTTACTAAATTACTTGTCTTTTATTCTGTACAACACTCCCTGTCGGAGAGCTCCCTGCATTTGTGAACTACACCATAAATTATTATTATTATTTTTTTTTGTAATATACACGTAAAAAAATATTTTTCAATGTTTATAAACATTTCTCAGGAAACAAACCGTGTGATATTATTATTGATACACAATATTACTCGGTTTGTTTCCTGAGAAACATTTATAAATAAACAACACCGAGAAAAATTGCGTTCATTTATTTTCCAATGGTCAAAAACAACCATAAAAAATTGCGTGGGAGCACATGCTCTTGAGGCAAACTTCCTACACACCCATTTTTGCCGTTTCCTGCATACGCTTATTTTGACTGCTATAAATTTTAACTTTATATTCTTTCAGCATTTATGGCAAATTTTTCATCATTTCTCTTGAAGCTACATTTCTACTCTTCCCCTTGAGAGACAAAGTACTGTGGTCTTCTTACAACTATAATTAGTCTTTTGCTGAGATTTAGGTTCTTTTTTTAAATTCACATTTTTAAATACAGTAATGAGCCAAAGCGTTATGATCGCTGTCCACCCTGAGATTAAATATGGTGGTGAAGTTGTGGTTACATCATGCGGTAAAGAAAGTATATAAGCAGAGCTGAGACAAATGGGGAGTCATTCTAGTGACAGCATGTGTGGCAAATTGGGAAATCCACTGACATAAATAATTTTGCAGTTTGACAAAGGACCTGCCACCTGGGAAATGAGCATCTCGGAAATGGCTAGGCTGATCATCTTTTCCTATGCTGCTTCAGTGAGCATCCATCAAAAGTGGTTGAAGGATGGTAAAACAATGAATGGGCTAAAACGTAGTTGATGTCCATGATTCATGACAGAATGTGGAGATCGAAGGCTTGCCCACTCTGTAAAGTAGGAAAGGGGTTGACCTGGTAGGAGAGTGCAAAGCTGTTGGAGGTTTAAGTTTTTTGGAATACACCATACAGCAAACATTTTAAAACTTTGCCCCTATATATTCCTATGTTGTCCCAATGACTTCATCGATTAGGATTCCAGTGGGCCCAAGATGATCGAGGTTGAACTATGGATCCATGGAAACGTGTCACTTAGTTTCTAGTTACACTAAGTCAATGGTCGTGTTCAGATACGCCATCTTCCAGGTGTATGGTGCTTGAAACATGCACTATGCTAAAAATGCAGGTCTGTGGGTACAGTATTAGGCTGGGCTTCCATGGGACCTGTGGTAGTGGTCAAGACCTTCATGAAAGTTGTCAATATCACGCAAATTATTGCGTACCATCTTCATCCCTTCATGCTTCATGCCTTCCACGACAGCAATGGCACCTTTCGGCTATATAGCAGTCCATGTCACAAGGCCAAAATCCTACTGCAGCTTGTGGTTTGAGGAGCATGATACTGAACTCTTGTTGGTGCATTAGCTACCAAATTCAGCTGATCTTAACCTGACAAAATGCTTCTGGGATGCTGTTTGGAGCCAGCTTTGCTCTCACAAATTATGAGAGTTTCAAGATCTGTGCCTAGACATCTGGTGTCAGATTACTCTAGAAATCAATCGAGAACTTGTTGCATCTTTGCAATACCGCATTGATTCTATATTGCGTTTTGGTGGTGGTTGAGCAACATGCTATTATACGAGTGGTAATAATATTTTGGCTCATCATTGTAACTACCAGCAAGAAGACTAAACCACAGATAGTGGAGTGAGACATGAGATGAAGCAATAGAACGGAGACTAAAAGTCTGGAAGGTGTGGAGATCTAGCAAGAGAAAAACTATTGCAACCAATTCACAGAGATTAGAAAACAAACATACAAAATCATAAGATAAAAGCACAGATAAAAGGAGACAACTGTAAGAAATGCAGATTTTCAAACACAACATTACTATAGACTTAGACAAAACATCTAGAGAGAAAGTAAAAGGCTTCCACTTCAGGATTCAACTAGTAATCTGATTACCAATAAGAACAACTGTGGGTTACTATCCATATACTTCAAGGAACTTCTGAATTGTAGATGTCTATCACAATATCATCACTTTGTACAATCACATGAAAAGAACCCACCAATAGAGCCACAAATAATTGGGCAGGTGGAACATTTCTTTGACTGACCAAAAAGCAAAGTTCCAAGTTGTGATACAATGGCTGAGATTAAGAAACTATAAGAAAGAGAATTAAAGCATTTGAAATGTGGTGCTATAGAAGGATGCTGAAAATTAAGTTGGTGGATAAAGTATGAAACGATTGAGTTTTGGAAATAATGGGTGAGGAAAGTAGTTTGTGGAAGGGTCTTACAGAAAGAAGAGGCAGGATGGTAGGTCATATTTTGAGACGTGCAGGATTGGTTAACTTGTTAGTGGAGGGAACAGTCGGAGGTAAGAACTGAAGAGGAAGACAGAGATTAGAATATATGAATCAGATAATTCAGGACATGGGTCATAAGGGGTATGTTGAGATGAAAAGGTTATTGCAGGGTAGGAAGGGATGGAGGATTGCATCAAACCAGTCGAGAGAGCAAAAAAAAGAAAGAAACTAGGGGGGAAAACTAAAGCTCAGTTCCTTCAAATATATCGGAATGCTGAAAAAATACCAGTGAATGGAAACAGAAATTACTCCATCCAACTGATGATAAAGAAGACAGGTCATTGAGGTATGTTATTAATTATTTAACTTAATTGCTATGGAGTGCCCACTCCTCTGGCAATTTCCCTACATACCCTCTACAAATTTCCTTTAAATTCTTACAGCATTTTTGGCAAATTATTCAGCATTTATCTTGATAACTTATTCCAATCCCTGACTTTGATGCCTTGCTTTGTTCCTGAAATTGAGTGCTAGCTTGGGGTCATTGACATCTGTTTCCTTCCATGCAATACACTTAATTCTTACCACCTTCCATGCCTCATCACCACTATTCACCTAGTACACTCCCATGACTCTCCACTCTCCTCCTGTTTTCCAATGAATCAAATTCCAAGCATCATAAATTTTTTTCTCCAAATCAGTTTTAGACAATGCAGAAGAGTGATCGGAAAACATCGGGCGAATGCCAAGCGGGGTTGATGAAACATAGCCTCCCAATCGGGAGAATACGGGTTTCGGTTTTCCACGATTTCCTGAAATTCCAGGCGAATGCCGGGATAGTTCCTTCAAAAGGCCATGGCAGAATTCATTTCTGTTCTTTTCCTGCAGTCATTTTCCGCCTCTAATAACGTCAATGAAGCTTAAAGCCAAATATATAGGAAAAACCTTGTTCATAAGTACCCTGACAATAATAACCATAATGAAGCGTCTACTTCATATCAGTATGTAATTACAGTAGAATGTCATGTGTGAGTTCTATCGTCTGTCCTTTTAAGTAGTTTTTGTTAGATTAGGTCTGGTAAATGTAGTTTCACTTGGTTTCCATGTTAGAACGGTTTTGGGATTTTGCTACAGCACATATCATCCTAAAAATCAATAGTGGTTACCTGTGGTGGGTGAGCGGCAACGCACTAGCTTCGCATTCGGGAAGACGCGCGTTCGAATCGCCGTCCGGCCATCCAGATTTTGGTTTCCATGGTTTCCGATTGCTGAATTCCTTCCCTTTCCTTGCCCTCAGTCTTTTCCCGCCTATAATAACCTCGACATTAACAAGGCGTGAAGACAGAAGCAAAAAAAAAAAAAAAAGTTATTATCCTAAAGTACACACAATTCGAGTTATCTGCAGATGCATAACGTTCCATATTTGTTGGATATTTGTATACTATTTCTAGACTATTGTTGACTGTTACATTTGTACATAGTTTAAAAAGAATGTAGGCATCAAATCAGTGATTTTGAACAACTTTGCCACTTTCTGTTTTATTTCTGGTGGCAGTATATTAAATGAAAGAAGCTCCGGTTAATATTGTTATTAATTCATATGCAATTGATAGTGGTCTTAGTTGGAGCTTATTGATTCTTAGTATTATAGCTATATCTGTCAATATCAAAAGTATTGAGGATTTTCCACTATAAATGATATATTGTGTTGGCATTGTAAGTATACCTATATTTCTAAACATACTGATGCACTAATCTGCAAATAATTTTTAGAGCATACTTTTATGAGCTAATTACCTTTTTTTTCCTTGGACCTGTGGCCAGTTGAGATAGTATTGCTATATTTTATTAAAAATATTGTTATAGCATGTGTTTGTGCTTCATTTAGAAGTCTTCGTTATCCCTGGCATGAAATCTGTTGCCTATGATGTAGTGCTAATTAGTCGTTCTTTGCGTCAGCTGTGGAGAGAAGCAATTACAAGCGGCGTTCAGTCGGCATTGTGTGCACGCATCCATGTTTCCTGCCCTCCGCCATCACATTATTAATGAACAAAGGGTCGCATGAGGTGGTGTGGAATGTAAACTTACTTTCTGTATAGTTTGGGACGGTGGAAAATCTGTTTAGCTTTTAGATGTTGAATTAATTGTGCTGTTAGGTGTCGAGTCATTTCTATATTAATGCTCTTGGTTTCGTGTTACTCATTAAAACTCTCCTTAATATTCAAGAAATTGCTTCTGTATACGGACATCAGGCATTGTAATTTACTGTCCTTTTTTTTACTACAGAATCAAGTATAGTCTTAATTTATGGTTTTTCCAGTTTAATGAGGTATTGCTTGCTTACCTAGTGAAGTGATATATCGTTTGCGTCTCCCCATTCAGCGCATCACTAGAGTGTTCGCAACTTCTCCAGGGGGATATCCGACTGACATTTTTCCGTATTCAATCTGCCGAGTGGTGCCCCCCTTAGAAAATATTTTGTATGTAATGTTAATATCTCTTTATAATAGAAAATATTTTGTATGTAATGTTAATATCTCTTTATAAAGAGGCATATGATATACATTTTGTGAAGTTTGTCTTTCGGCTAGTTAGCGGTTAGGGATAAGACAGTTGTTGCCAGCTGACCGATATATATAATTAGATCTCAAACTTTTCTCACCTTCTTTAGAATCTATTTTCTTTCTTTCTTTCTTTTCCTTAAAATGGCAGCGAGATTAACAAACTTTGCCGATTTCAGCACGGGATCACTGAGAACATCCCGCGTGGTTAGGTGTATCTGAATTAATGAGACCATTTCCATTTATCGACTTTTATTCCATTTTTATTAAACCTTTGCCACTGAAATTTTCCATCTTTATAAATTTCAAATTCGCTCTGGAGAAGACCTTTCCACTTCTTCGTGCAACCAACGCTCTCCTCTGAGTCATTAATTATGAGTGAAGTACATCACATAAATCATCTAAATATGTTCCGAGAACTACCTACTCTGGAATCTGTTGCGGTTTGCTTATACGAACCGTCCTAATATTACTGCCTCATTCTCGGCACCTTGTCGTACGGCTTCTAATTAGGGTTGTAACGAAAGTTATCTTTGTTGATGCGGACGTTCAATACTTGACATCTGCGGATGCGGATGTTTTGCGGAAGCGGATGCGAAAGTGGAAAAATAGTTTTTAATATTTTATCAGAAATAAACTTCAAATCAAACTAAGTATATTTTTTATGCCAAATTATAATTTTTTTCATGAGTAACGCCTATTTCCATATAATACTACCACATTGATTTATTTTTTGCTTTATCTTTCAACAACAAAAAACATTGCATGATTTCACAAGTAAATTAAATTATTTACATAACTACGCACGCGTCTAAAAAACAATCTTTGTCATCTGAACTTTCGGAGTTCGCGGCTCGACTAATTCAAGCGTCAAGCACAAGGCCACGCCACCGCACATCTCCGTGCCCGCCTTTCCACCGCCCTAGCGGCCCATTCACAGTACAACTTGTAGGACCTACGTTCATCCGATTTTCGATAAAGAACTCTTGATGGGCCGTGGAAGGGGTTACAGGAATATGTGTAGGACGTGTTGGATGTTGTTGGACTTCCAAACAACCAACACGGGTCCATGCTGTCCAACAAGCTATGGCGTTGGATCATGATTGGAAGAAACATCCTGCGAGTGTGCGATAAGGACACATGGTGTGCCGCGAGAAAGTACGAGGTGAAAGGATTGCTTGGAACATTTTGTTGGACCCCTGTTATTAGCGTGAATGGGTGAGCGCATCCTATGGTAGTTCTACACGGATGACCTGTAAGTTGGACCGCGAATGAGCCACTTTACATGCAGTTCAAATTTGTAAATTCGTTGCGTAGGTAAAACACCGTTCAGTTCATTGTTATTTTTATTGCAAGATCGTCATAAAAAAAACAATGGGCAGAATCTCGTATAAAGAAAAAAATATATATATATTGCAATGTAAACAAAACATCCGTTATACATTCGCAATAAATATTGCGGATGCGAAAGCGGATGTAGGATTTCACGCGAAAGTTCCGCACTTGCATATGCGGAGCTCCGTTACATCCCTACTTTTATCCAACTGAGAATGAATTTTCCGAGCTAAGTTTCTAGCGGACAATAGTTGCAAGTGATAACTCCCCACAGAGAGTGGTGGGTGAACGGTTAACGCTCTGGCCTCGCATTCGGGAGGACGCCGGTTCGAATCCCCGTCCGGGCATCCAGATTTGGGTTTTCCATGGTTTCCCCAAATCACTCCAGGTAAAATGCCGGGATGCTTCCTTCAAAAGGCCATGGCCGAATTCCTTCCCGTTCCTTGTCCCCAATCCGTTTCCTCCTCAAATGACCTCAACGTCGACGAGGCGTAAAACAATAAGTTAAAAAAGAAAGATAACTCCCATACCTCGCCATGTTTCTTCTGCTGCATTCCTCATATATCAAAGATCTATACTATGTGGCTTCTCACAGCGCATAAGCAACAATACTGCTCTCTACCGTTAACTGCTGACTGCCAGATATGGCGGGCACTTTTAGGATCTGACTTCCGGATTGAGCGGCTGCCCCTAATTCAGCCAGAAAACCAATAAGTTCCTCTATACATCACGGAAATAACATGGTAGAAATAATCGTGTACACTTAAATATGGTACAAAATTTGATTTATTGATTTTGTGACAAAGGTATGGCTTGCAATTGTCGATATATATATATATATATATATATGGAGTCCTCGTTTGGTTTAGAGAAAATCCAAGTTCAGATACATACGCCCTCGGTATTACCAGCAGCTGAGACCAGTGTTTGTTGGGAGCATCGTGGTAAGTACAGCGGCGAGAAACTGCTTGGGTTAGATTCATGACATGGGTGGTTTTAGTTCGGTTTATTGGCTTGTCATCCAAATGCTGACCTACTAAATGCACATTTAAAAAAATCAACCAAAAAATCAAAGTGCTGTCCAAGGAGGCGTACACGGGACAGCCGTTCAATTAGATGTTCAGCTACCCACATAAATCCTTATTTGAGCTCCTAAATGTATCGTCATAATTCCGAAACTGTTATTGTTATGACTTGTCTACACGAGGTCATTCGATCCGGGGAAGAGCTGGGAAAGAAGAAAGATAAGGAATTTGGCCAGTCCTTTAGAAGGAGGGAAATCGTGGAAAATCGAAATCTGGGTGACCGTACGAGGATTTGAAGCCATTTCGTCCCGAATTCCAGGCCCAAGCGTTATCACTCGCCCACCGGGCTCGATCTTAAACTTCGGAAACAGGGGAGTGTTTGTGAAACCACAAAGCCTCTCTTATTTACGGGTTGTGTTGAGATGTACCCTTCGGTTCAAACGTCATAGCTATCTAGACTTTAGAGCAACGACATGCGCGAGTTCATCTCTCCGTATCATCTTGCATAATATTGTGTTAAACTTAAATAACTTGTGAGCGAGGGCAGATAAAACATTATCTCAACAAATCTTATCTAATAGTTGGTGGAAGTTGTCTGATAAATAATATATTTGGAATAATGAGTGAATTTATGTAGTTAAATTGTGGTAGAATTATGTTAATGTCGAGGTGCAAGATGAAATAAACATGGCGCAATGCCAAAGTAGATGTGTTGGGAAACTGCCACCGGGCCATGAACTCCGTCGCATAATATTTTGAAACAAGAAGTTTCTGGTAATGCATAAACGTTAGAAAGGTTATGAATCATTTACAACAAACATATTGCCAGAAGCAGTGTAACAGATCTGCATAACGAAAGTTGGTTACAAAAAAGAAATGTTAAAGGAATTAACTCAAAGAGGAACTTCAGAATTTTTCTCACTATTTATAATCTTTTTTTTTTTCTTACCAGAGTGGAGTTTCTAGAGTTATTTCTGATTCATAATTGTGCTCATTAGTAACCAGCGACATGATAGGAAGCTGGCTTTACTATAAGTATTATCGGTTTGTAGGAAATCTCACGCTACTTGTTTCAGCTAAGTAACTCTGCATTGGTGTGAAATAATATCGGGGAGAAGTGTGTTGACAATGAGACGGAATGCGCATTTGAAACTGAACTGCTGCAACACAAATGCAGCTATTTAGTTTTGCGGTTCGTTCTTTAGTTACTTGTGATCCAGTCGGAAAAGCTTCCGGAGTAATTTATAAAAGAGAAATTGAAACGGTTTTTAATAACAAACTGTTCTCTGTGGGTAACCTGATTAATAGCATATCTGTAGCATTCGCTTCAAGGCAAAATCGTTCTCTGTGACACGGTAAGAGATGATTCTTTTATTACAGTCGTTGAAGTTTATCTCTGAATCTGGTTTTAAGTGCCATGCCTGCATTCTGCTGGCATACTTAGAAATATCGATTGAATCAATTTCTCTCGTAATTATTTTGGAATCTTAATTACGATACGTAGGCGATATAGAATCATCGTCACATTTTGAACTATTCAGTTTGTTAATACACAATCATTTCTTTTGCTGAACGAATGGAGGTTTTCCTGGTGTATTAACTGTATAAAATGCTCTCGGGCCTTCCACCGGTCAATTTGAAGCGACGTTTCAAGACCGCTCTACGATTTCATCTTCTGACGCCACACCCAGCTCGCCCCACCAGGTTTCCCACCCCAGCATCACTGCACTGACGTCAGCGGCAGCCGTTCCCCGCGCAGTCCTATACAAGGAAAGACTCTCTGGGAGCCGACACTTCGCCAGAAGATGAAATCGGAGAGCGATATCGAAACGTCGCTTCAGATTGACGCGTTCCCTCTGTGGAAGATCCGAGAATATTTTACGTATCTGTTTCTGTTTCTTCGTCCGAACGTGTGAATGGCACTCGGTAATCAACTGATTGATGATGATATTGTAAGCCTAAGAGAATGTTTTCTCAGTTAAGCAGTATCAGTATCGAAAATAAATTAATTTGAGGGAATGATATTGTTTAATTCTTCTTAGACTTTGTTGCTTATGTTTAAGCGTCCTAAAGCAGCATTTTGCACTGAACACGGAGTTGACTGTTGAATCTCCCCCCCCCCCCTCTCCTCCTCCATATTGGAAGGAATGATCGGTAACCGGTACTCTGCTAGGGATCTGCACTGTTGCTATTCACTAGATTGTTTTTTGAAGATACGAGTTAAATAATATACCACCTTCTCAAGTGCGTATGAAGTGAAACCGAATGGCTTTGTTTGTGGTTATTTGTCTGTAGGACAGCGACAATAAACTTCGCGATCAGCTGTCTCTTTCAAAAGAGCAAACCTTAATGCAGTAACACCAGGTTTCACTCTTTCATCTATCATCCCCAAAAATAACATGCCACTAAACCTAACACACATCTACACATTCACTAATACGGAGAAAGCGATGAGGTACCAAGCTAGTTTACAGAATTTCCCCGTGATGTCTATATGGTAATGTATCGCCTGGGAGACCTGGCATGGCACAGGGGTTACGTACTCTGTTTGCAGCAGTTTTGACGGCCAGATCCGCAATCTATCTTGTATGTGGTCTTTGCACTAACGCTGCATTTTTTGATAGCTGCTCACTATGAGAATATTGCTGGACATCAGCTTAGGCTCTTTCGTTCGCTGACCCCAGCGATTATGGCCTCTAGTGAACATGCGTGTGCCTCTGTGCCAACAAGTATAACATTGATGTGTGAATGGAGACTTTCCCGACGTACTTATTCCATGTAAGTTTCACGGGTGTTCAGCCGGATAGCGTCATAAAAACACAACGTTTCGACTGCTGGCTCTGCTGTCATCATCAGGTTTGGAAAACTTCAGGCGTTGTAAGCTGGGAATCTAGGCGGTGGCTTCCAGCCTACAGCTGAAGCTTTCCGTACTTGATGGAGACAATAGAGCCAGCTGTCTAAACGTTGTGTTTTTATGACGCTATCTGGCTGAACACCCGTGGAACTTACATTTAAAGTATATCATTCTCATTTTGATTTTCCATCGTTTCCCGAAGTCATACCAGGCGAATGCCGGGATGGTTCCTTTAAATGGCCATGGGCGAACTCCTTCCCGTTCTCAATCCCTAATCCCTTTCCTCTACGGTGGAGAGGCAACCGGGGCGTCACAAACCTCAATTTAAAAAAAAAATATTGAGAGAAAGGTTGTGTTGAACTTTAAGCTGTCGGGTGGGATCAGTGTTAAAGTGAATTATTGTTAGTACCGGTACGATTACCGCTTGCGGGTGAAATTTTCGATTGCGTTTAATCTCTCCTTCATCTCTGGAAAGATTGTTTTGCATGCTGAAACAACGATGAACGGTTTTGTGGTTCGGATTCAACGTAAAATTGTAGGTCGTATATATGCGGTAGGATTACTGGAATGTTAGGTGTAGTTCGCTTGCGACAAAGTCGTTGATGGCTCAACAAATCCATTTACTCGGACATGATTTTTGTTGGCGTGTCTTGGTGTTTGAGGTTGAGATTAATTTATCATGGCTTTTACTAAATCGTTTACATTATCTCCGATCGCTGGACATGACAGTTAAAGAGTTGCGCGTCCTACTTCGCATCCAGACATATTAAGAAAACAACGGAGTATTCCTCGCCTAAAGGTCATGTCTACCTCGTGTCTGCAGGCAATCTGTAGATGTATCATTAACTTCTGGATACCCTTCGGTACCGGGAAATATCGTGTCAGTTGTGCGATTCGATGGCACTAAAACTCTACAGCAATCTTGCATATTAGGTGCGACAGTAAAAAAATTAGGCTCATGTAAAAATATGTATATCTATATCTATATATCTATAAATGAGAAAACGAGAAAGTTCGGATGTGTGTTTGGATGTACGTCTGCAGTCAATCACGTCTTAATAACTCAACATATTTAAATGAAATTTGGCATGAAGTCAGTTAATTGCGTGCGAAGTGATATAGGGTAGATTTTATCCCGCAAAAACGCATAGTTCTTTTAGAAATTGCCATTAATATCAATTCGGAAGCAACAAAGAGTTTCCTACTTCGTAGACAGCCGTGCAACGTTTACTCTTTGCTTTTTACATAAATCGCAAACACTGCTTTTCAGAAATAATAGTGAAAACCTTCTTACATATGCAAGTTTGTGTTTAGTTTAAAAGCCATAAAACTGATGCACTTGACAAACAATAGTTTGGAAGCAGGAATTATAAATATGTACTTAACCTTAAATTAAAAAAGGTAGGTACTGTTGCTAAGTTCGTAAAGAGATTTTTTCATTTGCGTTAATATGACATCTCAAATATTGCACCATAATTTCGATCGTAATATACTAAATGTGAAAAATCAGAGCTTGGAAAAAAACAACGTAAAATGCTATGATTATACCAGCACGAAAGTCGATTTACTAAAAGTGTAAAATGGCGGTGCTCGAAATGTCGTATTTATAAAAATGTTACGGATTCCATTCTATCTCGGTTTTATTTATTTCCTGTGTGTCTTCTTTTTTTCCACTATACATTCTCTGTAATATTACAAATTATTAACAAACCCTTTTTTGTTAAAATTTTTTGTATAAATCAGTACAAATAGTAGACTATGATTTAGGAAACAGTGCTTTTTACTTACTGTTCAATTTCTACAAATATCTAATAAATCCGGTTCAAGTTTACGTCGCGATACACGACGATGCTAACTTAGGATAAAATAATTGTTTCAATGCGCGTGTGGTTGAGGTTTTGAATTTGTAGCGCCAATAATATTGTGGTTACATTGATATTCAGCCTGGACCATAATGAAAACTGAATGTTTTTGTCACAGCCAATGGCATGAGAAATTTAGTTATCAGTTATTTAAGCAAATATCATAAGCACTATGTCACGTTGTGACGTTATGTATCGCCACGTAAACTACTCCAGTAAATCCTTCACTTAAAACGAATGTATTCAATGACCTAACGTAGAGACTTAATGTTTCATGAAGCAATATTGCAAGTCGTTTACAACGCGATACACCTCATTTACACGGAGCTTATGAAAGCTGCTTATTTATTACTAATAATAACTAAATGACTTCTGCCTTATACTGTAACAAAAACATTCTGGTCCAGGAAGCATTTCAACCTAACCACTATCTCTGCTAATATTGCCGCTACAAAATCAAACGTTATGAACACACCTCAACACATTAAATGCATTGGAACTGTATTTCGAATAGTAACAGATTTTTCTATATCAAGATTCCTAATTAGTGTAGCATAAATTACTATCACAATTAATTTCATTATATGCCTTACTAAATCACGAGCAGTAACAGTCACCTTATCGCGATGTAAGCTTGACCAGCAATATTAACAAAAATTGTCTTAGAGTTGTAGAGAATTATGAACTTTCCGTTGTACACTGTAATTTACAAGCAGTATAAATTTTTTAAATAGGTAACTGCAATAATGAATGAAGTTTCATATGTATTCAGTATTTACACCGAGCGTGGTGGTGTAACGGATAGCGTTCTGGCCTCGCATTCGGGAGGACGGCGGTTCGAATCCCCGTCCGGGCATCCAGATTTGGGTTTTCCATGGTTTCCCCAAATCACTCCAGGTGAATGCCGGGATGCTTCCTTCAAAAGGCCATGGCTGAATTCCTTCCCATTCCTTGCCCCCATCCTTTCCCGTCTCTAAAGACCACGTTGTTAAAAAGGGACGTTAAACTGTTACAAAAAAAAAAAAAAAAAAAAAAAATCAGTATTTACTTTCCTGCGATCTGAAATAATAATTCACGTTTCTAATGTATTAATGCGCGAGTGATAGAAGCTTTGATTTTCTAGCGGTATTATTAGCGGAATTTTTCACTTTGTTGAAATGCAGCCTGGACCAAAATGAGAACTGAAACATTATTAATAGTTTAAGCTTCTTTCACGAGCACCATTTTAGTGACTTCATGTATCGCTTTATAATGATATTGTATCAAAAGATATATAATAAGCTTGGATGATTTAGCAGAACACACGGCATTGCTCGAAGTAAATTTTTGAAATTTATAAATGTTTTATTCAGATAGTGGAGAGTCAGAAAAGCAGAGTGGTGATTTGCCGGTAGACATTCAATTCTGTTTGCAGATTCAGAAACCTATTATGAATAAAGAATCTATTACTACTTTAACATTGTAATTATATTTCAGAGAAGAATTAATGGATCGAAACGAACAAACTATAGTATACTGATCTACATGCAGTCAACTGTTTTCACAGGTAGAGAAACGAACATTAACACTGAACATCTATATATCTATAAATGAGAAAATGAGAAAGTTCGGATGTGTGTTTGGATGTACGTTGGCAATCAATCACGCCTTAATAACTCAACATATTTAAATGAAATTTGGCATGAAGTCAGTTAATTGCGTGCGAAGTGCAATAGGATAGATGTTATCACGCATAAACGCATAGTTTTTTTAGAAATTGCCATTAATATCAATTCGGAAGCAACAAAGAGTTTCCTACTTCGTAGATAGCCGTGCCACGTTTACTCTTTGCTTTTTAAGTAAATCGCAAACACTACTTCTCAGAATGCAAGTTTGTGTTTAGTTTAAAAGCCATAAAACTGACGCAATGGCAAATAATAGTTTTGAAGCAGGAAATATAAATCTGTTCTTAACCTTAAATTAAAAAAAGAAAGGTAGGTACTGTTGTCAAGTTCGCAAAAAGATGTTTTCATTTGCGTACATAAAATACTATGACATATCAAATATTACACCATAATTTCGTTCGTAATATATGCGTTATAATAAATATAAAAAATCAAAGCTTGGAAAAAAGTAAAATGCTATGAGTATACCAGCACGAAAGTCGGTTCACTGAAAGTGCAAAATGGTCGTGCCCCAAATGTCGTATTTATAAAAATGTAAAGGATTCCATTCTATCTCGGTTATTTCCTGTTTCTTTTTTGTTACTATACAGTCTGTGTATTACAAATTATTTTTGCCGAAATTTAAAACTTAACTAACCCTTTTTATTTTTTGTTCAGAATTTTTGTACGAATAGTACTGCTTTTTATTTACTGTTCAATATTCTGCAAATATCTATCGAACGCTACACTTAAAACGAATGTATTCAATGGGCTAATGTAGAAACTTATTGTTTCATGAAGTAACACTGAAAGTCGTTTACAACACAATACACCTCATTTGCACGGAGCATAACAACTAAATTCCTTCTGCCGTAACAAAAAACATTCTGGTCCAGGCAGCATTTCAACCAAACCACATTTCTGCTAATACTGCCGCTACAAAATCAAACGATACGAACACATCTCAACACATTAAATGCTTTGGACCTACATTTCGAGTGGTAACAGAATTTTCTATATCAAAATTCCTAATTAGTATATCATAAATTACTATCACAATTAATTTCATTATACATCTTACTAAATCACGAGCAATAAAAGTCACTTTATCGCGATGTACATTTGACCTGCAATATGAACGATCGTAGAGAATTGTGGACTTTCCGTTGTACACTGTAAGTTAAAAGCATTTTAGCATAAATTTTTTAATTACGTTACCTCAATAACTGTCATGAAGCTGACGACATAGTTCATGCGGCTGAATGTAGTTTTAGACGTATTCAGTATTTAATTTACTGCGTTAATAATAAGTCAAGTTTATTTTGCTATTCATGACGTCACTAACATACAATATAGTGAATGTATTAATGTGCGAGTGATAGAAGCTTTGATTTTCTAGCGGTAATTTTAAAACGCAACCTGGGCCAGAATGAGAACTTAAACATTATTAGTTATTAAGCTTCTTTCATTAGCGCCATTTTAGTGACATCATGTATCGCTTTGTACCGATATTGTATCAAAAGATCTATATTAAGCTTGGACGATTTAGCAGAACCATGCGGCGTTGCCCGAAGTAAATTTTTTAAATTTATCAATGTTTTATTCAGATAGTGGAGTGGCGGAAAAGCGGAGTGGTAATTCGCCGGTAGTCATTCAATTCTGTATGCAGAATAAGAAACCGAATATGAAGAAACAATCTATTACTACTTTAATATTGAAATTTATATTTTAGCGCAGAATTAATGGATCGAAACGAATGAACTATAGTAAACTGCTCTATAGGCAATTCAGTTGTTTCCAGAGATAGAGAAACCATTACCGCAATACCTCTCATTATTATGGATAAAAGAATCAATTACTACTATACTTACTACTATAATATGTAAATTTCTGTTGATGGAACCAATATATCCTAAAAAAAAAAATCAATATTCAAAGAGGAAATTAAGTTCTTCTTTTTTAAAGATTTTTTTCAGTACTCAATGCAAATCAAAATATTCATTTTTAGTATCACAATTTTACTAATTGAAATGAACGTCCTTGGGCCACTTAAGTATTTATTTGCTGTTTGGATGTTAGTATTTTTTTGTTGTTGATATTTAGTCGATTCCATCAATGTATTGCTAATATTTTGACGTTTTGAGCTTCCATTAATTAAAACTATATTCATTTTTATTCGCGTGATGAAATTAGTAATTTTAAGAGTTGTTGGGTAAACGAAATTCAAATCTTTCAAAGAAATGTAAGAAAACTAGGGCTATGAAAATAGCCAAAACCTAGGAGACAAATCCGCAATATTGTATATACGGATATATTAAACTGAAAATACTCCTTACAAACTGAATATTTTTTACTGCTTTATCATTTCAGTGAAGTAGTTGTGGAACATAAATAGATTTTTGTTATTTTATTGCAACATTTATTACTACTATCACTAATAAAAATAGCTCTTAAATAAACTGTATGGTCGTATTGACCTGGTGACAAGACTTCTTTACGTCTCCGGAATCAGTCCCTTTCGTAGCCTCTTAACGTAACCCAGTAATCCTACCGGACATAGAGGACCCACAGTTCAACACGGAATCAGAACAAAGTGAGCATTCTGGCGTAATTCACATCACACACCAACCTATGCCAGAGGTGAAGGTCGAGCTAGGGACCTTTGAAAATCCTCGCCAAGACTGGAATTCAAGCTGGGGACTTTTCCATCTCCAGTTGGACGCCCTAACCACTGAGCAACCAGACCTCTCAAGAATATCTTATATTACAACACTTTTCAACGCGGACGAAGTCGCGGGTAACTGCTAGTTATGAATAAAAGAATCAATTATTACTATAATACCTAAATTTCTGATTTAAAACAGAATTAATTGATGGAACCCACATATCTTCAAAACAAAATTAATATTCAGAGAGCAAATTAAGTTCACTTTAAAAAATATATATATATATATATATACATTTTTAGTTTCGCAATTTTTTAACGAGATCAACGTCCTTGGGCCACTTAGGTATTTATTTGCTCTTTGAATGTTAGTAAATTTTTTGGATGTTTAGTCGCTTCCATCATATTTTGACGTTTTGAGTTTCCATTAATTAAAACTATATTAATTTTTATTCGCAAGTCTTGAAATTAGTAATTTTAAGAGATGCCGGGTAAACGAAATTCAAATCTCTCAATGAAATGTAAGAAAACTACGGCTGTGAAAAAACCCAAAGCCCAGGAACAAATCCTCTAGCAGAGTTGCACAGGGTTGAGCACTTAGCACGTATTGCGGCTTCTGGAGATGCTGAATTGCCGGAGCAGTCACAAGTTGGGCGACAACACCAAAATGAACGCTTGGTGTCTGGAAGATCACACCGGGAAAATCGCGAGCTCGGTGCTTGCTTTTTTTTTTTTTTTTAAAAAAACGGTTTAACGTCCCTTTTTAACAACGTGGTCTTTAGAGACGGGAAAGGATGGGGGCAAGGAATGGGAAGGAATTCGGCCATGGCCTTTTGAAGGAAGCATCCCGGCATTCACCTGGAGTGATTTGGGGAAACCATGGAAAACCCAAATCTGGATGCCCGGACGGGGATTCGAACCGCCGTCCTCCCGAGTGCGAGGCCAGAACGCTATCCGTTACACCACCACGCTCGGTCGGTGCTTGCTAAGAGCAAGCGGATTGGCAATCGATCTCAAAAGCTTCTGAAACACCGAAGCAAACAAAAAGACGGCAATAACAATATGCCACATATTTGGCATTGCAACGAGTTGCTGAAACACCTGAACAAACGTGAGCTCATTTCTAATGTTTTCCCGAGCATTCAACTAAATATTATCAATGACGAAAACTGGTTATGTGAGAAGACAATACTTGCCCCGAAAAATGATTCTGGAGCAAATATATATATATATATATATATATATATTAGAGGAAATAGTCGGGGAAGTGACAACACACTCTTCCATCGATACAGTAAGGTTAACTGACGAAGCTGCTACCTACCCCGTCGAGTTTTCAAATTCCTTCGAGTTATCTGGGCTATCGTCCCATAAACTCGAGCTTAAGGTTGGCACTCTAGGTCTCCTGATGCGTAATCTCGACCCCCCCCCCCCCTCCCCTCAAGGTATTGTAATGGCACCAGATTACACATCACAGAACTAGGAAGAAACATTGTGAAGGCGACAATTCTTACCGGTGCATCTAAAGGGGAAGCCGTTATAATTCCGCGTATCCCAATTATTCCCAGTAATATTCCCTTTGAATTTAAAACATTACAGTTCCCATTAAAAATTTCATTTTCAATGACAATTAATAAATCGCAAGGTCAAACGTTGAAATTGGTGGGAATACACTTGGATACTCACTGCTTTTCCTTTGGTCAACTATATGTTGCCTGCTCGCGGGTACCGAGTGCAAAAAATTTACATGTTTTTTCAGAAAATAACAAATCCTACAATATATATACCGATGTATTAAACTGAAAATACTACTAACATACAGAATATTTTTATTGTTTTAAAAGTTCGATGAAGTTGTTTGGAACAAATACATTTTTATTTCATTGCAGTATTTATTACTATCATCACCAATAAAAATAGCTCTAAAATTAATTATATGGTCATATTGACCTGGTGGCAAGGCTTCATTACGTCTACGCAATCAGCCCCTTTCGTAGCCACTTAACCTAACGCAGTAATCCTACTGGGCATAGAGGACCTAAGTTCAACGTGGAATCAGAACCACGTGAGCATTCTGGCACACTTCACATCACACAACAACCTGTGCCAGAGGTTAAGGTCGAGCTAAGGACCTATGAAAACCCTCTGCGAGACTGGGATTCAAGCTGGGGACTTTTCCATGTCCAGTTGGACGCCCTAACCACTGAGCGACCAGACCTCTCAACAAAATCTTATATTACAACACTCTTCCACGCGGACGAAGTCGCGGGTAACTGCTAGTGTAAAATAAAACTAAATTTTAGTCAGGTGTAGCGTAATTTCCTTGATTTTGGTTAAATTTGCTTGTACATACATACTTCAGCGCTGCCTCCAATGATGGTAACATGTTTAGAGCTTGTTACATTTCTTTGCGCCTCTTCTTTTGTTGGAAAATTGTGTCCCTGAACCGCCAGCTTGACTTCTTGAATTATTAAAAAGTCACTCAATACCAGTGAATAAGCTTGAGTTACCCTTGTTCCAGCATGTTGTGCAAATTCACGGACGCTGGTCGTGTTGGCCTCTGTCCGAGTGGCTGATGGTCTTCTATTGCTGTATTTACCATCAACGTTCGTTCTGCCTTCAGAAGACATTTTATGCCAACGAGAAACTTGCGCCCTTGATATAATCTCATTCCCAAAAGCCTTCTGAAACTTATAGTAAGCTGTCGTTACATTCCCATTGAGTTTAACAAAGAAAGAAGTGGCATACCGCTGAGCGATTCCAAAGGATCCAATTTTCGTGACTAGATACAGAGGCACAATTCGAGACACAGATCGTTCCGATGTGCCGGTTGAACTATTTAGTAGTGGAGGGAGGATCAAGATTAAAGATAGTGTATTTATGTCGGCTGTGGAGTTGTCACGTCATACATTAAAAAAAAGGTCTCATTACATTATTCTAGCACCTCGTAGTGCTTGCCCCCGCAGCGGCCTGGTTCGCAAGTGCCTGGTACGGGTTTGGCGAACCCGCGGTGCCCGAGCTGGAAACTTGTGAGCGCCTCAAGTTTCCCACGCCGTAAACTCCTACCATGCTTCAACGACCACCGTAGGGCGTGACGGTAGAACGTTGTGTGCCTAGGAGAACGGGGATCTTTGCTTCATCGTCCGGATTGCGAGGACGGAAGAAATCTCTATAAAAAAAACTCAACCTCAAGGTGAGTAACGTGCCGAGGAGGTGTATGGGTGGTGAGACAAACCACCCGCTAGCGTACAACCTCAGGGGCACCTGCCGCACCTCTGTTGTATTGGACTTGGTGGCGTGATGCGGCGGCTCCAAGTCACTCGACTTTTAGTTCCTCCGAACTCGTGGCACCAAAATGAGAATAACCAAAAACCTAACCCCTCCTCCTGCAGCTTGGGCACACGGCAGGGGCAATGTTTCTCTAACGCCAAAAAAAAAAAAAAAAGGTAGTGGTAAGCGGGTGAAGATTGAAAGCCCTCTTCCTGAAAATGGTCTTAGTAACAGGAAGGATTTTGTTATAGACATTGCCTTCATAATAACGTATAGAAAGGAGGGATCCTTCGAGAAGTTGTCCCCCTTTTACATACAGAAAGGGTTAGAGGGTCTTGCCGGGACCGTTAAATCAGTCGAGAAGCTGAGGAACAGGACTCTGCTTTTGGAAACATCCACCCACAAGCAGGCTGTCCTCCTCCTTAAGTCTGAGAAGCTCGGGGAGTTTGCAGTAAAATGCGAACTCCATAAAACTCTAAAAGGCGTTATCAGCTGTCGCGACCTAATCGATTTAGAGACCGAGGAACTCCGTAAGAAGTGGTCAACAGAACATGTGGTCGGGGGTCGTCAGATCACGCGAAGGGTTAACAGCAGTCTTGAGAAGACAGCCACCTTCGTCCTGACATTCGACACTCCAACGTTGCCGAAAGAGATCAAAGCAGGGTATTTAAAACTTAATGTGCGCCCGTATGTCCCGGAACCTATGCGTTGTTTTAAGTGCCAGCGTTTCGGGCATACGATGGCGACCTACAAGGGTAACCCTACCTGTGGGAAATGTGCAAAGGCTGCACACGAGCCAGGTAGTAGTTGTACCCTCCCACAGGTGTGTGTCAACTGCTCCGGGGCACATCCAGCCTGCAGCAGGGAATATCGATTGTATCTTGAAGAAAAAATGATACAGGAGTTGAAGACGAAAGAACGAATTCCATGCGGCGAAGCGAAGAAGCGTTACAAGGCGCTAGCACCTACCATCTTCTCCACTAGCTTCCCAAAATCTGTCTCAACTCCCGTCAGGAAAGAAAGTGTTGCTACTCAGACGTCCTTGCAGACATGACCACAAGTACAACGTGCTCATGTCAATGCAATTGTGGCGCCGAAGCTACTAAGGTCATAACACCCAAGACCGAGGACGTTGGTAGCAACACGTCTGCAACTCCGACCACTAAGGCAGCAGGTTCTACAGTTCCACCAGCAGAAGTGTAGCCATCCGCTACGATAGTTTCCTCTGCTGCAGCAGAAGCAACAGTAACACCAGCTGAAACAGCAGTAGTGCCGACAACGCCAACAGCTAGTAGCGGATGGCAAACAGTACAGAAAGTTCGGGGTCCGCAATTTAAGCTTACGGACCCCACTGCATTCGTGAAGTCCCCTTCTGCATCTCCCCCAAGATCACCAACTGGCAGGGAAAGAAGGGGGCAAAGGCCTCGGTGGAAGAAACATTTGCAAGACACCGAGGCATATTCACAACAAGATTCGTCTTAGGACCCCGAAGATGAAGAAATGCTGGTGGACGAACCTGGTCCCGTTCCTCAGCAGACACCATCGGAGGACCCACCCGAACTGGGGGCGGGTGAACTTAAATAGGTAGGATGGCTCCCATACTTCAGTGGAACGTCAACGGCTTTCAGGCTCACAAAGAGGAAGTCCAACTCTTAGCATGGTCTAATCCGTTGTGTCTGTCTCCAACATCTATAGAAAGGACGATAACGAGGGTGATCGAGCGAAAGGGTGAGTGGCGGTGATTGTTCTAAACACCGTCCATTCTGAACCCGTTGCTCTCACCTCCCCATTACAAGCAGTAGCGGTGAAAATAAACGGTCCATTCCAACTGACCGTATGCTCTGTCTATGTGCCACCCAATTTGTCTGTCGACTACGACGACTTGGTTGGCATCATATGACAACTCACTCGGCCCTTTCTTCTTTTGGGAGATTTCAACGCCCACTGTGCATTGTGGGGCTCTACCACCGATTGCCCCAGGGGCCGAGTGGTTGTTAGATTGATAGAGCAGGAGAATATTTGTATCCTGAACACATGGTAAATGACTCATTTCACCACTGCTTTTGGTACGTCTTCTGCCATTGACCTTTCTTTGTGCTCTCCCTCAATTGCGGAATCCGTGCATTGGGAAGTGTAACTGGACCTTCCTGGAAGCGACCACTTCCCTATATGGACGCATGTGGCGTTTGAACGCGGAGGAGGCAATAACCGACGCAAATGGAACGTCAGCAAAGCCGATTGGTCGCTATTCCATAGATCAGTGTGCCTCTGGCCATGCCACAACATTGAGAAGGTGGTGAACCATTTCACGAATGGTATTCACCAGGCGGCTGACGTTTCCATGCCGAAAGGCTCCGAAACGCTGCGAAGGACGCCCGTCCCCTGGTGGAACGATGAATGTCGTTCCGCTATTCAGGGACGCAGATTGGCTTTGCGCCGATTTAGGTCGCAACCAACAGCTGACAACTTAGCAGCGTTCGTATTGCAAGAGCTAAGGCGCGTCGTGTTATTAAGGAGAGCAAGAAAAGGTCATGGCAGGCCTTTGTGAGCACAATCAATCGTTCCACCACATCATCCAAAGTATGGGAGTCTATCCGCCGTATATCTGGAAGGTACTCCCGCACACCGGTATCTGGATTACTGGACCAAGGACGTGTAGTTACCGACGAACGAAGCATAGCCCAGCTGATGGCGGAGAATTTCACTGCCATCACTTCGTCTGTCACCTTGGACCTTCAGGTCCAGCAGCCAAGGACTGCTGCCGAAAGGCGCACGCCGTGCTTTGATTCGTCGGACACAGAGGCGTATAACAGCCCGTTTTCATCCTGGGAGCTGGAGTCGGCACTAAACAGTGCCAATGATACCGCTCCACGGCCTGATATGATCCAGTACCAGATGCCGAGGCATCTCAGTAATGATGCTAAAGAGTACCTTTTAGATATTTTTAATCATATTTGGACCGGACGACACTTCCCCGACTCGTGGAAAGAAGCAACACTAAT
Organism: Vandiemenella viatica; assembly: GCA_031002005.1. NCBI lineage: Eukaryota > Metazoa > Arthropoda > Insecta > Orthoptera > Morabidae > Vandiemenella > Vandiemenella viatica. Next base: position 187,980,404 of record JARYHS010008074.1, on the reverse strand, counting down.
TCCTATTCTAAAACCTGGGAAAGACAAATTGGTGCCAGGTAGCTAACGTAGTATTGCCTTGACAAGCTGCGTGGGGAAGACACTAGAGAGGATGGTAAATCGCCGCCTCATCTGGTGTCTTGAGTCCCGTAATCCCCTGAGCCGCTTTAAGTGTGGATTCAGGAAGTTCCTTTCCAGCTTGGACAACCTGATCCTGCTTGAGGCGGCAATACAGGATGCGTTTATCCGCAGCGAACACCATTTGGGTGTCTTTTTCGACATTGAAAAGGCCTACGATACTACCTGGCGGCATGTTATTTTAAAACAATTACACGATTGGGGTTTTAGGGGTAACCTGCCCAGTTTTTTGAAATCATTTATATCTGGTCGTTGCTTCCGGTACCGAGTCGGTAGTGAAGTGTCTGATCTTTTTATTCAGGAAAACAGTGTTCCTCAGGGGTCAGTTTTAAGCGTTACCCTATTTGCTATCGCTATCAACAGTATCTCTGTTGTTATAAGGAGTCCCACACGGTACTCCTTATACGAGGATGATTTTTTAATCTTTTGTGCATTCTCCAGCCTGAGAAGCGCTGAGCGGCAGCTGCAACTCGCGCTGAACAGGCTGGAGGAATGGTCAGTGCACACCGGTTTTCGTTTCTGTGCTGAGAAAACCCGGTGTGTACTGTTTACTTGTAGTAGAAGTCTTTTACCCGAGCCCCACCTTACCTTGAGGAACACCATTTTGCTGATACTTTTCCTTTTCTGGGCCTCATTTTTGACACAAGAATCAGCTGGCTACCACATCTCAAAGATGCGAAAGCCAGAGCCTCAAAAGCTTTAAATGTTTTAAAATGTCTTTGTGGCAGGTCGTGGGGTGCTGACCGCTCATGCCTGCTACAGTTTTACAGTGGCTTTGTACAGTCGCGTCTGGAGTACGGTTGCATAGTTTACGGGTCGGCACGGGACAGTTATCTCCGGATGCTGTATAGTGTCTACCATGCTGGTATTCGGCTCGCCACGGGTGCTTATCGAACCAGCCCGATCTTCAGCATTTGTGCTGACTCTGGCGAGTCGTCACTTACCATCCGCCGGCATCTCCTCATGGTGCGACACTACCTAAACATTGCCATAACACCAGGCAGTCCCGTGCACGGTCTAGTTATGCATCCAGACTTCGAACGGCTATATACTTATCTCCATAGAGCGACTAAACCGTTCGGCTACCGTACAAGGGCTATTTTAGAGGAATATGGTTTCGAACTGCCCGATTTTCATCACCAGGGTTGAAGTAAATCTCCTCCCTGGCTTTTAAAGAGGCCCAGAATAATGTTAGATCTGTCTCGGTATAACAAACTGTTTACCGCTGACAGGTTTTTTTTTTTATTAATATATTTAGAGATATTTTAAACCAGTATCACACGTTTACCCCGATATATACGGATGGGTATAAGCAGGCTAACAGAGTTGGTTGCTCTGCAGTGTTCCCTCGAGCGACTTACACATTCAAACTTGACGGCAAGTGCAGCGCTTACACCGCCGAGTGCTACGCCGTGTTAAAGTCGCTCCAGCATATGAAAGTAATGCGCAATAAGTGTTCCATCATATGCTGTGATTCCCTCAGCTGTATTGAGGCCATAGGAAATATGTACCCAGCAGACCGTCTAATCCAAGACATCCAGGACACCCTCCTTTCCCTCCAATCTCATGGAAAAGGTTTTATTCTGCTGGGTACCCGGCCATGTGGGAATCAGGGGGAACGAGGCAGCTGATGAAGCTGCCAAGTTAGCCTGCGAAAAGGTCAGAATTGACTTTGCTCCGGACCCAAAGTCAGATCTTGCCTCAGCGGCGAAGAGATTTGTTTTTGATCTTTGGCAGAGGCTGGAAGTTGAGCATAATAAGCTCCGGCTGGTCAAACCGACCGTTCAGCCGTGGAGCAGCTTCTTCCAGCGGGCGAGGAGGGATGAAGTTCTTCTTTCTCGCCTCCGTATAGGGCACTGTCCTCTGACTCATACCTTTCTTCTCCGCCGAGAGGACCCTCCGGAATGTGATACTTGTGGCGTACCTTTGACGGTACGCCGCATTTTAACCGAATGTGAACTGTTTTTAGATGTAAGGGCAGACGTTGGCCTATTCAACGATCTGTCCCTTATTTTAAACGATGACAACGTGGCTAAGATTTTAAAGTTTTGCAGCTTAGCCGGTCTTGTCCCAAAAATTTTGGGCAGATCGGCCTAGGTTTTAGATTGGATTGGTGGCCTTTTACAACCACCAATCCATGTACTGTTTGTAATTGTGTCCTTGTTCATTTGGCTGGCCCTTTTACAGCCAGCCTGTTAGTTCGTTGTTTTAAACTGGTCGGCCCTTTTACAGCCAACCAGTCAGTGTATGTATTTTTACACTTTGTGGCCCTTCTGCAGCCATAGTTTTAGTTTCATGTTTTATTTTGTCGTCTGTGTTGCCGACCTCTTTATAGTCAGCCATGCAGACGGTATGTATGTCAGTATTTTAGTACTTTTATTGTGCTGTCTCTGTCGTCGACCCTTCTACACTCGGTCAGGTATTAGTTAGGGCGTTAATAATCTCGATGTTGACGCGCCCTGAAGCCCGAACAACAGCAGAAACAACAACAACGTAGTGCTTGCCCGTTCATTTTGATAATTTTACTGAAGTTATTGTTTGCAGTCTTTAGCACCCTTTGTTATGTTAAACTTCCTTGCGAGGCACAACACACGTTGCAGCGAGGAGATTGCTCATGGATGTAAATAATACGCATTCCGTGATTCACATGTATGTCGTAATGCCGCAATGCATTAGAGTAACTTGATTGGTTTTCTCGGCCATATGGCAAGAATATGAAAGACGTGCGGAATGCACCGTAACCTCACTGCATTTAGCTGTCGTGTTGTGGTGACATTACGTGCCGTTTTTGACATTGTCTGTCAAATCATATAATAAAGTTGTTAATAAATCAGCGACAAACCTGGCAAATTTGAGCGTATGGCGTAGTCTGTAATTATACTTGACTATCAAAACCAGGCAGATTTTGTTCTGCTTATATATATATATATATATATATATATATATATATATATATATATATATAATGTCCAACCAACCTTGGGGTTGGATACCAAGCAAGTAATGTCCACCTAATCGATCTTACCCCAAAATTCTACCACCGAATGCCACAGAAACACTATAAAAAGTTTAAAAGCCGTGTTACAGTTCTAAATTATGACAAACATTCTGAATGTCATCCTAGACAACAGTCGCATATGTTAAAATGGAAACACATTGTGTGCGGGGAAAGCTCTTGAAGAATGGCATACACGTACACTTTCACCTGCACAATTTTTTACATCAAAGATCGTGTACAGGAAGGAGTAAAATTACAACGGGACGAGGTTCAAGTCCTGGAACCTGCATACCACCTGTCCTAATTGCTGGTTTTAGGCGGTTTTCCGCGATCATCTAGGAATATGGTGAGACGGTCCTCAATCTCCGCCTCATAACTTAAAAATTTCACAAACAAAAATACACCTGTCATACAGAACACAAAAGTTACTCGTTTCGCAGACTGATTGTAAAACAGACTTTCATCCTATGGGTTAAGTAAAAGCTAAGCTTGGCATTCAACCCGAAGTTCGCTTGGATCCTTCCGAAGGAGGTTTACTTAGCCTGGTATTGGAGAGAGAGTAGCCATTTCCTTTCCTTCTTAAGAAACCTAACCCGGTAATCCTACAGGGTAAAGGGGACTTGGCAGGTTAACGCGGAATCCGAACCACGGAATCTTTCTGATGTACTTCACATTACACAGAAATCTGCGACAGAGATGAATGTCGAGTTAGAGACCTATGAAAATCCCCGCCGAGAAAGGTATTCGAACCGGAAATTTTTAGATCTTCAGTCAGACGCCTAAACCAGTGAGCCACCGGGTCGCTTTACAGGTGCAACAAACCCGGTTTGAATTCAAGCAGGACACAAGTCCTCCCTGCCCCCTCTTTTCACCATTCATACTGGCCACCTGTGTACAATTGGGGGCCCATGGCACAAAATCCTTGTATGGCCGGATCGAGGAAAAACAAAAAATAAGCAAGTCTTTTGACTCAACTGGGCGGAAAATTTGTGAGAAGATACATGGGTTACAAAATGGAAATAATAATCTCTCATCAGCAAAATGCACTGATGAATTATTGTAACATGCAGCCTATTCTTTGGCTCCTTCTGATTTTCATTTTTTTTCTTCAGATCTAAAGAACTTGACTTCAGAAAAAAGTTTAGAATCAAATGAAGAGATGTTAGCAGTAGTAGATGGATATTTTTCAGTTTTTTTCTTAATCGCATTCCAGCAACACAATCCGTTCAAAGGAGAAACGTTTGACAAAATGCGTTCAGTTAAGGAGGAATTATGCGGAAAAATAAATGCATTTCTGAACTAACGACACACCCATTCAATGCCAGGACAAGAACTTTTCACTTTACCGTAATATCTGCGGATCGGAAAAAGAGTTGCTCTGTCTAACCGACTTGAACTTTATCGCCACAGAGCATGACGAAAAATATACACAGTAATGAATTATTTTGTTGGAAATATGTTCAGCGAAGATCGTGCAAGATATTCATTAACAGTGACAATCTTAATTTAACTGGCCCCTTTGTAATTGTTGCGTTACAGACTTTGCCCTCCAGACATTGGCAAGGCTGGATACACACCTTAACCTTGGGTTTATCGCTGGTGGTCACAGTGTAATAAGCTTTCAAAGTATTTCCGTGCTAGTGCAACAAGATTACAGAGCAGAATATACAAATGTATTCACGTCAGAAAAAAAAAAAACCATACGCCTCTTACAGTACCGGATCAGAGCAAATATGCACTCGAATATAGCACAGTATCGTACGCATGCGTTGGCTCACACACTGCTTCATTCTGAAGCAATAAACAGAGTTCGTGTAGTGAAAACAAGTTCCGAAACGACGAAGACCTCTGGTTTACAGAGCACCCTAAATCAATTGCGACTTTTCACCGTTTTCCTCCTGAAATAAACAAGATTCGAGCCACAGTAGGAGGCTTCAATTGAACTCAAGGCCAAAATAGTCCGTGAAAGCCTTGCGGTATAATGGAATCACTAGAAGAGCGTCGAGTCCGAAGGAGACCAAATTTCAGACCACCGAATGAATTACAGTATGTTCACTGAACGAAAGGTCAGTCAGTTACCAAATAGACCTAATAACGGTTATTGCATGCCAACGAACAAGGACTATCTGATTTACTCAGACATCATAGCAGGAAACATAGTAGATTAATGTCGTTGTATGTAATTTGTTAACCGCTGTCGATGGTTAATGCAAAGTTCTGCAATTTTCCCCACTCCGAATTAAAACGAAAAAATTTTCCATTTTTTTTTCGTCCATGATGAACTAAAATTAAGTAGCGCCAGACGCCTGAACAAGAAACAGAACTACTTACAGTTGGAAGGAAAGCGTAAGTGCGATGTTGAAGGAGTTAGGTTGGGAAGACCTGGAACACCGAAGGCGTTGCTCCCGACAGAAGCTAATTGAAAAATTCACGACTGACATTTTGGAATAACAGCAAACAAATGTTGCTACCAGCAACATTCATATCTCTGAATGACCGCGAGAAATCAGGGCCAGAACCGATTCTTTTCTGTATTCATTTTTTCCACGAGTGATTAGGGAATGAAATAGAAAAGGTTTTACCATGCGTGTAAACTTAAAATCCGACAGGAGTAGCTTTCGATAAAGCTATCGGGCCATCCTGATCTGGGTTTTCCATGGTTTTCCCAGATCACTTCAAGCGAATGCTAGGATGGTACCTCAAAATAGCCCATGGGTGCTTCCTGCCATATCCCGTATATCCCTTCCACCCAACTATTACCCTTTCGGATAGGTGCAATGCACCCTCCGCCACACACTTTCAGTGAATCGCGGAGTAAGAATAATAATATGTATTAACAGACAGGCAGAGTAGGCAAGACAGTTGGGCCCTCAGACTTTTGAGTGAACCAAAAATAATAATCGTTTGGTCTTAACAGAAATTATATTGAAGCTATCTTAAAACGTTTAAGAAAATGTTGTAGAAAATGAATTAGTTTAAAGGTACTAAACGGTAAATTGCAAAACCAATGAGAAAATACTGTATTCACGTGATTTACTCGTTAGTATAACCGCAATACCGGAACAAACAAACAATAATTCTGGAAACAACTGTTTTGGTTTCAAGGCCCAGCAGGTACTAGGCCCTAAACGTTTACTGAAAAAGAAAAGAAAAAAATCCTTAAAGCACAGCTTTATAATAGACAAGTTAAAGTCTCAAAGATCTTGGCGCATAACACATTAAAGCGACAATTAGATAACAAGGTAAAATGCTAGTTACTTCATAGCTAAAAGAACGTACTGATAAGAAAAGCAAATGATTTAAAGTTCCTGATTAGATTATTTCACTTCTACACAGCAACTTAACGTTCACAGTCTCACGACCTCTCTCCATCCTAATTAGAGATGTTTTCCCAGAACTTCCACAGCAAAAGAAGTAAAGCTGCAAAAACCGATCCTTTATAGAAGGCCTGCACTAGTGCTGTACTTCAAACATACAGTTTTAGACTTGCCGATTCCTACATAAACTTTTTTGAAACTAAAAGATGTCATTTTTTTATCTTTTCGATGATGCTATTCTGCCTTTGACATCGTTGTACATCAGTTGAGATTTTATTTCCTAAATAACGGAATCCTCAAACTAATACTACTTCTGATAGCGTTTTTACCTTAAATTTACTGTTATTTCTACTTACGTTTGCGACTTCATTCATTGGCTTATACACCCAATTTCGTCTCGCAATATTATGGTTTTGTCGTTCTCCAATCTTTGCTGCTAACAAGACAATTTCATCAGCAAAATTTAAACACAGCGTGTTTTTTCTTCACACTTATGCCAAACTCAAATTTTTCTTTCACTTCCTTGAATGCTTCTTGTAAAAATAAGCTGAATATTAAACAGTGTGTATTACAGTTTTTAATTGATGCTTCCATCTGATGGTTCTCTAATTTTATTATGGCCTCCTGATTCTTATGTTGGTTATAAACCATACAAAACACATGAATAACATTCAAAATTCTCACTTTCCGCCTTACAAAATTTAATATTTCTGAGATAAAATCTATTCTCGCCATATACAACACAGTTACTTTTTTAATTTTGATTACTAACTAATGAGCCAATAAGCATTTAAAAGTTTCGTGTAGTCTTAGTATATCATCAAAACGTAAAAGCAGTGATATCTCAAAGTGCCACAAAACTTTAGTTAAATTTTTTCAAGTCAAACATCGAAACCATTCCATCTGATTTCCAGAAAAATTATGGATCAAGGTAGACGATTTAACAGGAAAATTATGTTACAAATTTGTAGTATATTTTTAAACAAATTACATAAAATTTAGCATAATTTTTCTCAAAACATCAGGTAGACATAAAGAAAGCATGTCAGAGATCATCATTTCTTTTGACCATAAAACATTAGCAAATTTGTGTGATGTTACTTCAACACCTGCGTTAACAGCGGCGGCGAAACATGGCATCGAAAAAAGGCACCAAAACTATAATCTGTTGCATCCATCACATACCTACTCCATTCTTTCCACACTAGGATGCGGCTCATTGTCCAGGAAGTGTAGTTCATAAATGCTGGCCACATCTACATATAGAAAAATGGATATTGATGTATCTGTCCGAGATTAGTAGACTTCCACATCACTCGACCGATCACTATGAAAATTAACACATATATATATTTTTTTCACGGAGAAGTCTTCTGTACTATCCACTTTCTTGTAACTCGTCACAAAAACGAGTAGTTCCTTTGAGAATTGTCATTACAAATTAGCATTTCGCTAACACCAAAGAGTATCCTACTTTGTCGACGACACTGTCATTTTTACCCTTCGCTTCTTACGTAAATCGCATACTAAAAAAACTAAAAATAGTGTTTATCCACTAGCGTTTCGCTAAATGTTGGCATTAGTTTAAATTGTTTTAAGTTGGTTCAATCATATAGCGAATGGAATAGTCAAAAATATTGTTCATTCACGTGAATTATTATAAAAAAAGTTATCTGGTTCGAACCATGGAAGGTGGGTAATATGAATGTGTAGTCACAGCTGGAATTCTGTGGATTTTGTGTGCAACTTCGTTAAATAACAACTTGATTACTCCTTGGTGATACTCAATTCCTCGTTAACTACAGTGTTTTTTAAAAAAAACATTAACAGATGAGAAACGAAATCTGAATGTCCATACGTAGTACAGAAACACTATCGGCAGAATTCCAAAGACATAACCATAACGTTCTCTCTTTGTCGTACGACTGCTGTTTCTGGCATATTCCTTTTTAAAGACTTGAACAACAATGTGACTCGAGCTTAAAACTAATATCCGTAATTCGTCATTTTCTTCTCAGAGGAACTTAATACCGTCGATGGTGATTATTAACTGAAATGAAGAGGTTCTTTGTTGTATATATTTTTTGTTTTGTTTTTGGGACCTAATGGGTGAGTGATAACGTATGGACCTGACCATCTCGAGGAAATGGTTTCTATTCCCAGATTTCAGTTTTGTTTTGTTTCCCGAAATCACTGCCGGTGGATGATGCGTTTAATCCGTTAAAGCTTTCCGTGAGATAAGAGTTCCTCCAGTACTCGTACGAGATTTGCTATGCCGCTGATAATTTTGGGACTGATCGGTGAATGGTGAGTGGCAGCCGAGCCCAGGGCCAGCTGAATTCGGTCGTAAAGGCAGCTGGCACGGAACTGGCGTGTCCTTGTCTGGGCGCAGCTCGCAACACTCGATTTGCTTGCAACGATTCAAACTTAACCTTTTCATCAAATTTAATACGAATGTGTTTCATAGTGCGGGTTGTGAGAGGAAATGAGGTACTCTTCTTTAAGTAACCTTCGTTTCGTGACATAGTGTTATTTACGTGGCTGGTGACATGGTATATTAAAACGTTAACGGTTATGCATGTCCTTATTATTAGATTTTTGCTAAGGAGCGGACGAAGTTTTAGAATACAAATTTTTAAACTTCTCTCAAGTGAATTAAGTGTTAATAAAGAACGCCAAAGTAACTGTTTTTATATGGTTTAACGCCGTATGGGTTTTACCTCTCATCGAGGCATCATCAGCGACACATCTATGTTGAAAGTAACACTTAATTTACAAAACTTATTACATAATGTTTATCGTAATCCTAAATTGAAACATTTACTGATTCTTTTCTACTTACTATTTACTTTGGTGTTAATAGGTGCCGTTTGTCTGATGCAATGTTGTTGTTGGCCGTTTTTCCACAGTTGCTTCGTGAATTATAAACAGTTGCAGTGGCTTCTTTATTAATGCTTAATTTGCTAAGCAACTTCTAAGAAGTGACCTATAATAACATTTCATTTATTTCAAATAAGATAAATAATTTTACTCACCACTTTTTTATGACTGTATCATTTTAGACTTTGGATTCTATAATCAATCTTAAATCACTAGTGGTCACTCAAGACCCATAATCAAACTAAAATAAATTCTAATTAACCACCTAAAATATATTTTAATAAATCTCCGCACGAAACATAAACAGAAAGTGAAATGATTGAAAATATGTACTTTTACAGCATCTAAATAGACTGAAATTTTACTCGCAGTTTGTATTATGTTTTGGTGATTCTAAACCCTGATCTTCATTTCCCGATGCATTTGTGTCTGTGTCATGATTACTTTTTGCTGACATGGAGTTTTCATTTACATCATCCACTTTCGAACTACTGGAATTTCTATCGCTCACAATAGTCCTGACGAAATAATCGCCAATCATTTACTTTTCCCTCGAGATGAATGGTAAACGTACGTTATGTAAATTAATTGACGTAATGTCCTTTGCGCTAACGTAATAAACTGGAAATTGTGAAACAGAAAGGTTCCACGAGCGCTTGTGAAAGCATAAACGACAATATGGACACGTTGCGTGGTGTCGCAGACCATGTATCACCCTTTAAAAATTAGGGTACAATGTTTAATATGTGTCATCAGTTAGTGATGTTAAATGATTGTTCTTGCAAAGGACCCGGAATTTTGAAGAACCTCCACCCTGAACATATGGAATTCAGCGACCTCGAGGTATACGCAAAATCACAGTCCAGCGTACGGGCTATGCTGACAGTTCTTTAGTCATTCTGGCGAATGCTCAGATGGAACAAAACCGATTAATATCAAACAAATTTGCAGACATTTTCACGGTTCCCCGACGGATCTCAGCACTCGTAATCTCAAGTCAGGATAGATCGTCCTTAATCACCCTGACAATCCACATGACGATACGTTCCAGCAACCCCTCCCCCCCCCCAAACAAAAAAAACAAAACAAAACAAAAAACTAACCAAAAACGACTGTTCAGTTTCACACAATGGTGGTGTCATCGGTAAAAAGTATTAAGTTGAAGGAAGCAGATTTTATTTGTGTACGATTTTAAAAGTTCCATGTTATTATTATGATGACGCGAAGGATATCTGCATTTTGGAGCATTTTGGAGCATTTTGTATATCTATTTAATGTGCCTAAGAAACGTCTACTTTCTTGATAATATTACAGATTAATCGAAGTTGTTATTGTGGGTTTATTTCTTGGGAGTTGCTATTTCCGCTTATCATGACGCAGTATTAAACCAGTTAATCCAGAAAACCTGTCAGCAGTATAACTTATGAATAAAATCTTCTCGGGTAGTTAACCGAGTTAGTCTATCGATGAAATACGACGTTTCGGCGGTCACAAATCCTGCCGCCATTGTCAAGTGAAGTGACAGTCACTTGAAAATGGCGGCAGAGCAGGGAGCGCCGAAATGTCGTGTTTCATCGACAGACTAACAGGGCTATTTACTCGAGAAGATTTTATTTATAGTCAACGCCGAAAAAACCTCCAGTCTTACATCGTATAACTGATGGCTTACCAGTCACCGCGTGACTATTATTATGAAAGTGGTTCAGGATTGGTATCTCCATCCTGTATGAACTTTTAACATTATTCTCAACTTGTTTTGGAGACTAAAGATATGCTAGTTCTTTTAGTTGAGTTTTCCTCCCACGCGTAATGCGCTTTTGTTGTGGAATGTTTCCAAAAATTCGGGGGGGGGGGGGGACCTTGGACCAGATCTGAGCAAATAGTCCAACAGATGTGCAGAAATGAAATAGTCGCAAGACCATTAAGCTTTGACTTTGAACAACGTTGGCCATCAATTATCAGCAGATTTTCTATTTTTCGTCTTGCTCTGCATTTCTTTCATTCCAGTGTAACTTCTTTTACCATATTAATTAATAGCGCTACATATCTCGATTTTGATACCTGAGAATGCTTTGTTCCTTAAACTCTTCAGTTTACCCAATATTTCTATAACATTTCAATTTGATTCGTCTTCGCTTCAAATTTTCAGCACTGTGCTCAAGTAGCTATTTTAAAACTTTTATTTCTGTGCTAATCGTGACCTACCGTCATTTCCTTCTAAGTCGCTACTTTTAAGTTCTGCTTTCGTAATCAACAGTTTTTTTTTCTTCTTCTTTTCAGCAGGCTCAGTTTGCTGAGAAGTATGATATTAGTCTCTCTTTTCATATTATTATTCGCAAATAATAAAAATACTTTGCTTTTAAAACATCCTTCTTGGTTTCAGCATTCCATGCATTTTAAGTATTATGGTGTGTTTATTTGTTGCAAATTCCCTGAAACGCTTTCGAATTTTCAACCAAGTTAAATTAATCTTTTTTGTTAGCTTAATTTGCGCAGAAAATATTTTGTACTTACTGTACCCACAACTTTGTGGGTTTTTGCTTTTAATACCCAGAAATAGATGAAAGAAATTTTGGCTGTATGGGAAAACGCAGAGGAGTAGCCTTCAATAGAGCATGGCCGAATTACTTCCCGTTCTTGGTCCTCCATTCTTTCCCTGCTCTACCTCTGCACATTATAAAGCCAAAAAAAAGAGAAAAATGTCTTCCAGTTGTCGTGCTGTTGATCGGTGTATTTTCGCTCTCTCCAATTTAATCACACAATGTCAGACTGATGATGGAATTGTTTTCTCATTTGTTTGTCTTTTTTTCAGGATTTTAAACACGATGCTTTGAGAATTTCTGCACGTGTTCTTCACAAGTTGTTGCCTTTAGCATATCAATTTGAAAAATCTTTTGATCCCTTCCTCTCCTCGAGACTCGTGTGAATAAATCTTATCTACTGTTACTGAAGTGATTGGATTTGAAAGCGATGCGAAATTCCTTGGTTAAAACTGAAATGCCTACGACATTAATATCTACTTCTCTTTCCCAGGACGCTACACTCCATGTTGTCAATCATTTTGCATTCAGGAGGGTACGAGTTCGAATCGCCGTCCTGCCATCCAGATTTGACTTTTCTGTGGTTTCCCCAAATCACTCAAGGCCAATGCCGGAATGGTTCCATCAAAAGTCCATGTCTGAATTCCTTCCCGTTCCTAGTTCCCAGTCATTTCCCGCCTCTAATGATCTCGACGTCGACGAGGCGTAAACCAAAAGCAAAAAAGTCAAATCAGTTTGCATTTTATGTTGGCTGTTCCCCAAATAGGCTTTATTTCGAATCTTCCTTCCTCACTGTCTTTTGCAACTGAGCCGATCCTGCAGTGATGTCATTCGCCTTAGCTTCTTAATTTCTTCTTCAGTTTAGAAATGCCCTTTTCTTTTCTTTTTTATACTTGCTGTAATATATCATTTAAAGTATGTGAGAAAATGTCCAGTAAAATTAAATAATATGCATTAATTCCTAAAGAAACTGGCATCTAATTATATAAAACTCTCAGTAATTTCTCAGATGTTAAAAATTGTTTTGTTGTGATACATGGGTGCATAGATCTTCAAATTTTCTTTATTTTTATTTATAAAAGAGATATGGCTATGTTACTAAATTGTTAAGAGCTTTAATAACGTCTTAGAGTTCATAGGGGAGCGTGCACAAACTACGTGACTTGGTCCGGGGGGGGGGGGGGATTGGCTGGAAGGCTACGGGGGGGGAGGGGTAGGTTCAGAGCCAGGCCACGTAGCTTTCTTTTCATAACATTTTTTTCATAGTTAAAATGAGGAACAGAACACACAACAACATTTGAATATTTATTTCCCTCAGTTAATTACCTCCGTATGTAATTTACAATAATCTGACAAGAGAAAACAATACAAAATGTCTTCTGGAATCAAAAGGGGAAAAAAGCTACGTGCTACGTAGGGGGGGGGGGGGGAGGTAGAGGCAAAAGCCACGTAGGGCTACGTGGGGAGGAGGCGGGGTTCAAAGGCCAAAATGGAGCTACTTGGTTTATGCACGCTCCCTAGCTGGCGCTTATGCTTTTATACATTATATCGTTACAAACATTTTTAGTAGCAACCACGCTTACAATTTGCAACTTCCTGTGCAAGCATTCAGCCTATTAATTTTTAACTACGAAACAATTTCCGTGACAGACCCTCTCTGCCGCAAGCTGAGTTAGATGTCCTTGCAAATGAAACGGATGGGCGATGACCCGTATTGCGATGCTTGAGTGAGGAAGCATGAAGTTTTTAAAATAGCCGAAGTGCTCAGCGTTTACCCATGTCTTCCACTTATCTCTGGAGATTCGGACCAGTCCAGAAGAAACTTTTCGTTTCTGAATGAGCGTAGGATTTCCTATCGTCGTGCTTAAACAAAATCTGGCTAGCGCCTGGAAATTAACTTACGGCTACAAAACAATCTGCGCATAGTGTCAGATCGCGATGGCAGTGAGACATTTACAGCTTCGAGACTTTCACATCTTGGCCAAGGTCCACAGCTAGCCTTGGCAAAGCGGCGTGCTGTGAGATAACTACAACCACTGTTTACAATACATCATCTTCGTTTGCTTAACTGGTTCACTTTGTTTGTATGTTAAACGTAACGTTTTTACTTTGCACATGTGGAACTGCGAGTACTTGGATTCCATTTTTAACTCGGGATCAGAGGTCAGAAATGCCACATAATCATGGACATTACTTAAATTGTTTCACCTTGACCTGAGACAAGTCGCATAGTCTAGGCGGAAGATATGCCTGGCAGGGGTTCTGGAGGTTCCCGGTTCGAATCTAGGTAGTTCCAGCACTTTTGCAGATCCTCACCTAGCTCGGCAGATAACTGTCTTATTACGGCAAGAACCGTGCTTAGACCTGGACGAATGGTTGGAATGACTTTAACAGTTGAACTTATTGGGAAAACAAACAAACGACATAAAGAGTAAAATTCTAAAATATCGGCACAAGCGAATATTTTACGGACTTGTGGGCAGTACTTTGAATCCAGATGTGGAAACATTATGCATCTGATGTGGAAATGAAAGGATTGAATGTAATGGAATATCAGATTTGTGCATAATCTCCTTCAGTAACTTCAGATTAGATGGATATATTCATATATATATATCGTTTAAGAGCATTTCGAAACATGACTGTGCGACGTGATACAATAAGATTTGTAAGACTTGTTTACGGAAGAGGCTGAGAATGTAATAAATCTGATCTTTTACGAGTAATGAGCTTATCAAAATTTACTTAGCAGAAGTTGGCAAGATGTTTTTGTAAAATGAGCCATATAAGGGGTCTCGTATTAGGAGTCTTTCATTAATGACGTGAGGTGTTTTTTCATAAATCTGGACACTCTCCCCCCCTCCCCCCCCCCCCTCCCCCTGTGGTGAGATCTGGTGGCTTGTGATTTTGGAGGTTTTTTTTTTTTTTTTTTTTTTTTTTTTAGCTCTACTGTTGTTTGAAGGGTGGCAGTCGGAAATAAAAAGTTGACGTAAGATTTCGGTTGACCCCTTTCCCTCCTGTTCCCCCATTTGAGCTTACGTAATTAATGGAGGCCCCCTTAGGATATATCAGGTTGCTTCTTAGGTGCACATTTATTGCCGTCGCGTTTGTTACATCTTTCTTTTTCCTTGTAAGGTGGTATAAGAAATATCTGAAATATCTTTTCTGGTATTTCAACCGATATTAACATTTTTTCGTCCTAAAAAATTTAAAATGATTTGGCCGTTGTTTTTGTTCTCCCGACGTTTAGCCAAGTGAGATTCCGCTACTTTTGATTAGTGGGAGCTGTTGCCAGTTTACTAAATGTGATCAGAAAGTGCTATCAGAATTTTAATTCGTATTCACTGCAGAATCGTTTCCAGCATTCTGCATTATTTTATTAGTTTTTTTTTTCAGACAACTTATACTTATTTAATTTTTAAAAAAGTTATTGAATTATCGGTTTTCGTGCGTGGAAAAAAAACTAACATACGTTGTAATCTTCAAGACCCTTGTTCATTGGAAATTACAATTTTCCTTAATAAAGCACGATGAATCATTGATTACATCCATTTTTAAATAGATTTCGGCTGCTTAATGACTTTTACGTGTCATCAACTGAGCTAGAATTTTGCTAGTGTACAGTAAAACTATTAGTTAATATATATATTTTTACAAAAGTAACCTTGTTCTGGCTAGTGTCCTCTATAATAAAAACTGATTGAAAGCAATATAAGTATTTTTCAGACGTTTATCTACTCTTATTCGTATTCAGACTAAAATTTTCTGTACTCTTTAAGCTTTTCAGTTTATTTGTTCCGACTCATTCTAAATGATTGCTCGTAGCTTTGTTTTGCTGGGAATTTCCCCTTAGAGTTTAGCTGCCATATGACAGCGTTGGGCATTCCTCCTGTAGTCGCTGGACCTACTGTAACACTTGAATTGCGAACTACCGAACGTCCTAACGTATTCTTATGAACAAAGCAAATCCCATATAAACTCCTGGTCGCAATCGAACACGGGATCCTGAATGATCTAGGTAGGAGATTGCTTTATCCATTGAGCTGCCAAACGTGTCTACTTTGAGTTCCATCTATTACGCCACCTAATTTCTCATCTGAGTTTTCTTCTATCATCAGTACTCCTTCATCCTTTGCCTCACTCTTGCTTTTTTTTTCCCCTTCTGATAATACCCTCATTTTCTTTATTGGTTTTTCTTCAGATTGATGCCTTTATTGAGTCTTTCTGCTCTCTTGAAAGTTGAGGGAATCAAATATTTATATTGGAATAATTTAAGAGAAGCTCACACATTAAAACTGACGTTACTGAGAGTCATTTAAACCAAGTTCTTCCAAAATGAGAATCCAGCATTACAAAAAATTCATAATATTGATGCCTTGTTCGTAATTCTGTGCGTGTGAAATGTTATCCGTCAAGTAAAGCGCCACTTTTAAATTAATTCGAAATCAACAGTAAATTGAAACTTGTTATCTCCGTGTTAAGGGCTGTCAATCAAAAATTCAAATCCCGGTCATTACTGGAATTTTTACGAGCTTGGCTAAACTTGTTTCGTAAACTATGTATTACTCTTTGGACGCTCCGTGTTTCCTACCTCTACCAACCAATGTGATTCAGTATCCTCTTGAAGGAAGTTGCAACGAAAATTCGCGTTGCGACTTCTGCTTCGATAGCATCGATCCTTAAAAATTAATTTCACTCTGAAATATAATAGTTTCGTATTTACTTATTTCCAAAAATATTCAAATACCAACTTCTTATTAAAAATTATTGAAGTATTTAAGTACTTTTTATCTTCTTATTAATTACCATAAGCAGATCGAGGAATAAAGCTCTTATCCAATTTAATAAATAAGTTAAAAACATAGTATAAACTTTATGAGACTACTTTATCAAATAAATTTAAGGTTCGTTTAGAAGGTGCTAGAAGTATTTGAGAAAAATCATATTGGAAAAAGTGGCGCCTGTTGCATGTACGTTGCAAAGGGTTGTAGTTTGTGTAAGAAGTGGTTTCATTAGGCGTGTAAGGAAGACGAAACGTGAGAAATAAATGATGCTCTCCCCTGGTTTTGTCCACTTGTCTTAGGGGTGAAAGGACGAGGGAATTGCGTGAAAGGATCAGGGTCGTCCTGTGGTGGTTTCGCTTGCGGGGGCTCAGACTATGGAAGCTAAGTATGTGGAGGCTCATGCTATAGAGGCAGAAAGTAGAGATAGTGGGTTAGAGGAAGTTGAGAAAGATGAGTGGAAGCTGGTAACAGGTCCTAGGAGAAATATGATTAATAGGATGAAGAAGCGAGACACTTCAGAAATTGTTGGAAAAAATAAGTTTGACTTATTGCCAGAGTCTGAGGAGGAGAGCCTCTTTTAGGAGTAGGTAAGATGCAGAAGGCCTTTGAGAATAAGGGCGTGCAAGGCAAGGATAGGGAAAAAAATGGTTCTGCTGCTAGGTAGTAGCCACGGGGGAGTTGTAGGCCCTCGTCTGCAGGGTCATTTAGGCACAGGTTATGAATCCACAAGTTTTTTTCAAATCTAATGCAAACATTAGGTCAGGTACGATAGAGTAGTGCTGTCGGTATCATTTTTTCTGCCGCTGGTCTCTCGTCTGGTTTGATATAATTACTCTCCTGTGGTAATCTGTTTCTGTGTCTGTTTTTCTTTTCTCTCCACATTCATTAAGCTTTACTTACACTACAGTTCAGTAAACATAAAGCAACTGTTGTTTTTTACCGAGCCTGGTGAGTGAGCTGCCAGGCATTCGGGAGAAAGCGGGTTCGAACCCTGTCCAACCTTCAAGAATTTAGTTTCCATGGTTTCCCTAAATCACTCGAGGTGAATACCGTGATGGTTGCTTTAAGAGACCATGGCCGAATTCTTTGGCATTCCTTGCCTCAAATTTTTTACCGCCTCTATTGACCTCGATGTCGACCAGGCGTAGAGCCATATGGTGAAAAATTTTCTCTTGGGGAAAATCTAAGTATTCGACATAGTCCTTATTTTAAAGACATCTTTTTCTAAAGGGAATTTCCTATCGATATTACCCTTGCTTTGACTATCAGTTTTACTTTGTGTATTACAAGAATTGTCATACTATTCTTCTCATCTGTTGTTTCTCTTTATACCATTATCGTCAGCATGTGGGACGTGTTATCAGAAAATCTAAGATGCCGATTTTTTCTCCTCGACTCTTTAAAGTTTAGTTATTAACTTCATTTTATCAGATAATTTGTAATAGTCAACTAACTTTCTTATTGAAATTTTTACTGTTCGGGATCCAGAAATGAAAGATCTCTAACTAGGTAACAAGCGGAATGTAATCTACATATTACAAGGTGATATGTAAAACAACGAAATGATTATACACACATATATATATCTCACTATCACTTATTTTCACTTAATAAAAATTACAAATTTTCGTTCATACTGTAGTGTAAAATCATTCTCGCCTCAAAATCGTATGAAATCAAATATGATTAAGCCGGCTAGCTACTAACGCAACACCAAAGCACTGATTGCATTTGAATTGTTAAATAGAGCAATGAAATTATCTTCAAGGGCGTGTTACGGTTTCCGTGATAATTCGTTGAATAGAATTATGTGATTTACCGTTTCTTGTAGCGGCCACAGCTGCGTCATGTAATAGACTCGAGATTCTTATCTCATTCTCTTCGTGTCTCCTCGCCAAAACAGATGGGCAAATGGATACAGTAAATGCATGTATCGTTATTAAGCACAGGTAGAACCAAGCTTAACCCATCAGCTGTTCGTTAGTCTGATTCATGCAAGCAACAGAAAAACATTTAACACTACTACTGGGCAGTCAGTAGGAAATACATCTAGCACGTTTAGTGCTCCGGAACAGAATGAATTATAAAAAATGGCCGAAACTTAGTTTCACAAACCGCTTCGTTCTCGCCTTGGGTGCTTTTCATTGGCTCAGCGCGGCTTCGGTATAGGGGACTATTTTCTGAGCTTGTCTTAGTAAATTCTTACGTGCAGGTAAAGACCCTTCTCCCGCCAACAAAGGATTGCTGGTGCCGCGAATAACAGCATCGGCTCAACGGACATATTCAAACGAACTGCCCGTTCGACACTATAGAGAAAATCCTCCAGCACCCTTCCTCACAGCTCCCGCTAATAACTAATACATCTAGATAAACACAAAATGTAATTTGGACCATTACAAATTATTAGTAAACCATAATCAGAATTAAGAATTGGGTGCTCCATCAGAAACCCTCCTTCCGGATGCAGAGTTGACATTACGACGTTCTTAAATTTATATTTTTTTGTTTTTCACTGGATTTGTTTTCTGTGTTAGACTTCGTTTTGCTGGTTGCCCCCTATCCAGTACAATCTGCTAAGATGTCGTCTTAAGAGGCAATTTATGTCGTAAAAGTTTGATTGGGGATCTTATACTTAGTCAGATTTCAATTCTTGTTATTTAATTACTGAAAAAATAGATTAACTTTAATGTGGTTTGTAAGACGTATTAACGATTTTAGTTAAACCATTTAATTAAAAAAAGAATTATTTTGAAGGCAGTTGCATACGACGGTTTTATTTATGCCCGAACCTTTCATGTCCACATTCTGCTTAAGCTTATGAGCTTATGATATCCTATTTGGCTAATGTAAAGGATTATGTAAATAATTTCTTTAGTCGTTATAAATATTCTGATAAATTTGTTTTGAGTTTTTTGTAATTAGACCAGTAAAATATTAAAACTATATCAGAATGGTGAAGAGGTGAGAAAAAAATTGGGGCGCGGGGAGGCCTGTTTCTATTATTATTATAATACTGAGTTGTGCTGTCAAGAGTTTTAAGTTGATGAATTTTGGTACTTTGGCGCATAGGAACATGAGCTTAATATTTCTTTATTGAGCTTTTTTCCCCTGCTAGCTAGTTTCACGGCTGGTTAAATGCAATCCTCCATCTATTTCTGTCCTTAGCTGATCTCCTTTTCACATGCACACCTATGCCCCCAGTTATCACATATTCTGATCTCTGTTCTGTGCGACCGTACCTTCCACTAAAGAATCTCTTTTTGTTTAAAGTGCTGCCCTCATCGTGTCTTCTTTTTACCAGACTCTTCTACAAATTTAAATTCCTTGCTTATTATTTACAAATAATATTTACTTACATATTTACAGTGCACTTAATGTTTAGCAACCTGTATAGCATCACATTATGAATGTTTAAAAAATCCAAGCACCTCTTCCATAAAGTGATGTGTTCTATACATACAGTTTTAGAAAGATATTTCATGGTTGCTACGAGTAATAAAAGGTTTCTGGTTTTGAAGGAGGTTGTTTTTGCTGGTCCTCGCTTGCTGTTGGTGACATTCTTGCGTCGCTCACTGGAACTTCCTAAATAAAACAATTCTCTTACTTCTCTTCTACATATGATCCTACTTTTATAACAAGTCTACTGTTATTATCGCATCTTCTACACTTCGTGATATTTGTTTTTCTTTTGTTAAAACTTATTTTGTTCAAATATGTATTCCAATATTTTGCTAATGTTGTTTAGTAAGTTCTCAGGACTGTTATCTACTAAAGGAATAATATCATTAGTAGTTTGTAACACTCCAATTGTTCTACCATTAACCTTTATGCCACATTCGAATATTTCTTTCACTTCTTCGATTGTTTCCTTTGTATACAGTTTGTATATTAGTGAGGATGGAGTACAGCTTTGCGTCTCTATTTCTAAACGGTACTTGTCCCTCCTAATCTTGTACTTTCGTCATAGTGATACCGCGTAATAGTCTAGCACTATAATCACAAATTATCAGCTCATTGACATACAATGAGTGCTTTACAGATAACAGTAAAGCGAAGATATTTTGTTGCACAATGTTGTGAGACCAGTGGTAACGGGAAAAAGAATCTTCCATCCATAGCTGTTGCTACTCAGACCGTAGTTTTATCGGTCCTCCTTGAATTATTCCTTATTTGACCGAGAGTAGAAATTGTTGTTGGCTTTATGTTCCAATGACAACCGTCGTATTTGTCTTTGTTCCATTTTATTAGGGGACATCCATAAATTACGTAAGGTGTTTTTCCGGACTCCCAGACCCCCCCCCCCCTCTTGTGAGATCTGGTCCGTGAGAACCCCCCACTAGTAATCGACCTCGAAACTTTTGTGGACCTTCAAAATCCGCTCACAACCCCACTTTTAGACGAAATAAATCCTAAAATCGACTTCTTTTGTAAGCCCTACAGTCCAAAAAATTTTACCCAAAACCTCACATGAGATTTCCGTAGAAACCCCCTCCCCCCCTACTTCACCTCGCGTAATTTATGGATGCCCCCTTACCGACAGAAAGGACCGCAAATAAAAGCGTAAAACTAGAACCACCGATGCTGGTATCTATTATGGAGCTTTGATCATTTTTAAGTCTTAACATCAGTTCAGTTGTTTAATGTTTATTACTTGTAGAAGTTACGGATATCAAAACATATTTCAAAAATTGTGTTTAAGCTACACTTAACTTGATTTCCTTAAAATTTCATAAAACATCCAATCGACGTGTGCTCTAAACATACTACCTTACCATCTTCCCCTCTTCTTCACCATCTTTTACCAACATTGTGGGTCAGTTGCCTTTGAGAGTCTTACATTTTTAGTTTTTATTTTACGGCCGCATGCCCTTCTTGACGCCAGGCGGTACTGCGTTCTAATGGAATAAGTGCTGCCATCTGTCTGCGAAACGCGTAACTGTTCTGTGTGTGATAAGGATTTTTTTTTTTTTTTTTTTTTTTTTTGTGAAATGTGTAGTTTATGAGGCATTGATTGGGAACCGTATCGCTATTCGCCTTGATGGTTCAGAAGGCCGCATTAAAGCCGCAGACAGGACGGCCGGTACCCGTGGTCCTGGACTCGAGCCCACTCCCTTGTATTTCCCCGATCCAGTGTGCTGAGGCGCACTAAACACTTGCACCAACCTGACTGAGTAGATGATCGCTTATTAGTATTGTGAACGAAATTTAACATTCTTATATGGTATGCAGAAATCGGACATAAAACATGCGACCTTTCTCTGCAGACCTTGCATCCCATACACCACTACGATATTGCAATTGTTAAAATAAACCGATAATAATTTGAACAATGAAACAAAATGTGATACAAACTTTCCTTTTTTCCCGTCGGTCCTGCTTCAAATTGTATCTTGAAATATTCTATGCAAGCAACCGTTTCAGTAGTAGCATAGTTTATATTTATTAGCAAGCGACTTTGTTGTTATGTACGCTTTTAATTAATTGTTATGGAGCATATGCAACAGTAACAATTTCACCATCAACCTTCATTTACTCGTCACAAATTTTAAGTTATCTGTGTTTCACTGTGCATCATTTTCTTTGATAACGTATCCAGTCTGTCTTACCTTCAAAAGAACATTTTCCCAGCCCCTTACGCCTGAAATCAAATGTCTGTCTGTTGTCATGGTTATTTCTTCATTTCCACGTACCATGGATTCGCTATATATGTTAGCATCAAACACCAGAAACGTTTGCTTAGTGAAAACGAAGCCCACAACGCGTTGAGGTCTCTTTAAAACAACAATACCACGTTACTCGTGTTATGGCACTTAAAAAATAGCCGGAACACGTTGTGGCTAGCTCAGAAAGCCCACAACACGAAATTCGCGTCATGGCTCTCACGATATTTGACAGCTACTCGTTGTGGTTATGCTGATACAACCACGATGTGGTGGACAGGTTGTAACTACATCTTGTTAACATTAAACATTCTTTTTCAATAATGTTCCTTTGGTTTTAATCATTATCTGATGCAAGTTGGAAATAAAATTATTAAAACAAAGAAATTTGGTAGTAAAATTATCAAGAATGTTGCAGAGTTACTTTTATCTTTACAAGAACTGATACCGTGACATTTTGAGTTCATTTTATGTTCTTTGAGCGACGTTTGCACTTTTTACAGTGACAGATTATAAACCCTTGCTGACTTAGAGATGATAAAACAGATGCTAAGCAAAGTGTTAAAGGATTTGACATTTAATGTTAATGAAGGTGTTCATTACGAACAACATAAAGTAGATCGAGAAGCTTTCCTTGTTTCCTAAGTGATGGATTAACGCTCATAACAGCTAAAATATTTCTGGGAGCTGAACGTCCTCTTTCAACTTCCAGTGAACTATTTTAAACTACGCGAAATTTTGAGTTGGAAACTGTAATCATTTTATGTGCCTGTATGTCTTGGCCGGTTTTTGCACATTGTCTCTCAGCATTGATGCCGTTAATTTTTAAACAGAGTTTCGAAATAACGTTTGCATCAAATCCCTCATTCTCGTTGCTTTCTACACAGATAAAGTGAAAATATTCATGACACTGTGAGCACTTGTGAGCTCCTGAAGCGTCGTTTGCAAGAATGAAACGACTTTTAATAAATTAAAATTTTCAGCTTTTTCTAAACTAATATTTTGGTGTTTTGATTCTTCTATGATTTAACTATCACAAATAACAGAACTTTTATAAGTTTAAATTTTCAGCTTTTTCTAGAATGAATATACAATTTCAAAAACTTTTAACATTCAAGACGTACCCTCAACTCATCGTGTCTTCTTTTTGCCATTCTACAGATCTAAAGTCCTTGCTTATTATTTACAAATAATATTCACTATATATCTTCACAGTGCACTTAATGTTTAGCAACCTGTATAACATCACATTATGAGTGTTTCAAAACTCCAAGCACCTCTTCCATAAAGTGATGTGTTCTATACATACAGTTTTAGAAAGTAGTTTCATGGTTGCTACTAGTAATAAAAGGTTTCTGGTTTGGAACGAGGTTGTTATTGCTGGTCCTCGCTTTGCTGTTGGTGACATTCTTGCGTCGCTCATTGGAACTTCCAAAGTAAAACAATTCTTACTTCTCTTCTACATATGGTCCTACTTTTATAACAAGTCTACTGTTAGTATCAAATCTTCTACACTTCGTGACCTTTGTCCTTCTTTTGTTAAAACTTATTTTGTTCAAATATGTATACCAATATTTTGCTAATGTTGTTTAGTAAGTTCTCAGGACTGTTATCTACTAAAGGAATAATATCATTAGTAGTTTGTAACACTCCAATTGTTCCACCCTTAACTTTTCTGCCACATACGAATTTTTCTTTCGCTTCGTCGATTGTTTCCTTTGTGTATAGTTTGTAGATTATTGAGGATGGAGTACAGCTTTGCGTCTCAATTTTTAAACGGTGCTTGTCCCTCCTAATTTTGTACTTTCGTCATAGTGATACCGCGTAGTAGTCTAGCACTATAATCACAATTTATCAGCTCATTGACATACAATGAGTGCTTTACAGATAACAGTAAAGCGAAGATATTTTGTTGCACAATGTTGTGAGACCAGTGGTAACGGGAAAAAGATTATTCCATCCATAGCTGTTGGTACTCAGACCGTAGTTTTATCGGTCCTCCTTGAATTATTCCTTATTTGACCGAGAGTAGAAATTCTTGTTGGCTAATTGTTCCAATGACAACCGTCGTATTTGTCATTATTCCATTTAATTCCAGACCTTCCCCCCCCCCCCCTCCCCTTCTGATGAGATCTGATATGTGAGAATCCGCCCCCGCCCTCGAAACTTTTGTGGACCTTCAAAATCCGGTCACAACCCCACTTTTAGTCGAAAACCACCCCTAAAATCGACTTTCGTGCAATTTGTAGACTTTTTTTTTAGCCCTACAGTCCAAAAAATTTTACCCAAAACCTCACATGAGATTTCCGTAGAACCCCCTCCCCCCCTACTTCACCTCGCGTAATTTATGGATGCCCCCTTACCGACAGAAAGGACCGCAAATAAAAGCGTAAAACTAGAACCACCGATGCTGGTATCTATCAAGGAGCTTTGATCATTTTTAAGTCTTAACATCAGTTCAGTTGTTTAATGTTTATTACTTGTGGAAGTTACCGTATACCAAAACATATTTCAAAAATTGTGTTTAAGCTACATTTAACTTAATTGCCTTAAAATTTCATAAAACATCCAATCGACGTGTGCTCTAAACATACTACCTTACCATCTTCCCCTCTTCTTCTTCACCATCTTTTACCAACATTATGGGTCAGTTGCCTTTGAAGAGTTTTACATTTGGAGCTTTTATTTTACGGCCGCATGCCCTTCTTGACGCCAGGCGGTACTGCGTTCTAATGGAATAAGTGCTGCCATCTGTCTGCGAAACGCGTAACTATGTTCTGCGTGTGATAAGATCTTTTATTTTTTTTATTTTTTTTGTGAAATGTGTAGTTTGAGGCGGAGATTGAGAACCGCCTCACTATTCAGAAAACCGCCTAAAACTCGCAGACAGGACGGCCGGTACCCGGGGTCCTGGACTCGAGCCCACTCCCTTGTATTTCCCCGATCCAGTGTGCTGAGGCGCACTAAACACTTGCACCAACCTGACTAAATAATCGCTTATTAGTATGGTGAACCAAAATTACGGTGCCTAGTTGTTCTGTTCAGCCGTTGTATGAAGTCTTTAACATTCTTATATGGTATGCAGAAATCGGATATAAAACATGCGACATTTCTATGCAAACCATGCATCCCATACACCACTATGATATTCCAATTGTTAAAGTAAACAAATAAGAATTTGAACAATGAATCAAAATGTGATACAAACTTTCCTTTTTTCCTGTTGGTCCTGCTTCAAATTGTTTCTTGAAATATTCCATGCAAGCAACCGTTTCAGTAGTAGCATAGTTTATATTTATTAGCAAGCGACTTTGTTGTTATGTGCGTTTTTAATTAATTGCTATGGAGCATATGCAACAGTAGCAATTTCACCATCAACCTTCTTTTACTCATTACAAATTTTAAGTTATCTGTGTTTCACTGTACATCATTTTCTTTGATAACGTATCCAGTCTGTCTTACCTTGAAAAGAACAGCCCCTTACGTCTGAAATCAAATGTCTGTCTGTTGTCATGGTTATTTCTTCATTTCCACGTACCATGGATTCGCTATATATGTTAGGATCAAACACCAGAAACGTTCACTGAGCGAAAACAAAGTCCACAACGCGTTGTGGTGGTCTCTTTAAAACAACAATACCACGTTGTTCGTGTTACTGCGCTTACAATATAGCCAGAACACGTTGTGGCTAGCTCAGAAAGACCACAACATGAAATTCGCGTCATGGCTCTCACGATATTTGACAGCTACTCGTTGTGGTTATGCTGATGCAACCACGATGTGATGGACAGGTTGTAACTACATCTTGTTAACTAATAATTAGGTAATGCTAAGAACATTAAACATTCTTTTTCAATATTGTTCCTTTGTTTTTAATCATTATCTGATGCAAGTTGGAAATAAAATTATTAAAACAAATAAATTTGTTTGTAAAATTATCAAGAATGTTGCAGAGTTATTTTTATCTTTACAAGAACTGAAACCGTGACATTTTGAGTTCATTTTATATTCTTTGAGCGACGTTTGCACTTTTTACAGTGACAGATTATAAACCCTTGCTGACTTCCAGATGATAAAACAGATGCTAAGCAAAGTGTTAAAGGATTTGAGAGTACGACCTGAATGTTAATGAAGTTATTCATTACGAACATAAAGTCGATCGAGAAGCTTTCCTTGTTTCCTAAGTGATGGATTAATGCTCATAACAACTAAAATATTTCTGGGAGGTGCACGTCCTCTATCAACTTCGAGTGAACTATTTTAAACTACGCGAAATTTTTAGTTGGAAACTGTAATCATTTTATGTGCCTGTTTCTCTTGGCCGGTTTTTGCACATTGTCTCTCAGCATTGATGCCGTTAATTTTTAAACAGAGTTTCGAAATAACGTTTGCATCAGATCCCTCATTCTCGTTGCTTTCTCCACAGATGATGTGAAAATATTCATGACACTGTGAGCACTTGTGAGCTCCTGAAGCGTCGTTTTCAAGAATGAAACGACTTTTAATAAATTAAAATTTTAAGTTTTTTCTAAATTAATATTTTGGTGTTTTGATTCTTGTATGATTTAACTATCACAAATAACAGAACTATTTTTAAGTTTAAATTTTCAGCTTTTTCTAGAATGAATATACAATTTCAAAAACTTTTAACATTCAAGACGTACCCTCAACTCTTTTAACACTTCTCTTGTCATCTATTGTATCATCTGAAAGTCAGCAAAGGTCTATAATCTGTCACTGTAATAAATACTGTATTGATAAAAAGTGAAAATATCGCTCAAAACACACAAAATGTAACTCCAAAATATCACGGTAATAGTTATTGCAAAAATTTATTCTTTATAATAATAATTTTATTTCCAACTTATATCAGATAGTGATTGAAGATAAAGAAACGATAATGAAAAAGTGTTTTATTTGCCTAGCATCACCTGATTATTAAGATTTAGAAGATGTAGTCGTGTTGTGGTTGTATCAGCTAAAGATCAGAACGCGTTGTGGCTTTTCTTCATAAACACAACGCTTAGTTGTCAGATATCATGAGAGCCACGACACGAATTTCGTGTTGTGATCTTTCTGAGTTAGCCACAACGCGTTCTGGCTATTTTTGTAAGTGCCAAAACACGAATAACGTGTTAAGTTTGTTTTAAAGAGATCGCAACGCGTTAGGGACCTTTTTTTTCGCTTAATAAGTGTTTTCGGTGTGTTTGCCTAACATATACGCTGAAATCCTTAAACATTCCAGTTTAGAAATCGTGTATTTATTCGCAAAGTTGTTTCTGTATTCTGCACACTCGAATCGTTGTTTCGAACGTTTTATGGATATATAAAACATTTCCGTCGGCATGTAATCCTGTCAGTAACTTTCGTCGAGTCTTTAGTTCGGAATTAATAATTTTGTTTTCGGCCAAGAAATTCATTATTAGTTTACAATACTTCAGCGAAGGGTCTGTTGTCAGGTGTTTCAAATACTGTTAAAATTACAGTTATTTGAGCCATTTAGCCGTTTAAACTCCGAACAGTCACTCCAAAGCTAACTTACATTGCTATCCTCCGTTTGGCTTGCTCATGTAGTTCAGAAGATCTCCGTACGATGGCGCAGAGTTCGCTTCTGTGCTGAACTGCCCTCTGTGGCGAAATGCAGAAGTATCACATCGCAGGCGCAGTGATAATAAAGCAAAATTAAGTTTAATAAAGTTTAATTATCCTTGCTTAAATATGGTTTTAATCTTTTTCATCATTATGGATAAAATGACAGTTTTCGAATTGGCTTTCCACTGCTTGTTATGTTCCGTTGATGTGCATCTTTGAAAAGAATCGTGATAACCTTAGACTGTGTTTTAACGCTTATCAGTTATCATAGAAGCAACATTGTGGGAAAATGAATTAATACTTTGTAAACGGTATTGTGAATGATTTCATCATTCAATTAAAAATTATCATATAATACTGAAACTTCCTTGCCACATTCAATTTTTGGCTTTCATTATCTTTTGGTGTACAAGTAATCGACTTCAGAAGAAGATCAAATTTAATTTGATAATTCTATCGATCGGTATAGATAACCATATTTCTAAGAGCTTTACACTTAAATTATTTTAAAATGCCTTACTTATTAGAGGCATTTTAAAAAAATCCAAATTCGCCCATCTCTCGACCGCTTAGCTGTACTGTTATGTTTAAAATTGCATAATAAAAGCATTCGTTTCTTTTCAAATGGTTATATATAGCGATATCTTTTCCGCAGAAGACTATGAAAATTTTAAATACTTTTTTTCCTTACTTCGTGTATATATCATATCCTCTTTTTGTTGCTGAAATTCCTCTCAAGAGTCAGTGCTACCA
The DNA here is from genome assembly GCA_031002005.1 of Vandiemenella viatica. Lineage (NCBI taxonomy): Eukaryota > Metazoa > Arthropoda > Insecta > Orthoptera > Morabidae > Vandiemenella > Vandiemenella viatica. The sequence goes on along the minus strand of JARYHS010008074.1, from coordinate 187,951,763 downwards.
TCGCTGTGGCAGCAAAAGTATGTGCAAATTTGAATACTTCTGGCTCATAATGTTAGTCATCTCAGCACCTTAAGTTAAAATAGCCGTCATTATGCTTGTTTGTTTACACTCTTACAATCACAAGGTTCTGCGTTCTCTTCATAATTCAGGATGATTGAAGTAGTTGGTAGAGTGAACAATACTGAGTAAAAAATTTCATGCAAACATGTGTCCAATTTTCATTCGTTTTGGAGCTACAGCTTCTGGAATGTTACGCATAAATTAAACCTCAGAAAATGATCAAGAGCACACAGATAACTTGTTGAAGTACTTTATTCACGCATATTTTACAACAGTTAAAAATAAATGTTCGAAAATCTCACCATCGACTTCAATACCAAAATGGAAGCACTTTATTGATGTTTGAAGTGGACATGCACAGTCCCGATGCGCGCGCGAGCGGCAAAGTGTATTGAAATTGAAATCGAACACATGTTTATATGAACTTTTTTACTCAATATTGTTCATACTACCTCCTCCTTCAATATTTACCATTCCTCCTGAATATTGCATCTGTAAGCTGGAAGACACCTGTTTTCCTTATATGGCATATAGAAAGAAACAGCGTCGATTACTATTAATTACGAATTTTTCGATAAAATCTTCGTTTGTTCGGATGGTTCGTCGGAATAGCTAGTTAATGTTGGTCTTTCTGAAAATTATGTCTATTCTGTTCGATAGTGAACCTGAGAATTTAGCTCTTATTATTATGATAATTGCTGGAAGAAAGAGTTGAGGAAAGTTTTATCTACATGGCCACCCGTTAATACTTAAAAATTTCGTCTTGTGGTTTACTAAATTTTGATTATTTAATTCAGTGCCTTTACGTGTACGTAAAATTTCAACATGGACAAAAAAAAACCTTTTTCTAGGAATGTTCATTTTTTTTTTTTATCTTAAAATGTATTCTGACCACGTTAAGCCTTCGTTTGACTTGAATTTGCTGTGGATGTGTACACATCTATGTTACAACTAGAGTTCTTAGCCCTAGAAGGGGCCTACAGTTTATCGTGGAATCCGAACCACTGAAGCGTTCTGGCAAACTTCACATTACAAAGCCAGAAGTGGAGATGGGATTAAGTGCCTCTTGAAAATCCCAGTCAAGACCAGGTTTCGAACCGGAGACCTTTCGAGCTCCAGTCAGACGCCTCATAACTGAGCCACCGGCTGCTCTGTGTTAAATTTGACATATTCTCAGTTTGTAATTAACTGTTATTAATCGGCATTGTGAGGTTTCCCCGGGTGTTTAGTATTGATAATTTGTAGTTATTGCGTCAATTTCACATGCGTAATGTCTCGTTAGCAAAGTGACTGTTGAGGATTATATAAACAATCGATTTTATTGTAGTTTTCTTAATTTCGGTGATGGCTTTCGTAAGAAATGTAGGTATATAGGTCCGGCATATGTGTACGAAGAAAATCTTTATTTAAGGAATTTTTTTTTTTTAACGGATTTAAAGTTCTTTACTCATGGTTAGAAAAGAAGAATCTTAAAAAGAATCTGTTTTTTAATATTCATCTTGCCATTACTGTATTGAGAGAGGAGTATTTTATCTATGTCGATACGAAATTTGTGTATACATTTTATACAAACTTAAGGTGATGGATGATGTAAGTAAAACTTTGATTTCATCGCAGGGACTAACCAGTGGAGTATGGTTGTAGGATTTATATTTCTCGCCTTATGTTTTGTGATCATGATCTTTGTGAATATCATTTCGCGAATTTTAAAATTATTTTCTATTGGAGAATATTGTTTTTTTTTGCTTATTAGTCGTTCAATAAGTTTTTGTTATCAATGATTTTTTAAACTATTTGCTTAGGCTCTTTCTTCTAGACATTTCTTCATCGACTGATTATTGTGAATGTAATAACATGTGGATAACAGTATAAAACATGATCTCATAATCGCAAATTGTAGTTTTTGATAAATCGCTACTAACAATGATATTCGTTCTGTTTCGCCTCGGAATATTGATATATTTTATGTACTCAAAAACCTAATGGTCTTACTGTATGTTTTTGCTTGTATTTTAGAATTTCGTATTTGTATACGAGAGATAAGTAAATATTACCTTAATAGATATGTGTTACGGCGAACCATTGTCTCATGTAGAAATGTTAAACAGTTTTTATTTGTTCAAGAATAAGAAGCTTTATGTTGAAGAAGAAAAATGAAGGTATCGCTTCCCTACCCGTATTTACAGGAGACAGATTTTGAGTTTTTAATTCAATCGTACGAAACAGTAAAACGTTTTTAACATGGAATGAAATAATACATCAGCGTCGTGGCAAACAGAATCGTATGGTTGCTATAAACTGTTATGAGCTAACTCTCTTCAGTTTAAGATCCGACAAAGAAAATGGAAGTATAAATAGCAGATTTGTTTTTTAGCGTTGAGGGTTGTGTGCTTAAATATGCGTAAAGCAATGGTTAAAACTTTAATCACTGTTGATACAAACAATAAATTGTATGCCTGAAGAAGTTCTTTGATTTCTTTATTCAGTCAGGGGCATTGTAATGTGTTTTCGTAATATTTACATCGATCCCTGGCATATTTATTATTAATGTCTTTTTTTTTAACTCGGGTATTTGTCGTAGCAGTATTGAATATCGTAGTTATAGGTCACTGTTACGGATTCTATCGTTATTTATCAGGTATCAGAAGACAATAATTGTAAAATAGTATTTAAACATACTATTGGGCTGAATTATTATTATTAATTTCCTTGAATCATATAATCAGGTGGAAGGATCCCTACATCCCTAATTTAGAACACCACGAATAATAATTTTAAATTGTTTCAGTATTTGAGGTAACTTGTTAAACATATCCCTCGGTAACTCGGTAATTTATTCCTCTCCGATTCCGTTAGGTATAAATTTAAGTTTTTCCATTCCATTATGCCCGAAACCAAGTGCAAGTTTATTATTACGGTCGCCTCTTATTTCTGCACTCTTCTCTTAATTCCTTCCCTATATCCATCACTAATGTGTCTTCTAGTCGCCTAGCAATGTCTTCCCCCCTCCCAAATCCGCTTCTGTGTTCAAGTGTATCCCAACCCAGCTCGTTTATCACATCAGTCGCTGACTGTATGGATGTTCTGTTATGTACGGATATTCAATATACACAGTCAAATATTTGTCCGTAGTTTGTCAATCGTTGGTTGGTCTTGTCTTAATTTGACAGTTTGGAGTTTCATATTCAACCTCTCCTTCACGTGGTGCACCCTGTTTTGCACGGACGAGGCTCTGGTGACTGAACGATTCCCGGTATAAGGAGTCACCCACTGCTTGTCAACGGCCTCCAAAAGGAGGGCGGAAGAGCGGGGAGCGGTTCAGGGCACCCTCTTGCCCTTGGGGTTCGAAACGGCCCCTAAAGGCGGATGAATCAGAAATGATCAACGGCATGGGGATGCAGAAGGCAACGGGAAACCACTGCATTAAAGACCCAAAGGGTATCCCGAGGACATGTAATCCTCTCAAATTACATATATCATGATGGCTTCTTCCTGGGTAAAATATTACGGAGGTAAAATAGTCCCTCAATCGGATCTCCGGGAGGGGACTGCTCAGGGAGGAGTCATCAGAATGGATAGAAACATTCTACGAGTCGGAGCGTGGAATGTTAGAAGTCTGAATAGGGCAGGTAGGATAGAAAACTTAAAAAGGGAAATGGAACAACTTAAGTTAGATGTTGTTGGGATTAGTGAGATTAAATGGAAAGATGCACAGGATTTCTGGTCTGGGGAACACAGGATAATTAGCACCCAGGCTGTCAATGGAGTCACTGGTGTAGGATTTGTAATGAACAAGAAAGTAGGGAAACAGGTGAGTTATTATGAACAGTTTAGTGACAGGATTATTTTGATGCGGTTAGAAACTAAGCCCGTCCTAACCACATTAGTACAAGTGTACATGCCAATATCACAGGAAGATGACGAAGAAATAGAAAAAATATACGCTGAAATTGAAGAATTAAACCAATATGTGAAGGGGGAGGAAAATCTAATAATCATGGGTGATTGGAATGCAATAGTGGGAGAAGGAAAAGAGGGAAATACTGTAGGAAACTTCGGTGTAGGAGAAAGAAATGAGCGAGGAAGCAGGTTGCTAGAATTTTGTGAAAGATTTAAGCTAGTAGTGGCGAACACACTGTTTAAGAACCACGCAAGAAGAATATATACCTGGAAACGTCCTGGGGATACAGGCAGATATCAGCTAGATTATATCATGGTCAAACAGAGATTCAGGAATCAATTTCTAGACTCTAAAGCGTACCCAGGAGCAGACATAGACTCGGACCATAATTTGATAGTAATGAAGTGGAGGCTGAAATTCAAGCGAATAAGGAAGCAGTATAAGCAGAACAGACTGGAAGTGAATAAACTGAAACAATCTAGCACAGGAGAAAAATTTGCAGAAATGGTAGACTTAGGTCTAAGAATTAACTGTGAAAGGAGCTCAACCGAGGACGAATGGAATGCATTAAAGACCGAAATAATGAAAGCTGGCAAAGAAACATTAGGCTTTAGGGAACAAGCTGCCCGAAAACCTTGGATCACAGAAGAAATTTTGCAGCTGATGGATCAGAGGAGAAGGTACAAACATGCTCAGGATGATGCAGGAAGAGAGCAGTACAGGCAATTTAGAAATCAAATAAATAGGAAATGCAAAATAGCAAAAGAAAAATGGCTACAAGAAAAGTGTGAAGAAATAGAAAAGGAAATGGTAGTAGGAAAAGTAGAAGTTGCATATAGAAAGATCAAACAGAATTTTGGAGAAATGAAGAAAAGAGGTATGAACATTAAAGCTGCCGATGGGAAACCTCTTTTAAGCTCAGAAGATAGAGCTAACCGATGAAAGGAATACATTGAGAAACTGTACGATGGGGACGACTTGAACAATAGTGATTTGGAAAAGAAAGGCGTTGTCGACATTGATGACTTAGGAGATCCTGTTTTGAGGACAGAATTTAATAAAGCTCTCAATGACTTGAAAGCAAATAAGGCAGTTGGAATTGATGAGATCCCTGCAGAACTTCTTAAATCTCTAGGAGAGGAAGGAATCGAAAGATTATTCAAGCTGATATCAAAAAGTTATGAAACAGGAGAAATTCCAACTGATTTTAATAAAAAATATCATCTTCACACTTCCAAAGAAAGCACAAGCCGACAAATGTGAGAATTATCGCACCATTAGTCTAACATCACATGCTTCAAAATTACTGACCAGAATAATATACAGAAGGATGGAAAGGGTAGTAGAAGAGATACTAGGTGAAGATCAGTTTGGGTTTAGGAAAAATAGCGGTACAAGGGAAGCTATTCTGTCTTTAAGATTAATACTTGAAGGGCGGATCAAGAAAAACAAAGATACTTTTATGGCATTTGTTGATTTAGAAAAAGCTTTTGATAATGTTAGGTGGGACAAGATGTTCAAAATTTTAAAGAAGTCATGTCTAAAGTATCGAGATAGAAGAATACTCTATAAACTATATAAGAATCAAGTGGCTGTAATAAAAGTAGAGAATCACGATAGACATGCATCAGTTAAAAAAGGTGTGATACAAGGTTGTAGTCTATGCCCGTTAATATTCAACTTGTATGTAGAAGAAGCAATGAAGAAAGTCAAAGAAAAATTTCCATGTGGCATAACTTTTCAGGGAGAAAAAATCAGTATGCTACGATTTGCTGATGACATTGTCTTATTATCAGAGAGGGCTGAGGATATTGAGAAGTTACTTAATGGCATGAACAAAATACTAAAGGAAGATTTTGGACTGAATATAAATCAAAGTAAGACAAAAGTGATGAAATGTAGCAGAAATGAAACCAATACTAGCAGATTAAATATAAAAATAGGATCGGATGCAATAGGAGAAGTGAGTGAGTTCTGTTACTTGGGAAACAAAATTACAACCGATGGCCGAAGCAGGAATGATGTTAAAAGCAGAATAGCACTAGCAAAAAGAGCCTTCATGAAAAAGAGAAACCTTTTAGTTTCAAATATTGATCTGGGAATTAGAAAGAACTTCTTAAAACTCTATGTGTGGAGCACAGCACTTTACGGTAGCGAAACATGGACTTTAGGAATACCGGAAAGAAAGAAACTGGAAGCATTTGAGATGTGGTGCTACAGAAGAATGCTGAAAATTAAGTGGACAGACAAAGTAAGAAATGAACGAGTTTTGGAAATGATGGGTGAGAAAAGAAGTTTATGGAAGAACCTTACAGGAAGAAGAGACAGGCTTTTAGGTCATATTTTGAGACATGCTGGATTGGTTAATTTGTTAGTGGAGGGAACAGTCGAAGGTAAGAACTGTAGAGGTAGACAGAGATTAGAATACATAAAGCAGATAATTGAGGACGTGGGTTGTAAGGGGTATGTAGAAATGAAGAAGTTAGCACAGGATAGGAAGGGATGGAGGATTGCATGAAACCAGTCGAAAGACTGACGACAGTGGAAAAAAAAAGAATGTTTGAAGTAACTCGCTGTGTCATGTATTTACTACCGAATTAAAAGTGGAAAATAAATCTTGCGGAACTGAGCTACACATTTTGAAATCTCTGATGGCCCTGTGTTCTTCCACATATCTTAGTGCATGTTGTTGAAGCCTAGGGTAATATTGTGAAGCAGCAGTAGGGGGCGCCACGCAAGCATTCTCAAGAAAATCAAGATTTGACTTTAAATAATAAGGTTTATATTCTTCTAAGGGAGGGAGTTGTGCTTCACAGCAATTAGAATATCTAATGTTGCAGGATAAAAGAATTATTTAATGTTTTGTTCAGCAAGAGGCTATTAGTAATGATTTTTTTTAAATATTTAGTGTGTTTTTTTCGTCTCGGTTATCATTCTGATTTTACCAAAGATTTGCTGTGTTACGGATGTGTTGTTTTTAATGTAGCTAACATTGTAATAAGATGTAGACGTTTCTTACCCAAGAGTTTTGGAGCATTGTAGAACAGCTTTGATACTTTCGATTCCAGATTAGTACCTCGAGAAATCATTCACAGGAGCGGTCAGCATAGCTAACTTTTATTTTTTACTTTGTTCTAAGCAAATGCGAGATTGAAGTTGTAAAAAGGCGTGTGGGGTGAAGCTGACAGCAGGTGTGTTGTGTTTCAGTGAAGGTGCCGCAGATCCTGAAGATACTGAACGCTAAGAGCGCCGAGGGTATCAGCCTGGCCAGTGTCATGTTGGAGCTGTTCGCCATGACTTCCAACGTCTCCTACAACCTCGTCAAGGGATTCCCTTTCAGGTGGGTGCCGTCACGCAAAATGTCCACTTATTCTCAGGCTTCTTATTTGAGTACGGCTGGGAGATTTTCAGCTTAGTGGGTGGATGCTGGTCATAATCTCTTGTGATATCTTCGTAAGTTTTTTAGATTAATATTTCTGTTGGTGCCATTTCAACTGAATGACAAATTGTTTAGGACGCTTCTGTGATATTGATTGACGGGTAAAATTTTTGGTTTGAAAAATTGGTCCAGTGATATGCAATGTTAACGTACGTGTGTATTGTTATAAAATTCTGTTCACTGAAGATATTTTCGAAAATAAACATGGGTTCGGGTATTAGCGGACCCTCAAAACAAAGCTTTTTTTGTTAAAAAAGTATGTATCTGCTTGTGTATACGTATTTTTATTCCGGCGTCACACAGCCGACAAAGCTTTTGGTACTGATTTCTCATTTTGCATTTTTTGCTGTTGCTTTACGCCTCTTGGGCGTCGAGATCATTAGAGGTGGGAAAGGCCTGGTGGCAAGGAACTGGAAGGAATTCTGCCTTGGCCTCTAGAAGGAACCATCCTAGCGTTCGTATGAAGTGATTTTGGGATACCATGGAAAACCAAATCTGGATGGCCGTACAAGGATTCGAATCCACTTCCTCCATAATGTGAGGCCAGCGTGTTCCCCACAGTTTGTAGAATTCACTATACATCTGAGGTAGGCTATATTTCGTAATGATAATTCATTTAGGATCTGAGCAGAAAATGAAAATCTGATCAAAACTCTATTTTTTTTTAAAGAAATATATTTACTTTACTAGAAAAAAAAATTTATAGTTCCTTTTTAGGGTTCCGTGCCTTGTCAGTGAAAAACGAATCTCTTATGGATTCGCCCATTTTTCGCTACGACCATCTGTCACACGCACATCACTTTTGAACCCATTAAGTTAAATGGAAAGACTGAGATAAAATGTGTAAATATTTGGTCTTCATCCGAGTTATGGACAAGCAGGCAGTGATACTATTAGAACGGTGGCCCATACAAGAGCGGTTGTGTTTCGGCCTAGCATTCGGGAAGTTGTGGATTCGAATCCCGTTCCGGCCATCGTGATTACGACTTCCCGAAACCAATCCGGTATTGTTTACTCAGAATGGTCATGGCCGAATATGTCCCCATTACGTGCCGTCTATCCTCTTCCCGTTCTAATGAATTCGACTTTGAAGTGATGTAAATCCGTAAGGGGTGGATGGAAGGATTTTAATGTGCCTCAGAAATGAATGTAGATCTTCTTACACTCGTCCTGATTGAGACCGATATAACCCATCGTGGCGTACACATTTAAACTAAGTGTAGTTTCATATATATATATATATATGTACTCGCCACCTTTTTACATCGCGCATGTCGTTCCCACGTTGTTACTGTTGTTATTGGAGAATCTATATTCAGATATTACCATTTAGATGCGAGAGAGTTGATCTGGTAGGCCCCGGATTCGAATCCCCATATTGCCTCCCAGATTTAGTTCCACAAATAATTCCACGCGATCATACATCTGATTCGGAGGATCAGTTTCATGTTTCGGACCTATCTCTTGTAATAATTTCGCTGTGGCAACGTACATACACACACGTACACACTCAAGGCAGACGGGCAGCAGCGGGCCGCGCGGGCGCCGCAGACAAAGCTCCGACACCAAATTGTGGGATCCCCGTCAAGCATATCCGATCGTGTGGTAAATTAATTTGAAATTGGTCCGGTGTTGAGATTATCTCTGCGGGGTGGCGGCGATTCATCACAGTTTGGCGGCGGCTCCACAGGGGTCCCCGGGCGCTCTACTCTTCAAAGTGGGCCGGTCTGGTAATTACCCACCAGCCACGAGGTGTCTGTCGGCTGCCTTCGGCCGTGAACCTCTTTGGCATGCATCACTCGCCGTCTGCACTCCATTCACTGTGTTGTTTTAATACTTGCCACCCAGCAGTTGGCTGTGTCAACGCTTATGCCCCGTTTACACGATGCGAGTTGACTGGAACGAGTGTACTGTCTTACTGCGCGCGCAGCACTGGATAGTCCACTCTCCTCGTGTGAACAGGTACAAGACAGACAGTTGACAGAGGATAGTGGACTCGGTTCACGACCAACTTTTGGCGTGCGAGTTCAACAATCAAGATGGCAACAACTAACAAGTCGCGTAAGCGGAGTGGAGCAGAGGCATTAAAACCTTTAGAACTGCATTACAGTGAGGAAATTCCGTGAAATTTTAAGAATAAAAACTATAAGAACAATGATTTTAGAGACTCTGCTATCAAGAAATTGCTTCATAGCGGTGTCATTTTTTATGTATCGGAAAAAATATTTCACAATAGCTCTCCAAATTAAGATACAGTTAGTCTCAAATGATGCAACTCTATATTTTCACGCAACTTTATTTTATAAAAAAGGGGCTGAGGCATTTAAAGCATTTCTTTTTAATATCCACTCTTTTAACGTTTTTCTACGTTTCATTTTATTATTTTTCATATCATTCAACATTATAATCAACAAATTAACTACGATGTTAATATGGACATACTATTTTCAATAAGATCTCAATGTAGGAGTGGAGAATTGTCCTCACAGTGGACAGTGCACTGTCTTCTAATTATTATTAGCATGCTAGTCCACTCTCTTACCCCCACCACCGGCGGTCCGGCCAACTGTCGTTCCAGTCAACTCGCATCGAGGACGCCTGCCTACTTGGATGGTGCTTGTTGGTGCTGTGTCTTTCGACTGACTGAAATGCATAGTTAACAAAGCGATTAGGAGGAATCATGTCTGACACACGAATTAGTGCTGTCTGTAACTGCAATTCGGAATCGCCGCTCGCTCAAGAGCAAATATGTTAAACGGCGGACTAGCAGCTCGCTTTTACTGGAAATGTAGCTATTGGACACGGTAAATCCTTAGTGCTTACGGTATTTTAACAGCCCTCACACCCAGCCTTTTATTAATTTTAATCTTGGAGATTAAGTGCAGAAAGATGAACGTTGATTAATGATTTTCGTGTGAATGAGTATTGTTTTTATGAAAGGAAACTGCAAATGATGTATAACACGATCAGAAGCAGTATGACGTTTGAAATATTAACAAAGATTATAAATTATTGCTAAATAATTCATAGAATTATAAATGCTAATAGAAGCAACGGTGTTTTTATACGTTTTTTTAGCTACTTGCAGGGGCGTAGCTACTATGGGGCTAGGCAGTGCAGTGCACCGGGGCACCTACGCTCAGGGGGCCCCCAAGCATACCTCTGGGGGCCCCAAAGCGAACCTCCGGGGGCCCCCAAGAACAGTTCAGTTGCCTTCATGGCAAACTGGCGACTAAGGGAACCCCTGCGACACAGGAAGTCCCTCACTAAGGGCCCTCTCACTGCTCAGGGGGCCCCTAACCCCTAAGCACAACTCAAGGGCCCCATCCTCAGATCAGGGGGCCCTTAGCAGCAACACAAAGCAAAAAAAAGGTCGCCCATCTGGCCTGAGGGCCCAAAATTTTTTTTGCACCGGGGCCCTTGTTGAGCTATCTACGCCACTGGCTATTTGGAGTGGTTTATGCTATTCACTTTATCTTAAAATGCATGTAAATAGCTTTAAATCCCATTTTAAAGTGTTTCCTAATGATTGTGAGTGATTCTGTACCAGTTTTAATTGTTTTCGTGTGATTATGATTGTCAGTGAAATTGTTAGCACTCGAGAAACGACTGTAGGCCCTTTGTTATTATGTTCTAGATGTTTCTCTAGCGCTTATTTAAGCTCGCGGCAATGTCGAGCAGTAACAGTCGTGATCAGTATTTCTAAACAACAATCAGTCGTTGTCAGAAGTTTCGGTAATTGTGAGTTTGCATGCAGGAATTTTCGATGAAGTTTAATTGCAGAAGATTTTTTTGAATGTGCTTTAGTATCTTTGGAGAGTCTTGAGTCTTATCCGCATGTAATGTTGAAATGAAGATTTAGCCCAAATAAAAAATGCTGGATGTAAACTGTGTCATCGGTCTTTTTATTTCATTGAACCCAAAAATACATTCAGAAGTTGTCTTAGTCATCATATTTTGATGAAAGGTTAATAAAATCACCTGGCAATTGGACTAAAGTAATATGTTAATTGAAGAACTAATTAATTAAATTGCAATCAGCATTATCTGAAAGTACCATCCAGCGACCTGCCTATCTGTATTTGGAATTGTTACACGGGGGCGTGAGGATTTAGTTGTTTGACAAGAAAGGGCTGTATGTCGAAATAATATTACTAAAACAAAATACGAAACTCGCAATTTGTGAAACCCAGATTATTTTGTGTGATCCGTTTGGTTCAGTGGTAATTTATTGATACGTCAACCTTATTACAACGAAGCCAAGCGAGCATTTGGTGGTAATGCCAAACTTCCACTCGAACAGTGTAACAACTTATGACCTTGCAGCCATTCGTGTCGCACTATCTGCTGTCGGAACAAATCACCGCGTTTCGTCCACCATAAAACGATATTAAAAGTCCGCTGTGTAGTGGTGGTCGAAATGCTCAGAAACACAACTATTTACTGTCATTGGTTGAGCTGTGATAATCACCGCTGTCATACAATTATCGAGAAGCACTTCGCGTCAATCCATAGTTCACATTCTCTATTTCCAGTTTGATGTTAGACCGAGTAGAATAATAAACATCTAACGGTACTTTGGAGCGTTTAGTGCGAACAATTTCTGACAATTTCATGATGATGAAAATGCGTATGGCACTGGAGATCCGGAAGGATTGTTCGGCCGACGCATGACAGTTCCGATTAGCCGCGCATGGTCCTCTGTTGTGGCTTCCGAACCGTATAGCAATGGTCAGCCGTATTGGCGAGCGGATGCGAATGCCAAATCATGGACATAACAATTAAAATCACCTGTTTGCTTGTATTAATAGTTTATGCGCTGACATTCGTATTGGGCAATACAGAACGCTCGGCGTTGTCTTTTTCTAGTGAGAGAGACAGAGACAGACGGAGAGAAAGAAAGAAGGAGAGAGCGCTACTCGAGAATGCTCCCAAGTGCGGGAACAGCGCGCTCGCACCCTTCCGACAATTTCTCTGCCCACAGCAATAGTAATCGTACCGGGTAAAGGAGACCTACAGCTTTACGTGGAATCCGAATCACGGAGCGTCTTAGCGTTCTTAGTATGCAACAAAAAGCTTTGCTAGAGCTGATGATCAGATTTTAGGCCCGTAAAAATTTCATCTGAGACAGGGATTAGACCTGGGACGTTGTTTTCCACTCACCTGCCTTAAACAGCTGACCCAACAGATCGCTCAACAATTTCGTAATTGTCACGTCATATGGGCAAAATAATATGTAAGTCATGAGTAACATTATCAGAAACAGCATTTCTCTTTAAGTCCAAAATTATTCCACAGAAGGCAGCGCAACAATGCATGTCTACAGGTGATGTATAGCTAGTGGCGACCCAAAATAGGCCAACCACATCCTCTTTGTATCCAGTAACAACGATACGCCGCCACTATCCGAAGACAACGTAGGTGCAGGTCACATATTCACTTGCATCCCTCACAGTCATCTATACCACTTTAACGCTGCCTGAATATTTTGTTCGTGTTGGTATGTGTTTTCCGTAGTTTGTTCCACATGTTTGTTTCAAGCTGCCAGTAATCTTGTAGTTTACGCAAGTTAAAAACCAAACAAGTATTACTAATTATACATTAATTATACATTGGAATCATTTGAGAAGTAAAACTGTAGTTGTGATGATTATGAAAAGTAAAATGCCTGCACGTTAAGTCATCATGCAAGTCAGTTGACTGTTTACCAATGCTTATATTCGCATGATATTCTTCGTCTTATGCTACAGGCATGTCTCTCAGGGGATGTACAGCTTGGTTTTCATCATCGTTGCCTCCCGCCCAAAGGACTCGATCACGCTACGACACCAAGGTAAAAATTCCGCTCGGCAAATACTGTAGATAAACGTTAGACAACTAATTTCGCATTAGGAGTTCAGAAGACTTTCATACAATGCGAGGTAGTATCTGTACATTATCCACTTTAGTGGGATTATTGGCAGTGATATATTTAGCCTGTTAGTAGGAAGGAGTTTGAGTAACGTTTTAACAGTGTGCTGTAAATATCTGGATGAAAAACTATCATTTAAAAAAAAGACATTTTCGGCGTTCATTGATCCCTTGGTTGATGGGTTGGGCTTAGCTGTAACTATCTCATCGTTTTCAGGAAAAGTCCAGATTGCTTGCATTTCGTAAAAAAAAAAAAAAAAAAAAAAAAAAAAAAAAAAAAAAAAAAAAAAAATACGCTGTATTAAGTGATTCCTTCCTTGTACCCCACGAATAAAATATATTGATGTTTGCTAAAATTTTGAGGGAATCACTTTTTGGCACTTTTAAAATTTTGTTCTTAACTCGCTGTTACTCTTTCCCATTGGTCGAGATTTTTCCGTAAGCCATGTACTTGGTGATCACATTGGTTATCCATCTTTCGCCTGGCCTAAGCCCGGCCATCTTGTGTAAAACGAGAAGTTATGGATTTATGGCTTCTCTCATTTGCATAGTAAATAAAAGACCGGTTCACTGCTGCAAGGTATCGGCGTGTTGAGTGCTCTTAACCCGCTGATACGGGTAGCTAGCACGCGCCGTCACATTTGACGGAATATCTCGACTGGTTTGATGCAAGTCTCCAACCCTGTCTATCTTGCGCTAACCTCTTCATCTGAACACAACCCTTACAATATATATCTTCTTCGTCTACCTCTACATTTCTTACTTTAGACTGTTCCTTCCACTAACAAATTAACCAATCCTGCATGTCTTAAAATATGACCCACAATCCTGCCGCTTCTTTCTGTAAACATCTTCCACAAACTTAGTCACCCATCATTTCTAAACCTCGTTCACTTTGGGCTTGATCTGCCCAGTTAATTTTCAGCATCGTTCTTTAGCACCAGATTCCAAATGCTTCAAGTTTTCTTCTTTCCGGTATTCCTAAAGTCCATGCTTCCCTACCATAAAGTACTGTGCTCCACACATAGCGTTTTTAAAAGTTCTTTCCGAGTCTTAGATCAATATTTGAAACTAAAAGATTTTTTTTTTTTTTTTCGTGAAAGCTCTTTTCGCTAGTGCTATTCTGTTTTTACATCATTCCTGCTTTAGCCATGAGTTGTAATTTTACTTCCTAATTAGCAGAATTCACTTACTTCTCTTATCGCATCCTATCCTGTTTTTATTTTTAATCTACTGTTCCTGCTAACATTTCTACAACATTTCATCACTTTTGTCTTGCTTTGGCTTATGTGTAGTCCAAAATCTTCCTTCAGTATTTTATTCATGACATTCGGAAACTTCTCAGTACTCTTTCTGTTCTGTTAACAGGCGAATGTCATCAGCTAATCGCAGCATACCTATTTTTTCTCCTTGAGCGCTTATGCCACATTCAAAAAATTTTCACATCTTTAATTGATTCTTCCACATAATATTTGACTATTAATGGGGATAGACTACAACCTTGTCTCACACCCTTTTTAACAGATGCGTGTATCTCATGATTCTCTACTTTTATTACAGCTACTTGGTTCTTATAAAGATTATAAAGTATTTATTTTTTATATTATTTATATTTTACACTGATTTCTTTAAACTTCGAACACCCTGTTCCACTCTTAACATTATCGAAAGCTTTTTTCTAAATCAGGAATGCCATGAAAGTATCTTTGTTTTTCTTGATCCGACCTTCAAATGTTGATCTTGAAGCCAGAATTTCTTCTCTTGTACCGTGGTTTTTCCTAAACCATTCTGATCTTCACCTACTATCTCTTCTACTATCCTTTCTATTGTTCTGTATATTATCCTGGTCAGTAATTTTGAACGATGTTATCTTAGACTTATGGTACGATAATTGCCACATTTGTAGGCTTGTGCTTTCTTAGGAAGTGTGACGCTAATACTTTTATTAAAATTAGTTGAAATCCCTTCTGTTTGATATCAGTTTGAATAATCTTTGGATTCCTTCTCCTCCTAGGGATTTCAGTAGTTCTGCAGGAATCTCATCAATTCCAACTGCCTTTTTTGATTTAAGATATTTCAAAGCTCTGTCAAATTTTGTTCTTACAACATTATCTCCTAAGTCATTCACGTCAACATCGCCTTATTTTTCCAGTAATGTGTTGTTTAAAGCAGCCCCTTCATACAGTTTCTCTGAGTATTCTTTTCATTGGTTAGCTCTGTCTTCCGAGCTTAAAAGACGTTTCTTAGAAGTAATTTTAATGTTTATAGTCCCTACATCTTTTCTTCTCCATTTTTTTTAATCTTCCCATAGGCCACATATACTTCACCTACGACCATTTCTTTTTCTACTTTTTTACATCTTTCTTTACCAGCTTTGATAATTTCTCTCTTCGATGCATTCCATTTGTCCTCAGTTGAACTGCTTTGAGATTATTTATTAGACGATGTTTCCAAATTTTTCTCTCATGTTAGATTTCAATTGTTCACATCCAGTCTGTTCTATTTGTATTGCGTCCTTATTCTCTTGATTTTCAACCTGCACTTCATAACTATGAAATTGAGACTCTTTGTATGCTTTACAGTTTATAACTTATTCCTGAATCTTTGTTTGACCTCGATATAATCTAGCTAATATCTACCTGTATCCGCTGTACGTTTCCAGGTGTAAATCCTTCGTGCATAATTATTAAAAACTGTTTTCACAAAATTCTAACAACCTGCTTTCTTGCTCATTTCTTTCTTCTAGACCGAAACTATCTGCAGTATTCTCCTCATTATCTTCTTCCATTATCGTATTTCAATCACCCATGATCATTAGATTTTCATCCTCCTTCACATATTGGATTAATTATTTAATTTCATCATATATTTTATCTATTGCTTCATCATCCACCTGTGACGTTCTGACAGCTTTTGTGCTAATTATTCGTTTCCCAGACCATAAAGCGTGCGTCCTTCCACTTAATCTCACTCATTCTAATGACATCTAAATTAAGACGTTCCATCGCCTTTTTCAAGTTTTCTAATCTACTTGCCTATTCGGACTTCTAACAATCCACGCTCTTACTCGTAGAATGTTTCTATCCATTCTGATGACTCCTCTCTGAGCAGTCCCAACCCGGAGATCCGATTGGGGGACTATTTTACCTCCGGAGTATTTTATGCAGGAAGAAGCCATCGTGATATATGTAATTTTGAGAGGATTACAGGATTACATGTCCTCGGAATACGTTTAGGGTCTTTAATGCAGTGGTTTCCCGTTGCCTTCTGCATCCTTATGCCGTTGATCATTACTGAACCATCCTGCTCTAGGGGCCGTTTCCAACCCCGAGCGCAAGATTGTGCCCTGGAACGCTCCTCGCTCAGGAGGCCTTTGGCAAGCAGTGGGTGACTCCTTATACCAGGAATCGGTCAATCGCTAAAGCCTCGCGATGCTGAGAGGGAGCAGCATGTGAAAGGGGATCTAATGGGTCTCAAACACTCTTCGTAGTGTTAGCTTGATTATTCCTTGTGGTTACCTGGAATTGTTTCATTCAGCCATTCCATTACTCCATAGTACTAGTTTCTACGCTATCTTTTTTTGTTTAGGGCTTTACCGCTCGTTGAAATTATTAGAGCCCGGGCGGGAGGGAGGACAAGGATTGGGAAGGATTTCGGCCATGGTATTTTGAAGGAACCATCCCAATGCCATACCCTAGCACTCATCCACCAAGTTCGCATTCGTCATAAACGATCAACGTACCTGGCATATTTGCCTCTCGAAGTGGCCGATCAGGGTACTGTGTTAACCAATTACATTGCCGTTTCATTGCGATTACAGTAGTGAAGTTTTTTGTTCTTTATTTCTTTGTATAAAGGAAATATTTTGTGTACAAGACGTTGCTGTCGGTATGTTGGGGACTAGCTTGCGTACTGTGGGTCTCCGGATAATGTGCGTTTATTAAGTGTTGGGTTCGTTCTTTGTTACCCTAAACCTTAGGAATGATTGTTATATACCCTCCTCTCTAATGAAATGCGTTGAGCCTGAAGACTGCGCACCTCAGTAGCTCGGCGAATGCCCGAAGTGTTAGTTACACTGACTGCCACCACAGCGCTGCGTGGCTAACTGGAAATTTCAAATAAGTCCTTTTGATTTTATTTGCACTTATATTAGTGAAAGGAAGGGTAAATTTCAAACAAGTAATCGAATTTGATTTGATTTGCACTTGAATTATTAAAAGAAAGTGTAACTGCAATGCTATCTGAAAGGCAGTTGTTTGTTCCGGAAGTAACAGAACAAAAATACGAAAACTTATAATTCGAGGTAGATATTAAAAAGATTGTAATGCGACGTTATTTTAAATTTATACTTTTTGTTTATTTAAGACGACTAGATGCAGAAATTCATGCAAGGAGAAGAGCATCCGTAGTTAACGCTGTATTGTCATTATCATTATTATAGGAAACAAGTGACAATATAATATGAATTTTTTAACAGACGATAACAAACAGGGAAGTGAATTAAGAGTCTGAATAATGTGTATTTTGTTACCTGCCATGGAAGAAAGGTAGTTTTTTTTATCACAACTAATGATATGATTATTAGTATGCACTTTAAAAATTTGTCACTTGCCACGAACGCTGCCCGTGTAGTTGTGATATTACGGATTAAAAAATTTCTGGAGCTGGCTGTATGACTTAGCTGGTAAAATACCAGATAGTGAAAGATTACGTTAATAGATAATGATCATATGGTATCACATAAGACATGTTTGAGACTCATATAGTGCCTTTCTTCCATGTTTCAGAACGTAGTGTTTGTGTTCATGGCTTTAATATGTGTGTTCATGAATGTGAAACCGGGAAGAGGCAGCAACACGGTTTCGATCCATTCAGGTATGCAGAAAGAGGGCCGCCACATATAACGTCCTCATCCAATGGATGAATCACCATAAACAGGGTCGTGGAACCTCACTTTGCCCGCAGTGAAAGGATTGGCCTTCCGTTAGAAACCGGTGATTTGAGGATTGACCGGGACCTGCCATTCCTACCCACCTGGTAAAGTATTGCGTGGCTACCTGCAGCACCTAGCTCAAATCATTTAAACTCGTATCGAGCACCAGATGCCCTCGATGTCCTTGCCACTTAGAATACGAGGAGTGCCAGGCGTTTATAAGCTGTTTGAGATTTTATAGAAATTCTTTATACATATATATATGTGAGAAAACACATTTGTGTTAAGAAGACGCCAAACTGTTTTCTCAGCTAGTTTCGCGCAGTATGTGTCGCCATTTGGTACACTGAGTAGGCGGGAGACAAAACATTAGCAGGCGACGCGAAGGTACTGTGAGCATGGAGGGGCAGGGTGTGGGAGTTTCGGCATTGCGAGCGCGTTTGTGTGTCTGTGCGAGAACTCGCTGGCATCGCGCTGCGGCGAGGGAACCCGAGAAGGGACGGCCTCGGAGGAACGCGGGGAATGCGACAAGGAATGCCTGGCCCTCGCTCTCCTCCCGCGGAAAGGGAAATGCCTCCCCCGCTCCCAGCATTTCACGGGGACACCCGCTGCGGCCAGCTTACCCTCCTAACATTCACAACACGGTTATATAGAACTTATCAATAAATGTGTATAAACTACACGAGTTAGTAGGGAAGGAGTACAACCTCAAGATATGCAGATAGAAATCAAAAGTGATGGCCCATTACGGTAAATACCCCATTCGCACGAAAATAATGATTGACGACACAGTAATAGTACAGGTAATGAATTTTAACTACCGAGGCTTTGAAATTAGTAATGACATAGATAAAGATATACAGGAAAAGATCAACAATTTTGAATCAGTATGTGAGACAATAAATAGAGTACTTCAGAACAAAACAAGTAAAGACACAAAAATGAAATTCTGTAAGACGCTGGCTGCCCCGACTGCTGTATGGAAGTGACTCTTGGATAATTAAAGCAAGCGACAGGAGTAAAATTCAGGTGGCGGAAATGAGATTTCTCAGAAAGGTAAAAGGCTGCAAGACCATATAAGAAACGAAGAAATTCGGGAAGAACTTGGTGTATACAATATAAACCAAACCATAAAGGAATACAGAGAATCATGAAGGCAGCATATTGAAAGAGTAGATCAAGAAAGGATTCCACTTCTGACAATGCAGTACAAACCAGTGGGACGCAGAGAGGTTTGGCAGACCTAGGCAGACATGGTGGAAAAGTACAAAGTGAAGACGGAGCGAACATTAATGCCTTATCCCTGAAAAGAGGAGAAAGAGAAATATATAACATGTGTAACAATGTACTCGATCATTACTATTAGAGGCCCATACCTTCTAAGTGAGAAACGAAACTCTTATGAATTCATTCATTTATCACACCCTCGTGCGTAATCAACTCCGGAATTTAGAAATTTGTATTTTGCACGGTACTTACTGACCTTAATACAATTAATACACAAAATTTTGAAGAAATCGTGGGGACGTGAAAATATTTGTCGGGTGTTTAGTGGGAGACTGAAGGAAACAATTTCTTATGAATTATGACAAGTCTTCATGATGTCAGATCAAATCTGACAACCGGCCATGTTTCAAAATGTTTTTTTTTTTAGTCTACAATTTCCCAAAAAACCATTAAAAATGCTGTTTCCCCATTATTTCCTAAACTACTTATCAGAAAATTCTTTAAAAATTTACAGTATAAGTAGTTTACAAGAAATTATTGCGATTTTCAAGAGTTTATAGTTCTTGATAAATAAATGAGTTATTTGACAAATTTAATACTAAAGCAGACAACTTTTTTTCGACAAAACCTCATATGTATTCATATGATGGAGAATGTCTTGAATCAAGCAATAAATATGCCGAAATAAATGTCTTTTGGAAAAAAAAATTTCGAGGACGCACAGCTTTTTTCCCCAAGTGATTTTTCTTGTGTTTGATTTTTAGATACTAATTGAAAGACTATTTCGCAAAACGTGTAATTATTATATTTATCACACACACACACACACACACACACACACACACACACACACACACACACACACACACACACACAATCTTTACATCCTCATCCATGTTATTTTCCCAGTGTAACTAGCACACTATACACAATTTATACTTTCAGTCTTTCAAGTATTTTTATTAATTCAAACAGTTTGTGCAGTAACTCAGTTTGTGATTTACGAATATATTGAATTCAAATACGACTTGATCGTGCCCGGAAGTACAACCTGTAGTTTGACAATTTGAGTTACTGAATCGTTATAAACCTCCTAATGACAGTGTTGTTTCATATAAAATTTCTATATTTTTTAAATATTATTGAGTACTGTTTTTGTCTTTGTTCTGCTGTTATTGTCCGGCCAAAATTTTGATGCATTTATTTTTATGGATTTTCACTCTTATGAGTTTCACACGTATTCTACGCGATGGATTATTACTAAGTAAATTCACGTCAATTGGTCTCCATGTTATTGATGCACGCTTTGACTGTTTCGATTTAGCTATGCGTCGCCATTTACTTGCCTCCTTTTTCCAGAATAGAAATGCCTTTTCGTATTGTTTCATTAGTTTTGACCTTAAAAAATAATTTTAACCCTTTTTTGTATTACTCTATATGTATGTGCAGTTTTCTCTTTTTGCAATATTTTGCTTTTTTGTCTTGATTCTTTCACTTGGCTTCAAAGAACCACTTAGTAGTTCATAATGCCCCTGGCACATTATACTATTTGCATGCAGCAAGTATTGTACTTTAAGCGCCTTCCTGTTCGATTGTTTCAGTTCTGTGTACAGTACACATCCTTACAGAGTTGGCTCATGCCACTTCTGGAAGCTGACAGTGAAGATTTCATTTTCCAGCAGGATGGTGCTCCACCCCATTTTTCTCTAGTTGTCCGTAATTTCCTAAACACCAGGATTCCAAACAGATTGATTGGTCATGCTGGGAATGCTGATCGTCAGCTGATGCCATGGCCACCTCGTTTCCCTGACCTAACCCCCTGTGAATTCTTTGTTTGGGGTTTCGTAAAAGACAGTGTTCTTACCACCAGTACCAGTTGATCTGCCAGACCTGCGGGTTCGCATCACCAATGCATTTGCTCTCATTGACAGAGACATGCTGCATCGGGTATGGGAAGAACTCGATTATAGACTTGATGTGTGCAGAGTCACTAAAGATGCACATATTGAGCATCTGTAGACACTCAAATAAACTTTCACAGTATGTTTATATATCTGTGTAGTCTTGTAAGTATATGTCAAATAATAAATCTGTAGTAACTTTCTAAAATCACTGTAATCATTATGACTAGTCCTGTATTAGACGCTACGGGATACAAGTATCTATCTTGCATTTTGATCTTTTTTGAAATTCTTGGTTTCGAATAATTGAATCAGAATAGTTGAGCGGGTTGAAATGTGTAATTTTAACTGATCCATATGCTTTTTTTGGCGCGAAGTTACCTACACTTGTGTACATAGTCTTGCCAGTTTTTCAGAAACTAAGCTTGCTGTAAAACGAGTAACTTTTCTGCTGTTTTCGCTAATCAGGGCAATGAACACTTTTTGTGTTCTGTGCGATGTTGTGCGCAGCAGGCTAATTTGCCTCCTCTGGGTTGTCGAAGAATAGTCTCGAAAGCGCAGAGCCTCTTCGCAGGCGAGGAGAGGACGTGAAGAAATAATTGATTCCGCGCTCGTCTCGCGGTCGAACCTTACAGGAGTGGCAGGGGCCTTGGAGTCCATTGTGGGCAAATCGGATTTCGGGCGGATGGGCCAACAGAACGAATTAAGACGAGCCTTGGCGCACCCTTTGTTGGCTCTGGGATCCTCGGGCCGTCACGCGGACCAGTGGCCAGCCGCTAAACGCGGATCCGATCCACACGGCTGGTGGGAACCAAATAAAATAATGCCTGCACTGTGTGCTAACCGGCCCGCTCTACTTAATACACGAGCACATAACTGGCCGATAACTGGCATCGTAGGCAATACCAGTTGATAAAATAACATGGTTCAAATCAGACTAAAAAATGAGCACCTTTCTGAAATGATTTGTGTAGGGTTTCTCCAGCAAAGTATGCATTCAGTGATTTTCTGTGTACATAAGCTCTGTGTATGCAGAGACCTAGAGTTAACATATTTACTTTGTTCACAGCAGTATGTCACCTCTGTCGTCTTTGGCAATAACGTCAGTTTATGAAAAGTAATTGTGATCGTACGTAATGGATGAGCGTTAAAGTTCTGGCCTGGCATTCGGAATCACGCGGGTTCCAATCTCTGTCTGGCCCTCAGTTCTGGGTTTTCCATGGTTTCCCCAAAATACTCCTGGCGAATGTCGGGATTTTTCCTTAAACAGGTCAAATTCCTTCCCGTTACTTGCCCAACTTCTTTCCGCCTCTAATGATCTCGATGTCGACGGGGCGTTAAGCCAGAAACATACAAACAAAAAAATTGCATAGTTTGCGAAAGCTGGCACAAGATTATTTCTCTGTGATATTAGTCACCCATTTTGAAAAATAATTTCCACTAGTAGCTGTTTTTGTTTATTATTTTTAATAGCATAAATGATTAGAAAAATTTTGTAAATCCAAATAGTCTGTTTTTTTTTCATCCATTATATAATGGTATCAAAATAATTACGGCTTAGTTTTTTGTTGAAAAAATACATTTCATCATTCGTTGTCGCACGAGGAAGTGGTTACATTTTTATTACCTCAGTAATTACATCAGAACTCAGGTACTTCGAAAGAAACGTAGTGCCAATTACAAAGACATGTCCTGCGAGGTATGTTCTAGAGTAGGAGCAGACCAAATGTGTGTTTTATTGATCGGA
Organism: Vandiemenella viatica; assembly: GCA_031002005.1. Lineage (NCBI taxonomy): Eukaryota > Metazoa > Arthropoda > Insecta > Orthoptera > Morabidae > Vandiemenella > Vandiemenella viatica. The sequence goes on along the minus strand of JARYHS010008074.1, from coordinate 187,928,645 downwards.
CAGTCACTTCAATGCTAGGTAAATCGTATCGCTATTGAACATTATCAGTCTCTCGAATGGTTTGTTTCTGTTCTTCGATTTGCTCCAGTGGCTCTTTTCCGCTACTATTATAGGCAACAACCGCACTTTTTTTTAAAGTGGCATTCGGCCTTTTAGCCATTCAGCCAACAACTGTGTTTCTTTTTTCTTTGTTTCTCAATTGTGTCTGTACATTATTCTTGTGTTATTGAGGATTACAAGTAACAGGACAACACAGGACAAACACAACACTTAATTAAAACTACCCATGCCCTGGGCCGGACTCGAACCGGCGACCCCTGCAACGTGAAGCCAGCTCGATCAACCCCACTTGACACAGTGTAATATTTCTCTTCAGCTGTTAATCGATATACGTTCACCATAATTTTCCTCGACTATTTTTCCGTTCTACAATAACCCCTAAGTTAATCTATATCCAGTTGTGATCTGAAATACTTCTAAAAATATTTTTCTTCGCTTATTTGAAGCATGTGTTAAATTAATACTTTATCTCTCCTTTTTAATTTTAGGTATAATTCAATAACGCTGTATTTCAATGCTCCTTTTTTTTTTCTCCTGGTTCGTTTCCGCGGACCTAATCTTTAGTTCCATGAAGTCTTAAGCTACACAAAATTCAGTTTTAAGAAGTTATTTCTAGCCCATTATCAGTATTGATTCTAACAATCTTCTTCTTTTGATGCTTGCGCATTCTATGCGTAAATAGGTTACGGACTTGTGTGACTTTATTTTTAATTGACACTTGTCGCCAATGCTTTTCTACTTGTATAATAGTTCCTACTCTTTTTAAAGATTATTAATTAGTCTTATTAGTTTTCTAGACTCGTAATGCATTAATAATAATAAAGCAAATTCATAATCATGTTTCTTCATTCTTCATTTGTCGATGTGAAGAATCTATTAATTTTAAATTGTTAATTGTAATTGTACTGATTTCCATATTTTCTCTTTCATGCTACTCCTTAATGAGTTTTTCTTTATGCCAGGTGTTGGCCTGTTTTATCTGATTTCAGTGTGTTTCTTATTAATTTTTAACTGTTTTTCAGCCCAAATTTACAAGTTTTAATAGTTCCTAGATAAGTTGATCTCAACCTGCAGTTGCAAGTTACCATTTCAAAAAGCTGAATAATACCTCTCTTTAAAAGTGGATCTTCTGTTGCAGCATCTTCCGTTTCAACTGGTCTCAACTTTTTTATTGCTTTCATATGTCGACAGTCTGAAATAAAAAGACGATTTCAAGACACGCCTTTCTTTATTTATTCATCAGCAATTGTTTCTACAAAAATATAATTTGATGTATGGCAAACATTTATTTCTCTGCCTCTCCCTTATAATTTTTCTTTCTTGCGGTTTATGTAATCCCTTTCTGAAATGACTCAATGGCTGTATTACTTTTTTACTTGGTAAATATGTATTTTCTTCTCTGATGTACTGATTTCCAAATTTTCTGTTTTATTCTACTCCTTAATGCAGTCTTCCATTATGCCTGGTGTTGGTTTGTTTTACCTGATATCATTGTGTTTCTTATTTAGTTGAATTGGTTTTTAACTGTTTTTCATGCAAAAATTTACAGTTCCTCCAAACTTATCATGTGCGAACTTCTTTTAGTTTACGTTTTGTGTGTGTGTGTTTTTTAATTTTCTTTGGTTTTCAGTCAGCATTCTTAATTATTAAATGGCGCTTAGTGTCCAGCTCCAAGAACTCTTTGCTGTTAAAAAAAAGTTATGTTTAAGTATTTATACTAATAAATTAGTGTACTCATTTTTGGCTTTCCCAAAAATATATTTTTCTTGACTGAATTTTTTAATATAACTTTTGAGACAGCTAATTGTTTCGTAAGAATCTAAAAGCTTAATGCTTAACTAATTTCTCTCTCTTTGTATGAATTTCCACGCAGTATTTTCTTATTTTCCTTTTTTTGCATCATATTAGTGGCCCCTGGTCATCACATTTTACTTAATTAGTTAGCTTTTCAGTTTCGCGATGTGTTCCGTTACCTCATCTTTTTTTCGACGTTCACATGAATTGTTGCACAGATGTGATTGTCTAGTCGTAATTTTTGTCTTGTCAATATCATTCTTCAATTAGACTGTTCCTTGTGATCTTACTGTGTGGCTCAAACTGTAACCTAAGTGTGGTTATTTCAATTTTTATTCGAGTTTCCTGCTACCCCTGGAATGGATTCATCAGATGTCATCCTTGAACGATCCCCACCCGGGTGTCAGATTTACGGATCGTAATACTTCTGCATTATTTTACCGATGAGAGAGGCATCATAAAATAATTCTAAAAAAATTATAGTTCTTTTCGCTACCCTTTTCTGCTTTTATCGGGTCTGCACAGATAATAGGTGGTATTTTAAAACCAGTCTTTCATTTTCTAAACCCTTCGTTGTGAGTGGTAAGCGAAGGAAAGATTGATTTTGGCTTGAAAGAAGTTAATGAAACGCATCGTGGATCTTGAAGCTCTTAGAAATCAAGCAATGTCAGCAGGAAAAATTGCGATTACTTTGTTTGATTTCCTAATTTAGTGTGTTTAAATCACCGTTGTAACGTAAGATGAAAATAATTTATAACAACAAACATCCTACGGCTTTTGTAAAAGTCTCAATCATTTCTAACAGTAATAGATTATAGAAAATGATATAATTATGTCTTAAAACAATAAGTGTTAAATTTTCCATTTTTCCGTAAAGAACTGTAAAATAAGACGGAAAATGCCTCAGATTTTATAGATTTTCTTAAAAACATGTTATACACTTCAATCACAAATTTTAAAAACTGAATACTTTGGATGCTGTTGTAGAATTCCAAGGCGAGACAACTTACAGTCTGAGAAATTAGCAGCTGAACAGCCCTTCGTGATTCTAGACGGTCGTTTCACGGTCGAAATGTCTGTTGAATGACTACTTAGTTTCGCTTCGCAGGGCGCGTCAAGGCAAGAAACGCGTGATTTCAAATGAAGTTTTTCAAGCTTTTCAGCAAATGCACCTTGAATGTAACAAAAGTTAGTTCACTTGCTTCATACCACAGATATTGCTGTTTTCTATTAATCTCTTTAATATTTTATACGCTGTCGTACAGTTCATTTTAGTTTTCGCTATAGTAAAATCGATCACCCCACTACAATAATTCGTTAATGAGGTGCTGGACATAAACATTTTTACGTGTGATACATATTGAGTTTAAGTAAAATATTTTAACATCTCTATAATTCGGAAACTACTTACTCAGCTATAACGGAATCTTTTTGACTCAAAACTGATAGAAAGCTGTAAAGTTCCATAGTGCTGAGTTAATAAGAAGTTCTGAGGTTTAACTGACTTAATTTTTGAATCTACTGTGTTCTAGGTCAGTCTGACTCGTCCATTTTGAATGGTTGATGAGAAATTTTGAACGATGTTTGAAATCCGGGTCCGCTGCTGCTATCTGAACTTTTTGGTAACTGCACACTAGGGAAGCATGGACTTTAGAAATACCAGAAAGAAGGAAAATTGAAGGTTTAAAAATGCGGTAAAAATGAAGGATCCTGAAAATTAAATGGACAAATGAAGTGCGAAATGAACGAGTTTTGTAAATTATGGGCGAGGAAAGAAGTTTGTAGAAGAGTCTTACAGAAAGAGGAGACAGGATGGTAGGTCATATTTTGTGACGTGCAGGATTTCTTAATTTGTTAGTGGAGGGAATAGTCGAAGTTAATAACTGTAGAGGGAGTTTAGAATATATGAAGTAGATATTTGAGGACGTAGGTTGTGAGGGTTATGTTGAGATGAAGAGGTTAGGACAAAACGCTAGTAACACCAGTTGAAAGGACCGTTTCAAATAGTTGCACTATATCCAAACCTTGATTTCTTGTAAGTAATTTACAATTTCAATAGACAAAAGCAGTTCTATATTTGTATGTCTTGCTCTCGTTTTAGGGTTCTGTAGCCGAAATGGCAAGAAATGAAACTCTTCGCCTTATGTCTGTCCGTCCGTCTAGTAGTTTCACTGGCTTTTTTTACCGATCGTCATAAAAATTCACGGAAAGATGTATTTCACTGAACTCAAAACCGATCCGCAGAAAAATAATCAAAAAAATTTTTTTTTTTTTTTTTTTTTTTTTAGGGTACCTTTCTACAAGTATAACATCGTTTTTCTCCCAAACCGTTAAGTTGATGCGTACTTTTCTTGGTAATTGAAGAATATTTATCGTTTTGTGTGATGTTTGTTTCTGCTGCGAATGAATGAAAGATGGAAGAAAGGGCAGTATGAAAACCGGTGCTGGCTAATTCAGGCTCACTATTTCAGAGCATACTAAGAATGTTGCCAGCTTCAACCTCCCCATCCGACGGAAGAATTGCCATCAACATTGTCGTATGCTGTCATTGCATACTCATTGCGGAGAGATTTGGGATTTAATATGGCACTTTATGGCATAAGCTGGTGATTAAGAATTGCCCACTTCCACTTTTCCTAACCTACCGGCAAAGTCCTGATGACGAAAATTTCTTCCTCCACCAGGAGTAAATCCAGCTGATCCAGTGATCGGCACTGGGCACCGTCACGGTGCCACGATCAACTGATTCAACGAGGCGGCAAAATATAAAACAGAGTGGTTTTTTGGGTACCCGATTGAGCATGGTGTCGTGAAATAGGTATTCAGAAATTCAATCAGCTTTGTTCGAAACATTTTCATTTAGTTGTCTACTTAACCAGATAAGATCTTCCAAAATTGTTGACATTGTCTCCATCTAATTTTACGACAGTTTGGATGAAATAATAATAATAATAAAAAACTTTCAAGTTGATTGCACCTAAAACAGAAATTCACAAAATTGTTTTGGATAGTATGGATAGACAAGTTTATTTTTAAATATTTTTGCATTATTGTTACCAACGAAATTAATTTTGCTGTCCATAAAATAAGCCTTGTAAGTCTGACTTGCTTAGGCAGTTTAGTTGTTAATGCGCTCGGTTGTATGACAGAAGCGCACAACTCAAGAGCGGTGTTACACCTGCCCTTGTCTACCTGCATGGTCCCGCTATTAAAGAGGAGGGCTTCCTATGCAGCGTCAAACGCCAGCGTCGGCCGCGCAGTTGACGCTTCCTTCACGTCAGTCACCCATTGGTTCTGGTACTGGAAGGTCATTAGCGAGCTCGATTTGATATTTCATTTAATCTTAAAAGACCGGTATAAAGCCAGACACAGCTGATAATTTGGTTATTGATGCTTGCTGTTTGCATAATTTACTTAGAGATGCATACCCCCCCTTTAGGGCAATCACGTTGCAAGAAATAATTATGGCTATTTTCTAAGTGTTTTATCTTCAAAATATGTACATATATTATTAAAAATTCACACTTATATGTATATGAATGTATGATATTAATTTTGTGTATTATTTATTTATTTGTTTTATACAACAAAATAATTATGAAAATTATTAGTACTGAATTAAATAACTACACAGATAAAAAAATGATAGTTGAGTCAATGAAAGAATATTTTTATAAACGTGTCTATAAACCAAAGAGTTTGTCTTGAGCAAAGTTTGAGTTCTGTTTGAAGCTCATTTCATGCCTAACCAAAAATTGAGTCTCTGTGCAGATAAAACAGTTAAATGTTTATGGAAATAACAATAATACGAAAAGCGGAGAGAATCAGAAATTTTACGTTTTACTATATCCGTTAAAACCAGTAATACTTTTTTAAAGGCTTATGTAATAATAAGTATATAATAAGTGATACGAAGGTAATAAACAATATAAATAAACTTATGTTGGATTATCTGTACTTTTATTACCGTTTCCGTGAACGCGGGTCGCTGCCGCTTTAGCGGCTGTCGCAGGCGTCCGACGCCAGCGACAGCCGCTGCGTACGAAGCGCACCTTGTCAGGACTCGAGAGCGCGTTTCTTCTGGCTGGCTACTCCGACCTTCCAGGAAGGTAGAGGATTAGAGACCCTTGTGCGCTTATGTCACCTGTGCGCTTATGTCACCTGTGTGCTTTGTCTGTCACCAACGCGCTCGTCCTCTCCTCGATTGGAGTTCTGGTCCACTCAGCGATTTTTGTGAAAATTTAAGCTTAATTTCACATTTGGCAAGACTATACTTCGCTCATGTGAACTACGCTAGGAGGCTCCTTCGTTCGAATTCCACATTAAACTTTAGGGGCAGCCACTACAGGTGGATAATGCGGGGAACCTTCAAACGGTGACTATATGTCACGTATATTTATTTATTTAAATAAGGTACGCAAATGAAATACACATTTACCAGTCAATAAATTTTATAACTAAAGGAAACCAGAACTAATATAAGTTGCGGAATATTATTGTGTGCTTCCCTGAATCTGATGTTCAAATTTTATCTCATTATTATTGTATGACAGCAGTCATACTTAACGGTTTTCGCTTGGAACTGTTAATCCTTATAATAAATGTAAATTATATGTCATACTGCCCGCGATTGCGGATCGACATGTGAATGAAAAATTCTGAGACTAGAGCACATCATATAGGCTAAAAATACCGGCGTTCAGCCAACAAATTTGTCTGTCAAACCGATCCCTCTATAAAATAATCTTCTATTGGTTTCATAGTAATTATGTACCATGGAGTGCTTGGAATAGCATCTCGGTGGCCTTTACATAATCATCTGGTGTATATATAATGATCCGATACTCAACGTTGGGACCTGTAATACCGGTCCTCCTCAATATTAAGTTTGGGCGTTTTTTTTTAATCGTCTAGGTCAATGTTAGGATGGTCCCCTACTTGTAAGAAGAAAACAAACGGATCATAATTTATTGAAGTTGACTTCCTTCCCCGATAATTGACAACAGTCACGTCCATCCGTTAGATCGTCACACGATGTAAATATCACCGAGTAGGAAGGACGGAGGTTCAAATCCCTGGCCCGCCATTCTGACTGCGGTTTTCCATGGCTTTCCCTAGACACTCCATGCGAATGCTGAAAAGGTCTCCGACACCCTAGTAGTCCGCCTCATAGGCTTCTCTTGGGAGAAATGAAACATGTAAAAAAAAGCGGGGGGATGTATATATGAAGCAAAAACAATAAACGTTATCTAAAAGTTGCAAAATTTGATGAGAAAGCTATATTGGAAGATTAATTAATTTAATCAAAGATTTTAATAGTAATTTCTGGTTTGGTGCTTTTTTTTCCATACGAGCACAAAATCGTATTATTACCTAAAATTTACCAGTTGGGGCCCTCCGCCCAGATCCGCATCTCGCTCTTTACAGAGCTTTATGTCAGGTTGAGCCGGAGTGGCTCTCAGTTTTCAGTGCAGGCGCGGCGCACGCAAATTCCGGTAGCCGCGGCCCTAATTTCCTCGCTGTGTCTGGCGGCGGGCCGCGTCTCCCCTTTTTTGTGTCGGCGGGGTGTCTGAGGGCGGGCCACAAAGGCGGTAGCCGGGGCGGCCCTCGCTGCTATCAGATACAAGTGTCACGGGGACGAGATAAAGTCGGCCCGGCCGGGGCCACGCTGTCTGACCGCCCGCATTCCTGCCGCATTCCTCGCACCACCTGTGCTGCGAGCCAGCTCGGTTGGCAAGCTGACTCCCACAGGCTGTCGCTCGCAGGCGTGACTTTACCTGCATGGAATCTAGATTCACGCAATTTGTCTGATTACACTCAAAAGCGTCAGCACCAGGGACACGGTATCGAATAAAAGTATCGATACTGTATTCATGAGTTGTATCGGAATGAAAAAGTATGGTAATCACTAAAGTACTGTATTGAAAAAAGTATCGATACCTAGAAATATCGAAAGAAAATTATCGATAACATATTTTTCAAATCGTGCATTGGGATGCATATTTTCTTATATTTATTTTTATTTTATTTTAAGATTAAAGGCTTGCACCTGTGCGTTAATTTAAAAATTTTATCCCCTTTTTTAATTTTGTTAGTTTAATAGGCCAGTATTTCTTAAGATGATGAAATTTACAGTAGTAAAACATGCTAATTTTTGTAGTCCTAATATACAAAAAAAGGAATTATAAATTAAAACGAGATTAAACTCAGCTTTTATTTTTGTTATAAATCAAATAAAAATCAAATACCAAGATTCATTAAACTATGGAGCTAAGTAGCTAAAATATATAGGCCTACGAATCTTAGACTTTCCATTCTTCCTCCGTTAAGTCACTTAAAAACAATAATTTATCTGATCATTTCGATGATAATTTGTTTCTTGCGTTTGCCATTGTGCTGTGTGCCCTTTAAGTTCGGCGGGGACTGACGTTGCTGCAACTGTCAGGTATTCGTTAACTAACTTATACAAGTAAGGGAATACTACTACCATATCTTCCCATTGCTCCAAAGGGTCAGTCGGCAATGGTCGCACTGGTGTTTCCAAATAAATTTTCATTTCATCATTTTAATAAGCCAAAGCAGACTGTAAATATGAGACTTATGTTCGACAATGCATTTTTGTTTTGTAATGATCGTGTAAAGACTCCAAAAATCATACGCAAATATTGTATAAATAAAATAATCACTATCTGGATCACTGTAGGAGGTGACATTAGTTATTTCTGCCGCTAAATAGCTTATAGTAGAAATTGCATTGGCTGAAGCTGTGACGTCTTGCAAGTGAATTTTTTTGAATCTAAGTTCTAGCAAGCAGGACATTCCGATTAAATGATTTCTTCAATGAGTTCGAATCCGTTTTTTGGCGCACAGGGACAACGTTAATAACAAAAATAATGTAATCTAATCCCTAAGTTTTCGAGTCGAGAGTTTGAAACTCCTTCCTTTTCAAAATAAAAACTAGAGAGTTGTCTAGGTTAAGTGCTCAAGTTCTAAAAACGACAATGTTACCGTCATAAAAAGCTCGATTGTCGTCTTTAGATGTTACCATTATTATTTTGGAGGGTACACATCATACAGCCATGTGTGTTGGATTATATTTTCAGTTATTCTTTAAGTGGCTTTGTAGTATTGCCACTAATTTTTTCACCATATTTCTAGCCATTTGAGTAAAAGTATCGTATGAAAAGTATCGAGTAAAAAAGTATCTGTATCAAAAGAAAAGTACTCGAGGCCAAAAAGTATCGATTCTTTCTCCGTGTCCCTAGTCGGCACTTATCTCCTTGGATTGATGGAAGGCTGATGGCTGATAGTTATCCATTGAGAAGCTGCTTACACAACGTGCTGAGTGATGGAATATTTTTGTTGTTAATATAATTCTTTTTTACCTATGAAAAAGAAAACAAATGGGATGCTAGATAAATTGGAGGATACTGAAGAGGGTAGAATATCATACCGGAAATTTAAGTAAAGAATTGGAAAAAGAGACTAGAAAGGCCAAACAAATGTGATTGCGAGGAAAGTGTAATGAAGTAGAAGAACTAGAAAGAAAAATGAAACATCACCGTATGGAAAAACTTTAAGTTGATCTTCAGGATGGAGATTTTCCAACAGCATACAAATAACAATAATATCGAAAGGTCCCCGGTTCGAATCCCTGTTTCGTCGGGGATTTTCATAAACTCCTATGCTGACCTGTAATTCTGGCACAGCTTACTGTGTAATGTGAAACACACCAGAACGCTTCCGTGGTTGAGATTCCACGTTAAAGTGTAGGTCCCCTCTAGCGCTAACAACCATAATTGTAACACGGATGTGTACACATCCAAAGTAAATTCAAGCTTTAACGTGGTCGCAATTGGCCCAAACGAACATACATCAATCCAAAATCAGCCGAAATACGTGTGGACAAATGGAGCAGGTAAAAATGAGACGGAAACAATATATTTTATCTGTAAAATCAACCAAGAAATCTGAGATGAAGAAAAAGTGGATGAAATCAATCAGTGTGCACACATATTACAATTTGTATTTGGCACTCAATAAGAGAGATAAAGGAAGGAAAATTGATGGGAATACACGATTTATCAACTGAGTTGTCGAAAGCACTAGGAGGCGTAGGGTATCAGGAGTTCAGTAACTTCAGAGATCTGATGTACTGGGAAGGAAAATTACCTATTGGCCTGTATTTAATTCTGTCTGAAAAGAAAAATTTTAAGAATAAGGGACAAGTAATATCTTATGAGACCAAAACATTCATACAAATAAACTGAATGCTTTGTAGTAATCTAGTACCATCATAGGAGAAGATCAGTTTAAGTTCAGGAGTGGCGTTTGAAGGAGGAATGGAATAGGACTACTGAGTGTTTGTAAACCTTCGTCCCGTTTATTGATGACCCTCTGTTCTGCGAGGTGATACAAATTTATGAACTTGAGTGTAAAGATAGGCGGCTTATTAACAACCTGTCTGTTAATCAAAATGCAAGGACGACGGTGGGAGAGGTGCTGTCAATCAGATTAGTTGGGAAAGAAATGTAAGACTGTTGCGTCTATTTGTTGTTTTCTAATTTCAGCATGAAAAAGATTATTGCCCAGGATTTCGATGGAGAAATAGCAGTTTGTTTGTGATGGAGAGTAAAATGTGTAGCGTTCGTAGATCACATGGCATACGCTGGCTGAGGATAGTAAAAAAGTGGGAGCCATGTTGGAATACTGAAAACAAAGTGCAAAGCGTATAGAATGAGACTTCAACAAAAACGAAATTTATAAACAGCGACACTTGGACCTCGCATTCGGGAGGACGCGGGTTCAAATCCCAGTCCGGCCCTTTAGATTTCGGTTTTCCATGGTTTCCCGAAATCGCTTCAGGTGAATGGTTCCTACAAAAAGACTATCGCTGAATTCCTTCTCTTCCCCCTCCCGTCCTCTCCCGCTTGTAATGATCTCGACGCCGATGAGGCGTAAAGCCTTAATAAGTATATAAAAAAGAAGAAAGTCATAATTATTGGCGGTAAACGAGAAAAGTATAAGAACGGCAGGAGAAGAGCAAAGATTTAAATATCTGGAAAGTAACACTATGGAACTTTCGTTTTGCACACCAGAAAAAAAAGTGAGGATGCCATATTGCACATTAAATATGTACAACAAAGGGCCAGTGATTAAAAAAAACTTCTCGTCCCTGTGCCCTCATTTTCGACCATCTGCAGCTGTTGAAAGTGAAGGCAGAGATTCCCTTGAAACGCTGCATGAAAATTAAATTTTTACGTGATTGAAAATTTTATTTATTTACATAACCTGTGATTAATTTGGAACTCAGTAGGTCGTTGAGCTGGTTTCTGTTTAATTGCAGCAACGTTTTCCCCCAAGGCTTCGGACATATTCTAGGCAGAATTTCGGTCTACTCGCATTGTGGTTGTCATAAAAAACAAACATCATATTCTAGTCACTAGTAAAACGAAATATGACCTAGGATTTGTCTAAGGGCTTCGGCCGAGTCTCGCTGGAATTAAACACCAGCAATAAGCAGTTTCAACGCCTTCGAAAACTAGGTATGAACTTTCTACTGTTAAAACAATTAAAAGTTATATAATTCTTTACTCATTAGTGATTTTATTGTATTGAGTATGGGATGACATGTTAGAGAATAGCCTGAAAAATTCCTGGTCTCACATCGTGTAGTGGGTGCCTTGGTGGGCAAACTACGTTACAATTATCTTTCATGCTTTTATGATGAATAATTGTGGATTTTTAATTTTAATTTTTATGAAGGAGTGAAAATTTATTAATTTTGCAAGAATCTCGACGTTAGTTGGAATTTAGGAAAAATTGTCACAATATGACATTTATTTTCTTATCACTGGCGATTACAAGTCTGAGCGAATTTACCGTTAACATTAACACAAATTGGCAAAATCAGAAAAGCAACGCTCAGAGGTACAATTAGCCGTCATAGCAAGCAAACAATTGTATATTTACTTTTAAATATATCTCAGAATCAAAATGCAAGAAATAATGACAACTGGAAACAATGAAAAGTACAAGTTATGACGACCTCAGCCAAAGGCATCATAATACTGTGACTTTACAGTTAAAAAGACAATCATGGGCGCCACGAATGAACAATATATCATTCGAAAATAACTAGTTCTGGCAAATTATGCCACTAGCTCAGGGGTTTTTACAATTACAAAGTGAGAACATGGATCTATCCTCTCAAAGTCGTTTAAGGGTTCTGTTTCACGGAATGCACAATCAGATGGCTTGGTCGTAATAAGTTACCATTGTAGTTCTGCGTCTGATGTCTGCGGTGAGTGGACCGGACCCACGGTATGTGAGATTATCTCACAAGTCAGCTACGGGCATCTCTGGTCTGACAATGCGCATCATCGCATTACCGGCTGTGTTGCTGTGATAAGCTTGCTTCAGCAAGGCAAGCTGGCAGCCAGAAATCGAACAACGGCAGTTGGCGAGAGAAGCCAACATTCCAAGTCCACCTCAGACTAGACTAGAATCGCAGGCAGAATGTCCAGCTCCTCGCTCTTCGGTCCACGAGGAAACTTCTCGCTCCGCCCCTTTCAGTCTGGAAGCTCACATATAGCAGAAATTCCCAGGATTTTAAGTTATACGCTCATTTGGATTGGATCTTCAGGTCGGCACCTAATGTCACGTGATATCCCCGATATGTGATTCGCCCAGCGTATCTAACAGAGATCGGACATATTCGGCTAAGTTCGCCGGGGTGAGAACACATTCGGGTGTCGGGCGGCAGACATTTCCCGCCGGGTGAGTGACCCATCCCCAGGGAGCAGAGTGTGTGGTCCGGCAAACCCCAAATCCGCGACGTCCTGTCGCCAAGGTTCGGGAAGACCAAGATTAGCTTCAAGCCTACATAGCTCAATAATTCTTGAATGTTCGCTTTACTAAGATACACTGTATGTTCACCATTTCATTACAGTCCTCACTTGGAATCTTGCGTACTTTATAAAATTACAACAAAAATCTATTTAGGTGGTCGCCCAAGATTTATGTAAATTACTCTAACATTATGACGTATATAATAAAAATGCACCTTGTAACGTGGCGACAGCGCGTCATGTTACAATCGTGGTTGACGATTTTATCGGCAAACAATGAAACTTGAAGTTTCACTAAGATTTGTAGATTTTTTACTAGCTGTAAACAATTATTTAAGATATTATCTAAAATACGAAGAATGGTTACGACTTTTCCACCCTGACTTCGAGGCTACGATTACTGGAAACTTGAGATATCAACAGGACGGTCAATGCGTTGCTGCAAGAGAAATTTCAGGGCATAGTCATCGCTCGCAACGGTGAACGGTGGCTGCTAGGTCGTATCACCTTTCTCTCTGTCTGAATACACAGGTTTATGAAAATAATACCTGCAATCTACCAGAACCTAAGAAATACGGGCTCTCATCGGCAAAATTGAGCGAATCCGTAGAAGTCGACAGGAATTTAGTTGTAGAGTAACGACATGCAGTGTAAAAGGAAAATGCTCACTTTTGCCGTTAATAGTAATGTAAAAATATTTGTCATATCGTGAAAACGTAATTAATTTTCCAGATTATTAAATCTAGCGTTTTTAGTGAGACCCAGTTTATCATTGGCATTTTTGGGCTTTACACAGAACAGATTGATAAAGTATTAGATCGGAGATTTCAGCGAATTGTTTTCCACATGCATCCTCTCAGGTCATTTTATCGAGCTGTGCGCGCAATGTATAAGCTGATATGATATTCACCCGTTTGGGTGCGGTGACCTGTGGGCTGGAAAATGGGGAGCAAGTGTTTAAGAGCACACCTTCATGACCTGGTGTCAGTTCATCACTTCACACTACTCAAGTTATATCTTCTCAAGGACAGATGTAAGAATGAACATCTATTCCGTTATCTTTGGCAGGATAGTCTTATTCCTCGTTTTGGTATTCTGTTCCAATTCAGCATGTGTGAATTAATTTGTTAGTTTTATCAGTAATAGTGGTCACAGACATCTTGGAGAAGAAATCCTCCTTGAAGTGGCAGTGGGGCGGCCATTTTGCTCGGATGAAAGACGAAAGATGGACACAGTGTTGGAGCGGAGCCCTAGAGATCATCAGAGACGGACAGGAATACTACCAGACCGATAGGACAAGGACATACGCAGGGTTAGTGGAGTTAACTGGCAGAGAATCGCCAAACATCGTTTGACCTGGAGAAGACGACTCTAGCTCTACCTGAACTCATTACTCTTAAGAGGCCACATCAATTAGTGATTGAACTGGCTCATGATGATGCGGGAATGAATGATTCGTATTGAACAGCCAAAATCGTGTTAGAGGTGCATCTTTAGTCCCAATGACCATATGGAGAATGGTGAGAGAAGCTTGCCAGACGAAGCGGGTTTCCAAAACGAGCGCATTTATTATGTTTCAGGGAAAATCCGCCGTTATAAATGCCTTCTCATATATCGCTCCCTGTGTCCCTTCCGCATTAGCTTGAGCTACGGCCGTGGCGGGTGGTCCAGGGGCCACAAAAACACACATACACACACTCTAATGAAGGTCTGTCATGTCAGTTGAAATGCGGAATTTATTCTGTCTGTTGGAGGCAGCAATAGAGACTGGATAGCAAGACTCTTAAAGGCACCTGTTAGTATTTGACCTTACCAACTGCCGTTCGAAACTGCAGGCTAATTGAAAAAATAGCGAGATTTCTAGGCTGTGTATAATCGAAACATTTTGAACGATGTATAAAAACTAAAGGATTAGCAGTGTTGTTGTACTACAGTTAGGAAGACTTGCGTATTTCATAGAAACATTGTTTTTCTGCAGCTTCTATTTCGTTAACATTTTACTGTTTGTCTTTATTACGCTGTTGATAATAGCTCATATCTTCGTTGCGGCTTAGTAGGAAACGCATTAGAGGCATAATGGGCAAATGTGTTTTTTGTCTTTTCTAGCTATAACAGATGAAGTACCGTACACTCTCTGGCATAAGCGATTAATTTGGGGAATTATTATTACCGCATGCCAAATACAGAAGATGACAAAGTAACGAAATACAACTTATTAATTAAATTATTATGTGTAGGGAGTCAAGCCTTCTGCCAGCCGTTCCAGGCTTGATGCAGTGTGGGCAAGCCTCCCCGTAGTCTTCTGGCTGGACAGTCCGTCACAATGTGGCCAGTGTCACACATACTTATGTGCTGTTGCGTTGGACACTCCGTGTCCTGTGCGGAAGCTATTCAGTTGGCATGAAAGTCATCTAGGCAGGTCAAACACTTCAACACAGGTGGTCGGATTTTTTTTACAAGCTCTCAGTTGAATGGTCTGTTCACTTCCCACTGCTTTATTCACTCTAAATGCAATTGGAAGTTATTTCTAAGCTTAGCTGCTTCTAGTAGGCGGGTCTCCTTGATTTTAACCGTGTACGAGACAGGCGATAGTCGCTATGAAGCGGTATCATTGCGTTTTTCTCCTCTTTCCGACTCTCTAAGCAACTTCGATTTTTTCCGATGGTGTGTTGAAGGAATGTCGAAAAATAAGGTAGCCAGTATACCAGCGTTGACATAACACCACTCACTTTTCTCATAGCGGCTATGACCTGGGTGTCAACTTTGGCAGTATGAACACTACCAAGCCAGATAGGGCAGCAGTATTCTACTGTAGAAAATGTTTTTTAAAAAGTAACTTCCTGGAAAATCTTTTGCAGTCCCGTAGTTTTTAGCTCTTTTCCGTAATATGTTTGTTGTCTATTCAATGGTGACTGCAAGTTAGTTTTTAGTGTGGGAAGATGAAAGAACGGATGATGTAAATTTCGCTTGTTGCTTAAAGTTTACATTCGACGGACAAAACTAAAGATTGCTTATACTTTTTCGAAACTTACTGTGGAGAGGTTCGGTGGTTAGGAAATGTGCATCACCACCTATTGTACACCAGCTTCGCGATCGAGACGGCGAACACACTGTGACGGTGTCTATTACTTGACCAGGCTGGAGGCTAGCCTGTTTTAGCTCCGGTGGTGTACTGATTTTTATCGTCCGCGACTTCATCAGCAGATGATTGTGCTAGATTCCTAAACACCAGTGTATCTTCCAAAGACCTGCATTGAATCCCAAAGCGCTCCGCAGTGAGTATGGAATGAGATATACACCTCTGTTGGTGGTGACATAGAATGGAAATATACACCACTGTTGTAAGCGAGTTGTTTTCCGGTTTGAAACGTCAGATTTGGAAATCCTTTGGGGTCTGACTAGACGAACACGACTTTCAGCCTTTCTGCTTTCATCTGTTATCTAAAACATAATCATACACCACATAACGCACATAAAACGCTAGTCATACTGTGGAAAACAAGGAGAACTCTCTTGAACCGTGCATCGAGCTAGTTGGGTGTGCGATAACGTTCTGGCCTTGCATTCAGGAGGACGAGGGTTCAAATCCCCTTCCGGCCATCCAGATTTGGGTTTACCATGGTTTTCCAAATCTTTCATCCAAATTCCTGGTTGGTTCCTCCAAAAGGCCATGGCCGAATTCCTTCCAGTGCCTTGCCCCAAATCCTTTCCCGCCTTTGATGAAGTCGACGAGGCGTAAAGCCTTAAGCAAAAAAGGAGGAACCGTCCATGTTAAGTCATGGTCATCGAACATGACATTCACTTCGAATTCTGCCCGTTTGTAAAAGTTTCGTGTGTTGTAATTTGATTCACCACCGAAACTCGAACCACCTAATCTGAGATTGATGGTGAAGCACAGTTAGAGTTCTTTAGCGACGTGGGCTATGGGGCTGGTCAATTAGTATCTTAGGTTTATTAATAAGTAGTAAAAAGATTTTTCCCCAATTTTTGCATGTCTTTGACTGAAATAATCACTTCGCTATCCATTGGAATAGGGCTTATGTGTCGCCACAGTTCCACTGACAAGCACGGCTGTAGACTTTAGTTATATTGATACACGCGAATATTCGATTAAAATGAATCTGCAGTTTTTCATACATGACTAATCGTTCTGAAGAAATTTCCCCGAGGCTGTTGATGTAGAATACATATTTGGAGGCTCTGAAACTGCCTCAGTTTCGTTCTGCTCGAGCCTGTAGGTATTTTTCCTCCGTTTCGTTCCGCCTATAAGGCAATGGAGAAAGTTTTGGCTTGTCGAATGGCAGATTTGACGGCTGTTGTCACGAGTGGCTGTCCTCGGTATTTATTTTCCCGGGTTGTCGGTCGTCGTGATATACGGCGAAATTCGGCAATCTGTGGGCCACGGTGCCGAGTTGGCCCGGCCAGCCCACCTCAGTGCTTCTAAGTTACGAGGGGACATCAGTGCCCCCTGCACCCGCCGCTGTAAACATAACTTGAGGAGCGGCAGTAAAAACAGCACCGCTGCGAGGGGCCGTTTGGTACCGCACCTCCACCAACGGCTCTTCTTGTAGGCGTGGGCGTGACACTAGAGGAGGCTGACTCATTGGCACGGCCTGCCGGTGTTGGCTCCTTCTAATTTGTATGTGCCGCGTATTTATGCGTCAAATGGAGTACTTGTGGACTTAGATTTAAAATAAATAAATAATAGCCATTCAGCGAACAACAACTTTTTATTTTCCTGAATTGTATCAGACTCTGCTAGAGAAACTTATGGTCAGAAATGGAAGAACAATACAAGACCGGTTCGACACATAATTAAAAATACACCTGCTCTGGACCGGACTTGAATCGGCGACCTTTGCAACGCGAAAATATCTCGGAAGCCCACCGCTACCGTGCCGACTATCAATTCCCCACTTGTTGATACTGAACGAAAGAAAACGAATGTTTCGTTGGGTACTGTATATGAAAAAAAAAAAACTGCGTTTTGTCTGTTTGCTTCACTACTATCGCCGAGTTAACTGTGGCGACATTTGGCAGGATTTTATAGCCAGACTACGGGAAGTCATGGAAAAGTTGATTGTTCTGCGTAATTACAATGACAGGATGGCTTTTTTTATATGGGCCTTGGGCGTTTTTCTTCCCGATCCTTGTCACCTATTTTACCCTGTGTATAGTAAATCTGCTGTCGGCTACGCTTAAAGAGTAAAAACTAATTTAATCCACAATCCGCAGGTTAGTTGGATCATCCGAAGAAGGAATACTAAGCCATTGTGCCAGAGGTAGGAAGGCCAGTTGCTCTCTTCTGGTTTCCCAAATCACTTCAGGCAAATGCCGGGATGCTTCCTTCAAAATGCCATGGCCGAATTCCTTCCCATTCCTTGCCCCCCCTCCCCCCAATCCTTTCCCGTCTCTAAAGACCTCGCTGTTAGAGAGACGTTAAACAGATTAAAAAAAAAAAAGCTCTCTTCGGGGATCTACAGCTTAGCAGGGAATCCGAACAATATATCGTCCTAGCATTGCTCATATGATCAAACCAACTCTTAAAAATTCCTGTCCCCACCGGGGTTTAAACCCGGCACCAGAGCAGCGAAGTTTTGGAAGCAAGCGTCTTTCTTACTAATAAACTCCTCAGTTTTTTTTATCTTTTACCGAAGTACTGTATTTCGCTTCTCCGAAAATATGTTTTTCTTCTCTTTAGCAATTCCTTTCTGTAAATGCGGCAATAGTCTCTTGAAATTAACTGTTACTAATTTAGTTCAGATTTTTTGAAAGAGCTCTATAGCTCACGTATCATCATATCAACAACATATTTTTCATTTTTTCTGTTTTTGTGAATCACAGTAAGTCATCTAGTGCAATCTGAATCTTTGTAGTAAAGTGTAAGAGCCTAATGCAACTCAACCTTAGAAACAACAAAATACACTCTGATATCTCTTCCGTCATAAACTAGTCCATAGAGATGCACGGGAAAGAAGAGAAGGAAATGTAGATTGAAACATACAACCGAGACGACTATAATAATTTGCATTGAGAGTTGCCTTTAAGTTTTTACCAACCTTTCTGGCTCAGAAAAAACTGTTCTTGCGGTAGATGCCCCATCCTGTCGAATGATCGAGACCAGTGACGAATGTGCAGATGCGTCCGTGCCAACAGACTAAGGACATTCACAGTCAATGGCATTACAGACATGCCTGAGCGGCCCATCCAGCGATGCTTTAGCATCGATGAGATATGACAGAAGACATATACTGAACTGATGATCCTGGCAGAGATAGCCATTTTCTGAGGTTCCTATCTGCACTGTAATTATGGGTTATTATTTGATGTCGACTAAATGCAAGCTGATTTAATAAAAGTCCACAAAAAATTACAGTTCCGTTATATCTTCGGATGTTTACTGTGCAAATAGCAATGGTAGTCCTCTGAGACTCGTATTGAACCGGTTCATGAAAGGACGTTGCTATGCTCAGCGGCCTAGTGGCCATTTGCATCCATTTAACTTCTCGTATTCCTATAACGATGTGAACTTCCAAGATGATGATGCGCCGTGTCACGGGGCAAAGATTGTGTGATCATCGTTCACAATTCTAGCATATGATTTGGCCACATAGATCGCCAGAAGTGAACCCTGTAGAGCATATTTGGGCTATGATTCCTAGAATAAGACATACACTGGGCCAAGTATCTACCAAAAACTTGCAACTATGGACGGTCTTCGAGACACAATATTTCCTGGAGACTTTCGTCGGCTATTTGAGTCCATGCCACGTTGAGTTACTGCTCTTCACCGAACTTAAAGGTTATTGGAGGAGCATCAAATTAATTTTGGTATTCTACACACGTTGGGTGATACTGAGGACTTTTCTTTTTTGATGTCTGGGGGGTATAATAAAAACAAACGGTATGAAAGAAAGTATTGTTTGTAATAATCTTTTTTTGTGGGGGTGGCTCTACCTTTTAGACACCCTGTATGGCGTCAGCAATTGAAACTTTTCTATCTTTCTCTATCAATATATCAATATTAAGCCTCGCACATGACATGTCTCAGGGGTTACAAGAATATGAAAGATGGGTAACAAAAGACATGAATTTATTATACAAATTAAAAGACATCCAATTTTGACATGTGAAATTTGAATATTTTAAACAAGTATCCAGCTAATCAGGGTAGCTTCTCAGGGGTATTTTCCGGGCTCTTGATATGTTGCACTAAGTCTCACTTTTATAGGCACATTACCGTGTCCGCGCACTGCTCACTGCCGGCGACGGGAAATGATCCTCAGGCCCACGGAGGATGGCGGTGGTCTCGCAGTCCCTCCTCTCACCTCGACATACAGTCCAGAAGTGTCTCGTCTCCACTCCCCCTCCGAGCAGCATTCCATGTAACAGGATACAAGAATATCCGAGTGGCGGGTCACTATTCTCTGTAGGTTGGCTGTCCCTGCTGTTATTGTCAACAGCGCAGCGGGTGGCTTGACGAACCGGCTCGCGGCTTCCGCACGCCGAAAAATAGCCCTCGCTTTATCTGTGCACACTGCGTCGCTTTGGAAACACGACTTATTACATGTTGGATTACGATAGGGATGTGGTAAGAGAAGGGATTAAATCGATTGTAACCAGTCGTTTTAGTAATATTCACATATACATTTTTTATAACAAAGTTATTTGTAGCTACTCATTTCGTCGCTTAGCGTTTCTTTTTGTGAAGTTTGGTGCGCGAAAATATCTATCGTTTATTTGCTTTTCGAGGCATTCGGTAAGGAAGCATTATCTGCACCGAGGCGGTGAAAATGAGTCAGCAAATTATTATGGTTTTATAGCTTTTCCGATGAAAATTATTTCTCTAACTTGGTATTGACCATACGATAATATTTGTTTAGAATAATTGTATATTATTCGTTCAAGATTTTTTTTTTGTCTTTTAAGAGAGGAGATAGTGGGACCGTATGAAAATGCGACTGTGGATACTTACGACATTGTGTTGATGATGGTGACGACTTCGATACCCGAGTTTGTAGTGCTGCAGTTTTCTTCCATAAAGCGCCATGAATACTCCAAATAGTTCTTTTCTTACACACATATAGTGGTGTATGTTATTCTGGCATTTATTTCATTTTTAATAAACTTATCAACTGTCTCCTTTAATTGTGAACTTGAGGAGTATTAGAGAAACTTGAATTATTACACACGGTTTGTACCCGTCGCAATAATATCGCTACAATTTTCTTAAGGTTCGATGTGATTTTAGATTTCTAATATACTTCGGCTCGGTGGAGGCTTACTCTACCCTCCCTGCTGTCTTAACGATGAGCAGGAGTTGGCTGTCAAATTCAAACAGTTCGTCATTAACTAGTCTGAGACCGAGGACAGCCCGTTAAAACAATTGTTGACAATATAAGCAGATTGCATCGTATACAGCCCGTAATTGATGCGCTATACTCAATTGCTATATGATTTTAGGTGTATTCACTTAAAATATTAGACGGCTATTGCGTTGTATACGACAGCAGTGACAACAATTTTTAATGGTAGTCGACAGATGATGATGCGAGTTAGGTATACGATGAGACGCCTCGCGCGTCCAGCGGCTGTGAATATTATCTGGGAGTGGACTTATCCTATTAAAAAATTAGTAGCGGCCGAGGAACCGGCGAGTGATAGCGTACGTAAGGTTGGAATTAGAGGTGGCTTGATTTACGCAGCGTCGGGGGAGGTGTGCACCAGCTCTGTAATCAAGTGCTGGCTCCCATCCTGAAATATTGCTTTGTTTACATCGTCCATTACTCGCCACATCCTATCCTCTGATGCAAATTACAGCCTTGAAAACGGGGATGGGTCCAGCGGACAAAACGGAAAACCTTCCCTTTTTTGCGTTTTTTTCTCTGGAGAAGCGGTTGTCGAATGCGTATAAATGTGTGATTCCAATGGACCATATGTGGATGTCAGGTCGAGACTTCATTAGGAAAAACTTACGTTTTTCGTTGTAAAAATTCCCGAAAGAAAAACAAAGAATCAAATTGTGTGAAACATGAACACCTATGTTGAGTTTGGTTACGATACTCATATACGGAAGAGGCGGTATAAATCACTTGAGCCTGGTGCATCAAATGCTAGCAAAATTCGAAGGGGTTGAATGAAAGCGTGCAAAGAAAAAGAAAGGATCTTTCATCATCAGTTTAGCGAATTAATACTTTTCTACAACTTCTACAATCCTTACTAGCAAATTATACAGGGTGTCCAGAAAAGGACTCCCTGATTTCAAAATTAAATATCTCGAAAACAAAGATCGATAGAGGAATGCAGTAAACGGTATGTTTATTGTGACAGCTGTAAGAAGTGTATACAGCAGTGTGAAATAATAGTTACAAAAGCTGCTAACAGATGGCGCTGTACGCTGTACAGCTCATATCAGCATACATAAGTGAAATAATCGTATGAAAACAATCTTTGCAAACAATCACATCACAATGTTTTCAAAATGTTCACCATTGGCACTACCCTGAGCTTCGGATCAGTATTTAGGCATTACGTATGGTGATTACAGCGCCATCTGTTAGCAGCTTTTGTAACTATTATTTCAAACTGCTGTATACATTTCTTACAGCTGTCACGATAAACATACCGTTTACTGCATTCCTCTATCGATCTTTGTTTTAGAGATATTTAATTTTAAAATCAGGGAGTCCTTTTCTGGACACCCTGGACACCCTGCTTTAAATGCTTGCGAAACTTTTTTGAGATTATTCCACAAACGAGTGGTTAAAACATTTAAGGATTTTTAAGGAAAAAAACCTGTGTATTTGTTTGACTGTTACCGGTCGAATTTAATGTAGAAATTACCAGTCAGTTTTGCAAACAGAAAGCGCAAATGTTGCGCAACGAGCCTGATAACTAGCTTTTACTTGCAGCCTAGCGTGTGTGAACCGATGTGTGTAGATGAATTTGTAATATGTCTGGTATGGTTTGGAATTAACGGTGATAAAACCTAATCTATACTATTGTAAATAGGCCTATATAAGCAAGCTGCGCGTGTCTCATTATTTGAACGAGAACTGCACAAAAACTACCGCAACAATTAGGATGGTATTTTCAATTTTTTAGAGCTGATGGTCCGAATTAAAATCTGCGGAAATGTCTAATGAATTGTATGTACCGAGGGGTGAAGGGAATAATTTAATACATTTCTAGACAAAACATTATGGGACGCGGATCACACTGTAATTGAGATGTTCACTCGTTGCATAAAAAACTGAAAAAATATCACACAACATAACTTAGGATTCTGTTTAATATTTTGACTTCAAATATTGAATTTTTCAGTTTCTTGAATGCAATAAATAAACGTAATACCTATATCAGATATACTAAACATTACTAATATTTAATTTACCGCAAAAATAATGCGCTTGAGGAGTTTGACCAAAGATGAATATACTGATCTCTGGATTGTTTATATTTTCTTGGTTTTATGAATTTTTATTAATTAAACGGAATTCGTTAGTCAAACCACTACATAATGTATTAACTCCTGAATAAGAGTAGCAGAATTTTAATATTTACGATAAGTAATTTTGTGCTTAATATCTACCGTGAAGGGTTTTCACGATACCGTGTAGCCGCAGTTTGATAGTGATAGGCAATTTGGAAGTAAATAATAAAATTTTGTGATAGGCTATATCGCTTATCGTTAGTTCTCGAGATATCGGAAGTAAAAAATCAGTGGTAAGTATAGTTCCTTGTACCTTTGGCGACGTTTTTAATCTGGCCCAGGCCTCATTTCAACCTAACCACAACCGCTAGGAAGAAAACCAGAATAAATTTTATTCACGATGCAGTCAATGTATTACTGCGCGTGTTTTAGTCCTCTTGCAGTTCAAGTTGAAGTTGTATTATGAAATTATTTTTTATAATTTATGCTACGCTTACTTTGATTCCTGGAGTAGACAATTGATTCCTGGAACAGACAATGTTGTCATTACTAAAAATGAATTTAGCGATGAATTTCGTGTGTATCTTTAACATTTGATTTTGAAGCGGCAAAATCAGTATAGATTGAGGCTAGGTCGAAATGCAGCCTGAACCAGAATGTTCTTGCAACAACGTAAGGCATGAGTAATTCTTGGTAATTACTAAGCTGCTTTAATGAATGCTATGTTAATGATGACGTATAAACTCCCGTAAACAAAACAACCGTTGTGCGTGTGCAGCCCACATTTCCGTGTGGCTTTGGTGTCTTCTTTTTTTCTGGTCCAGGCCGCATTTCAACTTAACCATTTCAGTTTTGAGATGAGATGAAGAAAGGTGGCTTGAAATTTGGGTAGATTAACGGAAATTATAAAGTAATTAATACATGTATTACCCACGGTATATGACTGTATCCATATTGTAGACCTATTACGAAAACTTTTCAACTATTTCATATTCGTTGTTGCAAATGCTATCGTTGGAGGCAAAAATATATTTAGAAATGACCGTCGACTGTGCTGCCAATATTATCGCGGATAGTAACTTTCGTGTTGGCTTGCACCTAATTTAATGTGCAGTTTTTATCCACAGGGAAGCGTGTTCCAAATTTTTAACCAAAGGACAGTTGATTCTCGGTACGCTCTTATTGTACCGTTAGCGATGATGTTTCACGAAGCGTAAATTTATTATTTTTCACATATTATATTGTGTTAAAATGTAAGTGTAACAAATTACTTTCGAACAATAGTATTAAAATCGAATCTAAAGTAATATCTAAAAGAAAGGAAAATTTTAAAATGAAATTTATACTTTTGGCTTCACCAAATTAATATTTGGTAAATAAAAAATGGTAGAAAATTTCTATACACGTCAAGTCCCACGCGTGAGAAGCAGCGGGTAGATGCTAGTCAAGAAATGTAAACAAATAACAAAGTATTCTTTAAGTTTTTTATTTTTTTGCTTGCAGTCATTAATGTAATCGTGTAAATTTTTTCTATCGTTTTATATTATGTAAGTAATAGTATTTCGTAGTATACATTGGCCAATATTTTGTTTCGTTGCAGGAAATGTAATTTTATTTGGTTTAAGCATTTCCTGTATATTTATAGTGAGAGGAAAGGTGCTGGTCTAATTCTTCGTCTTGTCCAGATCCATCTGTTGGTTTAGTCCACTCATTACCCTATGCTCCAGCCTTTCTGCATTTCCACATTCTGTGCACCTGTCTGTTGCCGATAGATGTATTTCGTATACCGTTTTATGTGTAGAGATGTTTTTAATGAATGTTTCCTGGGTGTTGGGTGCTGTTTGTGATATTCATCCATACGATACTCCAGTCATGCATGCGTGCATATTTGGTTTCCATTTTGTTTTTATCCAGTGCTGCATTAATGAACATGTATATTCATTTTGACTTTTTGGTATGGGGTGCATCTTTCAGCTTTGGCATATGTAGCCTCCAGGTGATATTTTTGAATGTGTAGGAGAATGTACGTGATGGAGATACTTTTTTTTTCAGTACACAAAGGACATCATAATTTAGTAACTACTGACTGGCTTTCATCTCCAATTTATTTAACATTTGAGCTATGTAGAACTTTCACGAGGAGAGTTGCCTAGTAGAACTATATTAGGTATGACCGAGCGTGGTGGGTGTGCGGCAACGGCCTCGCTTCGCATTCGGGAGGAAGTCTGTTAAATCCTCATCCGGCCAGCCAGATTTCGATTTTTCTATGGTTTCCCCAAATCACTTCACGCTACTGTTTGGATGGTTCTTTCAAAAACCACCTTCCCTTTTTTAATCCCACTTCTTTCCCGCCTCCAATGACCTCGAGGTCGACGAGACTTTAAGTCATAAGAAAAAATGTTCTATATATGGGAATACGGTTCTAATTCTTTAGTAGATTGGAGTAGTTTTAACCAGCACTCATAATACAGTTTGTCTCTGCTGGTAGAGTTTTTATATCACTGAGATGAGTACGTAACTGGTACGTGCATTGTTGGGTGAGCGGTAAAGCTCGGGTGTGGCTTTCAGTTCCCCAACCGGAAATTCTGACTTCGATTTTTCCCGAAAACATTTCCAGCGAATGGTGGAATGGTCTCTTCATGAGCGCCATTGGTAATTTCCTTCCCGTTATTTGCCCAGTCGTCCGTGTTCGTTGTGACCTCGCTTAAATATTTTATTAAAAAAAAATATTTTCTTATAATATTAAATTGACTTAGCGGACAGTTGACTTCTTCACAGAAGCAGTAGTACAGTTGCATCGCATTTAAGATTTGGTACTGGTAACTCATTGGTTAAGGCACTTGCTTTCAAAACTTCGCTGCTCCGGTACCGGGCTTAAATCCGGTTGGTGAGGAGTCCACTTGAATCTGTAGGTTCCTTAGGAAAGGAACTGGCCGTCCTGCCTCTGATGCAATGGCCTAATATGCATCCTTTCGGGAGAATCCAACCAACCTTCGGGTTGTGTACTGGTATTTTTAACTATGACCCACGCTACCACGCTACTTGCTTTCTTTGTAAGGAAGTTGAATATTATTTTTTTAAATAAGGTCGTTTAGTGTAAAATTTGAC
Source organism: Vandiemenella viatica (assembly GCA_031002005.1). Taxonomy (NCBI): domain Eukaryota; kingdom Metazoa; phylum Arthropoda; class Insecta; order Orthoptera; family Morabidae; genus Vandiemenella; species Vandiemenella viatica. The sequence continues at coordinate 187,902,401 of JARYHS010008074.1, read as the reverse complement.
GGAGGCGGCGTCAGCTGCTCGTGTCTGTCGGAATACTGACACCGCCATTAATATTCAGCTCGAGTTGAACTGCGAGAAATTAGTTTGGTTGAAGGCAAGTGCTCCGCGGCTGGCCTGCGGACTTCCTGCTAATGAACGCCATTCAGCCGACCCCCTCGGGCTCATAGCCATTGGGGATTTCGGTCGCGTTTCACCGGCCACCGCCAAAGCATCCCTTTTTAATTAAAAAATCCTCCCTCGCCGGCTGCGGAGTGTCACCGAGCAAACTTCCGGGCGGTAACAGGGCGCCGCCGACCCATTTGATATAATGCGGCCTGATACACAACTAATAAGCAGGCCGCGTGATTAAGTTTTTTAATTGGGTAATTCCGAGGCCCGGGTGGTGGCTGCGGCCCGCCAGTCGTAACTCAGTGCGGAGCGGCTGGCTCGCGGAGGCCGCGCTCGCTGACGGCGGGCCAGCCCGGCCAAAACGAACGCGTTAGCCGCTCCGCTGCGCCTTTTATGTGCCCGGCCGTAAACATACGTCTCCCCGTGCCGCGTCGTGCCGTACGCGCATTAAATTCAGAATTCCGAAACGAAAATATGCCGCCACCCGGCCGGCTGGCCACGAGCCGTTATCTTCTCCGACCTTCCTTTCCCTCTTTTTCGTGCCGACGGGTTTTGTCGCCTGGATGCTCCATTTGGATGGTCGCTGTGACGTGAACCGTCTCGTTAGTTACGCACCTGTCAGCACTTGTCGCTTAAAAACGTCCGGTTTGTGTTCACGTCGGCTCGCAGTAGCTGCTTCTGCTGCGCTCCCCATATATTAAAATATCTAACGCAACTACGGGAGGGGTATAGTAGCTCAGTGGTTAAAGTGATCACTTCCAAAAGCTCGAGCCCTCGTCCCGGGTTCAAACCCCAGGCAGGCAGGAATTTTTAAGAGTTGCGATTGACCATATGCGCTATGCCAGGAAGTTCCGTCGATCGGAATCCACGTTGAACTGTGGGTCCCATACGAAAGGAACTGGCAGTCCTACCTCTGACATATAGGCTTAGTATGCCTTCTTCGGGAGGATCCAAGCAACCTTCGGGTGTGGACTGAGTTAGTTTTTTTAGTAAAAGTATTGACTGTCTGTTATCATTAAAACATTGAAGCCTTTGGACTGGTCACAATTTCTATACACATACAATAGCGCATCTACATCTATATATATACTTTGCAATTCACAAAATTGTGGGTGGCAGAATGGTTCTTAGCACCAAAGCTAATCTTTGTTGTGCATTCCAATCCCTAATGGTACGAAGGAAAAAAAGAATTCATATAAGAATCAGTGCGGCACCTTATTTTTCTAATCATATCTTTCCTGTCATTCCGGCTGAAATACGTTGGTGGACGAAGTATTTCACTACACTCGTAAGTGAAAGTGGGAGTACACATGTTTACCAATAAGTTTAAACGAAACGTGCCTCGTCTATCTACTAGAGACTCCCAGACTAGTCTACTAATCAGTTCTGTGACACTTTCATAAGGACTGTAGCAAGCGGTCACGAATCGAGCGGCTGTTCTCTGTACTTTCTCTATACTTTCGATCAACCCCTTACGAAATTATGTGTATTTTACTTTAAATTATTTTAACGATGGGAGAATATTGTTCAACACCTATCATGATAACTTATTACTGATCTTCACTCCATTATCTACAAATGAAAACTCTCCGATCGTCGTGATCCTATCTTCCCTTACACGTGCAATTTCAAATTGTTCGGTCCTATACTCATACTCGCTTCATTATCAACGTATGCCTTATACTTAACAAACCTAGCGTTGTGGATGAGCGATAGCACTCTAGTCCTGCACTCGGAAGGATATGGGTTCGAATCCCCGACCGGTCAAATTTGGGTTTTCCATGGTTTCCTGAAATCACTCCAGGTGAATGCCGTAATAGTTCCTTCAGAAGGTCATTGCTGAATTCCTTCCAGTTTCTTGCCCCCTTTCCCGCCCCCTAATAACCTCCTCGACGTCGAAGAGGAGTAAAGGCATAAGCGAAAAAACACCATTATTTGCTCTTCTTGCCCGCCTACTTGACTCGGAACCTAGTTCCTCTGTCACATCAGTTAGCGGGTGTTCATTAACTACATGAGGCCAAAATACGGTGGGGGGGGGGGGGGGTCTGGAAATTGTTTATCAAATCTCACCAAGGGAGAGGGATCTATAAAAATTTCACGTCAACTTTTATTTCAGATTGCCGCCATCCTTTCAAAGAATATTCTGCCGCCCTGGGCCGTGGAGAGGAAGGAAAGGGGGTTCGACCAAATCTAACAAAGTGGGAGGGAGGGGGGAGGTCCAAATCTTAAAAAGATGCCCTCATGTAGTTAATGGACGCCTCCTTAACGAATGGTTTACAATAATTTCAGCAAACAAATCTAACTGTGGTCCCCATATAATCCCACCATACTAGAGCGACAACCTAACAAAAATTTCGTATTCCAGTTGGCTTAGTGTTCTGGTACGTCCCCTCTTTACCCCATCTAATAAACGCAGAAATATGAGAGTTTTTCCTACTTCATGTCCAATGTGTAAAGCTGCGCACAACTATTTATCAATTGATATGATCAAAATTTAACAATTTGTGCCTTCAATCAAGCATTCTCCCTTCACTGTACGGCCATACAAAATACAGCATTTTCTTATATGTGTGTCTGATAGGGTCTTTTTTTGTATTACTCATCAATCTATGGTGACCTGCACAAATTGTTCCATATCACCTTCGGTTTCTTAGAATCCTCTGCCTTATTTTACAACTTTGTCATCTGTAAACAAACGAACTTCTGCCGTGTATCTAACAATGGAATCGTCATTAAAATAACGAATAGCAACACTCCCCTTCCACCCGGACTTAGTTTATTTATTTGAATGTCAAACTTCTCGCTAGTTTCTATTCACAAAGGTTTTTGCAACTCCGAAGCTAAGCATTTTGGAACCAGTTCAGGTAGATCTCAACTTGGATGAGAAACGTATTTTCAAATCAGTGCAGGTGTTATTGATTGGATCCCATGCGGACGAAGGTCACGTAAAAACTGATTATGTATTTAGCTCTAAGCTGGTAAAAGCGTACTGCGAAAAGTTACAGCTTGGCAACATCGGTATTTTGATAGTAAAGTTTTTTAAGTTTACCTCTTAGTTCTTCCTTCAAATCTCTGTTGCCGAGTGTATGAAAAGTTACAGTTAAGGGAGCTTTACAACGGTAATGGTTAATGAGTTAATTCTGATTGCTTTATTATATTTTTGTGTTCGTTTCCAATTAGTAGTGTAGTTTCACGAAATAGTTTGATAAAGTTACAGTTTTTTATAATTTTACTAGCTGGTACCCACGACTTCGTTCGTGATTGTAAAGAATTCATATTGACAGCTATAGACATCTAACCACCCTAGTGCACGATGCGAGACTCGATACTATTACCACACACAAGTACCAGTCTTCTGCGCTATGTAGTTCCGCCAGCAAGGTAAAATTTACGGATACACACAAGTCTTTGGATGAAACACGAAAATATTCATGATCGACCAATTTCAAACACCATATCTCACACACTCCCACAGTTACCGAATTTCGGCCAACGTTGTGATCGATGGGAGACTCTGTGTTACTACCACACACAAACGCCAGTGATCTGCGATTGATAGTTTTCACTTAAAAGTGATACACCGTGACACATGCGTCTTTGGTAGAAATATGAAATTGCCGCACGTCGACCATTTTCATCCCCCATATCTTCCACACCCCCATAGCTACAGACATCTAACAACCATAGTGCACGACAACAGACACGATTCTACTACCACACATAAACACCAATGCTGTATGCTATGTAGTCGTGGTAGAAAAGTGAAATCTGCGGAGACAAATGCCTTTCGTCGAAATACGAAAATATCCTTGGTCGGCCACTTACAACCACCATATCTACCACAGTACCACAGTTTCTGAAATTCGGCCGCTGTTGTGATCGAAAGGTGACTCTGTGCTACTACTACACACAAACGCCAGTGATCTGTGATCTGTAGTTTTCGCTGAAAAGTGATACACCATGACACTTTTGTCTTTGGCAGAAGTATGAAATTGCCACAGGTCGACCAATTTCAACCCCCATTTCTCCCACACCCCCATAGCTACAGACATCTAACAACCATAGTGCACTACATGAGATACGATTCTACTACCAAACACAAACACCAATGCTCTATGCTATGTAGTTGTGGCAGAAAAGTGACATATGCGGAGACAGTCGAAATACGAAAATATCCTTGGTCGGCCACTTACAACCACCATATCTACCACAGTACCACAGTTTCTGAAATTCGGCAGCTGTTGTGATCGAAAGGTGACTCTGTGCTACTACTACACACAAACGCCAGTTATCTGTGATCTATAGTTTTCGCTGAAAAGTGATACACCATGACACTTTTGTCTTTGGCAGAAGTATGAAATTGCCACAGGTCGATCACTTTCAACCCCCATATCTCCCACACCCCCATAGCTACCGACATCTAACAACAATAGTGCACTACATGAGATACGATTCTACTACCAAACACAAACACCAATGCTCTATGCTATGTAGTTGTGGCAGAAAAGTGACATATGCTGAGACAGTCGAAATACGAAAATATCCTTGGTCGGCCACTTACAACCACCATATCTACCACAGTACCACAGTTTCTGAAATTCGGCCGCTGTTGTGATCGAAAGGTGACTCTGTGCTACTACTACACACAAACGCCAGTGATCTGTGATCTGTAGTTTTCGGTGAAAAGTGATACACCATGACACTTTTGTCTTTGGCAGAAGTATGAAATTGCCACAGGTCGATCACTTTCAACCCCCATATCTCCCACACCCCCATAGCTACCGACATCTAACAACAATAGTGCACTACATGAGATACGATTCTACTACCAAACACAAACACCAATGCTCTATGCTATGTAGTTGTGGCAGAAAAGTGACATATGCGGAGACAGTCGAAATACGAAAATATCCTTGGTCGGCCACTTACAACCACCATATCTACCACAGTACCACAGTTTCTGAAATTCGGCCGCTGTTGTGATCGAAAGGTGACTCTGTGCTACTACTACACACAAACGCCAGTGATCTGTGATCTGTAGTTTTCGCTGAAAAGTGATACACCATGACACTTTTGTCTTTGGCAGAAGTATGAAATTGCCACAGGTCGACCAATTTCAACCCCCATTTCTCCCATACCCCCATAGCTACAGACATCTAACAACCATAGTGCACTACATGAGATACGATTCTACTACCAAACACAAACACCAATGCTCTATGCTATGTAGTTGTGGCAGAAAAGTGACAAATGCGGAGACAGTCGAAATACGAAAATATACTTGGTCGGCCACTTACAACCACCATATCTACCACAGTACCACAGCTTCTGAAATTCGGCCGCTGTTGTGATCGAAAGGTGACTCTGTGCTACTACTACACACAAACGCCAGTTATCTGTGATCTGTAGTTTTCGCTGAAAAGTGATACACCATGACACTTTTGTCTTTGGCAGAAGTATGAAACTGCCACAGGTCGACCACTTTCAACCCCCATATCTCCCACATCCCCATAGCTACCGACATCTAACAATAATAGTGCACGACAGGAAAGACGATTCTACTACCACACACAAACACCAAAAGTCTATGTTATGTAGTTGTGGCAGGAAAGAGAAGTATACGGAGATACGAATTTTTGGTCGAAATATGAAAACGCCCTGCACTGACCAACTTTAATCATTATATCTCCCACATCCCCATAGCTATCGGCATTCGGCCAACGTTGTGCACGACAGGAATCTCCATGCTACTTACACCCACAAACATCAGTGATCTGTGCTAGGTAGTGGTGGCTGAAAAGTGAAATAATGGAAAAAACACGTCTATTTTTATATATATATAAGATTTCTACATATGCTTTGTCAATCAGTCAACATTCAGAATGAATTAGGTGGGAGGGATATTTAGGAGGAGTCGTAAAACTTGTATTAGCCTACTCAAATATTTTCAGGCCATTAGTGTTTATCCAACCGTAAAAGCTGTTTTCTTTACCTGTTCCACCTGCTAGCCGGCTCATTAGGTTATTTCTGTTCCTCAAAGTAAGATAGTATTGAGACAAAACTTTAAAACCGTTCATGTCCATGACGATGCTCTGAATGGCGATCCTCTGCGCCAAATCACACAGAGGATGGTGAATGTCTGTAATTGTTTGGTTTACCAGAGAAACTGATTAGATTCCCTGGCTATACGTCGAGGTTTTGGAGGGTCTTCGGCCTGGTTCGTGGCTGGCGCTGCGTCCGGAAGCTCCCCGTGGGCGCCCTTAATGGGTGGTGAAATGCGCCTTGCCTCACCTTCCCCGCTGTAATGGCGGGTAATTCAGACGACCTAATTTCGCGACGGAGGCGGCTGCTAGTTAACAAGATACACTTGCGGTAGGATTAGATTTTTTATGAGTGCAAGCTCGGGTGTAATCGTAGCCTCAGCAGATCCCATAATGTCAAGCAAAGCAACTCCGTGTCCGGCCATCCACACTAAATAGGTTTACCCAAATCACTGCAAAGGAATGGAAGGATGGTTCCACCTTAAAGGCCATCGCGTTCTTATTTCTCTCCTACAATTCTTTCTTCCTCTAAATTTAGGCTGACTAGCAGTAATACCACCAAGGAAACTAAGGAAAACATCTCTCAGGAACACAGGGACTTCCGGAGAGCACCTTCTTCGTTTTAAGCATCACATATTCAATTTGAAAACGCGGTGATTTAACCGCCTCTGAACGATATCCAGCGCATTGCTCGAGTGTCGCCCTCGTCCTGGTGTGGTCTCCTGGGCAATTAGTCGCGAGATGCTGTTACACGTGTAGCCGAGAGATCTGGCCCGGCTCGCCCGGCGTTATTAATGGCGGCCCCCGCAGAGGGGCCTAATAACTCGCGATGTAATCACACTGTCATACGCCGACCGCCAGCCGGCTTTCGCACCTCCAGCGTTTGCTATCAGACGAGTAGACTTCTTTTTACCTTGTCGGGTACCACGAAATAGAAGAATCACTGTAACTGTTAGAGCTCCAACCGCTTTTTGTTTCACAGCTTTACTCTGGTGACTCTACTGTGAAAATATTTCCACGAGAGCCCGCCAGATGTAAACATTACTTTCGAAATATGCGTCCTTTAACGCTTTTTAATCTGCAATGAAGCTTAGTTGAAATGATTACCGACCGAGCCCGGCGATTAAGGGGTAACCTGTGGCCCTGGTATTCTGGAAGATTCTGGTTCAAATCCCCGCTCGGCCATCTAGATTTCGGTTTTTCCGAAATCATTCCAGTTGAATGCCGGGGTGATTGATTCAGAACGTATTGGCCGAATTCCTCTCCTCTCCTCTCCTTTCCGTCCCCCCCCCCCAATTCCTTCTAGCCTAATCACCTCGACATGGACGAGCCATAAAATCCGAAGCAAATAATTATTATAGAAAGTTGGCGTGCTTAAATGCTAGACACTGACTTTTTTCGGCTATTTGATGTTTGTGACATAGCAAATTTATTTTTACAAAAAGTCATCAGATTAAACATTATTTCTTCTTGATAACGTACTTTTCGTTTTTCCTTTTGGATTCTGTTATGTTGCTGTCATTTTGCTCTTCATTTTTGTTTGGCTAATTTATAACTATTTTCACCTAGCTTTGATTTACTTATTTCTTCAGTTTGCTGAACATGATAAAAAGACACAATTGAAATATATTTACATTGTAATAACGTACAAAAGCAGCCAAATTATCGAGTGGGCAAAATAGTGTGTGGGAATATTGTTATATTTTAAAATTCTGACAGCAGTGTACAGGCAGAACAGGCTTCTGTGGTGGTGAAAACGTTTCGCCTCAAAATTACGCATTTGACATTAAAAACAATACAAGTCACTTTACTGAAAAATTTGCACAGTTCGCTGACAAATGGCAAAATTATTTTCTTTTTTCTTTTTTAGTGTGTTTCGTTATTGTGGTTTTTTCTTTAAGTCTGCGAAATGTAAGATCTGAAATGATATAAAAATTACCTGCAATATGTCGCAGGGATTGACCATGAGAATTCTCGGCCGAGAAAACAATGGGAGTGTTTTCTTTGAAATGGACTGGAGTAAGTTGTGATAAACACTTCTACCGACAATTAGGAAACTTCAACCTTACACAAAGCTGAAGAACCTCCGACATCAAGGTATAATAAGACGTTTGGCATCGGTCAACGCTTCTAAGAACCACGGGTATATTACATCTATACGGGTTTTCGAGCACTAAGAAATTGATTTGTTCCACAATATCTTTTGCTGCTCTTCAGACCTCGAAGGCTCGCCAGAGGTAGTCACCACTGATCCACTGGCAGCAAGCAGCGAGCAGAGTAAGGCTGCGGTAATGGTGTTCCGGCTGCAAGCCAGCAAGTTGTATTGTCGCCGTGGGAGAGTCATTGTCTCAGTGCTGAGCCATCGGCGGCCTCTGGCCGGGTCGGCGTCGCCGCTAATTGCTGCGAGCTGGCCACAGCAGCGCTCGCCTGGTGACCCGCAGGGCCCGTAATCACTCATCCGGCGACAAAGGACTCACTCACTTCCTGCTCGTATCATTGTTCTTCTGCTGGTACAGTTATTGCTTCGAGTCAAAGGGGCTATCCGTGCGGTACTTTACTGCTTTAACCTGCCAGTGTGGCACTGCACACTGGATCGGAGATGTACAACGGAGACGGGCATGAACCCAGGGCCCACGCGTACAAACCGTCGTTTTTAGGCGGTTTTCCCCAGCCAATGCCTGGACGGTCCTCAATTTTCTCGTTTATTTTTTTTTAAATGCTTTACGTCTCTTAACAGCGAGGTCTTTAGAGACGGGAAAGGATGGGCGCAAGGAATGGGAAGGAATTCGGCCATGGCCTTTTTAAGGAATTATCCCGGCATTTGCCTGGAGTGATTTGGGAAACCATGGAAAACCCAAATCTGGATGCCCGGACGGGGATTCGAACCCGCGTCCTCCCGAATGCGAGGCCAGAACGCTATCCACTACACCACGACGCTCTGTAAAATCTCCTCGTCATAAACTACACATTTCACAAACCAAAAAACACTTATCACAAACACATAGCAGCACTTAACTTCCTACATTAGGGGCGTCCATTAATTACGTGAATTGTTTTTCCGAAATTCTGGACCCCCCTTCCTCTCTGGTGAGACTTCGTGAGATTTGGTCGGACCCGACACCCCCTACGAATGGACCTCGCAACTTTTTTACTCATGCTCCCAAGGGCGGTTATATCCCCTAAAGAAGATTTTTACCCCCCCTAAAATCGACTTTCGCGTCATTTATATAATATATTTTTCTTTTTAGCTCTACCGTTCTACAACAATTTCAAACCCTCACGTGAGATTTCCGTTGAACCCCCCCTCCCCCTTTGTAAGATTTCGCCGGACTCCTCCCCCCCCCTTCCTATTTTATCTCACGTAATTAATGGACGCCCCCTTAGTACGTAGTACGACTTGGCATTAGGTGTAGAATGCGTGGCGTCAACAACAGCATGCGACCGCGCAAAATCAAAGCTCCCGGCTGAACCAAGCCAATGATGAGTAAAACCATCAAAGGGCAGCCGACGCCTAAAGATTGGCAAAGGTGCTGAAGAAGAATAATATGTTATGGTAACATGCATTTGCGTTTGTGAATAGGAATGACGCACAGAATGGAAATAACAGAAGTGGCAAATATATTTCCATCATGTGGATTTTGTTGGTATTTCTGTAAGACACAGGTTCTTAGGTTGCGCAACTGAAGAGCATTCCAGGGTCATGTCACAATATTCGTGGTCTGGTTCTGAAGCACCAACTACACGCATTTCCTTCAACTATGTTCTAATGCTTTGGTCATGAAAGGACTTCTTAAGAGTGTCAAAGCACATATGCCGCCATCATCTTGAAATGGTTAACAAGTTTTGGAAATAGGCGCAAGAATGTGGGAACCATATGTTGTGAATAGGATTGCGGAACATAGTTAAACGCACACTCGTGATTCACATAGGCGGCGATGAGAGACTTGTTGCTAGGAGCATAGACCCAATAAAACTGCATCTTTTTGTACCACTAGCCTCTTTTAATTGATAGCTGTTTGCATTTGTTTTGCAAGGTTATTACAACGTTCCTTCGTGATGGTTTTGCCCTTTCCTTACAGAAGAAACAGCCTTGGCCTTTTTTTGGATACTGACTGTTGCTTTGATTCTGAAGTGATGGGTACATGTCTCATCCATGGTCAAAAATCGTTCGAGAGAGTCTACTGGATTGCCTCGCAAGAGGGTTAGATTTGTCGCACACACCTGCTTTACGTTGCCTTGCTGTCAAAAGTTTCGGCATTTAATAGATGGAATTCTTTCTTATGTGTAACTGCTCTGTGCAGTTCTATCTACTCTCGTTTTTGAAACGCCGAACTCGACTTTTTAACTTTCTATCACCAACTCTTTCACCTTGATCACATTTTCATGAGCGGTCTCCAAGCTTGTTCAGCTCTATTTAAATTGGGATGCGTACTTTTTAAAATGACTCGTACACAAACTTGAATCCGAGGTCTGGATAGGGGGGGTGGTCCCTCCATGATCTCCATATTTACGAAAAATCTGCTCACGTATTTAACGGACGCCCGCTAATACTTGTTGTGCAATATGAAGAACCATATATCTCAGGTGTCGACAACTCTCGCCACATTGTTGTTGAGCATTACACTATAGGATTGGTAAGTTTAAATAATATGACGTGTGAACCAAACGACATCCATCCGACATCTTCCGTTTGCAGATATGTCTTGACCTGTAAAATTAATTTAACTTTTATTATTATATGTAACAAGTTCTAAGTATTAAAGTAGTTTTTAAATAGCCATTAGATAAATAAGTAAATATTAAGATTTATGTTTTACTTCACATTTAGGGAAGCAACGAAGTTTACAAATCTGCACCACCTTTCCCCAACATTTTGGTGCTGGCTGCTTTCTATGAGTTTTACTCATCATTGGCCTGGTCGAATTTGAGGTTTTGTTTTACGGCCTCATGCCCTTACTGACACACAGCATTTTATACCTACTGTCAGGTCGTTCTACGTACTAATGGAGGTAGTGAAGTGTTGCCATCTGTCTTCGAAATATGTAACTGTGTTCTGTGTGTGAAAAGTGTATTTTTTGTTAGTGATATGTGTAGTTTATGAGGCGGATATTGGGGACCGTCCTGACTAGTGTTGCAAACAGAAAAAAAACATAGCACCCGTGTTTCTTTTCTAAATTTTTTTTTTTTTCAGAAAACAATATATTTGATAAATTATAGTTTTATTTAAGGAACTTCCATTTTACAAGTGTGTTTTAAGTCTTACTGAATCATATAATGTCTCACATAATGATTCATAAGTGTATCTATATAGGTAATATAATTTTATTCATCCTCTATGTCAGTACCACATTCACTAGTATCAGCACTACCAACACTTGTTCGATCGGTGTCGGAATTTTCTGTCTCTTCTTCTGTCTCCTCTAGATCCATAACTGCAGAAATAGTTAAATTTTCTTTTACTGGTTGTTCTTGTATTGTACGCAAAAGATTTTGAGATTGCAATTTTAAATTGTGAGCAAAGTACACACTGTGCATAAAGACTGCGCCGATAGTTCTGTAATACGGTCTTTTAAGTTTGAATTAAAATCTGTTATCATACAAAATAGGAGCTTTACTTATTTTCAATCGTTTGTTTACACCAACGGTTGCAAGGAAACGATTCATAATTAGGGACCGTGCACAAACTACGTGGCTCGGTCCAGAGGGAGGAGGGGTTAGCTGGAAGGCAACGCTGGGCTACGTGGGAGAGGGGGGGGGGGTTCCGAGCCAGGCCACGTAACTTTCCTTTCCTAACATTTTTCACAGTTAAAATGAGGAACTGAACTCACAACAGCATGTGACTATTTATTTCCCTCAGTTAATTATATCCGTATGTAATTTACAATAGTCTGACAAGAGAATACAGTACAAAATGTCTTCTGGAATCAAAACGGAAGAAAGCTACGTGCTACGTGAGGGGGGGGGGGGTTAGGGGAGTAGGCAAAAGCCACGTAGGGGAGGAGAGGGGGTTCACAGTAGGCCAAAATGGAGCTATGTGGTTTATGCACGCTCCCTTACTGACAATTTAATGAGTCAGTACCACTATTCTCTGAGAGTTAACAAGTATACGAATATAAGGAAAGACCAATAAGTAATAAAAAAGAGGCAAAAAACCATGGATAAATTTTAAATTCCTAATTTTTTAAAAAGATCTGTAGGTAATTTTGTAGGGCTGGCAGCACTATTTCAAATAGCAAGTATCAATCCAAACAATGGGGAATGAGGATTCCTTCTGGCGCAACCTAGTCTCTTCGGGAAATCCCCGTTCATAAAGAAAATTTCAGTCAATTTTGCCAATATTTTCGTAATTTTTTTTCCTACTGAACCAGAAAAATATAGTAGATTTTAAACTAAGATAAGTTTTTAGAATAAACTCTAAAACAGTCATTTTAAACGATAACTGCCTTACAAATTTGAGATTTAGTAGTTGTGAAAAAAAACGTGTTCCCGAAAAAAAAACATGTTTTTTTTTTTCAAAGTTTTTTTTCATGTTTTTTTTTTCAAGCCAGAAAAAAAACAGTTTTTTTACAACACTAGTCCTGACATTCGCCTTGACGGCTGCGTAAACTATCTAAAAACCGCAGTCAGGGCGGCTGCTACGCGGATTCCTGTGCTCGAGTCCGGTACCTTGTACCTCCTCGATCCACTGTGACCGAGCGTGGTGGTGTAACGGATAGCGTTCTGGCCTCGCATTCGGGAGGACGGCGGTTCGAATCCCCGCCCGGGCATCCAGATTTGGGTTTTCCATGGTTTCCCCAAATCACTCCAGGCGAATGCCGGGATGCTTCCTTCAAAAGGCCATGGCCGAATTCCTTCCCATTCCTTGCCCCCATCCTTTCCCGTCTCTAAAGACCACGTTGTTAAAAAGCGACGTTAAACTGTTACAAAAAAAAAAAATCCATTGTGCGGCGCCTCTGCGTACTAAGCCATTTGGGCGGGTCACAAAGTTTAAAAATATTCCGATTAAAAACTAGGAATAAGTTGGATCTTTATGGGTTAGCCGGTGTCTTTGGGCTTTGGCTTTCAGTAGGTGCAGAGTGGAACACAGAAACTACAGTGTTTTATTTTTATTCGTTTCTTGGAATCATTCCGAATGTAAACCGGGATCGTTTCTGGTATGTCATAAACAGTTTCATTCCAATTTTTTTGACGATACTGCCGTAATTTCGGCTCGATCTGAGTTGTAAGATTCAGTAAATTTTCAATTAAAACTGTGCGGCACCTTAAGGGGGCATCCATAAATTACGTGAGGTGTTTTTTCCGGATTTTCGGACCCTCTCCCTCCTAAAAATCGCCCTCGCAACTTTTGAAGACCCTTTTTTTTTTCTTTAGCTCTACAGTCCATCAAAATTTTAAGAAGATTTCCGCTGACCCTCCTCCCCCTTGGTGAGATTTCGCGCGACCCCCCCCATTTCACCTCACGTAATTTATGGACGCCCACTAAAGCTTTTATTTAGACAGTCACTTGATAGGTGCTGAAGAAGCGTTTCTTTGCCTTGAAGCATCGTTTTCTTACTACTACTCCCGTTGTTATTAACATTGTTGTTGAAGTAATTGTGAACTGATTCATTATGCTTGTATCATGAATGGAATGCGAATCAGTTATTGGTCCCGGGCGAGAACAACGACTTTCTCTACAGGTCTCCGCTGGCAGTGTGGTCCTCATCTTGCCCACTCACTTCATAATTTCTGGAGTCTCTGAGGGTCGGAAAAAAAGTGTTTTGGCTGCGTTCCAACCCCCTGCCGCTGCCGCCATAGGCACAGTTCCTAAAACACTCCCGCTCCTCACCCCCTCTTGCGAGGGGAATTGTTTTATTATACTAATAGCCTCGCAGCTAATTTTCTGATGCATTAAATGACTGTGATTGGTTTCATATTTTTACACCTATTGCCATTAATCATGGTATGACGCAGCACGTTGCGGGGAGTTCCATATTTTGGACCGGCCATTAGTGCTGGCGGCCGGATTACGAAAAAAGGAAGATGACTTGTTCTGTAACTGCCGTCCGACACGGTGTGCAAAAAGAGGAGCGCCAGCTGTGGCCGTGATGGAACTGGTCGGAATACGACCGCTCGTCGCCCGCCTTCGGTTCGCCGTCATTAGATTCCCAGCACGGTTTTATGCAGGTTTAATCAAGGTGGTTTCCCTCTCCATTCCTGCGAACTCGGGGCAGCTTGTGTTCTGTATCTCCTGTAATTAGACGCCCACCGGAGTATTATAAATTTCTTCACTATTTCCGAACGCATTTAGCAGAATTCAAAATTGTCAACGGCTATTCTATTGTTTCATCTCTTTCTTCGTTATGCACAACGGCAGAGAAAAATCTCGCCGCATACAATCATTGCCTCAAGCTGTGGATGGCATGATTCAACGATTGCTACCTGTTCATTCCATTTGTTTTATTCTTCAACGATTACGCATTAATTATTTAACTTCTCATTATTTTTCCGATAATTGACATAATATAAATTTGCTTTATTAACTACTGTAGTTTTGGGTGGATGTGAAGGGTAATTAGTAAAAACCAAGTTCATGGAAACGTGTGATATTTGGTTTATAGACGTCTTGAAATCTAAAATTGGTGTTTTGCCTTGTTTTTTAGTTTGCATGGTCTTAAAAATGTGATGGAGGACGTGCTGTGTGTAAGAAATAATGATTGAATTACGAAAGATGGAACTGGGACACAATTTTTCAACTATGAAGCTATTATTAAGTTATTATCAGCTGTTTTGATTCTAATTTGGAGATTATCTGGTTTTATTGCTTCAACGAAAAGATGTGCCTGTGCGGATAACTTCCTAGTTAGTAGCAATCATTTAACAACGATGTGATGTCTTTGTATTGTTTAAACTAGTCTAATGTCTACTTCGTGGTAAGAACTTTGACGTATACGTAAAGCAGTTCAGAGGTTATATAGCGCACTGTACCGTAGAATCTATGCCAATGTCTCTCGACCTGTGGCTTAAGTCAGCATATTATAAATTTGGATATCCTATACGTATTGTATAGAGCTATAAGAGTATTTTCTGTAAACCTCACTTTTTAAAAGCCACGAATATTTCAATGATCAGATAAAAATCAGAAAAGAATTATTCCTATAATAGTGCGTTAATTTTTAGTCTGAATCAAAGAGAGCGCCGTTCGTTTAAGCAATAAGTTAGTGCTTTCTTGGGATCTTGTAGTAGGGGTGGGTGTTAAGAACCGCGGAACTTGGTGGGGTTGGTAACGTAAGTGATGAAGTAAACAATAAAGGGTATCAGGTCGTGTTTATTTTATTTTGTGCATGTAAGTTGGTATAGCGTTGCATACAGCCTACAGTAACAATGTTATGAATTTAGCCACTAAATACTAAGAGTCTGGTCAAGATGTAATTTACTTTTAATAGTTCATCACCAGTGTCATAGCTGTGTTTTCGTGGACATTTAAAACAAGCTATCCAGTTTTTATAAATGCTTAAATCGTTTTGGCGAATACCAGTTGATCCAAAAGTCTTCATGTATTATGCAATTTTTTGTGTGTGTAATCGGTGAAAAATGCATACATATCGACTTTCTTTGTATTCTGCTCTAATACATTTAAGGAAAATAGTGCTTCACACGTGCCTATCACATTTCGGAAGCCAAACTGGGTCTCATTCATATGATATTCAGACTTGTAAATCCGGGTGTGTATAATTCACAAAAATATTTTGAGTACGTGCGACATCGAACTGTCATAGGATAGTCATCACTTTGTGATGAGTTGATATTCTTCAGCATCGGTATGACATGTTACGATGTCATAGCTATGAATGTTTTACGGAGACAAGTTTTAGTGTTTTGTAAATAATCTCTCTTCCATTTGTCACAAATTACTTTCGGTAATGGAATTCGATAAATTCGCAATTTTTTGCTTCCAATAAAGTGACAACTGTTTTGATGTCTTCGAGGAGAGCAATTATATTTCCTTTGCATTTCATCACGAAAAAAACTTGTGGAACTGGAGGGTGTGATGTGATTTTAGGACACCTAACCGACATGGTGTGGAGCGTCAATCTGGTATCCATGTTGCGAACGACTGGTTAGATATGGTAGGAGATGAACCTAGCGGTAGCAGCTTGGAACTCTGTTTCCCTCCCACTAAACAGGAAACGTTTTCATCCAGCTGTTGTTTGTGGCTATCGGAAATAATGGCAATTGCATATCAGGCTCCCCTCCCTTTAAAAACAACCAAATTCTATTCTACTTTGGCTCATATCATCAGATGACAGCATCTCTATATTTTATTTTTTCCACTATGACTTTTCGTCTTCTTGACGTAGAGATCATTAGAGGTGGGAAAGGACTGGGGGCATGACCGTGAAAGAATTAGACCATAGCGTTTTAAAAGAACCATCCTGGCATTCGCCTAGAATGATTTGGGGAAACCATGGAAAATCGAAATCTTAATGGCCGGACGGTGATTCAAACCCCGCGTCCTCCCGAATGCGAGGCCATAACGTTACCGCTCACCCATCAAGCTCGGAATCCTGTGACCGAATGAGCAGTGGAAGTGACGTTCTCTTTCGTGTATTTAGTGTAAAACAAAACTAGTATGCTACTATTTCCCCTAACAGAATTCTTAAACCAATTTTTGTTTTAGCGCCGTTTGAGTGAAGAGCTGAATTAACGTAAACAAGCGATGTCAAGCATTTACTTGGAAAGTGGACATTATATCTCATTTCTGAAAACGCTTTGTTGACTCTATTGGCACAGAAAACCATTAGATTATTTGAGAATATACATTTTTTTTACTCAGAGTTGGAGTAAGTTGATTTTGGTTTAGCTGGCTTGTTTTTTAAGCGCCGAATCCATTTTTAGGCAAAAGGGTATTAATCACGGCGATGAGAGTAATGAGAGTGTTGAGGTGCGCCCTGCCGACACGTGCACATTAGCGGGGGCGGGCGGGCGGACGGACGGAGCAAATTGATGTTGGCCGTCGGTGTGGGAACGGGCGGAGCGCGCGCCGCGGGGGACCGCCGGCACCCGGTGGCGCTAGTAATTAAAATTTGTGCCTTCTCATCTCTGTCCCCCGCCACCAGCCACCGCCTCCATTGTTTCGGCGCTGACTTTTGTGGAAAGCGCCTCCTCCACTTTGCCCTCTGCTACGTGAGCGGCTGCCGATCACCTCGCCTCGGGGGATATCACAGTCTCTGCCTTCCTGTCGTACCAGGAGCTGTTTATGTGCCAGTCTCAAAGGTTCTAAAACACTGTATAATCTGTAAAGTAAATTCGCGTGGTCTTGCGACCTAGCGACAGTGTTTCGATTTTCCGCTCATTCCTCCTCTGTCGTCGCTGGACCTACAGTTTAAAGTGGAATTACGGAATTTCATGTCGTAGCTCACATGATCAACCGCAATTCTTAAAAATTACTGGCCCACTGGGATTTGAACCCGGTCCGGATCCCAAACTTTAGAAAGCAAGTGCCTTCAGACCGCTCTGTATTATCCGTGATATAAACACAATACTCCAAAGCATCAAGTCGAGTTTGGATAGACTTTTTCTAGAGCATATTTGAGTAGGATTCCATTTTGGTGAAGCGATCAAGGATACAGAGACTTTTTGGAATTTGTCTTTTCTAGATAACCATAGGGGCAATCGCTTTTGTTCGACACCAGAACTTGTTTACTTTTTTATAGACCATTTCTTATAACAGTGAAAACTTGCATTCAGTACAATCTTTTTTTTCCCTGAAGCTACATGATATCATTAACTTAAATTAAGCCACTTGCTAATTGAACTTTGAGTAGGTGATGGCAAGAACATGCAGGTTATATTTTTTACTGGGTAACGCTGACTATCGAAACTGATAACTCACTCAATAGCAAGGTAGTAATTTTCACAAAATCAGGTGGGTATTACGAGTGCTACAAGTTTTATGCATCATCTCGAAAGTCGTGGAAAACTCCATGCTATGCATAGTTGGAAGACATTATCTGAATGTACAAGATTACGTAAAAATATAGGCTAAATTTTGCTCCTCTTCCTTGTTAAGTCTACATAAAATGCTGTGTTGCTATAAGCATTCTGGCGTAAAGTGTTTTGAGAATGTGAAGAACAAATATGCTTATCAGAGAAACTGGAGGCAATACGATTCTAATGTGAAAGCCTAAGCCGGTTATTAATTTTGGGAAATCATGTGTTTATTCCTATTAAAATGTGTAATCACTGTATTTTGGGTATTTCACTTTCATTACATCTTGGTAGCTAAGTCGGTAGAGCGACACAATACGGCTTGGACGACCAGGTTTAGAGCCCAGGTGAAGCCAAACGTTCGTAACAGCCTTCATCGCCTCATTAAATTCCGAAAATAAAATCCCCTTGGAAAGGTGGAAAGAATCTGAGCTAGGCGATGACCACGCCACCTTCCCTCTAGTGCTGCAGGGTTAAGGAACGAAATAAGCTCTACCTTTGGCCAAGGTATCATATGAGTCACAGGAATACCTTTTTGTCAATTTCACCTCCTTGGTAATAAATTTATCTTTGGTGAACTGTTATTAACCGTTTTTAACCTTCATTGTCAACCACTGCTTGGTCTAGGGTTTTTCTGCTTCTAAAAGTAAGTTGTTCAGCTCGATGATGGAGTTCAGCACATTGTACTTCATAGGTTAATGGTTCAGAATGAATTTGCGTGATTTAAGTATTTCAGCTTCTCTCCACATGACGCAAAATCCTCACCGTTATCTAGCAGTAATACCGTAGCTGTCTGGTTCATATCAGAAACTACTACTTCCTCAGAACCTACGCTACAGTCTGATGAATTTAAGTCCCTAATTACATGTTTCTCCTCTTCCAGCCGGCACATTTGGCCTTTTCTACCGCAATGGTGATCAGACGTTGAGGTTTCAGTCACGACCGGATCGGGAACGAACCACTGCGTCACCTCCAGCTGCGGGAACACTTGTTGTTTCTCGGCTGCTTTTCGCGGAATAGGGAACTGATGCTGAGGCGCTGCGTGGCGCATTCGGCGAACGTCGTGTATTTTTTGTGTTCCATGTTTGGTCGTGGGTAAGGAGGGCTGCGGGCTCACCCACGGGGCGCCGGCTTGACGGCCAGCCGAGTAATTCGGTTTTGTTGGCTGCCCTGTTCCCATCACGGCCGTGCTGCCGGGTCGCTGGCCTGGAAGGCGGTCTCCTATGTACCACTCTGTGACATGCTCCTTGTTTCAGGAATCACTTAAGTGGAAGCATTTTCAGCCTTACCTCTTCCGTGGTATGATCTATGGGGGTAGTCACACGGCTTTCTCGCAAATTATTGAAGCTTCATAGATTCAAGTCATCACTGCAAGGGATGTAAAACTAGTGACTGCAACTGGACGAGTGGGACTCAATTTACGGACTAGGTTCAGGACTTTTCTTCGAAGCTAAATATCTGGAACTGCCAGGCCGGCATGGTTTAACCATGTTACACATTCATCTATGGGTCCAAACCAGTATTTTTCAACCTGTTGGTCGCGACATCTTGCTCGGGAGGTCACAAGACAGTTAAAAGAAAAAAAAGCACAGGGTTGTAGTTTTTAAACTACAATAAAAACACTGTTTTCAGTGAGAACGCTATGCCTGTTTATTTTTTAATTGCCAGTAGGTATAGTCTTAATAGAAAAATAATTAAATACATCGGTTTAAAAAAAAAAAAAAATCTGACACAGTTCTATTACAGACCTGGATGGGGGGAGGTGGCCAGAATTATTTTTTTTTACTCGTAAAAAGGGTCGCGTATTCAAGAAGGTTGAAATACACTGATTTAGACTATTGGATGACCGAGCGTGGTGGATGCAAGCTCGAAACCTCGTCCGGGCATCCAGATTTGGGTTTCCCATGGTTTCCCCAAATCACACCAGGTGAATGAAGGTATGGTTCCTTCAGATGGCCATGGGCTAATTCCTTTCCCCCCCCCCCCCCCCCAGTCCTTATCCGCTTCTAATTATCCCGACGTCCACGAGGCGTAGAGCCATAAGCAAAAAACAAAAACTATTTAGTGAGTTAGGTTCTGTTGTCTCGTTGTCCTATTCCCATCCTACGCCTTCAGTAACGAGGACCAAAATGCTAACCTGCTCCCGTAATGCCATAGTTGTATGGTGTTTTTTACGGCAAATTGATCAACTTTATAATAAATGCCACACATCACGGTGTCAAAACTGCCAGTAGAAAGAGTGAAAATCATTTCAGGTTAATGGAAAAGGATGGAATAATTGGAAAATTGGGTCCACAATCCTGCGATGCGTTATGTGTACAGCGTGCACCTGCAAGAACCCAAGTTCTCTCATGTCATTTAATTCCACTCAACAGTAATTTTTGTGACACCTCCGTACACTGTATCATTTTGTGAGCTTCAAAATACACAGAACTGTCGAGTTCATAAGAGTGGTTTCGTTGCAGAAACGATCAGTCTAACCCAGAAACCGTCTTATTACCAGTAATTCTAATATTTGCGATGCACACACGTTCATTTCATCTTTAAAACGGTTGCGAATCTAGTATGTGTTCTATGTCATGTATACGGATTTTGATTTGTAATATATCTTGAGATATTTACGGAGAAAATGTGCGAAGATCCCTTAATAGAGATAATAAATGTTTTGTTTCATTACTTAACATGTCATTTGACTTTGCTATTACAACTATTCTGCGAGGCCCTTCGAAGTAGGTGCCTCAGTGTGCGTTGTACCTATCCTGATGTCCACACGTATATGCAAGGGAAGATATTTCAAGAAAATTTGTGATTCAACTTTAAATAATTATAAACTTTTAAGGACGTGTTTATGATTACGATATAAAATAATGTATAGTTTACTCTTGACAGAATTGTACAGCCCATCTTTGTATTGCGGTAAGTACGTTTTGACATAACGTTATTAGGGCCGTATATTTCTTTACAACGTCTACATTTACTCTCAAATTCACTAAAAATGTATGCTTTATTGCATAGATTCATTTTGTCATCTACAGTTAGGGCGATCCGGCTCCGTTTAGCGCTTATTTGGAATTGATTATCGATTGAAGATTATAATAAAAGTCTTCAAATTGGACAAAACGTGAAAGTGCTTGGAAATGATCTGAGTTGAAATATGTTGGCGACACGCTAAAAATTCTGTTAAATTACACGCGCAAATACATTTTTTTTTTTTTTCAAAAAGTAATTTTCCTTAAATGTACTGTACATTCAGTTCATCTGTATTTCAGCATGTTTTATGCCAGTTTGACACAGTTTATAGAATATCGCTCTGCTTTGAACTTTCTCTTTCAGTCTCCAGCGGTCCTCAGTAACACTGATCATTTGACCGAGCGTGGTGGGTGAGCGGTAACTTTCTGGCCTTACATTCGATAGGATGCGCGTTCGAATTTCCGTCGGGCCATCCATGTTTGGGTTTTCCATGATTTCCCCAAATCATTCGAGGCTAATGCTGGGATGTTCGTCGTATTTCTTCCCGTTCCTTGCCATCAGTCCTTTTCCGCCTCTTAATGACGTCGAAGATGCGTAAAGCCAGAAGGAATAAAAAAAAAAAAAATATCATTTTCAGTTTTGACGATACTGAGCCCGTTGTTAAGACCTGCTTCTTCCAGTTAATATTTCACTATTGTAGAACAATTCTTGAGAAAGTAGTTATGACGTAATTTTGGTATGATTGCACATATTCTTATAACTATTAAAATCTGTAAGTTTAAACTAGCACAAATTTATTTTACTTCAGCTATGGTGTTGGTGAAGTATTGGTGCACAAAACCTAAGATGACGTTTGCTCGTGACACCGATATGGTTGAAGTGGTACTAAAGTATATTATTTGAAAGTTATCAATTCGTGGTTTTACAGTGCCCGATAATCTGCGGTAAATAATAGCAAGAGATAGTAGTCTAATAACTTGACATTTACGATAACAGTATCAGAATTTCCAAGTAAGAATAAATTCGTTTCTGTCTGCATTCATTTTGTCGGCGGACTCAGAATTGAGTATATAAATATCAGTGTTGTTCAGGACGAACTGGTGTGGTAAATAAAGGAGTGTTTTTTTTACCTCAGGTAATCAGTCAGAAGTACACGGCGTAATGTAGAGTTGGCTGTTTAACGTGTCGGGGAAGGTCGAGCCGCAATACAAGGGGAGAAAAGGTCAGAGAATGGAGGGAGGCGTGGGGCTGCGCGGGGGCGGCGTTAGCGTTATATATGCGCCGGGATTATTAATGCCGGTAGCGGAGCGCGCTGTTTGTGAGTTTGGAGATACTTTGCGCTCGCTTTTTGTTTCCCGTATAAACACGTCGACAAATGAGAGGGAAGTCGTTAACCCAGTAATTAAGCACCGTCTTGGCTGCCGGCAGCCAGGCCCGAGGGGGAAACTTGGCTCGGGCAAGTTGGCGGCAGTGCCTGTGTGTGAGTGCGTGCGTGTGTCTTCATTACTCACGTACTAATGCCCACGGCTCAGAGGAGATGAGAGAATGCCGTTTCTTGTTTATTGTGCCGCGCGGCCCCGGCCGGTCAGGTTGGGGTCATTAGCGACGAAATCCCGCTTCACAGTTTCTATTATTGTTGCAGCTCAGATTTAAACGAATGTGATCTTCTCTTGTTTGGAATGCTGTTTATACGAAATTGTTTGAGCCGCGTCGACGAGAATATTGGTGAACTAAGACTGTGTATGGGTGATTACTGCATTCTTTTTTCTGCCGTACCTTGAAATATTGTAAACTCAAGATAACACCATTAATATTGCAACCAGGCGAAGTTACCTTAATTATTTCATAAGTACCTCCAAGCCAGGGGCGGTTCCAGGATTTTGGTTTGGGAGGGGCTTGAGCGGACTTAGGTTTGAGGGGGGGGGGGGAGCTTGGCTTGAGTGGATTTTGACTGGGGTGGGCTTGCCCTCAATGGATTTAGGTTTTTTTGGGGGGGGGGCTTGAGTAAGTCTAGAACCTTTTGGGGGGGCCTACAGCCACCTAGCCCCCCCCCCCCTGCATCCGTCCCTGCTCCCAGCCCGATGTGCCGCTAGCAAATTGACGAAGCAAACGTTGAAGAAAGACAGATCCAAGAATTATAGATAAATCTTTCTGTGTGGAAGGCTTTACGGAGTAGTAAAGTTTATTTAGGTGGTCAATAGTTCTGGAAGGAATTTATCAGAAGACCTATATTAGAAAAATATCTGTGTTTTCGTTTCTAGATTAGCTTTCTTAGTGTTCACCTGTTTTAAATTATGGATAGTAGGCAACTTTTGCTTTCAGATAGAAATTAAAGTAGATATTTTAGAAAGTATGCTTCAGAAACAGTTGACTTATGACGAAATGATATAAAGCAGAAGGCACTTAGGTAAACTGGAAACTCGTGCCTGGAAACGTTGTGAGTAAACTATAAACCAAGTGATATTCCGCACTTTAGATACACGGCTCTGCGCCTGATGTCTTAAGGATAGAGCCAAAATTAGTCAATTGCTGCTAAGGAGTGAATTGTATGGGTGAGAGGCCAGCAGCAAATAAACGAAGTAATTACTTCTATCAGAACCAAGAGGCGAATACTTTATTTCTTAATGAAACAGAATACGAATCATATTTATCTAGAAATTAATAAATTATGACGCACACCTTGTCTTCTTTATTTGATCATTTTAGTGTTGTCATAACATATACGGAAGACCTGATATTATCTGCGAAAATTTAACTGTGACCCAGTAACTAAACATCAAAATATCTTGGTATTTTCAGGCGTGTTGGTTTGAAATTAGTAGTAGATTTCAGTGTGGGAAAACCGTAAATTGGTTTTGTTATTCATTTTTGCATACATTTTTAAAAACAAAATGTGATGTACATTTTTGGATCAGAAGCAGTAAAAAAATTGTTGATGTACATGAATTTGAGAAACTAGTAAATATAGACTTTATAACAGGAGTTTTTTTCTTAATTATCCGCATCTTTATACGGTACCAAGTACATTGGCTTCATTTGCTCGGAGGTATCGAGGAGTATGTGTGGGGAAAATCAAGCCGAAATAAATCGTCTTGACTAGAAAATGAAAGCCACATTCTGTGTACCTGTGCCGCGGAAGGAAAAGCTGTGAATTAGGTCTGAAGAAGTTAAAACTGCATCAAAAAATTTTCAGAAAAATTCTTCGATTGGTAATGGTGCCGAAATAAAATTCTTCTCAGCTGTACAATGGGCCCCACCTGAGGGTATGACGGTGGGGCATGATATGTGGTTGCTTCTGGTAGTGATGTCTGATTGGTCGCCACGCTGATGTACTGATCCATATATCACGGCGGTACCGGGCTCGCATTTACACCAGAACACTGGGCTCTGATAAGGAATGAGGCGAAACCATAATTGTGTGTTGTCAAATAACTTGTTTCAAGTTTTTCAGATGTTACAATACTAACCTATTGAATATCAACTGGAGAGTCTGTCTCTTATATTCTTAGCTTTTGTTCGGTGGAACTCGTTAAAATTTGCTGCCACATGCCGACAGACGTAAGTCTAGGTGGTGGGACAAAGGAAAATAACACACGCAATGATCCCAAAATAGAGAGGCAATTAACTTCTTGATTTTACAGTCAAACGTTTCTTGCTGTATTACCCACAAATTTGTATCCATCTCGTAGACACGAGGTTTGGGAATGATTCTTCACAATGTTGTGAAAGTTGCTCATATTTATTATTTATATTATGCATTGATATCATACTTAAGTCTCGTTTACTACAATTAAAAAGTGTTATCTAGTTTTTAAATCAAATTCTGTAGAAGATACCACAAGAGATTAAAAAAAAAAAAATATTTAGTTAGTTCCGTTTGCTCATATTTAGGGAGTCAACCTGTTTTCTCAAATAAAATATCCTCTTTGCAATGATCTAAAACGTTGTCCTAAAGCTCTAATGGCCTTATGTTCGTCAATTTATCATTTTTATTATCATATCCTACAACATGCCTCAGATTCTGGGGACTTTGAGAGACATATTTCGACGTTACTAACAGTTTCGTTCGGTATTTGTGAGACTTGCGGATCTATAAATATTAATTGATTTTGTAAAATGAAATGAATATTATGCTGGGACACCGATTTATCAATCGTTATACACTGTTATTTAAAGTTATGTACAGGGAACTCCTTACAAATATTACCGAACTGGAATTACAAATGTTAACTGATCTACATTAACAATGCCTTAATTCTCTTTGGGGAGGAGGGGAGGGGGAGGTGAGGAGGTCCAATGTTTCGATTGTGAAAAGTAGAAATACGTTTGATGATTTGTAGTGGTACACTTATTGGTGACTGGGCTTACAACTGAACTGCTATTTTATTTACTGCCCAGATCCTGCATAGAAATTCAAAAGACTTCGTCAACAGTGCCGATATTCAGACTGTCTCTGACGCATTTCTTTTTGCTTGTAGGAAGATCTGTCGTTACTGTTCCATGGAGACTTCCCGAGGACAAAACCCACGGACGCGCATTATTCCCCAACGAAAAATTTGACGCAGAACAGTTTTCGTCGACAGTAACTATAGAAAAGTGTGTCTAATATAACGTGTCTCTAACTGAATGGTGCCACCGAAAGTTTAGAAAACATGTGTCCCATCTTCCAGACAGTTGAGAAACATTTGGTGATCTCCGTTGTCGAACAAAGTTTCTGCTGGCGTGAATAGTTCAAATAATAGTTTTGACCGTAATGGTGGTACTCTTTTTTTTGCCGTTGCAGCCATGGTATGTCAGAATTAATGATCTGGCTTCAAACGCAGAATTGTGGCCGATACATACGTATAGGGTGAGGTGCCCCAATATAAAACACGTTCCTAATGTGAAGTACCGGTGTATAATCCTTACTAGTAGGTGACGTCGTTTGATCAACTGAGGAACGATGAAGAAGCCAGTCCTGAACAACAGTAGGAAACAACATTTGCATTTGAACTTGCTAAAGCTGAGGTGGTGTACCTTTTTCTGTTCGGCTTGAAAAATATTTAATAAATTAATACTAAAACATTAACTCCAGTTATACCATTATCGACTTTGTTCCTTAGTATTCGATATGGACTAATAGCACAATACAGAACAAAAACTTTCTGTGCAGTGGTTGTCACTTAAACAGCTTCAAAACAAACTACTACAATGTACCTAATATGGAATACCCCACTGGCCCTAAAATTTAAAATTTCCTATTATGCATTCGGGAGGACGCCGATTCGAATCCCCGTCCGGGCATCCAGATTTGGGTTTTCCATGGTTTCCCAAATTACACCAGGCAAATGCCCGGATGCTTCCTTCAAAAGGCCAAGGCCGAATTCCTTCCCATTCCTTGCCCCCCATCCTTTCCCGTCTCTAAAGACCTCGCTGTTAAGAGACGTTAAGCAGTTTAAAAAAATCCTATTAAGTTCTCATTAGTACTGCTCTTACTGTCCTTATACACAACGTAGACGACCCTGGGATGGAACCAATATGAATGGAGCTGTACTTACAGTTCAGAGAAAAGAAATGGGCTACTTAAAGACTAATAAAAAAGAAGCAACTTCGTTTGTACCAAAACGCATTTGCAGGAACCAAAACGCATTTGCAGCAACCAAAACGCATTTGCAGCAAGTGTCTTTGGATGAGTGAAAAAACAAAATCAAAAAGTACTTGATAAAACGACTTATTCTCGAAAAATGATTAAATAATGTGTGAAATAACAAGTGAAGGTAAAAACGACGCCGATTCCATTTATTGTGGTGGAATGAGCTCCAATAGTAAAACCGACTGACTTCATTGTTAGCATTGTAAATATCGGTCGCATACTACTTGTAAGGGAAACCCAGAAAGAGCTGTGTGAAGAGTGAATAAACTCTGGGGAAGAGCAAACGATGAAATAAATGTTTTTCACTTCATGCATTTTAAGTAGGTTATTACTCTTATACGGTATTGTGTTTTTGCTGATTAAATGTAACTTCTTGCTTATTTCGCTTTATACTTATAATGCAATGGTCTGATATCCACTATTTAATACTACGTACAGGGTGAGCTGAATATGAAATAATTACACCAGTTTTCACTTTCTACAATATGAAAAACTTCTAATGTACCATAATAAATGCAATAAGCCCAAATCAGTTTTTTTTTTAAGTAGCAGAAGGCTGCAGACAAGCCCGTTTTCCATTCTGGGATTCGATTAATTTTTTTGTATTAACTATTAGTATCACTTACACTGCAGAAGAAGATAAGTTGGTTAATGCTCTAATTTATGCATGGAAGTATATAAGTTCAGGATTAGTACTTGCTGACACGTTTAAGTTGTCATATATCCCTAGCTCATCAACCGCGAATGCTGTATTCGTGTTTCCTGGAGCAAAACTGTTAAACCCAATCCTTATCTGCGCCGATCTAAGCGAATGAACAATAATAAAACTGGAAACAACTCACTAATAAGATATAAGCTGCCAAGTATCCATCTACTGTCGCACTTAATCTAAACGCTTGTTTCGTACACATCTGGATTTATTGCATTTCACTACCTGCGACTACTTCGTTCAAATGTCTAGCAGCAGCTGACGAATAGTAGTTAGACGCGTGGAATATCCTCCTCATTATTTAGATCAAAGTGAAACAGACATTAACTTACCCCTTGATACTAATTTGCCACGGAAATTCGCCATTCTCTCTGATTATAATTTGTCACGGAAATTCGCCATTCTCCCAAACGTACAAGTTATCGCATACCGGATTCGCCGGTCATTAACGAGGATGAAAGACCGTGTATACCCACACCAGCTTGCGAGTGTTTTATAAAATCGCCTGCAGTTGTAGCGATGTCTACATCGGTGAGACGGGTCGCACTGTAAACAACATTCACCATGCCATCCATCATCACCGGACTTGAAATAAAATTTGGAGACTCGGAGCTGCTGTGCAGAGAAGACGAGTGGTGGCCTCGACGAGTAAAGGAGGCAACAAATTTGGATGAAAACCAACACCACCTACAAAGGCAGCGGTCTGTTACTCTGTGATGATGGCTGAAGCAAGTCAGTCGAAAGCTTAGATTGGCAAATGAATAATGCGGCATTCCCGGCAGATCCAGATGTTGTTAACGAAGATGGTCGCGGAAGCCTGGAAAGTCGTGTTCTTCCTGGTTTGAAATGTCTTTGTTATTTTCTTTTTATAGAAGTAATACAGGACTGATATTAAGTAGCAAATAACATCTCTAGCGTCGAGTAGGAATGAAGCCGACTATTTGACAGCTAGCGGCGAGGTAGCAAATAGTGACTTTTAAGAAGCAAGACAGAGAGACTGGAGGAAGATATGAACTGTTTCTTAACATTAATTATATTATTTTTAGAAGACAAAATGATATATCTAAAGAATTTAATTAAAGAATTGTCAGAATTTTGTCGATACTAGTAGCTAAAAGCACGGCTTTGTGGTGGCTCTCGAAGTTTTGTTATAAAAAATATATACAATTAAAGAAATTACTATCATCAAAATCCGTGATTTTAGTTTGTTAAAAAAAATAGGCACGTTTATAATACTGTAAGACGCAACCTTTAAATGTTTAAAATATCAATTTATTTAATTTGTTTTTAATCTGATACAAAATTTCTTATTCAAGTTTCTTCCTGTTTTCTTCGTTTTAACAGACTAGAATTTTTAATTTTCTGTCGTAAGAAAATCCTCAATTTAATGCTAGTCTTTCTGAAGTTTTTACTCTTTATAAAAAAAAAAAAATTTCCCTCCATATCTACAGCAACTTTATTTAATGTTAAATCTTGAGCTGTATGCATTGTGATTGCGGAAAGTAGTTGTATTGGAATTTTTTTTCTTGTGCAAGTGATATTTCGTATTATACAAAATTTAGTTGTTGGTGGAATCGTAACACAACCACTATTTTCATAAGGTGAATGAAAATAATTTTCAAAACGAATCATTATCACTCATGGCATTACATATATATGCTAACAAAAATAGTAAAAATATTTACTTTTTATTTTGCAAAAATAATGTTTAATGACACATCTTGACATAACTCTGAATTATTAGGGTGCGCTGATTTATGTTCAGTTTCACGTCTAGAGGTAAAGTAGTTTTTCCAAAACGTTTACCACAAAAATATAAAAAGTGTCGGCTGGTGTCGCACGGCCTAATAAGATCAGTGGAAGATTCTGACTTACAAAGTTTGTGGACACATACGTCCAGATCGGAATAATTTTAATGAGACATAATTGATGAATTACATTATATCAGTTTTCCAGCACAGGAATAGTAATAAAAGAACGAAAATGTCAGCATTGTACGCGCTTTCATTAGGTATGAATTCATTGTGAGAAATATTGCTTCGTTTTTACGGTCCGAAAAGGAAAGTTTGAGTTAATATTTAAGGTAATTATGTACAATCTGTATTTATTTTCATAGCAACATTTTCATACCTTACCTCCATCTTAAAGGAAAACTCGATTGATCAATAGATTTAATTTTTCTTTCTCAAAAAAATCTTTATTTACTGAAAGCGATGAAAAACTGACAGTGAAATTATTGTTAGCCGTTTTAAACACCTTTTAACTGAAGGATTATGTATGTTCATTACAGTATGTAGAAGGTTCGCCTGGGGAAAAAAAATCAAAATAAAAAAAAAATCAAGAATTGAATTCTGGACTGCGTATCCAACCCGCGTCCTATATAAGTGGAGAATCAAAGAACGTGTGTAATATGAACCACGAACACAAGTGGAAATGCACCAGATGACCGAAATTTCATCACATCAATTCAACTACTTACAAAAATTTAACTTCAAATCTGTTCAGAAATTTTCCAAAGTTTTCAGTTGCTTTCAGCTTCAATCATTTGTACACTAGATACGGAACGTGTAACTTTATTGCAATGCTTATTTACTGTTAGCTAAACGAAATTCCCTACCGAATGAGCTATACGATTTTTTGTAGGAAAAATACAAATACCGTACAGTCAACTGAACTAACTGTAGACGCCTATTATTTTTCTGTTTTCAGTAGACAAATTAAAGTTTTGCTTTAAAGTTTATGGATGGCGACTGCTTCAAGTGTGGTTAAGACAGAAAATATACATGTGCCTTGCTGCTCCTGTGGTACAAATTTTGTTCGTCAATTCCTTGAAAAGTTATGAGCAGCAGTGGCAGATAACGGTGGAAGCCACTGTGCTTGCATTACAAGATGTCAGTAGACTTGTCTGAAAACTGAATAGTTACCAATGTATTGCACGCATAAAACACAGAAACTGCTTCTGTTGAAGAAAATCTCTAAATAAAAATAATCGGCTATTGTCACTTACCTCGATCCGAATCGTTTCGTAAAACTCGAATATCTTGATAACAACTCGTCATTACACTACATCAAAATGGTATGACACACAATTCTATAGCAATAACACAGAATAACGCCCCTTCTTCCACATTGAAGCACGCAGTTGACTGGCTGTGGTTGATTGTAGAACTTTTTTAATAGTGGGACTCCTGCAAGGACTGGGGCAAGTAACGGGAAGGAATTCGGCCAAGGCCCTTTTGAAGGAAGCATCCCGGCATTCGCCTGGATTGATTTGAGGAAATCATGGAAAACCCAAATCTGGATGCTCGGATGGGGATTCGAACCCGCGTGCTCCCAAATGCGAGGCCAGGGCGTTAACCGACTGCGAATTGGTGGTGAGAGGGAAACCATTCAGAAAATTACAGAATGTTTTTGTGAAGATGTGGTGATGAAAACAGCTTTCGTTGAGTCACTTCAGCGACAGAAATTGGTCGATATGAGAGGCTCGGTGATCTTGGAGACTTAGCCATTATCTTTGAGATGCAGACAGTGTTGTTGAAGCGGATTCGAGTGATTCCATTGCATAGTAAGATCTCTCTTTTTTACTAAACATTTTATGGTTCTTGTGTTTGGCTTCATTAAACTACCGACCCGAATGCATTTTTGGTTTGTTTCAATTACATTGAAACATATTTCTCCCGTTAAATAGTTCTCAAAATCTCCATGTAGAGTGCGCGTTAATTTTGGTTGTCATTAAGCTTTGCATATTTTATCATTAAAATTATACGTTTTTTTTAAATAACTGATTAAGAGAAGGAGCGGGATTTTTTTCTGTATAATTACGAAACCGATGCATCTACATTTACACAAGTCACAAATTTATTTACAAAGAACATTCAACAACCATAGATAATCTTTAATTCAAAAAGTTAGTGACTGTGGAAGGACATCCATCATAAAATGTTATTGGTGTGCACGTAATTTTTGATGATTTACATCATTTATCATTTGTGTATTTCTCAGAGGAAAATAAATAATTTGGAGACTGTTTCAAAACAAATTTGAAATGCTACAAAATCAAATAACAATAAAAAATACGAACAGAAAAAAAATCGCGGATGGTGGGATCGAAGTAACCACCCCTCACTCATCAACCCATCGCCTCAACACGCACGGCTAAGCCGACGTTATTAACAAGTGGTCTTCCGTAGTGGTATAACTCATTTAGTCACAATTTTTACACTTTTTAATCCCCGATTTCTCTTAAACCGAGGCCCACCAGACAGAACTGCTTTAGGGCGAGTAACCACAGGTGACGTGCTATTTACCAGACTTGTTCGTTCTACGATAGCTGTTTCCAAACTGAAGACCTCTCCTTGCCAGCATGGACAAATAAAAATAATAATATTTTTTTCAAAGATAATGACTGTTGGCACATCTAGAATTGACTTGAATTAGTATGTTCAATTTCACGTCTTGAGATGCGGCAGTTTTTCAAAAAGTGTACCACTAGGTGTGCACAATCCGTCGCCGTCGTTAAGTTTTGTTTAGAAGCAGTGTAAATCACTGGATTTGATTTAATTTGAGGAACATTAAATTATGCAACTGATGTAACGAAGCCCTGTTGCTATTTTTCAAACTTTTCTCTTGAGTGTTCCATTTAAAGATCAAACAGGAGTTAAGTATTTGTTTCGTAAAAAAGAAAATGGTTATTAAAATATGGCAAACTTTGCAGTATCTCAGAGGATTGTTCGAATGGATTGTGATAGAGCTCAGATTTGTCGGAAAAGCCACCTTTTTCGCGGAAAAGCGCATGTGGAATCCGAGTTGGGGAGTGAACGAACTGGACGAAACAGCGCGTCAACCGCTGAGCCATTACTCCAGTCGTCAAAACTAGAGTGATTCGTTGCGTGGGGCACTGACTGGTTCATCAAGCTCGTTATCGCGGGGTCCAGCTTTAATTTCAGGCTGGAGCGCCGATGGCTATCTGCCCGGCGAGGTGTGAAGACACGGCCCATCTGATGCCCCGGGGTCACGTCTTATTGACACGACCAGCACGCAGATTGGCCGCCGCTAATATCTCGCGCGCATCTCGCACCGCCTTTTTTCGTAATGACAAGCGCTTTTTAGACCCGCGCTGCCGAGTATCTATGTTTTGCGCCATCCGTATCGTCGTACTTGGAACACACGCGTCATGGTGCTCACGCACAGCGGGTCTACCCTGTCATTTCGGAGCAAGTTGTCGAACAGGAATGCCCTTCGCCGCACTTTCGATTGGCGTTTGACACTACAACTTTGTTAGATGCAATGATTAGTCCCACTCTTAATTTCTTCTAGAAGCAGCATTCGTTTCGAGCCTGAAATATGAGTGTTCCTAATACTAAGCCATTTACAAAGTAGTGTGTGTATATATACGTATGGGCGAACTAGTACAACGCTAAGCTTTCGTTTGGCTTGAATTTACATCTAGGGCTGTTGGCCCTCGCCGGGACGTACAGTCTTACATGGTATCCGAACCACAGAAGCGTTCTGGCGTAATTCACATTACACAGCAAGCTGTGCTAGAGATGCAAGTCACATTAAGGCTTTCTGAAAATTACAGCCGAGACGGGGATTAGAACCGTGGCCTTTTGATCTCCAGTTAGTCGCCTTAACTACTGAGGCACTAGACCGCTCCCAAAGTAGTGTAGGCCCTATTTATAAATTCTTTTGCTGTTGTCTTTACTTTTAATACTTACAAGCTACTTAAGAGACTGCATTATACGAATGAAAAACTCAAAATATAATACATCTACAATGCAATCCAATGATTTTTTCTTATACGTATTAGCTCAAAACGAAATCTTACCCATTTTTTTTTTCTTTTTTAACGCTACAAACTTTTAGGTTTTTTTTCTGATGTTGCTCATAACGCAAAAGACAATGGTAGAACGTCTGTGAGTAGCGAGCGGGTTGCAAGAAAACTCGTTCAACAGACATTCGTTACGGGTGCATTTCAGAAAGCAACCATCTACAAGGAAAATTTATTCTTGGCACAAATAGGATTTATGTACCAGAGGAACCACTAAAATGCATATGTTTTCTGAACAGCTAAATCCCATAAGTAGAGGAAAAAATAAAAAATAAATTTGGCCCTTGCCTATTTTTTAGTTACACGAAGACTTTACTTTAAACGTCTATGTCGGTGGCAAATCCAGTGACCACTAAGAAAAAAGAAGTCACGCCAGTGGTTTTCTTTGAGGAGTTTCAAGCTACCAAGCTTTATGTTTGCAGCAGCCGCACAAGCTGAACAGGGCCATCTCCTATTAGTGAGCATGACATTCCTATCAAAAATTGGAATATCAGGTACCGATAAGGTGTAGTTCAGGCCACTTGCTGACGTTTTGTTAATTCTTTGTAATGAGCAACAGACTTTTAGAATTATTTCAGTTCTTGTTGGTTCGGCAGATCTCCTTTTGTTGGACTTGAGGATTATATCTATTACAAATCACTCTGGGCTTGCTTTTGTAATAAGTTCAGGTGCGGGGGTTGGTCGATACTAGTTTGTTTTGCTTTTCCGAAATTGAAATCAATATTGGTGGAAAAAGAAACCGTGTTCATACTTGCTGTCTGATAACCGCAATTTCAAATATGATCAGCAACTAATGAAACTGTCAAAGGCAGATTTCTCAAAGTAAGTCCAGTTTCGTATATTGCTAAGTAATATAGTAAGAGAAATAATCTTTAATACAACGTCTTCTTTCTATCTGCATTTGACGGATTGATGAGAGCACTATATATTCATAATGTTGGACTTGCGCGAATTTGGGTAAAACACATGGAGAACGAACCTTGAAA
Organism: Vandiemenella viatica; assembly: GCA_031002005.1. NCBI lineage: Eukaryota > Metazoa > Arthropoda > Insecta > Orthoptera > Morabidae > Vandiemenella > Vandiemenella viatica. Next base: position 187,868,155 of record JARYHS010008074.1, on the reverse strand, counting down.
TACTTAATTTTTCATCACCCCTTCGATTATCATTTTATCTTGTTGTTCACGCTGGGCAAACGTTTTCCATTGGAGTATAATAATATAAAAACCCAAATACTCGGTTTCGAATCTACTGGTTCTTATCGCATAAATCAAGCGTTTTTCTTGTTATCATTAAGAACATAAAATTTTGTTCATCTTGAGCAACTGCTGTCAAGGCATACGTGATTATCTGTTCTTTCAGAGAAAAATTTAAATGGGAACCAAAGTGGTGTGTGAACGGTAACGTTGTAGCCTTGCATTCAGGAAGATGCGGTTTCAAATCCTCGTCAGGCCATTCATATTTGTGTTTACCATTGTTTCGCGAAATCCTTCCAGGTGAAATCCGGGATGGTTCCTTTCAAAGGTCATGGCCGAATTTCTTCCGTTTCTTATCCCCATTCCTTTACCGTCTCCATTGACCTCAACATCGAAAAAAGCAAAAATGAAAAATAGAAATTTTTAAAATTTTGATCACCATGGAGGTTCTTTAAAGATTCAACTATAAAATTTCAATCTGTTTCGTGCAATCTTTCATTTTTTGTTCGTTTCGATGTCCAAGTGCGTTATAGTTATATGCACACTTATTTGATGGTAAGGAATAGCTGAGATCTCTTTTTGGCCAAGAAATTTCAATTTTATATCAATAATAATAGTGTTAAAGTAAATTGATTCATGTACAAAAGTTCATAGTACAATTAAACGTGACGACTCAAGAAAATTGATATAAATCTGTAAGATAATGATAACCTCAAAATGGAAACAAATATGGCTTATTTAATTTTGAGATAAACGTTGACTGGACGGACTATTGACCAGCTGAGTAGAAAATCAGTAAAGTATGTTTTGGTGATACGAAAGTTTGTGGTCTTCCGTGATATCACTATTCAATTGCTTGGTGAGACTTGTGTGAAAGTCAAATATGCCGAAGAGAGAACTGTAAGCGCAGTGGTATTGATTGTCAGTGTGGGGCCTGGTTGTCGGAACAGCAGTGTTGTCTGCCGCAGCTCGTGGGGCGACGGGCTGTTCATGGCTCTGCAGACGGCCACGATCGGCGCGCTGGTGCTGCACTACGGGCGCTCGATGGCGCACGGCGCCGGCTTCGTGGCGCTCTACTCCGTGCTCGTCTACACCCTCTCCTCGGGCCTCACTCCCGTCGACGTCCTCTGGAGCTTGCAGGCGCTCAACGTTCCTATCATCGTCACAGGAAAGGTAACATCATCTTACTTACCTCTAACAGCTTCGTCGGTGGTGCCTCTGCAAGGATGATTTGGCAATTTCGAGATCTATGTCAATATTAATTGTATGTGTATGTTACCACAATAATTTCTTAATTTTTATAAACGATCTCGGTGACAACGTTAATTGCAGGATGCGATTTTTGCTGATGATGCACTTATTTATAGGGAAGTGGGGTGCTCTGACGATTGCTTAGAAATACAGCGCTATCTGGATGTTATTTCGGAATGGTGCCGTAAATGGCAGCTTACACTTAACTGTAAAAAGTGCAAGGCAATGAACATAAGTAATAAAAAAGACCCCGTTTGCTCACGAGTACAAAGTTAACAATTCAGTTGTTGACACGGTCGATTCCCTGAAGTATCTAGGCGTAACAGTACAAAGCAACATGAAATGGGACTTGCACATAACTTCAGTCGTAGGCAAAGCTAATTCAAAACTACGTTTTATAGGTCGTATTTTGAGAAGCTGCAATGCTCATACAAAGGAAATAGCGTAAAAAACACTAGTGCGTCCGCATTTGGAATACTGTTTTTGCAATTTGGGATCCGTATCGCAAGGGATTGATTGACACGTTAAAGAAAGTACAGAGGAGAGCCGCTCGATTCGTGACCGCTAGTTACAGTCCTTATGTAAGTGTCACAGAGCTGATACGTGGGTTAGGCTGGGATTGTTTGGCGGACAGACGACGTCGTTTTCGTTTAAATTTGTTGGAGAACATGCGAAAATCTCTAATTTACGAGTGCAACGAAATACTTCTTCCGCCAACCTATTTAGGTCGCAATGACAGGAGGGATAAGATTCGAGAGATAAGATGCCGTACTGATACATTTATGTATTCTTTTTTTCCTCGTTCTGTTCGGGATTGGAATACTCTAAAATAGGATTGGTGCTTAGCACCCTCTGCCACCCACAATAATTGTGAATCGCAGAGTATAGATGTAGATGTAGAATTTCCGGTTGATCAATGTTGATTTCGGGCATAAAGGAGTGGAAAAAATTTCTTTCGTAGGTTATTTTATTTATTTCTCTTGTCCAGGACATAACATTAAAAGTTGAAAAAAAAACCAAATAACATTAATTAATTAATATCAAACTACAGAACACAATTAAATGTAATATGACCAGAATTTCGCAATCTTCATGGCCTTTTCATTAGCCCTAAAAATATCGTCGATAATGCTGGTTTCAGGGAAATTCCTGCATATCAGAAGATGTTGTGGGTTCTGAAGCTCACCACATTCACATAGTTCGTTTTCAGTAGTGTATCCCCATTTTTTAATATTAGATCTACATCGGGACACTTCAGCTCTTAATCTGCTTAGAGCCTTCCATATAGCGTAGGTAACGTAGTGAGAGACTAGAATAAGGTATCAAGGGAGATGCCACACTATTTTCTTGAAACTGTGAAATTAGTTGAATTGGAAAATTTCCATTGGGCATTAGCTTCATCGCCATTCAAGTAACTTAAAATGCTTAAGGTACTGATGGCAATGCTGAGCAATTGAATATCTTTCACAGAAAAAAGCCCTTGTAATCCATAAATATTATAACATGGAAAATATTGACCAAGCTTACCCGGGACTCTACTTAGAACAACTTTTTCATTTATGCTTGAAACACTTGGGGCAATCGGGAGCATGGATGGACTCCTAAATGTACGGTTTGGGTGTAGAGCGCCAGTAAAATGTTATCATTTTTCTCACACGTTAATGAAGACGACTCTCTTCGTTCAAAATCTTGGAGGTTGTCTTCAGAGTCAAAACACTTATTACTCGTGTATAAAAATCTGGCATTCCATGTCAGACAAGAGCGTAAAGTGGGTTTACCTTAGCGATCTAAATCAATACCACTTCATAAATGTATACTGTGAAACGGGGGCATTCACTCACCGGACACGCTTACTTCTGCTCTTGGATGGATCTCGCCCGAGAATCGCCTTGCAGTGCGTCCAGGTTTTCGCGTGGTAGCCTTCAGCGACGTTCGCAGAGTTCCTGGGCGACTGTGTGGCTTCACTACTCCCTTCGGAGAACGCACATGAAAAAACGGCGGCAACCCCCAACACAATGACGATAGTCAGGAATATTTTCATTTTCACCAGAGACCGCAATGTCGTATAATGTCAAATAAATGAACCAAAAACCAACAGCGGCCGACGCGTGACATCTGGGTGCACGGCTGAGTCAACGGCGGCACTGCCTACCCTTTTCTTGAAGCGATTCGGGCCGTATTTGTACCTCAATTTTTTCCGATCTTAATAAAGCTACTTGCCTCAAATTTCAGTTACGCTTAGACATCAACAAGCTTAGCAATCAACTAAATTTTGTTTCCTTCTTGATCTTAGTTTGGATTTTATTCATGTGCGAAACTCAGTGATTTTGTCACTTTCACTGATGATCACCAGAACTTTAAGGTACTTCCCGTAGACGTAGACAGCTGGAATTTGGTGCGCAGGTAAAGTTTTAGCTCTAGATTACAAGAATAGTCTAAAACCAGAAAATTTCCCTTATCTACCCAAATGCGAAATCGCTTTCTACCCTAATAACGTTGCACGCTTCAGATTTTCACTATAGATGGTGCTTGCTAAGTTTCAACAATATTTTAAATTTTATTTTTTTCCTCTCCTTACTTTCTAAATTAGTGACACTAAAAAATATTTCACTACGACACCCAGACATCAAAATTCAGTTGTACATCGCGTGGTCGCAGAAACATGTAATTTTGTATACATAGATGGTTTCATCCTCAAATCATAATAAAAGTATGATAATGTCGACTTTTCCACGTATTTATTAAACGGCAACTCAATGTGAACAATTTTGGCGCATATTAGCAAGTTAATTGCTTTGCTGTGGATGAGACTATATGCCTGAAAATTCTTTTAAGCACAGAAATCAGCAAGTGTGGCTAATATTTTATATTTTACTTCCATCTTATGCTCAGTTTGGAAGTTAATCGTTATTTATTTATGCTGGTAGTTGTATTGCGATAGTCGGTGTGTGGCGCACACACATTGAAGAGTGAGCGGCCACTGTTGGTAAAGTATATTGATGTCTTGAATTACGAAATATTCTAATCGAACCATTTTCAAATGGAATCATTACATTTCATTAACGACTCAGAATAAACGACCAACTTACGAAAAGAAATGAGATCCCACAAAAACAATTCTCGTAAAAATAGGCCTAGTTTCGTTGTTGTTTAGTGACAAAAAGTTTTGAGATCTTGTTCTGATCTAAGTCTACAATTTGCAGTGTGTATTTACTTCACTTTGTGAAACATAACGGTTTCTCTCGTTGTTATAGATCGTTTATTTGGATTAAAAATATTCTGCTGAGTTGACCGATATGCATGTCATAATACTTATTTAAATCAAAGGCATAATATATATGATTTATTCTAAGACTTGTCAAATCCGAAAGACGTGAGAGGCAGTTACAGTATATAGATTTACTAAACCATGGCATGCATAATGGCCAAGTCACCAGAATATTTTTGTTCTAAATAAACAATCTATAACATCGAGAGAAACCATTATGTTTCACAAAGTGAAGTGAATACACACTATAAATTGAAGACTTAGCTCAGAACAAGATCTCATAACTTTGTCACTAAACAACCATGAAACGTGGCCTACTTTTACAAGTATGGTTTTTGTGGGGTTACAGTTGTTGACTGGTACATCTATAAATAGCATTGTCGTGAAAGACTACCTGGTTATTCAATTTTATTTAATAAAACCTATCTTTAAAGGAGGTTGTGTCACATCATAATGCAGGCGACAGTTATTTTTGCAAATGGCAGCAGTAGACTGGACCAAAATGGATTGCGCGACACCACAAGTATAGGCCTAACCAAATGGCGAGGCCCCAGCTTATGCTCGCCTCGTGTGGCCGCGTCATGGCATCGCCTCGGGCCCTCGCGGATCTCTTGACTATTACTGCGGCCAAGTTGCACTAAATCACTACCGGGACCGCACCGGTCGCCACTTAGCCTACGCTCCGCCACTTTGCTGGCCATAAATTACGGTGACGGCCGGCGCACAGTAGTAAATATTGCTGAAAGTCTGCGGGCCTCGGGCGCTGCCAGTTGGGACCGTCTCGACCTAATAGGGCCGCGGACGCCTACGTGAACCGTGCTCGGCGTGCGCGAGGGCTTCCCTCAGCCCAGCCACACTGGCTGTTTCTCATACAGGTTTTACAAGCTTCTTTTCCATCATCTAAGGCAATCACGTGCTCAAGCGTTTATTTTCCTATTGTGAAACACACACGGTTGTATACTGATGAGGTCCCCACTCACCAGTCATTACTGAATTATATTATTACATTATAAATTGATTGTAAATAAATTTATATTTTATTTATAGTATAGGTCTTCCAGCATAGTAGTTTGTATAGAACGGGGTAATTATAAGTTAGTTTAGTAATTTCATGTTGCGAGAGTTGGCAGTACTGTATGGTTGTGTTGGCGCGAGAGGAACAAGCCAATATGGCGAGAGAGACTGTTTTTGGCTAGCATAGGGTGAACATGTGGAGAAACTGATTTCGGCTAGCGTGATGCAAATATGTACAGAATATTGTCTCAGTGAAAGCATTGTATCTTGTGTGAATTTCTGAGTGTAATAAATTGTGAATTATAGTAAAAGTGAGGCGAAAGTCATTTACATCGCATTAGAATATCCGTTGCGCAAATTGAGAGATGATTGAGTGTTTAGTAATAAAAGTTACTTTATATTAATACAAACGGCGAGGTGATAGCAACTACCGTAAAAAGGCACATTAGGGCCAAGTGCCAGTAAAGCGGGCTATCAATCTTTCTTGTCGCAGTCTAGATAATGGTAAGGAGGACCTCGCAATACTGATGAACCAAAACATCACGGCATGAGCACTAATAGCCGGCGTGACACACCGTTGTTTATTGCTGCTTATTTGACCATGATTTTTGGCAAGCGTAAGGAAAACAGCTTTCGCATTTACGAAGCGCCAGTCACTTAAACTTTTGAGACTATACGTATTGTTCATGTGGCTACTCCAACAAAACTCAGACTCCACGGGGCCAGCTAGGCAGTTACATCACAAGGCGGACGAGGTGTTTTTGCTTACTGTTTGTTATGATAACCAGCAATTCGTCTTATGGAAAGAGAGAACAGAGTAAGTCTGATGGCGATGGTTAACTACAAAATAATGATTGATTTTTAGTTCCTTTTTACATGTTCATTTTAACTTGAAGCATCACACTTTGCATCTCTCTTCGAAGTCGATGGTCATCATTTGATGTGAGCCATGGTAGCTAATTAGTTAAGGTTGAAGTAAATGATGGCCTTTTATTTTCATATTAGAATTTATGTAGATAACACTCAAAAGGTTAGACTGAAATTTATTAAAACAATTAATTAAGAAAAAATACTACTAAAAACCAGTACTTAATTTTCATAATGGTTTCATCATAGTGATCTCTTACTGACGTCAACACTGAAATTCGTACTATACAATGTCGAGAAGAGCAGGGCGCAATGAGTCAAACTTCAGATTCCGAGAGCTCTTCCCACGAAAGGTCGTAGCTTTTGCCAAAGTCAGTTGCGGCCATTTCTTAAGATGTCTGACGGCAGAAGCAGTTCCTCTAACTTGGCTAGCGGCTTCTGACTGTTTTTATAAAATAGGGTACCGTTGACAGGTCACTTGACTGTGTGGGAATTGGCGTTTGACTGTTGGTGGCGTTTGTGAATATGTGTCACCTGTTCCCGAGATTGTGTTGTGGACTTCGACCTGAAGTTGTCGTCTGAGACTGAGAAACCTCACATGCCGCTTTCTGTGCCGAGCTGCACTCGTTACTTTATGGTCAATGTGAACGTAAGACACTCCGGCAGAAAGGTTGTCTTTTGTGTAACTTAAAAAAGGATTTATTATTTATTGGAGCTAGGGCCCAAAAATTACGCAATAAAATATTGACTATTATAGCTAGATTACAAATTCAAGAGAACAGAATGATTTTTGCAGTTTGCTTAAGTAATGAAAAAAAGGCTCATTTTTACCACCAAGGCGAGAAAGTTGCATACCAAAATGTGCAAATCATATCTGAAACGAACAGATTCCAAATCTAAAACAATTATAATTGTAATTATAACTATCCCAATTTATAAACGTTTCTCGGAAAACAGAGTAATATTGATACACAATATTTCGGCGACATAGCCTCAGTCGCCATCTTCAGGTGGAGTTGTAAACCTTGAAGTCTGCTTTGAAGTTTTCAAATAATGCGCTCAATAATAATATTACTCGGTTTGTTTCCCGAGAAACATTTATAAATAAACAACGCCGAGAAAAATTGCATTCATTTATAACTATCCGAATGATTTATAAAGTTTTAAAATCGTACCAAAGACGTTGAATTTTTAGGATTTTACAGCTAGTTGGTGTTGAGATCATTAGAGAGGACTGGGGGACAAGGAACTGGAAGGAATTCGACAATACTCTTTTGGAAGAGTAGACCCGTCGTAAGTGATATCGGAAAACCATCGAAAAACGTAATCTGAATACTTTTTGGGGGAATCGAACCAGTGTTCTTCCCAATGTCAGACAAGAACGTTAACTGATCGTTCACCTGGCTCGTTCACAAAATTGAAATTGCTTCTGCCATGAGCATGTCTTATAATCTAACGGCAGTGACCTTGCATCTGAGAAGTTCTTACATGAAGCACCACTGTAATTATGTATGCATTAGCAGGCTAAGTAAGTAGATTAACATGCAGCGGCGTCAAGAGAACTGTAATGAGAGTAGGGGCCTACATGTCTTGTAGTACACTGTTCATTTTGGTTAAAACTCTTCCTAAAATTGATTATTTTCTTGTGTGCTATAACACCTGAACGACCTAACGAATCCATGTAAGAGCAATCTGACGACATGGAAGACGTTTGTGTGTTAGCTTTTTATTTTTTGGTAATCATAAATTATACGTGTTAGAAACTGGACTGGTAGCGGTTTCATTAAGGAGCTAACAGAACGTGATAGGCTATGATTTAGTGCTCGACAGCCAATCTAATGTTTGCAACACTTTGGTAAACCACATTAAAAATACCTGATTACCTCATTTTATGTATCGATTACCATACACATATTGGAAAAATCTCATCATATTTCAAATCAAGATCATACTTTCTCATTTAACTGCGCACAGATATGTCTAATACAACGTCAAATGGTAGAAACTAGTGACGTATTATACACGTTAAACTTTAGAACTTGTTGAAAATTTTTCAGGTAGAAGGTGTAAAACACATTGGTTGCAGCGTTTATCTAGGTTCCTAATTTCATTGGGTAGTGTACTGGACACACAATACCGGATAGAGTTTAGATAAATAGCCTAAGCACTTAACATCAGGTGGAAGCAAAGGTAGGATAACGGCTTTCAGAAATGGATTATTAAACTCGATGTTCATTAGAAATGTATACGAGAATTAATTTCGTTACGACAGCGAAAAAAGAGCTTTCAGCTCCTGACAAAGCACTTCAGTTGCGGAATGCGCGGCAAATCGAAACTCGGTCACCGGGTTTTAAGACCATGCGAATTTACTTTAACAGCTAAAACAGATATTTACTGGATTTTAATTAGGTCAGTGGAGATAACACCTTAATGACTGCGTCCAGAACATTACCGCAACATTTACAAGAAAGAGATTGTGGCAGAAGTAAGATTGCATGTAACATTTTCAGCTTGATGCTCCTAGTATGGATACTAGCAGTAAGGTCTGTGTGACTGGCAGGAAATTAATTAAGGAGCCGACAAATTAGCTACAAAACCGGTTCGCGACCACTGCATCTCGCGACAGCGTATAGCAACAGGATATACAGGCGCAAATAGAGCGTTGGCCAAAAATTGGGGTCTGCAAGGGGAAAAACACCCACATTCACACGCTGACGTAACTCTAAGAAAAAGGGACGAAATAAACGAGGCAGCTGAAGTGTTAAAACTGGAAAACATCCCACGTCAATTATTCCGTCTATCCTGCTATTATGGCAGTGATGTGGAATGTTTTAATGGACGAAATGGGTATTGGTGAGATCACACACCTTTAACGAGTTCATTGGACTAAATTTTGTCTATCAACAATCATCAGCGATCAGAGGTGGAGAAAATGTTGTTTTAAGTAAAACTGTAACTGTTTAACTGTAAATGATGATTATTGAATGAAATATAATTCTCTAAAATGCGAACTGTTGTGTTCGGGGAATCATCGTCCTGTACTGGTTGCTGCCACACACACATCAGATGCCAATATCTTCAGTCTTGCATGTTTATTCGTCTTGTGTTCCTTTAACATACATGGTCTATCGAACTTCTTCAAACCAGGGTAGTTGTCCGTCTCTCTCCTCGCAACGGGTTGAAATGTAATATTGAGACTTATACAAACAAGAAAAGGATTTTAGTATTGTTGTTATGTAAAACAATTCCTCGAGAAGTCACTGTAGGCGTAATGCGTGGTTAGTTTGTTTTGTTTGAGAAAAATAGTGGCCTTTACTCCATGCCAAGACTATGGAATCCATGTTTCCTACACAACATACAACCTACTTTTCCTGTTTCAGTTGCAAAAACTAGGAACGCTTTCAATTAATACCAGACAAAGGAAAATGAGTCTGGTGGATGAGCGGCCACGCTCTGCCCTCGCCTTTCCAGAAGGCGCGTGTTCGAATCGGCGTCCGGCCTTCCAGATTTAGGTTTTCCATGGTTTCCTCAAACAAGCGAATTCTTGGATGGTTCCTTCAAAAGACCATGTTCCCAGTCCTTTCCCGCCTTTAATTATCTCGACGTCAAAGAGGCGTGAAACATGGAACAAAATAAATAAATTAAATGAATAAATAAAACTGAATTGAGAAGTAATAAGGAAATATACCAGAACACAGAAAATATAACAGATTCCACAAGAAAAAGGAAATTGCTGTTTTTTTTTAACATCTCCAAAATGGAATATAATATATTAACAAAAACGATATTTAATTACCCTTGGGGAAAAAATTAACAATAAACTTGATTCAAGAGGTCAATAAAAATTTGGAAAGAAATAATGTAAGAGAAAAGGAAACTAAGGAAACCGAGATCGTTTGAAATTAGGTATTTAGTATGGAAGGATTCCAAGGGCTAGAAAGAAAGAAATACGGTCCGAAGTGATCTGAAAAGAGAAGGAAGAAACACAGTGGAATGTTAAATGAATATTAGATTAAACGAAACGGGAAACGAAAATAAAGGATGAAGAATTGAAGTTGGCACGTGGTCTTAGCGCGCCTAATCGGAAAGAAGAAGAAGAAGAACATTAATAAATAACTAAAGTTACCAGTGTTATGCAGCCAGTGGCACAGAGCGATGGGGCGAGTGTATGTTTAGTGTGCAGTTTGTTCTCTCTGAAGTCGTTAAAGACATGTACACAACCTACAGAAGGAACCCCATCAACAAACTGGATAGACTCACTAAACGCCTACAGCGGATGATTTTGGGATTGAAGCAGGTGGTTTGTACACGTTTGTGTCGTTTAGAAGTTGATCAGCTTCGTAACTAAAAGGTGTTCAGTTAACGGAGCCGGGATGCTTCCTTAAAAAGGCCATGGCCGAATTCCTTCCCGTTCCTTGTCACCACTCTACCGCCGCTAATGACCTCGGCGTCGACAAGGCGTAAAGCAGTAAAGCCGTAAATAGAAAAAAATATATTTAACCGAGGTCACTGTGCACCTATCCCCACTCCGCTGCCCTTATACGTACATGCGAAGGGGAAATTTGCCACTCAGCTACATGGAAACAACGTTCATCTTTGAATGGTAGGAAGGGGGGGAGTGGTGAAGGGAGGAGCAGCTTAACGGGAACGTGACCTTGAACCGCCAGTTCGCAGTGAAGAGGGTATAACATTCTGCCGAAATACCGCAAGGTATTCGGATCGAGCGCCAAGCCCAGTTCATGCGTATCAGTGATCTTGACCACGGGGCAAGTCATTGTATTTCGATAAATCTACTCCTTGTGTGGTGCATTTCCATTGTTTTGGGTATGAGGAGAGTGCGGCGCATGTGTGGACGGTGTTCTCACGGGCGGGCTGGCTGGCGCTGCGGTCGGCACAGCTGCCAGCTGACGGGTTGTCGCGCTGCGGCCGTCACGCGAGCTCGCCCGCTCCTCGTCCACATGCCGTTAATTGCCACCGCCGGGACGATCGCTAATTACCGCTCGCCGCACTAAGTAAAACACTCGGACGTCTCCAGTCTTTGTGTCTGGCTGCCGGGCTGCCGCCGTCAAATGCTGTCCTTCCTGCGCAGGAAGTAAACATTTGGACAAGTATACCTTTTCACTGTGTTAACACCACTCTTGTGTGCGCCAGCGCTAGCCGAGATCCTGTCCCGAAAATTTGTGGTTGTAAAGAAAGGACGCGAGTGATATGAAACTACTTGTTATGTCGCGTCCTTGCGTGATATCCTCAGGAAATAGATTGTTGGTTGTGAGGGGGTACTTATTGAGGTAACATGGTCTTTTGGGATGTTTCAGGTTCTTTGGTTCGATACCTTTAGGGTGTAGTCATTTTCCTGCTTCCTGTGATAGGATTTTTGCAAAGTGTTAAATCTTCTATGGTGCAGCAGTAACTCGAATGCCTAATAAGGGTAAAACAACTGAAGAACTTGTCATTCCTTGACCAGCTTACCAGTTTGATTCTTTAAACGATTTCTAATTTTTGGAGTCAAACTTCCATTGGCACGGTAGGGACAAAAATTGTTAGCTTTTCACATTAATAGCGTATTCACCGCTAATGCGCACTTAATGTTCTACGCATGCGCAAGTACATTTAACGACACTTTGTTGCAAGCAGCTACTCATTTTAAACAGTGGATCATATTAAATGTGAAATATATTTTTCCTATTTCAGTTACCATAAACCTTTATTCACAAAAATAGAGCATACAAATTCTCCAAATACAACTGTAGTAGAATATTAATAATAATAATAATATCTATATAACAAAATAGTTTTTATTTGCCCCAAATAAAACTTTTATTTTGCTGATGTTTCTCGCAGAAAGAATGGTTATCGGATCTTTTTGTCCAAATTCTCAGATATAAAAATTTTACACACAAAATTAAGACTAAAGGTCGATGCATTACTTTATAAAAAATTTAAAGCACTTTTCGGTCCATTTTAATTTTCGTTTACAAGAATATCTCGAACGAAGTTTGTACTTACTATACAAATGCAATAAAGATGGTATCGTTCATCCTCTCAAAAGCGAAAGAAACATCAAAAACATTTTTAAGAAGTTCACAGCAAAAATACTCAGATAAAAGTGTGTATGGGCATAGAAGTTTCACTTCTTCGTGTGTACACGTGATACACACAATTTATTTATTTACTCTTTAGGTCTTAAGGCTCATCGACGACGAAATCGATTGAGCCTCTAGAGAATTGCTGGTAATAACGAATAATGAAATGTGCCACGTGTTTTATAAGCGAACGTTCCCGCATTCGCAATGAGATACTTCAGGAAATCGTGAAAAACCGAAATGTGGAAAGGTGCATCACGGATCAGTTGCGCTTGCTACTGACCGTCAGACCTGAACATTATCGCTTACCCACGAGGTTCGCTGGTTTTTTAAGAAAATATCGAAAGGAAGCTTTGTTAAGAACGAAAATGTGAACGTAAAAACATTTTCAAACTGTGAAAAAAAGGTTTAAATTCTGTATTAGATTTTCTGAATTGTTGGTTCATAAATTTTCTGGTAATACCAATGATGACAGTAGTCCATAAAATGCGTCTGTAAGCAAGCACAAGGAAACTGTCAACTTCTGCCAAACATTCTGATAAAAGAAACTTCATCTCTTATACTTGATTATAAATAAGCAGAAAGCTGTTTTAAAACTTGCAATAACTTTCTGGACGAAAAATACATCTCTCGACCTACTAAGATGTTGCAAGACAAGATGACTGCATGATGTGCATTCTGACTTGAGGATAAAAATTAAGCACGTGAAATTGCGTAAGTATGAATCCTAATTAATCTCCTCTAATCCCAGTTATAACAATATTGGAATGGATGGAAAAAAAAACGGCATTTGTAGATGAGAACTAGAATTTTTGATGTTGTGGGAAGTTCTCGGATTTAATCATGGATCATCAAACTATGGAACTTAATTTTTCGGAAAACTTTACTGATCGTCACTGACGAAAAACGAACACAAGTTTCTTATGGCGTTATGTTCATAAGTGTGTCGCTACAACACAGAAGATTTTGTAGGTTCAAGAGTAAATATTTTCACTCACCTTCATGTGAAATAGCCGCAAGTATATTGTAGCTTTGTTGCTGTACATATCATGTGTACAGCATGCCTCTAGATTTTTTAATGTAAATTGTAACGAATATTAATGGAAAGTACTAAGCGCTTTTTTTAACTTTCATGAGATTTTCATTATCAGTGGTGAATATGAAAGCACGAAATTCTTATGTGCAAGTATTGTTGAAAAATCAAAGCCGTATTCAGAAACTATTCTTCTTTACCCCTTCTCCTTATTATAGTTTAGTGCATTGCCCCTATTCATGAAAAACGGTACTAATCCCTTGAAACTCCTAATAATCTACTTAGAAACGAAAAATTAGAATAAAATAAAATTAGTATACATTAACTTGAAATAATGTCAGATATTGAAGATTTGTTGTACTGGTGATTTCGTCGCAATAAAAATGATTATGTACAGTGGCACAAAAAGATTGCTGTATGAAGGGAGGAAAAAATCTTGGTTGATTTGTTATTTTAATTTTTAAGGCTTGTCGTGGTTGAGTCGTAGCTGGTGTATGGAGCATACCTGTGAAAAATTATCGGAACAGTTGGATGAACTGAATCTCATTATTCAAAATACACTTTAGTAGCAAGTGGGAACTTGGATTACATCTTTTTCGTATGGAGATGATACTTTGAGATTTATTAGAGACATAGTCTCTTGAGCATACAATCTCTGGTTTAAAGTTTGTCGTTGCATGTGGTTGAGGGTAGACAATATGACATAGTGGACATGAAGCATTTCTCTCCGAAATTAATTGTAGCTTCTCGTCGAGCGCATGTCACTACACTTAGAATAATCTGAACTCTTGAGATGCACAAGAAATTTATTAATCATTAAGATAATCGATATATCTCTTCATAACAAGATAGATTTAGTGTGGCTTTTGTAGCGATCGCCCTGATGGCTAGCGAGTGTTTTTCAGTTCATGCTCGACAAGATTCTACCATCTCACTTCTGTGGTTTGATGTTTTGCTTCTGGAGAGAGGACGTCGTCTGCGGTTGAAACGTCATTTCATTTTATGCAACGTTGCTCGTCCGGAGTACTCGTTTTTCTGCGGTGGGAGTATCGGGTATCTACAGAACGTGACGTGTGAATCGAGACACGAGCGCGGGTGCGGTCGGTGGCTCGAGCTGTCAAGACACTTTTTGTTCCACCCATACTCCTGGAAGATTTTTTTATTTGTAGGGACCAGGTGTTTCGTAGAGTGCTGAAGAAAGAGATGGCTGTGATTAATTTGACATTTTTTTGAATATTCACTTATAAGGTCAAGATATCTTGTTCAAGTATTCCAAATTAAAAATCGGTGAGAGTTAATTTTCGCTATTTTGAAATCAGACTTATTTAATCATCACTTCCACAAGTTTTTTTTTCCATACAGTGCAGTTGCTACTGGTCATCACGAATGAAAGGCGCTGAAAAAGACATGCATGGAATCGCTGTAGTCTTTTGGCGTCTGTCACATTACTCTTTGCCAGTGCTTTGCCTTAGAATCTAATCTCTGATCGGAATGCCTGTTAAAATGCCATGTTACTGGCTAAATCCTCCGAGAACATACTCTGAGATAGTCTTCAGGAAAAAAAGAAATGGAGGGAATATCAAGATATGCTTACATTCAATTCTAAAGAGACTTTCACCTTCAGCCAGTGGGGTTGTCTTTGCTCATCTCACGACCAGGTACTGGAATCGCAACTCAAATCTCGTCGGTCAATAGCGAGTTAGCATGAGAGTGCCATCATCCGTTCTTAAATTTTCGTTCACGAAACGAAGTAGATTTAACTATATCCCTCTGAGAAATCGTTGATACAAATCCTCACTCCAAGCAAAATTCATAAAATACCAGTGGTTGACAAAACGCCTTGTAACTGGCAACTTGCTTTAACCAGTGCGCCGGATCCATTCCCAGCAGAACCTATATTTCGTTTAAACTGGATTTAAGAGTGCAGTCGAAGGCTTCCGTGACCTGAATAAATAGTTTCTATCCTATCCGGGTGGCGCCTCAGCCTAGTAGAAACTGCCTTCGCACAGTGGTTCAGGATTAAAATATAGTGTAAATTCGAAATCATTATATTGAGCCCAAAAAAATTGCTTTAGATAGCATTTGAAATGCTGATCAACAATTGTTATGTTCAATTTTAATAAAAAATGAGTCCTTCACATTTCAAAAAAATGTATTAGAATAAAAATGTATGGGAGAAAACCTATTTCATATATTTTCACGGACCTGTATGAAAATTTCAAATTCAAACCTTATGTAATCGTAAGTACCTATTCTACTTAACATTACGACATAAAAATTTCTTGCGTATCCTTGCAGCTTTGACTACAGGGTGCGAGTGAAGTTCAGGATAATATATATATTTTAAATGTGAAGGACTCATTTTTATCAAAAATTGAACGTAAGAATTATTGATCAGCATAGAAAATGCTATCTAAGGCAATTTGTTTGTTTGGATCGATTTTTTTGAGTCAAGTTCGAATATCCACTAGATTTTAATCCTCAACCATTGAGTGTCCTTTAGTCCTATATCTTTGCCTTTCTAGGGCTGAACTGCGAACCGATGTGTTCCGCACGCCCTACCAGTACCAAGCACTGCTAACTTCCGATCTCCGGACGATGGGCTTTTTTGGAAGAATCCACTTGTCTGGTCAATCAAGAGAGTGACTGGACTGACTGCCAGAACAGAGAACGTTTACAGATGGGGAGTTAGTTGTTGTTAGTACAGCGTGCAGAACATATCTATGCGGAGTTTTGCCCCCAGAAGACGGAAGCATGTCGGCAGAAAATTTGGCGCCCCGACTAGGACGCAGGGCTACCCGGACAGAAAGGACAGTAGACCTGAGATTATTCACGCAGTACAGGGTGTGTAGCCATACTGTCACCTCAGTTCAAGTAGGGTACATCTCCTACGCGCTGATTTAAAAAGTGATAGAACTTCTAAAACAGTGAATCAATTGACATGAAAAATCAAAATTTTACTAGGCACTTCACTTTATTTTAAAGTACGATTTAGAATGAACCTCAGAATTGTTCCTTGTGGGACAGTTGCTAATTTCTTAAACATTATAATACAGAAAAGCGGTAATATCAGGTTTACATTATCCTGTCGTTGATAAAACTTAAACCTTGAAAGTAAATACACAGACGACAGAAAAAGAAAAGCTAATTATCCGATTTTTAAAAAAAGGGGATATACTGTACTAACTGAAAAGAAAATGCGTAGTTGGAACTACTCAAATCTTGTCATGGATGTATTCATCTTCATGCACCTTTCTTACTGTTAGACAATCTTCTACCACTCCCTCACCACCCTTCAAACATATTTCTTTCTGACCACTATTTTGTAGTTTTGCAATAGTATAATCATGTCAGATTCTTTCGTTTAGTGAAGAGCTGGAACGAGAATAATTACGAATTGTGTTCAACGTGTCGTATAAAGTAACGGTAATTACTGTTATTCCTAGATTTATTTTACGAGACGAACTTCTAAATGTACATGTATGGTAAAAGGACATGATAAATTACTACAGGTTTCTACGTTTAACGACATTCTCTTTCCTAATTTCTATTTTGTCTTCCATGCTATTTATCGGTCCTATTTACTTTATTGTTATGTATGTTGATGTTAATGGCGACTTTCTAGTTTATACTATTATAAATCCTAAGTGAGCTGCATATGTCTTTCCAGGCATCACGCAAAAATTACAGTACCAATTCCGATTTTTTAAACATAATTTGAAGGTTTATGGTCTAATTTAAAATTTTCAGTATATTTTATAACTATACGTAACAGGATTTTGGAGTACGAAATGATAATTCCTTCGTACCGAAATCAGACAGGCGCTATAGAACACATTATATTTTATATGAACACTGCTTTACGTGTCAACCACCAAAGATCACGTTACAATACAGATAAACACTCCACCCTTTAGATTCTGTTAACTGTTCTTGGACTACATAACTTTGGTTATTTAGTTCTTCAGTTTTCTGAAATATAGTTCGTTAGAATACGTGGGAAACGTTAATCAAACAACTACATTAAAGATTAATACTGCAATAAGCGTAATGATTCAATTTACGGCAAAGGTTACTAACATACTGCATTACAAACTTTTATGCTTTGCCATTATAAGAAAAACAAGTCAAACGCATGATCACGCACACCTAGTTCCGTTTGCGCGGAACAGCATAAAAATACCAGTTTTAATATGGTGCTAATACGATGTTCAGTAATTGCTATACAGCTCAGAATTTGCTTATTTTCGGGAAATTTTAGCTATTAAATTTCAAATATTGACGTATCGGAATGTGAAGTGTATCAAATATTAATTACCTTGGTGTTTCGTCCAAACAACTAATGGATCCCCATCCGTAATAAATCTAATAAAATACCTATTATTTAGTTAAACACTAACAGTGACTCATAAGCTACGGCCGCCTCTTCTACAGTATTTTTTTTTTTTTCATTATTTTAACCTGCCACAAATAAGTAATTTGGGATGAAAGAAAATGTATCTGGAAAATACCTACTTTTCATGAACGGTGAATGTTAAGTAAGAACGGAAACTTCCCGGGCGTATAATCGCAGTGGAATCTTCACTGGAATACGGTTGGTTGTAAAAACGCTATATTTCAATGACATCCTAAGTTGTGAATCCATTTCTACGGGTTAATAGTTGTTAGTCCGTTGAACAACGAAGGTGGATTCACACCTGATGAAGATGGTTTAGATAGCCGTCGGAAGGCAGAGTTTTTGCAACTCTATCCGGCGGTACACCCATGAATGTTCGATTACAGTAAATATTGCGTTTGACGTCACATTCCTCTTGTGTTACAGCAGACAGTGGGGCTAATTTCACAGTTGTATTTTAACATCTACATAGTGTTTGAAACCAATCCGAACGCAGATTCTATAGGTCCTTACGGGCATGACTGATTCTGATATTCTACTTGAAGTAGCTGCAAATTAGAGGATTTAAAAGTTTTTGCCAATTCAACTCATCTTTTACATGAACATCACATGTAGTGATGTTCCGATACCATCAAAGTATCGATACCTACTTATATGAGTAGTACTCAAATTGTCTTACGATACTTACTCATATGAGTACTGCAAAAGTATCGATACTTATTCATATCGATACTTTTTTAAATTAATGTCTAAATATAAAAATATAATTATTTATTTTATTTGCCTAGTGTAATAAAATCAAATAACACTCGGTAAACATTTTTATTTATTTATTAAGATTATAATAAAGCAAACTTTGAAGGTTTTGTCTTATCTTTATATATTTATTTATTATAGTTTTAACACTTTTAAACAATAAAAGTCCGCTTTTGGAAAGTTTCCCAAAAAAATCAATTCTTCCAAATATTTTGGGGACAGCTTGTTTCTTTTGTTTGTCATTGTTTCACCCGTATTAGAAAACAAACATTCACTCAAGTCAATACTGACGTTGCTACAACAATAGGATACAGTTGAGCGTATTTACAGACAAGGAAATATAAGTTTCATTTCTTCCCATTCTGTAATTGCTGGATTGCTTTTGGAGACATTACAGTGTTTGACAAATATTAGTATTTTTTTTTTTATACTTATTGCTTTACGCCTCGTTGACGGCTAAGGTCATTAGAGGCGGGATGGGACAGGGGACATGGAACGGGAAGGAATTCAGCCATGACCTTTTTGAAGGAAGCATCCCGGCCTTCGCCTGGAGTGATTTTGGGAAACCATGGAAAACCCAAATCTGGATGCTCGGACGGGGATTCGAACCCGCGTCCTCCCAAATGCGAGGCCAGAATGTTAACCGTTCACTCACCACGCTCGGTTTTGACAAGTAGAAGAGACTTTGTCACTACCGTGCGTTTTTTTTTTTCTTTGTGATGTTTCCAGAAGTGATATTCCTATGAAACGCTAGCTGATGCAGCTTCTTCTTCCAATTCACATGGACTACTTTGTTGCTTATGAACCATATCTTTTACTTTTTGTGTGGGGCTGCGCGGGAGCGACCATTGGTCAGGTATAACGAAATGCACGCTAAGTACAACTTTATTACAATGAAATAGGGACCTAAATCAAACTCTTTGTGATTAGATTGCCTATTCTAAGATTGAGGTTTTTTTTCAATGCTACCAACTTGACATCAGTAGGAAATATAATTTTGCAGGCGAGACAGTGGCGTAGCAGGGATGATACATTTAGAATTCAACACCGGGTGCGTTTCGATACTTTCGATGCGATACAAGTACTTTTCATCCGATACCGAGTAAGTATCGAATGAATTAATTCGAATACGAAAGGTACTCGGTATCGAAACAAAGTATCGAGTACTTACTCGTATTTACTTGTATCGGAACATCACTAATCACATGCCACCCGCTACTAAACGCTGCTTGAAACTGGCTCAAATATTTTTTTTTATTGGTGGAGCGCCCAAAACCATCTCCTCCAAGCATGGCGGCCTTCCTGTTATCTACTGCTCGCCTCAAAAGGGGGCAAGAACTAAGAATTCTTAAATATTCCAACCATCCAGGCCGGGTAAAACTTGAAGGAAAGACTGCCCTCGAAGGGAGAGACCCGTACTTCTTGGGGTCGCTATACAGGTAGCGATCAGGCGTTGGAAGATCCGAGGACAGTTTGAAAATGTAAGGCTTCGTGTATGAATGGCAGACCTTGCGTGAATTTGGCGAACAGCAGTCAGATGACAAAGCATCTGTTAAATTGCTCTCACTTGTAAGTGTCCATTTAACTGTACAGAAATGGACTTAGCGCTGGCCAGTGACTGCGCCATCTATATTACCAAATGTTGGGCATATGTTCTATCACATAAATAGTAATTATAAATGTACGTCATTGTCTTATTTTGCAGCGTGCCGCTGTCAAGAATATAGAAAGAAAGACCACTACACTAACCGAAATTTTTTTGAATGAAGGGAATGAAAATCAAGATAACGGTTACCAGAAGAAAGTTTTTAACACCTTGGCCTATTTAGGTATTTTATCGTAATATTTTTGAGTGTTAAAACACGTTGAGAGCTAGATCTTTGTCGTGATGGAATGGTCTTTTTGGTTAGACTGTGATCTCGTACCTTGCATCTGTCTCAATTTTTTTCCTTATATTTCAAAAAAATAATTGCTGGCGAACGAACAGGTAATTTTGGAAAACAAGTCGAAATTACTTCGTAGTGTTTCAGGGATGAAGCCTGATAATATAAACTGGTCAGTCTGGACTTAATTGTTCATATGAGCTACTGTGTGTCTGGGTTTAATTATTCATTATCACAGTATAATCTCTACCGAACTTCTCCAAATCTCTCATTTTGAATAAACAATTCTGGAAATAGCAGTGTATATAAGATCGAAGTTTCTCTGGCCGTTGGGAATTATTACAGTGACTAGCCGAGTTAGCAGGGTGTTTTCACACGATATTTCGCCGATCGGAACTCTGTCGCCATCTTCTGGTGAAGAAGAAGGAACTCTGTCGCCATCGTCTGGTGAAGGAGATGGCGACAGAGTTTCTGATCGCCGAAATATCTTGTGAAGACACCCTGCTCATTCGGCTAGTCACCTAAGAAGACTATAACACATTAAATCATAATATGCTCTACCGCAAGACGTAGGTAGATAGGTAGATCTACCTCCCTGTGACCTCTTGGAAGTACCATGAATTGTATTACTTTCACTCTGTCCTCTCGTGTACCACTTGGAGTGTTTAGATCTATAAAAGTAAGTCCCAGACGCATAGGACAATGGTTGTGGTCATAGTTAACATTCTGCGACCTATGAGTATCTCATGTGAAATATTAAAATGAACGGTGGACAACGCAGTATGCTACTATGAGTGCTTTGTAATTGTCTTAAACTAACGGCATGCAGGCAGGACTGTCCTTCGTAACAGGTAGACTGCACTGGCTTATAGGTAATATGCATGCAATTTAAGTATATGTCTAGTATTTTTATTTAGATGTTTTATTACTGTAAAATTACAGCTACAACGTTTTCCCCCCTATTTATTCGCTTTTTGTTGATTGAATTTAATTAATCAAAAGTGTTAAAAATACAAGGGAAATTTAACTTCGCAAACGCAACGCTATACGGCCGTGAAAAAAAAAAAAAAAATAGATTTTCACTGATGCATTTTTATATATTTAAAAAAAAATTAAGTGGGATGGAGTCGTTTTTATCAAAAATTGAACGTAACAGTTTTGGATAAGCACATCGAGCGCTATCTAAAGCAATTTTTTCGGATCGATATTGTAGGTCGAATGTGCACTATATTCTACACCTGAACCACTGTGCGCCGTTGGAAAAGGCTGTCATATACTTGTACGAATACGGAGAGTGAGAGTTCACTAATTGTGAATCCAGTCGAGCGTTTATAGAACGTAGTGCGTTTGGACGCCCCGTTTCCTGAACCTACAAGTTCAGCGTTGCCACTAGTCGAGGAAAATACAGTAAAAGTCCGGTTATCCGAGTTCCGATTATCCGAGCCGCCGGGTTAACCGAGGCAAATGTTGAAATTGTTAATATGGTTGTCAGTGGACAAGGAGAAGAAGACGAAGAATATAAAAATGAAACTGTTCCAAAAATTTCTCATGCTGAAGGTTTAAAAAGAATAGAAGCAGCACTAGAATATATTGAGCAACAGGAAGAAAGCACAGCAGCCGACATAACGATGCTACAGCGTTGGTGCTATACTTCCGCTAAGAAGAGAAACAAAATTATGACACAGAAGACAATTAAAGACTTATTTAGCAAGTGATCGTAATTAATGTACAAAAAACAACTTTATTGCTTCACAGTTTAGTTTTGCACTATAAATAAATTGTATTATTTCGATTTCAATACGTTTTTTGATTCATTGTAACCTCTTTCCTTGACCTCCGGTTATCCGAGTTTTTCGTTATCCGAGGTGGTCCCGGTCCCATTTACCTCGGATAATCGGACTTGTACTGTAATTACAAGTTGTTGTTACGCCTTCCTGTATTGACACAGGGGGCAGGGAATCAAGTTCGATAGTAGGCATCTAATCCAAATATTCCCTTCCAATACTTACATTCACGATTGTAAGGTTCATTGTACTATTTACCAATCAATACGTGATGCTACATCGAATATATTTAGTTTCAGTTAGAAAAGGGTTATTTCATAATGACGTAAAATTAACTATGCACTCTTCAAACAACCCTACCTCTAGGATCAGTTGTTAATTAAATACAAATTACTAAACGTATTTGTTTAATAGCATCACATGGGCTTCTGTGGTACCTTATATTTTTTCAACAGTATTAACAGAAATTGGAAAAATTAGACAGTAAAGTTAAGTAGGGTGGTCTGAAGATCTGAAGTATGTCATTTCTTGAAAAACTCTTTTAGCTGTGGAAATTTAGAATTTTCACCGTTCTACATAGCTTTCCGGTAAGCCTTCGACCTTAAAGGATACTTTTAAAGGCGTAACCATGCAGCATCCCCCAATGAACATCCGTGGCTGAAGGACGGGTGCCGATGTACTGCAGTGTGGACCCATGTTCTCTTTGTGGTCGAAGGTAATTTCTACCTGCGGTCGCTGGCTTCCTACAACTGTTCATTAGGAGCGAACATGCGTCGGAGTCGTGTGTGGGGCAGTAGACCACAGCACGCCATGTCGTTACGCCCAGAACAATCTGCGACGAAAAGATCCCTTTGTCCCATCTGGTGTATCGTCGTTATTAACTCTTCCAGATGTTCTCCGGGGACCTCCGCATTATGTAAACCTGGACGAGGCTGGAGGAGAGGAAAGAAAGGGATTAGACCCGTTATTTTATTTGTTTTAACTGGTCACATTGCTGTCACGTGACCCGGCCTACACAGTAAAAGTAATCATCAGTTTTTAGAAGTGTTGCGGTTACCTTGTTCTGTTTTATCGTAGTATCGGATCCACTGAATTTTATTTTTGTTGTTTTAGTATATTCGCCCGATTAATCGAGGTAACTACAGTTATTCAAATCTCAGATGCATAAAAGCATTTGAAGTGTACAAAGGGCGATGTTCGCTGCACCTTACAAGAACAAAATGTGTAGTGAAGATTTTAAACAATACTATGGCCGGTTTTTCAAAACAGAAAAAGGCAACATAGTTAAGTTCATGAGGTGTGAACTATTTACATTGTTGACTTAAATAAGTTTCCGAATTCTAGTATTAATAGAGCGTATATTGGCCAGCGTATTGTCAAAGAAAGGAACAAGTGCAGAAATTCAGTATTTATCCAGATCAGATTGTGAAAGGACGACAAAACGAAGTGTGTTTTGATGCGGTCTTTAATGCGTTCTTCTCTGACTTTTGTGCTTGAATTTAGTTTTCTTCTAGTCATTGGAAAATTTTACCATAGTTTTTTTTTTTTTTTCCTTCACAATCTTGAACCAGTGAATACCTCCTAATCTACTTATTTTTGTGCATTAACGGTTAATTTTTATGTTTGTTGTGTAGGATAGTTTTCTTCCGGCGTAAAGATCGTACTATATTAACATCATTTGCATACCGTAGATGATAAGTGGTCAGCGCGGGCGAGCTTTGAGTGTAAGAGAAGCCGGTCTTCAGAGGGGAGAAAAGGGTATTGGTGGTTTAATTGAGGAGGAATTATTATGTAATGGGTCTTTTAGGTGCCAAGGGGATTTTTTTTATAGTGGTGAGATAGGCGAAATGTTACCGCAGATTCCAATCTTTTAAACTGACGAGATGGGGTTGGATTGAAAAATGGTTTTTCTTAAGGACAATGCACACAAGTTTTTGAAGGTGGGGGTATTAAGAGATTTGAATTGTATATAGTTAGACCATGTAACTTATTTTAGAAATCTTGGTCCCCCTACTTCTATTTCTTACCTGAACTCAGTTTCCCGTTAGTCAGTGGTTCTTCATCGAATCAAAAGGAAAAGGCAGTGTTTCACAGAAATTTCAAAATAATTTTAGTAAGGTTTAGTACTGCTGGAATGTCGTTGCAAAACACTTAAATGTATAGCAAACAGGGTGCGGTATTTGTCATTTGAATTTGTGTTAACCTTATTTTAATAGTGATATGAAACGAAACTCTTATTTACTTGAAGGCTATAAATTAAAGTAACTGCATTTAGACCATCAGTTAATACATTTGAAATTAACAGTGGTAGTCTCCGGGATTTTATTACATTTTGTAAAACATCCATATGATTGGTTTTTTATTAATTTGAGTTAGGTCAATTTATGGGCTAGTACAACGGCTGACGATGGTCCTAGTACAGTTAACAGGGACCCTTGTGGCAGAGTTAGCAGTATTGTGAGCGTAGGAGTCAACTGTGATAATTTCTGACGCACTCAGCAATGATCTCTCGCAGCCGATCACCAAGATGCAATTCTCCGTGATGTAACCGCTTGTCACTGGTTTCGGTGGGCGACAAGATTCACTTGCTCCGATTGGCTCATATGTAACAGAAATTAAGCATTCCATACTTCTCACAGGTTTAGACTCCTCACCAATTTGGTGCGATTCTAGGTGTCCGTAAATAAAAGGCATTTCCCAAGAAATGCGTTTTTAAGGAACTGTCGAAGCTAAACAGTATCTAAAATGCCACCGTTAATGTTACTCCATTGAATATTCCCATGTCCTTAGCTATCTGTTCTCTCCTACGCTTTGTCAGGTATTCTAAGCAAACTCACCTTCATTATCATTGGCAGATGTATTGTTACAACTGCACCCTCCGTTTAACATCTTTTCGTCAGTAAATATTTCTGGAGGCAGAATGAAACTGTACGGTTGATGTACTGAACTTAAATCGAAGTTCTGCAGGATTTTTTTTGTAATTTATGAGTCTTTTCGTTGATGGTTCCAATTTGCGAGACCAACATTGTATTATCTCAACTACTGTAAGTTTCAGAACGTAATATTCGTTGCAAACACAAGATACATGCCCAGTGTAACAGTCTGACGTCACTTTATATTTCCATAGTTAACCGTTTCGGATCTTTGAATAGTCTTTCGATCGCACGAACTTTGCAAAAATTTATTGAAAGTGCCGTCTAGTGATGTGTGTTGCTCTCATGTTAGAGAACAGAAGCCTTACATGATCAAAAGCTATACCATACGCAAATAAATAAAAACGCCACTACAGTTTTATAATAGCTTTGGTTGCTACTGCAGAGAAAGCTGGACAGACGACAAACGATTATTTTAGCGAGCATTTTAATATTTTCCGTTTTACTTCAAACCGCCGTTTTCGCCAAAAGCAGTCGCGTCTGGGCATCCATCGCGTAAACTCGATTCCAGTATTGCTTTCAACAAAAAAATAAATTCGCGAGCAATATACTTGGGAATTAGTGCATTTGGCGTGCAGAGTTAAAACGTTGCCGTAATGAGCGTTTGAAAAGACATCGGAGTTAGACTGGCCGGGGTTTTGTGGCTTTTTGTGAGCGCAAATCGACGCTTTTGTGCTCCCTAATCGCATTCCTCAGAGCTCTTTCCGCACCGAATATCTCTGTTGGCCGGGCAGCCGCGGACAATGTCCATCCGTCCGTCCAGAACAGAGGGGCGGTTGAGTTGTTTTGTAAAATATACACGACAGACCCGGCTGGCGCTCTGCAGCAAACACTGCTCCTCGTCTACCTTGTTCGTTTCCTCAACGCCTGTTTGTAGCCAAAAGGCTGTGTAAACTGTTATTTAGTATATCAGTATATTATTATCGCTTGGAGTTGTCCTTCTTTTTTAGTTTAGGCATTTTAATGGCGATGTGCCTGACTGCTTCCTGGTAAAGAATCGATGACGATAATTTTTACAGTGGCTCTACCTGAATGCAGCATACATTGCACTAAAGTCTTGTTTAGTTTTGTCCTTGTACTTTGCTTCTGACAGTTTTATCGCAACCTGAAACGAATAAATTGTGCGAATTTCGGAAACGCGAAACGATTTGGAAACGGTACCTGTTGATCAACGTTTACGGCAGGCTGCAAGGAACAAGAAATGAAAGTTGCGCAGAAATACCGAAAAGTTCTTTCGAATTAGTCTATTTTTTCCCCCCTGAAGGTGTCATTCTTTATAAATTTCTCCCACGTAGGAAGAAATAAATAAGAAATATTATCTGTAGATGAGGGAATGTAATGTTGATTCATTGAGAAAGAACAAGACGTATAATTGGGAGACAGGACTGGATGTCCCCTATGACAATTCACTTGCTTGCTGTTACAAGTTTTTGTCGAAGAACGTGATGCCACTTGTTGCCCCGTCTCATTGTGTTTGTTTCAGGAGAATTCTCCTGTTCCTCGGAGCTAAAATTCGCTCTGTAAGCACGTCCATTTTAACCATTTGCCCTAATTAAATGTAACCCACTTGGACATCAGTGCATCATTCAAATAAAGTTTACCAGGAATATTTCTTTCCGTGGCAGAAACGTTGTATCGGCGCAGGAAGAGGACTTCTGCAAAAAGTAGGCGAATTGTGCTGATTGATGAGGCGTTCTCTTTAAAAGTTCGCCGACTTTCCACAGAAATCCCGCACTTAAATTTCATAGGTTATTTGCAGTATAGTTTTAGATGTTAAGAAAGCTTAATAGCACAAGGATTTGAATACTAAAATGTTCCGGTCATTCGTTTGCGTGTAGAAAGGTTCCATTTGCGGAGCCGTCTGGAAGTTCTTTGTGATATGACTTAATACAATTCTGACTAAGTTCGGAAAATCACTGAAACTCTGGACCTAGTAACTAACCATTATAAACATCAACTTCTTAATGTTAATTGGGCGCACGAGCTACATTTAGATTATAAGGTTAGCTAATCTGTTTATCGTAATTAGGAGCAGATAGGCACCACAAAAAAAAAAAAATCTTAGGTTGGCATTTGGTATCTCTCGTCGAGTTGGAAGTTTGGGCGAGAACACTGAACCCATTTGGTAAAAGCTGAAGTTTGAAGCGTTTTAAATATTAAAGATGGCGACACTGGTAGTGGAAGAACAGCGTATAATCAACTGTTTTCTTCACCTGTGTGGAATGACAGGAATCGATATTCATAATCAGTTTAATGTTATATACGATGAATGTGTCATAGACGTGAAAATTGTACGTTGTCTGAAAACTAGTCGAAATAACCTTAGGCAATCATCAGTTAGTATTACGATTACACAAATTAGGAAGTGATTAGGAGATCTGGCACTTGAACGTGGAATGAACTGCTTGCAAAATCGGAATTCTCTGCACGAAGAGAAGTGGGAAGTTTCCGCCAGTTGGGTGCCACGTATGCTAATCTACGAACACAAGGTTGCGTGCGTGGCAAGGTGTCAGGTGAGCATCATCATTACGTCAGCTGTCAGAGATGACATGTGGAGATGAGCTGTGGATACCTCTTAAGACTCTTGAAAGCAATAGGTGCAGTGACTCACCATCAAAAAAGAAATTTCGGTTCACCGTTTGTACTGTAAAATAGATAGCCGTATTTCGGGGCAGAAAGTAGTAATAGTCACTCAGGCAAAGTATACTGCGATGTGTGCTATAGCCTAAGATGACGTGCCTTCCTGTACCGCAACAAAAGGCCGTCCTTGTGTTCTTGCTTCGACACAATGCTCCTTTTCAATTGGAGGTCCTTATTTAGGACTTACTTAAGGACATTAACTCTTCATTATTATTCTTGACACTTTTCCATCCGGCAAATTTTTCAACTTTTTTTTAACAATGAATGAAAGTCTTCATGGTTGCGATCACCTGTTTTCGTCTAGAGAGACCATAACCTAGGAATTTTTTTGGCAGATGGTAAGATACAATGATGTTTATTAAAAACTCGGAGAAACGTAATGCGATATGTATTAGTCAAATAAATAAGTTATCCGTTTTCGAAATTATAAAAATGCATTTATTTAAATAAAATCCTAACCAAATACTCTGATAATCTAACCAGAATAAGGTACTCGTATCAAGAAAGATATAATTAAAAATGGTTTCAATTTATAATTCGCCATTCAACAACGATATTCTTGCAGCCAAATGGCGGCGAGCAGAGATAGAAAATGAATGCAAGGCAATCACACGTTACAAAGTTACAATTGGTACGTTCGTTTAAATTTACATGTTGCTTTTTGTTTATTTACGACAATTAGTTGTAAAAATTCATGCAAGGAGAAGAGTATTCCATGTTTGCGTTATTTTATCTGTACCAGTTATAAGAACGGGGTTAAAACATAACCTAAGAATGTTTTTGGCAGATGATAAGAAGGAATGAAGTTAATTAAAAACTCGGAGAAAGTTTACACTAAATTTACGAATCGCGAAATGTATCACCGGTATAAATGACCGTTATCCGTTTTTGATATTATACTTTCCGTCATTAAAGTAAAATGAATTTACTTAAATAAATCATAGTCAAATACTCCGATATTCTAACCATAGTCTGGTACTCATATCACGAAGATTTCATTAAAAATGGTCTATATTCGCTTTTTCATGCAAGCTTTTCCAGAATAAATTCAGACTACCACCATTGGCGCTGCCTGTCGTTATTCATATGAGGGTAATAAAAGCTATGATTTTATAATGCAATGTTAGTGGAAGTTGTGGCTAAGTTGACCAGAATCGCAATTGACACATTTTGTTACAGCATAATTCGCTCTGAAATGAGTTTTACAAACCATTTAAACTGCTTTTATAAGCGCCATTATTTAATGCGGGGGAAAGAAGTTTCATATTTATCGTGCTTGGACCAGGAATAAAACTGATATTACACTGATTGCAAAAGTTTTTGTGAGATTCCTAATTTGTTTTTAATTTTATTGGTTCTATACTTTCAACGTCATTAATTCAGTAGAAGTTAACTACTGTATCGCTATGTTAACTGCAAATGAAATATTTAGAACATTACAAAATCAAGGCAATAAGTATTATGTAATAACAATTCCATATAATTAGCCATTGCAAAAAAGTGAACTGCCAGAATATTGCTTTCAAACCGTCATTTTTGACGGGCTCGAAGCTAGTTACCGTATAACAACAGTCATTGTGTAGCAAGCCGGACGGTCGATAAAATGTCGACTGCGGAAAGCTACGGTTGCAATGAATTTACCATTATATTCAGGTAGGCTCAGATATACAATTCGGTATGTTCTGAGGAAATTCATTTCGTGCATCCCAACATAACCCGGTAATTCTTTTGGGTAAAGTAGTTCTACAAGTCAGCTTATAATCTGAACCGTTGGGCGTTCCTGAGTACTTTGTTCATAAATGGAGTAAATGTGAAGGGTCCCTAAAATCTCTTGCCGAAGCTGGTATTAGAACCAGACATCTTTCCACCCTCTGTGAGACACCTTTCACCTCATCATCGCTGGATACTGAATTAAAAAGTAGAATGTGTATCATTGGTGGATGTCATAAGTTGTGAGTTAGAATTTGCTTTCATATTTAGGAACAATGTCGCGGAAGAGGAATGAACCGCGATATGGAGGAGGATAATGTTGCTAAACGGAAAAAACACGCGGACTCATGCACAGCCAACTATAGCGTGTTCAGATAGCAGAGGCGGCTCAAGGTCATTCTGATCTATCCCCACTCCGCTGCCCTTATCCCTACACGCGAAGGAGAAAGAGTGTGCACTGATAAATTAGTCAGTCGAATGCATGGATACAGCGGTCTGCCTGGTGAGGTAGGCAACAACAACGGTGGGGTGGAGAGAGGGGCAACCTTGAGCGTCCAGTTGAGGGTGAGCAGGGTATAGTGGCTGGAAAGTGCCCAAGATAATGCTGGGGATTCAGAATGGAGGAATTTTGTTAGCGATCTAAATGCAGTCAAGTCGGCTTGCTGTCGTTTCGTAATGTTATCGTTACAATCTTCGTAAAGTGTTTTAAGATGCCGGCGTTAGCCTAAAACGTGAGAATATAACACCTCAGCCAGCCGTTGTTAAAGAACGAGAAACACGGGGTTCTCATATTAGAAAAGATTAGGGTAGAATTCTTCTTTTTTTTTCTGGTTGTTGCCGCGATCTATCGCCTGTCTGTACCGGTTCGGGGCCAACAGCGGCAGCCCCCACGTTGATGCGAGTTCGCCAGTCACACGCAGCGGTGACATAACTTGACGTAAACGGCTCCAAATGAGCGGTCTAGCCGTCGAGTGGAACTCCGAAATTACAACCAATTGCCGAAACGAGAGGCGACACCGTCGCTCTGGGGCTAGAAACAAAGAAAAAACGAGGGGGGCCGGCCCGGCGGGATCACTTAATCGGCACCTGTTAGGAGCGGGGAAATTGAATTAAATAGCGGTGGTGTGCCCTGTAATCGGCGGCCGCCGCAGTTTGGTCGGTCCCTGACCTGCGGCCACTCTGCAGCACGCCATCCGTCCCGGCACGCACGCACCGCTCCATCGGCTGCGAGCTTCCGCTTCACAAAGACACACATCATGCTGCAATCACCTCAGTATCGTACATCATACAGTCTCAACCAGTAGACGCTGGGACAAACGGCCCGCAGGTAGAATATTATAAATTTAATTCTAATTGCATTTCAGATACCGTAAAAAACTAAATGGTAAGGAACGTTCATATAAAATGAATACAGTACTGGTAATTTATAAGGCTGTAAGAGGCCTACAAACCAAATTTCTGAGTCATGAATATTTCAACGACTAGGCAAAAATCTCGTATTTACAGAATTTAAGGTTATGATTGCATAGTTGCTTTAGTAAAATACATTTCCAGTTGGAATAAAAGAGAGCGGTGTTCCTTTAAGGATTTTTTTTCTTATGGCTTTACGCCTCATTGACGTAGAGGTAATTAGAGGCGAGATAGGATTGGGGACAGGGGAACGGAAGGAATTCGGCCATATTCGAAATGTTCTTTTGAAGGAAGCATCCAGGAATTCGGCTGGAGTGATTTAGGGAAACCCAAATCTGGATGGCCGGACGGGGATTCGAACCCAAGTCCTCCCGAATGGGAGGCCAGAGCGTTGCCGCTCACTCATCATGATCGGTTTTAAGAATTAAGTTAATGAACTTTTATGAGGGCCCTATTGTAGCTCTTAAGGGACGATAGGTAAATAATTAGTCCTATGTAAGTTAATGGTTCGTAGATCTTTTACATTTTACTCGTCCTTGGGTAGAAATGGGTAGAGAAACACTGATGTACAGTTTTGGTAGTTAATTTATTTGTCTGTCCGTCTTGTTGATAGATAGATCAATGACGGATTTCGTTTTATCTTACGAGTGTTAAAGAAATATAACTAGAGTATATTAGTAGAAGGAAACTTACGAAATACAGTGCGATTGTTGCAATCCTGTTTTGTTTAAGAGCGAAGAGGAATTTAATTTAAAACAACTGACGTTAATCAAAGTTGGCGCTACATA
Organism: Vandiemenella viatica; assembly: GCA_031002005.1. Taxonomy (NCBI): domain Eukaryota; kingdom Metazoa; phylum Arthropoda; class Insecta; order Orthoptera; family Morabidae; genus Vandiemenella; species Vandiemenella viatica. Next base: position 187,836,279 of record JARYHS010008074.1, on the reverse strand, counting down.
TGGCCCTATAAATGGAAAGGAAATAACGTAAGCAGAGATACGTAATATAAGTAGCGATGCTACGGTATCCAAAACAGGCGAACGCAATATCGGTGAGAAGAATGATCTAAGTAGATTTGATCGTTGTAAAATTATGGGATTCGCCGAATTGGTCACTATCTTAGTCCAGAACCTAAAGGTTGGTTGGATTCTTCCGAAAGAGGCATATTAAGCCATTGTATCAGTGGTAGGATGACCTAGGCGACCTAGTGATGATACACAACTCTTAAAAATTCCTGGTCCCACCGAAGTGTAGCGAAATATTTATTTGTAATAATATATAGGTCGGAACGACAGAAATCAGATTCGAAGGAATGTAGGTGCTATTTCATGCTATTAAAGAGCAGGAAATCGATGTGACGTTTAGCCACTTGTAGCTCAGCATTTATCGCTTCGTTTGTGATGCCAGATGATCCATATAGAAATAAAAAAAAGTAGTCGAGATTTGCCAATAAATTATTTTAAGACATTAAAATTGCTACCTCTTACAATCTGTATGCATTTTTTCTCATTTTGCTTCACTAAGATATTGAATGTTTCTATGCATTTTCTATTACGTATATATTAAAAAAAAAAAAATCTGTGAAATTTTAATGCCGAGTTAACAGTTGGCAGAAAACACGTACGAAGTGTTTCAGAATCTGGGTCCGCAGATTAGTAGTAGTGCGCTCTTCTCTTCACCATGCTTGGACGCAGTTTATGATTTTTTTCAGTACACTGCTGTTCCTGGATAAACCTTGCAACGGTCGAGAGTTCCTCCAACAGATATAAAGTGTCTCGTATACCTACCAAGGAGTAGCAGTCGACATGCCTTTATGCATCTCGTCAATCCTAATGCCACTAACAATTGGAATCCTGAATACATAAAGAAACAGTTATGCACAATCAACTCATTCTGAGCAAAACTACACTAGGTGGAGGTGTCTTTAACTTGAATTATTGGGTTATCAAGGGGCATGTGAAGCCGGATGAATTATTCATTTCACAGATGGTAAACAAAAATGGAAGTTCGCTTTTTCACAGACTACAAAATTACTTCCCACAGTGCAAGTCCTATCTTCGGGGCTAGGCTGCTATTTCAGTTCCTGATATGAAGCTTTTTTTTTTATCTCGTAGCTTTGTTAACTACTAAAACGTGTATACCTAACTTCGCACTTATATTTGGCAGGTGACTATACTTCTCAGCGGTCATTCCTGGAAAACGATTTAAGGGCAGATATTGATAATTGTGAAGTGCGTAATGAAACCATACTGTGTCGTTAACGGAGGACCTCTGTTTTCTGCAAATACTTTGTGAAGAAATTGAAAGATTAAAGCAATAGGGAACTGTAATCATCTATTGTCTGGAGGATTGGTTAGGTATTTTTGTTTCAGTGTATATCGTACTGCCTTTTTTTTATTGATGTCATAGATATCGATACTGTTTGAGATGAGGCTCCAGAGATTTTGTATTTGTATTTTTTTTTCATAAAGAATAGTACCTAAGATAGGACGGAGTTTGATTTTTACCTTGTCATCAATCGAATAAAACGTGCCAGGCGTTAGCAGCTATTCATTTAATGTTCAAACTAACAGTTTTATAACATAGTGTATAAGACTGATTTATAAACTCATAATGGTATTTGTGATATTTGCTTTTTGCGTATAATATTCGATTCTACTACTTTTAATTTGGGAGCAGACGAGTTGGATTGATAGATCCTGTCATTATCGATTCCTGTTCTTAGAGCCTAGCCCCCTTCTTTTTTTTTTTCTTTAGAAGCGACATTTAAATAGCTTGTTCTCATGAGCATGACAAATTATACGTGTCATATGGCAGGTGAGCGGAGCCGTTTGTTTTTCTAATTCAATTAAAAAGTCTTCAGAGTGGCAGATGACAGTGGTCGTGCCTCGCGGGCTGTCATCATAGCCGACCGCGGCTCATTACCCCGGGTAATTTGGCCCGGTAACCCGCGCACGGTCAGGTTCCCATGGCCCGGCTGCCAGGAAACGTCAATCCTTTGTCAACTGGCGCGGCGCAACACATTGCAAACTGTTTGACATTTCCACCCAAACCTTACAGTCTCAGTTGCGAATTCCTTTGGTACAGTTTCCTCATTGACCACTATTTGCTTTCATGTTATTTAAAGAATAGATACGATTTTTTCCAATTTATTTTCAGATATGTGCTCACCGAGCGTGATGGGTGAACGGTCAACGTTCTGGCCTTGCATTCGGGAGGACGCGGGTTCGAATCTCCGTCCGGGCATCCAGATTTGGGTTTTCCATGGTTTCCACAAATCACTCCAGGTTAATGCCGGGATGCTGCCTATAAAAGGCCATGGCCGAATTCCTTCCCGTTCCTTGTCCCCAGTCCCATCTCACCCCTAATGACCTCGACGAGGTGTAAAGCAATAATTAATAATAATAAGTGATGTGCGCCCACGCGAAGCCGACTTTTCTGTAGAAACGACAGTGAGATGATTTCAGCTTCTGATACTCAGATTGTACAGCCAGCAGTATGGTTCCTTGGCCTTGAGCATTAAAGCGCAGCAATACCGGACTGGTAAAATACCATGGGCTTGTAAGACGGTCCTGCTTTCGGTTTTCCGTAAGGGAGCGTGCATAAACCACGAAGCTCCATTTTGGCCTCCTGTAAACCCCCCCCCCCCCGCCCCACGTAGCTTTTTTCCTCTTTTGATTCGAGAAGACATTTTGCAGACTATTGTAAATTACATCATACAGAGATAATTAACTGAGGGAAATAAATATTCACATGCTGTTGTGTATTCTGTTCCTCATTTTAACTGTAAAAACTGTTATGAAACGAAAGCTACGTGGCCTGGCTCGGAACTCCCCCCTCCCCCCACGTAGCCCAGCGTGGTCTTCCAGCCAACCGCTATAACCCCCTTCCCACCCCCACCCCCTGGACCGAGCCACGTAGTTTGTGCACGGTCCCTAATGATCTAGACTGAACGGTGTTCTACAAATCCTTACGGGTGAACGGATAGCGTTCGCGTGTGACATTCGGTGACACGATGGTTCGATCCCCAGCCCAACCATCCTCATGTGGGTTTTCAGTGGCATTCCGAAACAACTCAAGGCGAATGCCTGAAACAGTCCTTCGAACAAAGGCTGTGGCCGAATTTTTTCCCGTCCTTTACCCCACCCTTTGACTGGTAGGCCCTACTTATGAACTCGACTTTGACAAGTCGTAAGCTCCCGCCAAAGAAAAATCCACCTCGATAACTATACAGTTCGCAAACACCATGACACAAATTTAAAAGAATGTAAATAACACCGTTCGCAGGTAGATCTCGATTTTTCCCCGTATTGGTCAGTGACACGCTCCGATTTTAATTATGGTCATTTAGTCTGCTCCAAGTTATATTTTTGTAACTTTTACATTAGAGTTTTCTAATGTAACAGTGGATAATTGTAGTGTGGGGTAAAACACAGGACGGACAAAATAATTAAACCACCTATGCCCGAGGTTGGACTCGAACCTGCGACCCTTATAATGAGAGGCCAGTGTGCTATCCCCTACACTGCTAAGTTTGGCACGTTCTCTGTTAAGCCTGTTCGTCACTACTTGTGATAATCATGCACTTAAATTGGACCTTGCGGAACAGTGGAGTAAACAATAAGAACATCCTTATCACAAACTATCTACTGACAATTATCTTAAGTTCAATTTACACCTGTATAAACATGTCTCCCCGTTATTAGAACGCTTAGACTTGTTGTATGCTGGTAACGTTGTCGATTCCACACTCTACCCTTCATCACGTCTTAAATTCAGAACTCCCACCTCCCCTTACATCTTAGGACTCACAATACCAACACTAAACCGCTAAACTCAAATACTCTGAATCCCGCTATTTCCTTCTTCATTTGAACGGCTAAATTGTGGAATAATCACCTGAAAATATGAACTTCTTGTCAAATATGCAGGGTCGAAAATCCTTTTAGAAAATATTCAGCTTTTACTATCCTCTTTCTACTTCGTCTCCTTTCACTTACAACTTGAGCCATCACCTCGTCCAGTTTGTAACGCTTGCTTATTGATTGACTGGTTACATATCGCTATTAATCAGATAGTATTCTATATTCGTATTTAGGTATTCACTGTTGGCCCCTGTGATGTAAAGGCTAGTGTTGGCCTAGAATCTTGCCACATGGGTGTTTTTAGCAAATATTGGAAATTATGTCTTGCTAGAGAAATTTAAGTGGTTGGAAAAAAATGTGTAGAATATGTCAAGTTTTTTTATATAAATTATGAATACAAGTAGTACGACACAGGCGCCATATTACATCTTTCAATAAATTAATTAACCGGGATATACTGTAGCATAAAAATGTCACAATGCTTTATTAGATGTTGCTGGTATTGTGATTTACATCTGAATTTCAGAGATCTTCAAGCATTTTTACTCTAGTGAATTTAAGCAAATGTTCCTGAGGATGTGTATAAAATATAAAGAAAAAACCATTTATGTTTATTCCCTGTCTGGAGACATTGACGTTTGCGGTAACTTCTTGCAACTCGGTACCTTAGTTACAAGTTTTCAGAAGCAGAAGGGAAAAAAAAAGATGCGGTTATACGTGCAGCGTTCATATTTTAATAATTATTAGCAATATGACTTTTTTAAAATCATGTTCTGATCACTTTTAATGTCTAAACAAATGTTGATATCATGTTAACAATACCAATTTAAGTTTATACGGGGGATGTGTTAAAACATTATGCTTGATTAACTAAGATTACTGCAACATATTTGTGCCTGCTAAAAAGTTGACTTGTATAGTTGCATTGTATAGCCCTTTGAGTGACGGACTTTGCCTCTTACTCTAGCAAATAACTGCAGGGCGTACACTGCTAAATTATGTCAAGCATGAAACAGTAATGGATACATTAAAAGTCATTGCAGTGCAGATAAAAGTGGTTTCAACATGTCAAAACGATGGACAAAACCAAAATACCGCCACAAATACATCCCCTGGGAAAAACGAACGCATAGAAAACCAAGCGATGCAAGGACACCGTTACAGGCCACTAGAGCTAATAATACTTGAGAGGAAGATATGATGATGATTTTAAATATCTTTCTTCCCAGTTAATACACCTGAAAATATTTTGTAGCCTGACCTGTTTAGTGTGGATTTGATTCAAATGCCTTCAACGCTTAAGTTGATCTATTGATTATTCTATAATTTACTTCAGGAAATAGATTACACATGGGTGTCCGAACCTGCCAATTGTGTTCACTGTGATGTTTGGACATTTCTTGGACACATTTTAAATCTGTTACAAAGTTTTGGCTGCACTTTGAAAAATGTAATCAGTTTGTTCGCATTTGCTCAGGTGGTTTCGAGTTACCCCTTTGGAACTTTGATAAGATGCAAATGTTGTTCAATTTTATTAATAAAAAATTACAGTGTCTGTTGTTAGTTTGTCCGGAGGAAGGTGCTTAGTTTACTTGTAGTGGCTGTACCGCTGCAGGGCCCTGCAGCGAGGACCGTCTGTAATGAAATACAATACTTCCCGTTTGTCGGACCCAGCTAACTAGAGGTCTTCATTAATGAAACAAGAAACGCGTAGACAATTGCTGCTTTAATAAATCTGGGGAGGCAAATCTAACCTGGCGTCGTCTCAGAGATATTCGGAATGTTTTTACGAGTGTGTAGTGTCAAAAATATTGTTACGTAATATGTTTCTTCCTACTGCTGCTGCTGTGTTGTTAACCACAATCTTATTTTAGAAGCTGCTAGGCGTCGATTATTTGTTGCAAAACGTGTGCCTACATTTTCTTATTTTATTAAACACACATGACGTTTCCACTTATTTCCTTATTACTAATCAATCAGCTGCCGGTGTTCTGACAAGCTAGTTAAGTGCAGGATTGTCAAATAGTATGTGCTGTCAGGATTCTTAGTCTAAATCACAACACTGAAAATATGTCAGCTTTGTAAACAACAGAGCATTGTCAGTCAATCAGGTCCCGTTTAAATTGATTTCCTAATAGTATGAATCACATTGTAATTATTTAGGTTTCGTACATAGGTTAGCGTGAAAGCGGGGGGGGGGGAGAAGAGGGAGGATAAGGTAGCAAGTGAACTAGCTTTTTAAAAAGCAATATAAATTTGGAGTTCTAATCGATTATTATTACATTGTTTTTAGATATTGTTGCTATGGTTTTTATTATTTGTATGATTATTGTAAACGGACATTGTTTGAAAAACGGGCTGCTTAACATAAAAACTGGTTGCATTCAGATCATTTGTCATCACATTATAGGCTAGTATTTAGCCGCTGCTAAACAATTTGGCAATTTTGTTGAGAAAAAAATTATTGCAAATTTTCTTTTATAACTGTGCAACTTTTGCCTAGTTTATACAAAAATTATATAACTAAACGAAAAACTAGAAGTTAATAAAATTTTCTTAAGAATTCGAAATACTTTCCTATGAAGTATTACAACGAGGGAAAACTCCTTTGAAGCTGAGTATAAGTGACGTTATTGGTGATTGAGTCGTAGTGAGTTAAAAGGAGACATGGATAAAAAGCCGTCATTCTATAACTATTCCCAGCATGTACAGGGGTCCTTAATCCATCAAGATAAGCTGTAATGTCGAATCTTACATCAAGAAAGTGAATCAACCGCATATTCAACGTCGCAGTGCTCTGTGAATAACAAGCGGCGGATTGCTTTGTTCGTTTGAAAATTGGATCAAGATGCATGGCAACCACTGCCGATTTTTTTCCTTTACAAGGGAGCTTTTCGGTGTATTGGAACATAGGTGTTTCGAAAATTTTAGCAAAATAAGTTTAAGTGGAATTTAAACATGATGGAAGATGGTATATAAGAGTAATCCTTGAAATGAAAAGTTGAGGGACTGTCGCGTCGGTAAGCCGAGTTGGTTGTTGTATTTAGATACGTGCTGCCGCTGCCTGGGCGTCCGTCAGAGCTGACTGACAGCGACAGGAAGCGTTCTTGACTAAGCTGTGATTTGAAACTTTCTGATAGCCGGAAGCCTCGTTTAAGGACTGACCCGTGGGTTAATGATTCGTCATTACAACGGCGAGGGTTGGACCGACCGTCTGAAACAAATGCTGGCAGCAAAAACGGGTCGTGGGAAATTATTGTAGTTATGACACACGAGAGGTGCTGGGAAGCTACTAATTCGATGTATTTACAAGCTTTGTTTCCTTTTTCTTTTGTTTCTTTGCTTCTTTAAAATATCCTACCTACTTGAAGTTCCTTCGTCGCTATCGAAGTTAGCCGACAGACTGTCTACAGTATAGTCTAATACATTCTATAACAATCTTCTGAATGCTGACATTACGGCAAAGTAGGTTAATGAGCTATAGGAAAACCTTCGTCTTGTCTGTGTTATCCCATTATGTTACAGTTCCTTGTACTCCATAATGTGATTTGTGGAATCGGTATAAAAACACAATAAAACAGTTTTTCAACATTTGCAACTTGTGAAGGTATATTTTGTTTCTCCATGTAGTATCAGCTCATTATTATCTTATAGATTTGGTGACTCTTGCCAATAGCTCCAAGAGTGTGACTATTGCGATGGAACTCTGTTTTTATGCGTGTGGTGCAGGGTTTGAGTCCCGCAGATGACGCCAAAGTTCCGTATCGGGTGCCGAGTGGATATTGATTGATTGATTGCCTATCGGACGTGTGGTCACTACACTGCCCGATAGTATCGTCTTCTTGATGTTTCTTCTTGTCAGGACGACGACCTTCTGTCTGACACCAGGCGATTGTTGTTAGCGCAGTATGACCAAACTGCGTGGACGATAGCTGCGAGAACAACTATAGTCTATTAAAGATGTTAAATATTTTAAATGGAAGGCTGCGTAGAGTTCTTGGCTTGAGTGATGTTAGCCTGATACGGATCAGAAAGGTTTTACGGAAGGATACAGAAGTTACAAAATAGTTCCGGTTTGTTGCCGTTATTCAAATACAGACAGTTTCACAAACACAAGAACTTAATTTCTGTCGCACGCAATTTGTTAGCTGCGCTCCCGCTATCTCGAATTTAGACTCCAGTTGCCGAAATGGGGCACAAAGTGATACTGTTGGTAGCAAATCGCGAACCGCGTGTAACTTCCGTGCGTTCAGTTAGAGTCTCGAGGCGTACTGGCTGCGTCTTGCTGCGAGCAAGCGTACCTGCCGAAATCAGCACATAGCGACTAGTGTTACCTCGCCGGCCGTGCAGCTATGAAGCCAGCTATATTCATTGAGTTAATATTAAATGTTACGGGTATTTATCTGGTTCCCTTACGCTATTTTGCTGCCTCGTAACTAAAGTAAATGAATTAATTCGCGTCACAGTTTCAGGTCGTTGCTCATTCTCTAGTGGCTAGACCTGCAGTTTACAGTTTAACCTCTAAAACGACTGTAGTAGGTAAGCAGTTAACGTTTGTGCTTGATAGTTGGTTTTCCGTGGCTTTCCGAGTCATTCCACGCGAATGGAGGGATGGTGCCTGATTCCTTCAAAAGACCAAGAACGAATTGTTTCTAATTCACCCCTCCTCAAGTTCTTCGACAAATCTAATTACCTGGATTTCCATGGGTCGTAAAGCGTTGGCAAAAATTAACGTTGAATCAGAACCATAGAACCAACTGAGCTACCTCACATGAAAAAAAAAACTTAAAAATTCCGAGGCGCACTGGTATTCGAACCCGGAGCCCTGAATTTTTAAACATACTGCCTTAACACTGAACTGCCAGACTGCTAGGCTGCCTAATATTCACGTGGAGTCCGAATTACTAAGCACAAAGTGTGTCAGCCGTCAAGTGCTCCTAGAAATCTGAGCTGAAACCCGTATTGACATCGGAGAATCTGCGATCCCAAGCAAGGCACTTTACCCTTGAGCCACGAGACCACTAATTTCTCCATATTATTACTGTATCCACATGACGTTTTCTTAAAGGTGAGATTTGTTTCATATTAATGCAAATGAACTTTCACGCCCTCCGGTCGTGTATAATCAGGGGAACGCTATGGATTTAGTGTATCCATTCCCTTTTTAGCTGCTTTAGGCAGGAGCCATCATACCGTGATGTTTTCAATGTTGTACTCCTGTTTTCCCTTGTGGACTCGCTGCCCGGCAGCTCGCACATATTGCCCCTGCGAATTATCTGCACATTGTGCCCGTCCGTTCGTTTTAATACGGCTCTCGGCTATATTGGATCGACTCGCACGCGTGCCCTTTACACGGTGCGACCGGCGGAAAAATGGGTTTCAGTACTTTTGTACTTAAAAAACCGGTTTAGTCGATTCGGGATTTCCGTTTTTATGAAGCGAAAAATTCAAAGCGTTCACTGGAGGCGCATTTTGCCACTGTTTGCCCTCGGGAAGTAGGCTTAGTGCATACACGAAAAAAGGGGATTATGGTTTTGTGTCGGTGAGGTTAACTGCATTCCCTGTGGTCAGATGCGTGGTTTCTCTAGGGACTGTGGCTTTATAATTTTTTTTCCCCTGAAGGACGAACGTTTCCCACGTTACTGCTAATTAATCTTCTTTACGAACGCTTTTTGTGCATGACGGAGAATACATTCATCTTTTTTGGCGCAACAACAAATTAAACGTTCTGGAGGAAGTAGATTTTATTCATATTGTACGAAACTAGACCTGAATTACTGGAGAGTTATATAGAAAACCTAGAAAAAAGTATTTTGCCTCATCCCTATCTTACCAGCACAGTTATAAATGCTTTTTATTTCTTAGACCGAGCTCACTGGGTGAACGCAGATGCTGATTTAAATCCCCATCCGGTCATCCAGATATCTGTTTTCCATGGTTTGCAGTGCAGCCAAATGCTGGGATGGGTTCTGCAAAATGGCTATAGCCCCCGCCTCTAATGACCTCAACTGGGACAAAAAAAAAAGTATAATTGAGTTCACATATGGCAGAAGAGTACCCATCATATGGGAATGGCAGTATTAATAGAAGTTGACTCCTCGTTTTTATTATTACAGATTCTTTCCCAAGAAGTAGAAAATATTCTTAACTTTTCTCGATAACTATTTCATTATGTTTCGCAGAGATACGTTTCCTACTGAGAGGTTCATCTGAATGTCCATAACAATGTCTCAAGCGAACTACTGAATGAAATATTAACTTATTTAGCGTTTTCGTTTCATGAACGACTTTACTTATTCCTTGATTCTAGGTTTCAGTCTTCGCAACGGATCTAGTTTAGCTATATTGCCTTCTAACAACAATCGCCCAATCGAAGATGTAAATCGCGGTAAATAATTACACCATTTTGATAACAGGGATCGTTTAGCGAGATAAGAAGAAAAGGGTAGCTCTAATAAACTTCCTTCATGAATTACGTTATTTTTTTACTTTGAATAGTGATCATTACAGAGGTTTCCCCATTGTTAGATTAGTTCTGCTGGTAGCAAGTGACTAATGTATTACAAATTTGCTGCCTTCACATTTGAAAGGCAAAATTTTTCCTTAATGGTATAGAATGGTGAAATCCGTAATTTTTAAGTACAGTACTATTGATATGAAGAACATAGTCAGTTCATAAAGGTTTATTTACGATTTTGTCATTTGACGCCTCTCGGAATCAATTTTGTTGCGAAGAAAGGTAAGGCTTTTTGCTTGATATGTTCTACAATCATTTGAAACCGAGTTGAGTTAAATTGAGCTTACGTATAGTAGGTCGCAACTTTTTTAATTGTTAGACATTGATTTTACAAGTTCACTTTCATACTGTAGTCAACAAAGTAGGCGTGTCTTGCAGAAATATAGCTAGTATGCTTCAATCGAATAAAGCTGATACAGAAACTCTTTTGGTCCGGGTGCCTAGTGTGTTTTGAGTAGGTTATATGCAAGTACAGTAGCTCACTCATGATTCATGTGGTGAAAAACAAAACCGTGTCACACTCGTCATATTTTCGTTACAGTTAATGCTAGTGGCGAATCAATTTCTGCGTTTGAAATTGCTTGCGTCTTCGATTGACCTTTGCTAAATGCCTTTGGCCAGATAAATGCAGTATGGAGCAAAATGTAAACAAAATAATTGCGCTACCAGCACCATGCCAGTAGTCTATAGTGAGAGGAGCGTAGCAGTCCCTTCACCTCTCCTGGCAAATGCTTCTATCTGCCAAGGTGAGCTGTCGATCCAGGTTCTGAACAAGCATCGACCAATGCCAGAGATTATACAGTGCGGAGGGCATGGCTGATAGATACTGGTGTGGGACTTTAGATACCTGTTCATTCTTTGCCACGTACATTTGAAATATTCTTTTGGGCATGTCGTGGCCTTACTCTGTATTTTTAAGTGGAAACTTCTGAAGGTGGACTGTAGGCTGGAGGTAAATCTTTGAATTCGCTTCACCGACATTCTATGACGGGTTCCGCGTATAATATGAGTGTTGGACGTTTTTTGGAACACAGTTTTTATCCGATTTTGATGGAACTTTGCGCACGTATACTTTAAAGCAAATAGAAAAGTACTGTTTGTTTCATTTACAAATACCTAAAACTTCTTCTTACCCCCACCTCTCCTCCACCTTAATTTCTGTCAGGATTGTTCATACAAACCCACAGTTTTTACCCAGTTTTGACAGCACTTAGCACACGCATACTTCAAACCAAGGTAGTCTGGTAGTTCAGCGGTTAAAGCGCTTAATTCCGAAAGTTTCTCTCTCCGGTCGCGGATTCAAATCCCGTGGCAGGCAGGAATTTTTAGGAGTTGTATTTGATAATATAACCTTCGCCGGGACGTTCCCTGTTTCTGTTTCCGCGTTAAACTCTAGGTCGCCGAGGAAAGGAATTGGCCTTCCTGCCTCTGACGCAATAGCTTGGAACATCTCCTTCGAGAAGATTCGACCAACCTTCGGGTTGTGGACTAAGTTCGATTTTTAGAAGTGAAAACTTCTTTAAGCGCGTTGGGCTATTTTTGGATGGGCAAAATCTTGTGAGTTCGATTCACATGCTAATATTAACAGTATATCTCAGTGGTTGAGGTGTCTTGACTGGAGAAGGAAAGGCTTCCGTTTGAATCCATGTCTCGGCGGGGATATTCATAGACCGTTAACCCGAATTTCTCCTCTGGCGCAGCTTGCTGTGTAATGTGAAGTGCGCCATAACACTTCCGTGGTTCGGATTCCACGTTAAACTGTAGGTCACCTGTATCTGCTAGGATTACCAGATTAGGTTAAGACGGCTAACATGTGGGCGGAATGCGCTGCCAATAGAAAACCTGTCACCGGTTCATTATGACGACACGGAATTATTATTATTTAGTATATCTGTAGCTATAAGTATGACGTGTTGCGCGTATGTTATTCATAGTTTTAAGTTTTCACTTCTGTCGGCAGTCCCCACTCATTGCCAACTTTTTTTAAAAAAAAATTATATCATAGCTTTAACACTTTTGTTTTAATAACATAAAAGATGTTAAATGATTGTCGCTGTTGTTTGTTATCACTTCGATTTGTGTCGCGCGTTCACGACTTCTCTAAGGTTATTGTTGGACCGGCAAGTAGACGTCAGTGGAAATCCGAACCTTAATTGAAAATTAAAGGTCGTGAAGTTGTATCGAGAAAAAGGGCTCCACCTGTCTAAATCAATTTGGTAGCGTAGCGTGCGGAGGGCACAATTGAGCCGTTGTTTTTGTACATGTGCTGTGTTGCTGCCGTTACCTGTTGCTGTGGGCTCGCGTGCGTGCGCCTCCGGGCAGCCTCAAAGGCGCCGCGGTAGCGGCCCTAGAGCGTGTAATTGATGGCCCTATTTGCATGTTAATATCACGCTAATTGGCGACACGCCGTACATCAGAGTCGTCACCGAGACCGGCGAAATACGTCCAGCCGATGTCCGAGTTCACAACTCTCTCCAAAATATTCCTGCGGTTCCTTTGTCCTGCGTCTAAAGTCGTGTTGCGTCCAGCTCCTAATGACTAATGGTAACATTGACATTAAATTTAATGCGAAGAAATGTTATTACATGGTAACAAATAGAAAGAACACGATAACCAGGGGCAGTGTGATGGCAAGTGAACAAATGAAGAAGGCAAACAGTATCAAGTATCTGGGAATTGCTTTAGAGGAAAGCGGAGGGAAAGATGAACAGATAAACGAAAGATACATTTTTAAGAAACATCAGAAGCCTGGTATAGAACAAGGATGTACGACAATGAGGCAAGGGAGTAATTCATCACACATTCTGTGTGCCTATCCTGACATTCAGTGTTGAAACCTGGATAGTGGAAAAGCGGGATATCGGCAGGATATAAGCAAGTGAGATGAACTTTCTAAGAGGTGGAAAATACAACATCGGAACGATTAGACACAGTAAACGAGGAATACCTACAGGACATGATAGAAAAGGTTAATATGGTAAGGACATGAAAAAAGAATCCCAAGAAAAATCCACGAAACGAAGACGCATTTTCCAGAGGAAGACCAAGGGTTCGATGGCTGAGAGGATTGGAGGAGTGTCTATAGAAGAGAGGAGTGGATTGGACTTAGGTGGTGACAGACATGAGGTGGGAAGAAAGAAGAAAACGAGGAGGCTTGTACGTACGGAAAACGGACCCAGCCAGCAGCGGAAAACTAGGGTTGTTGATGGTGATGACAAGTGTTAACATTCTAAACAATCCTGCGATAGTCTGTTACGAATGCCGATCAAGTTAGATAAAAATTATTCCTGCTGCAAGTGTTTGTTTGGGGTCAAGGCTCATTAGGGTACCATTTTTCTCAAGACAGCGTGGTACAATGGACCCAGGCTCAGATTTCGGTCTCGGCGTAGCAACCATTCTGATGTCTGGTTTTATGTTGATTTTCTGCTCCGTAGGCGTCCTGCCGAATGCTGTTCCAGTCCCTGCTCTCGGCCAATGAATTACTCGTTACCCAGAAAGAATAATAGAAAACACGTTGCGTAAAAAATATGCGATCCGCCCACAATTTCCTACATTCATCACATTCCATTTGGTTAGAGTGTCCTTGATGAGACTAATGTCAACAGGACGTATGGACATAATTAGAAACAGAAAATTTATTTCAGGAGAAAAGATTTTTAGGATGTGGCATACAAAGTTTTAATATTGCAAGTCTTGGAACAATACCACATATTAACAGAGTTAATATGTTGCCCGATTAACAACTGTATGAAGAAACTTTAAGACGGGATATATACAATTTGGTTTTTTAAGACGTTGAGATATCTTGAGTTTTTAGAAAAAATGTATACTTTTTTCCAGATATTGATATACGGAGTTCTTATATTTCGGATATTTTTATTTTCGTAGATGTCGCCGTTTGCGGGCGTTGTCGTTATAGATTCTAAAGCTAAAATAAAACAGTTATTGAATCGTCTTTGATTTAGGCTACTGAAATAGGTATTGAAGCTTCGCCATTTAACCCTTTTTTAACATCTTAAATCTACTTACAGTGAATGAAGCTATTAGCTTGTTTATACTTATTCGTTGGTAAAGATAACAATAAAAAATGATTGAATTAAGTGAAGTATTGCTTGATGAGAAAGAGAATAAACGATATTTAACGAGCATCACAGATCGTGAAAATCACTCATTTACTCCAATACCTATAAAAAAAAAAAAAATTGATTTGGGTGTGATTTACCATGATGACAGGTACTCTGTCGATCAACCATACCTTTTGTAACGGTTGCAGCCAAACCTCCACAATGTGTAGGTGTAGTGTTTAACAGATGACTGCTGTGTACCTCCCACGTTTACGGCCATTATACTGGGTGGTACAAAGTTGCCAAATTGATAGCTCGTAATGTGTGGCATTAAGCCCGTGTAGACGTTGCCTCAATTGCAGGTAATGACTGTTTACTTTTGTGTGTTACCAGAGTCCTTGCAGGTGACTGCCAGAGTTCTGATTTCATTATTACTCTCATATTGTGCTTTGCATGTCACTTGGTGGCCTCTAGAATGAAATCTGGATGAGTCACCAAGGAATCAACTGTCTCATATAGTATGAAATCATCCTTCACTTAACCAATTGAATTTTAAGCATATGTGATATTAGTACAGTATTCATTGTAATGGTTAAGACTCATTTCGTTGAATTTCTAATGATACCATTATTCACCGGATACGGTGTGTCGTCTGTTCCATTTTTTATTTCATCTCGTTGAATACTGAGTACTAGTGTATTAATTTTTTATGACACTTATATCGTAGATGTATCGTAAGCACTCAGTGAAATACTAAAAATCGTGTAAATCTGAATAGCAGATCCCTTTTTTTTCTCTCTCTTGTTTGAAAGTTCTGAAAGATACAGAAGAATTATTTCGGATAAGAAATTTTCTTTCGTGTTTCGTATCTAGTTTCTTAACGAGTTTTAGTGAGGAACGCAAAAGTTGAAACCTTTTCTGAACTTGAAAATGTTACTGGAAGTAATTACTAAATAGCTGATGTAATGACTTCTATATATAGCGTAAATTAAATGCTTTAAAATTTTCTCTTGGCTACAAAATATTGAGATTTTCTTTAGATTTCCACTAGATTAATTGAAATAGTAAAATTTGAATTCATTGTGCTTCCACTTTGAAATTACGAACTCGTTCCAGTTACAAACTTCTTAGTCGACAACTGTGTATGGCCTTTTACTTAAACTCGTAATATTCCACTGTGATCTCAGTAAAGCTGCGTGGTGAACAACCCAGGCCATCAGGAACTGATCTGGATTACCAAGACTGCCCCAGCGGCAGCTCAGAAGATCGCTTTTTCCAAAACTAGCTGAAGCTCCTCCGGTTTTTGATGTATTGTCACAGGATTTCTTTAACCAATTCGGTTCCGGTGTAAAGGTCAGACTTGCAACTTCAGTGTGGCGCCCACATATAGTCTTCAACTTCGGAATTGAATTTATTTCTTTCACATGATGCAATTTGTTCTTCTACTGCTCTCTGAGGCCTTTGATTTGTCCTTTCCTGCTCTTGAAGTTCTTGCCACAAGCAACAAAAGGTCATCAGCATAAAGCATTTGCTGCCTCGTCCAAATGCCACTAACTCTCGTCACGTAATATATCGAATATTATCCTCCCTTGCAGCCGAGCTTGTTCACGACCTCTCATACCGCTATTCTGCATTCTCATACCACGTACTCCGGCGTCCCGGTACTCTCTTCACCACATTCTACAATTATCAATATTCCGATTTCAAAGGAAGGTGCTGTACGGCCCATGACCAGTAATATGGTTTACTAATCCCGGCGAAGGTTGAAAGTACGGCACTTTTAAAATCTCCTCCACGAATGGAAACATATGTTCTTAGAGTCATATCCCATTCATCTTTCCATTCAGCCAAAAGTAGAGTCTGAATATCTATTTCCGATATTCTTCGGACGCAAACAAGGACGCATACAATTTCTGATACCTTTCCTTGTTTGCGTCTTCTGAACCAGTACATGGCAGCCGTTTCCTCGCTTCAAAGTCCAGTAACCAGACACCAATGGCAACGACTAATGCGTTTGTTGTCACTATTCGGTATGCTCTTCGTGGGACACGTCTTGTTTTTACTTTTCGTAAATATTTTGTCCACAATCTTGCTTTGTAGCCCACTAAAGAGGATAGAATTGAATCGTAGCATAAATTTAATACTTGTACTGGAGCAATGAATTTCCGCTGGTCGATATTGATTTTATTTACGACACGCCGAGCGTGGTGGTGTAACGGCTAACGCTCTGGCCTCGCATTCGGCCAGGGCATCCAGATTTGGGTTTTCCACGGTTTCCCAAATCACTCCAGGCAAATGCCGGGATGCTTCCTTCAAAAGGCCATGGCCGAATTCCTTCCCATTCCTTGCCCCCCATTCTTTCCCGTCTTTAAAGACCTCGCTGTTAGATAGACTTTTAGCAGATATATATATATATATATATATATATATATTTTCGACAGCAACTATTCATAGCTTCTCTGTGCGGGCTTCGAATTTTAAAAGTTCATCCAATTGAATGCCTAAGTACCTGCAGTTGGGTTTCTCCGAATTTATTTATAGTCGATCTTTATAGTATAGTTTCGAAATATCTTGCCCTTAAGCAACATAAACGTGGTCTTATCAGGTGCTAAACTAAACTCGATATTACTCAACAATGGCTTAGGCAATTAAGTATTATGTTGGTGTTGTTTTCAATTTCTGTTCAAGTTACTGCCACAAGCAACAAAAGATCACCAGCAAAAGCAGTTCGTGTTTATGTTATGGTATTTCTAAAGACTAAATTGACAGTAGAAACTCTGCAGTCTGGCTGATAACATAGGGCGCCGGCGCTCTGGGTTTTGGGAGGATCGGTTGAAGTTCAGATGACGCCGCCTCGTTGTTGTGCAACCTGACTGATCTTAGTGAAGTATCGGTAGTGATTTAGGCAAATGCTGAAGCGATTCATATAAAATGCCGCTTCCGTTTACAGCATAATACCACCACACCTATTAAACTAAAACTTACTACCGTTAACAAAGAGGTGGCTACACTGGCTAAAGCTTTATTAAGTCTTTTTGTTTTTATTATGCATTAAGTCAAAATAAATAATAATTACTATTATTAAATTCGATATGTTACTCATGAAACAGTTGTGTTATTGTTTGCTGTTATAATTAAACGTTTCCTATAGGGCCTTAAGTACTACCAGTTACAAAAAGTCGAGCGCTTCAAAAAGAACTTTTAAAGCATACTCTGTAGAACCAGTGAGAATTTGCAGTGTTGGTTAAATTTTCAGCAAAACGGCAAAATTTACATCAAAGTATCGATTTGATTTCCATTTATAACGTCGGAATGAAATTTCTTGTCAAACTCGATCCATCATATCTATCGAATCACCTGCAGCTGCGGCGTAGATTCGATTTTTGCTATATTTGCAGGGAATTGCGAACATACACTCGGTTTTTAATGAAACCACACTGGAAAAAAAATCGGAAACGTTAAGTCTTGGAAGCATGATGGTTGTGCCGTACATTAGACTTCCTAGCAAACGGATATAGCGGAAATCGCCAACTTCTTTGAGGTAATAAGGTGGTGCAGAGTTTTTGCGGTAGTAAAGGTGTAGTTGGGCAATTTTCAAGCATATCCAGACACCAGATACAGCAGACTTGGTGAGTTCTAGTAACTAGCCCAATAACCACTCGTAGCGAAATCGTGAAGTAATTGTAGCTTTAGTGGGAAGATCTCTAGCATATTCTGCTCGAAAAATACACTGAACTGTTGACTTAAGAGTTGCTGTCAGGAAATAAAAAAACAAAGCTAACTTGTTCGTTATCAGCGACGGTAACAATTTTAAATTCACGTGTGTAAGTCGCTTAAAGCGACTGATTTTGGTACTGAGTAAAATTAGAAGTTTTCTCTTTTTTTTTTTTTTACTTCAAAATGGCATTCTGAAAAATATTTGAGAAAATTTGTGAGTACTTTCAAAATTTTAAGTTTTTTTTTAAGCACCCTGTACTGTTTGCAGAATGCTCTTAAGTTAGTCACATATGAGAGAGAAATGACGTATTTAGGACCTGGTCTCGCATTCTGGAGGAAGGGGGTTCGTATCCCCATCCGGCTATCCAGATATGTATTTTCCATGGTTTTCCCAAATCACTCCAGTAGATAGTGCGATGGTTCCTTCAAAGGGCCATGGCCGAATTCTCTCCGTTCCTTGCTCCCCGTCCTTTGCCGTCTCTAATTACTCCTACGTCGACGAGGCATAAAGCCAGAAGCAAAAATAAAGATTATTTATCCGTTTTTAATTATTTAAATGCCGTGAAGCCGCCCTGTTGATTGTAGATAGTAGATGGAGACAATTTTATTTACTGTAAATAAATTTAAGCTATCAGAACTCAATGTATTACAGTGTTACGCAAATAATCACAAAGATGTAACCAACATGTGTAATATATACTGCAGCTACATACATAACTGATGCTGAAACGCTATACAATTATAAGCATATGTGACCAAAGAAAAATACTTAACCGCTGAAGATGCTTCGCAAATGAAGCGAAACGCGTTCGGAAAATAAAACAACAATTTCAATTGCATTGGCGTTACAATTATTCATAAAATTGATCCTATCGTAATTGAGGAAATGGGCCACAATGTCCAGATGTTGATGGAGACGTCTGCCGTGGAGGGAGTGCGGGCGCTAGCTGCCGTGTGGTCCGGCTGGAATGCGCCACCCTCCCTCGCAGTAATGACTGTTGTTTCACTGCCAACCCTCTTGGCCTCTGTAACCCGCCCCCGGACTCCGCCCAGGATTCCTTCCTCCGCTCTCGCCTTTTTTCCCCTCTTTTTCTCTTCCTGCTGCCATTTCCTGTTGGATTCCATCCAAAACTGGGGACGCGTGTTTTAAAAGCAATATACACGCAGCTTTTATACTTCCGCGATGTTCTCGTGATTCGGTATGCTTTTTATTTTTCCGTTCTTGACTCCACATTTCAGTTTTATTGAATACGTTTTGTGAGACTCCCACCCGGATATACTCCCAAGTCGTACTTGAGGCCTGAAGAGAAGAGCTTTTATCTCTGTGCTGAGCAGGCTAATCTTGTGCATTTGTAGATACATAACGCTCAGCTGTCCACTTACAAAATAGTCTTGATGGAAGAAAAATGACTGTTAATAATGGTGGTAATTACTGGTACTGCAATTACAACCTTCAACACGCACTCATACACAGACATTTAGTACCAGTTTACTGAGGATATCGTTGCTATACAAGCGATTCTTCTCTGTCGTTGTTTCGTAGAACTTAAAAACCTTTGTATTTCCTCTTTCCGCGATGATTATCTGTGTGTCCCCCCCTCCTTACAATTATTCGCAGATTTTTAAGTCGTCATTGTCGTCCTTAAACGTTTCCGCTTTTTGCAGCATCTTCCATGTCTTACATTGACTTCGGAGTTAGCAAGCTGCGTTATTTGTTTCCGATTTAACCTATGTGCTTTTTGTCTGTGTTCGCTAGTCAGAATTTTTCGTCTTTTAGTTTGAGATGTTTCTCATAATTCACTCGGTAGTTATATTTATTCTGGTTTAGATTTACTAACTTATATGCAAAATGTTTCCATTTCTGTTGTTGCTTGATTCAGATGTATATTTTATTAAGAACGATTCTGCACATACCACACTTTATCTGTAAGTTCGTAGTAATGCTTATTTAGCCCTCTTTAGATAAATGAACAAATAACTCTGAATTAGCAACTCAGTTGTAAGTTTTAACCCACATAAATTAAATGAATAACTTAATTTTATAATTATTTAAATTATTTAACTACAAATTTCGAATTTTTAACTCCAATCAGTCTGAATCCGTCCACTCACTAAAATACAGCGTATATGCGTTTGTAAAATTTCATGTTCTACGTAAAAATATACCCTTCACTTTAACATTGCCTATGGCTGGGAAAAGATATTTATTTTCACTTTGAACTAATTTGCCAAAATTCTTAGATCTTGGTATTTTAAAGCTGCCGTACTGGAATGATGTTGTACATTCACACTTAATCAGACATGCACTCGGGTTTGTCCCAAAGATTTTTAGATTCAGTGTGTCTACAGTCTGATAAAGTTTTAAAGAGGATTTAAACTTTTTTTTTAAAAAATTAAATAAAACTTCTTTGGGCGCGGTAGGGACAAATTTGCTAGCGTCACGTACTGAGCATGCCTACTTGCAATGATGAAGCCTAAATCTCTTTAATACTCACTGATAATCACGTGATGACGTCAGGCGGTATATTAATATCCGGAGGGGTCGCCATTATTATACACTGACACACACACACACACACCATATTTTTAGGTGTTTTTTGTTTATTTACATTCGTTCGATGTAGATATTTTCAATAAATTCTCTGATCGTTGTTTCAGTAAGAAAAGAAATATCCAGTCACGTATGTCTCGCGTGCAACGATGTATTAATGCACGTGCAGTATTGTTTATTTATATTGGTTCTATGTAGATTGTTTTACTGTATTCTGTAATCGCTGTTATAGTAAGAAGTTAAATTTGGAATCACGTTTACATTTTTTTAGTAATTCAGTTTTCATCACACGATTGTGAATGTGAAAATTGTTTGATATGTTACTCAGACTGTGTGGGGACTTAGAACTTTATCAGGTGCTCCTAGCAGCCAACAGCTTGTAGGTGGCTGGCTTGGGTGACGACAGCGGCTCTCGTCAGCGGAAGACGGATGGCGGGGCGCCGCGCCAGATTTATGTGCGGGCGCGCGCCCTTAAGACAAAGGCATTTCACGGGCCAGCGGGCCTGCCCGCCCCGTCGCGGGCGCGCCTAATGCGCGACCCGACACTCGTAAATCCACTTCCTAATTTAATTTTTCCCCTCCCATCCTGCCCGCCCGGCCCGGCGCACCTTCCCCGGCCGGCAGTTTGTTTATGGCAGAGACGTCCGTCGGCCGTGGTAGCTTCACGCCCGGCCCCGGGAGTAATGGCTGTTTGTTTATCTCGTTAAAATGTTGGAAATCGATAGGCGATCCGGCGGCCGCCGTAAACTATCGACTGCGCCACGCCCCTACGAGTGTGAAGCTGTGCGGTCGGAACGTGTTTATCTGTTTGTCCGTCATAATCTGGCCGTTTATATTCAGCGGGTACCGTTTCCCGGTTTTGAATCGCTGGCACTCCCGTGTGCTATGTGAGTTAGCGCCCCCGTGCTTAGGTGGCCGAGTACTGCGTAGGTCCCCGCACGTGTGGGTTTAGCTACCATGGTCCGATCATATATTGTATCTGGAGGGGGCGAACACCGTTAAAGTCCTTTTTCATTCTTACTCGTGGCGCCGAGCTAGACCTCGGACGTGCGCTGCGAGGTGCGTTTTAAAATAGATCTTGCTCTGTAGTCATTGAACAGGCATACAAAGCATAGATACCGTAGAACATAGTTTTAAAATTCGCTAAGAATGTTTGTAACAAAAATTGTTCATCTTAAAATAAGGCACAACAACTCAGTCGTGAAACTAGAATGTCCATACACGAGTGAATGACTAGCACTGAACTATAGATCTAATTGAAATTACTGGAAAGAAGAATCATGACAAAAAATCGTGGGTCCAATTATAACAATCGTACTATGGAAATTAAACAGTAATAAGGAAATCTATCAAAATACCGAAAATATAATAGAATCATTAAGAAATAGGAAATTGCAGTTTTTTGGACATAACCACAGAATATATTAACAAAAAAGATATTCAGTTGCCTTTGGGTAAAAATCTACAATGTGTATTCAAGAGGTCAAGAAAGAATTGGAAAGAAATAAGAGATGATGATATTTAAAAGAGGGGATTAAGTATAGGAGGATTCCAATGTAGAAGAGGAAAGAGATCTGGTCCGAAGTGGTCTGATGAGAGAAACACAGTGAAACGATGAGGAATACTGGATTGAACAGAAGAAAAATCAACAACAAAGGATGAAGATTTTAAATTGGCACGTGATCTTAGCAGCCCTTTAATATCGGAAAGAATAAGAAAATTCTACAAGTTCTCTTTCTTTGTGTGATTTTATTCTATTTTGACACTGTAGATCCACCTATATTATTAAAAACACGAGTTAATGTGAATTAATTTTCGGTTCCCTGAAACTGTATCTGTTAATGTAATAACCTGTAATCGAGCAAGTAGGACATACCGAGAATGGTGGTATAACGGTTAGCGTTCTGGCCTCGCATTCGGGAGGACGGCGGTTTGAATCCCCGTCCGGGCATCCAGATATGGGTTTTCCATGGTTTCCCAAATCACTCCAGGCGAATGCTGGGATGCTTCCTTCAAAAGACCATGGCCGAATTCCTTCCCATTCCTTGCCCCCCATCCTTTCCCGTCTCTAAAGACGTCGCTGTTAAGAGATGTTAAGCAGTTAAAAAAAAAGTAGGGCATGAAAAAGAGCAGGGGAATATTCAACCCGTCCCTTCCACAATTCAGAGTTTTAAGTTGAATGTATGTATACTGTTAGTTATAGTGGGTCACTCGGAGATCTGAATACATGATCTTCAATCAGCGAAAGTATCAGTCTACTGTTCAGTCACATGACAAATCCTAAAAAAAAAAAAAATAGTTTTTGAGAATATCATATGGTTTTAATAATCGCTGTGCTATTTTTTATTAAATCTGTCTCTAATAACCATTCATAAAGCCCGAAATATGAAATTGCCCATAATGTAATACAATAATCGTAATAACCGGGCATAAATTGTATTGAAGGTCATGTTACATTCAGTGTATTCTCTTCTTGACTGAATTTATATCCACTGCTTTTTCACAATCGGGTAGCTATTCAGCTTACGGTTTCTTGTCAATTACTGATTTGGCACTGATCAGGATGTCTGAGTCTAGTTACAGTTAGCCTGTATGTTATTTATTGCTTCCGCTAGGCGACCTGCCACGGAATCAACAAGGATTTCGGAAGAATCTGTCATGTTCGTGACTTTGTAGAAGACATACTTTGTTTGTGATTTCCAATGTGCTCTCTATAATATACTATACAACCGTCTTCTAAAGAATATTCAAACTTATGGAGTACTGCAACAGAATTGTGGGTACATGTGGATTGCTAATTGGTCTATTGTAGTATGTCGTCGTTACGAGAGAGACCACTGTTATGAACAAGTAGATGTTCCATCCGGCAGCCTGCGAGGGACTATAACAGTACCACTTGTTTCCTGAGATACAACGTTAATTGCAGTCTGAGATTACTCGTATTTCATAAAGTAAGTACGGAGGTCTGACGAAATAGCGAATATTATTTTCACACGTGTCTTGCATGTAGCAAAAGTGTTTGGTTTAAACATAGGCAAAGGTGATTTGGCATGGTTCAATTGAGCGTATCTAATTTTTGGTTTTACATAATTCAGCGAATGCACAATAATGAGTATTTGATATTTCTGAAGAATTTTGTCTACCTTAAGCTCTAATTATGCCATACCTCTCATGACCTTATATAAAGAGATAGAAAATAACATCTCATAAAACTCTAGGCAAAGGGTGAGATGATTCCATCATACATGCTATTTTCATCATGTCCCTTAAGTCCTCTCCCGGTTTCAGTGAATACGTCGTCGACGAGCCATGAAGTCGGAACAAAAAAAAAAAAAGCAAACCACCTTTTATGGTAGAAACAGCGGCCTGTTAAAATCATTATTATACATGGAAAAAAACTTTATACGCCTAAATTTTATAGGAAAAACGTGACATGATCAAACTCCAAACCTAAATATTTGGAGAAAATATAAGATAACAGATTTAGCGGACGAAATGAAAGAAATGTGACTACCGGGGAACGACCACATCGACATGATTAAACCGAGCGTGGTAGGTGAACGGTTAACGTTCTGACCTCGCATTCGGAAGGACGCGGGTTCGAATCCCCTTCCGGGTATCCAGATTTGGGTTTTCCAGGGTTTCCGCAGATCACTCCAGGCGAATGCCGGGATACTTCCTTCAAAAAGTCGATGGTCGAATTCCTTTCCGTTCCTTGTCCCCAATCCCATCCCGCTTCTAATGACCTTAGCCGTAGACGAGGCGAAAAGCATTTAAAAAAAAAAAAAAAGACATGATGAATCTTCTTCTTCGACAATTTTTTCCAGCATATTGGGGTCGGCTGTCTCTATGCTCTGTGTTCGATAAATGTATTTTTTGTTTGTGAAATGTGTAGCTTGAGGCTAAGATTGGGGACCGTCCCAACATTTGCCTTGATGGCTATGCACTGATCAGGACCTCCCCGATTCAGTGCGCTGAGCCACACTGATGAGTGACATGACGGATGTGATAGAAACGTTAGTATAAGAGATGATATACCAGCAAAGACAGGGAAAAAGACCTTGACGACCAAAAGCTCGATGGAAGCGCGTCACAGGGTGTTGATTCTCAAGTACTGATTAGAGAAAGAGGACAATCTCGTAAAATTAGGAGAAGGAAAAGAAATCGTTTTTGTTTCTTACGAATCTATTGGATGAATTGCTTAGTGGGCTGCTGTTGTTAGAGTACTTTTTTATATCAGATGGCGCCTTCTGCGAATGGCCACCGGTCGTGCAGATTGTCGTCCAAGGCCGGGGCGGGCGGGCGGGCCAGACGGAGCGATTGACTGGGCCGTGGCAACTTTGTTAGGGTGGCGTGCGGCGCGCAGACGGCTGTAGCCGGCGGCCCGCCTTATTCTGGTAATTGGGGCTCCGCAATTACGACCAGCCAGCGTCCACCTGATGCCGCCCTTCTGGGAAGCTGCGCCACGGACACGCGTTGTGTCGCATTAGGACACAGACACGCGTTGTCCTTTGAGGCCCGCCGGTAATTGCGGCGCGGCGCATTAACGTATTTTCGGACCCGGCGCAACCTCTCCGTATGTTGCGCGTGTCCGCAGTTGTGAGTACCGAGTCGCTCAAATTATTGTTATTACGTCGTCTGGAATACATAAGTGTCGGCGCTGCACCGCTGCTGCTGGTCCCTCAAATTTTCCGCCAATTTTACGTCTCGCGCAAAAAGACTGACGCGTGGATTATTCGTGGCTCGACCTCAAGTCTTTGTCGGTGTAAGTGGCTTCTTGCGCTGTGCACCTTTTAAATGATTCGGGTCGTGCTTAAGTGGTACACATGCAGAAATACACCTTGTTCTCGACAGACTATTTTTTTCAGCTTAAGGCCTTGACTGAGTGTTCGGATTATCCCACGAGTGAATTGTTAGACTGGTAAAAACTTCTGTCATTGAGTCTCGTGCATTTTCACTTTCATTCTACTCCTTGCTACTTGAAAGTACTGGAAACGATTTCACTTTCCGTTTAAGTCATCGTAGACGATACAAAAGCAAATGTTTTGCAAATCTTTTGTTGTAACAGATAACAAAACCGTATCTGCATGCGACTCGACTGTTTTCAGGAAACCACTGGAATCTGGATTGCGAGCGAGGATTCGAACACTCGTCCTCTCATTCGAGGAGAATAATGGCTCTTCGTTTTTACCACCTTTGAATGAAGGCGATGATATTCTTTTCCTCAAAAGTGATGAAACAATAAGACTGTTTTGCTTCGTTACTTTGTATAATACGCGGTTACATGTTCACCAAATCAACAATAATATTTCAAACACTTCAAATAACTTACACTGCTACTAAATACATTTCTTTAATGAAACGTCATATTCGATCTTATACAAATATCCACCTATCGTAAGTTATCTTATATTAACATGAACAAAATATCTAGAAACACATTAAATAATTTTTGAAAAATAATGCAGAATGCTTATTCTCGCTTTTATATTACTTCTGAGTGAAGGAAGGATTGTATACCCCTTTGGCTGAAAAATACGTTTTCAATCAAATCAAACTTTTATGGAATCCGTCGACGAAGCTACCAATTTGTTCGGTGTGCACTTTCGACCGAAGTTATAAGCTCGTTCAACTGCGTAATTTACAATACATTACCTTAACTTATCCCAATATGATTAAGAAGAAATTCGTATCATTTAAAATTACTGTTCGTTTGAATAACATAAATTTTGTAAACTGAATGACTTTCCAGTTAATGATTTACCCGTTTATATCGACTTGTCTTTGTTAGATAACTTAATCGACCCTGGTTCATCACGCTGCATGCATTTTTCGTTTTCGCCCTCTTAAGCCGATGTTTTTTTTATATATATATATATATATATATATATATTCTACACTGCAGAAACTTTTGCTACTTATATGATTTTTAAACATAGCATTTATTATTAAAGACCAAATAGAAACCCGTACGTTACTCACTCTTGGTGTTTTTATCATGGACGATACTCATCCAATTTCGACTCACGGAAATACTTTTAACTTTGCAAAATCATGTGATTGTCACACACATGTACCGTTATGCTGCTTTTTGGATCCTCGTGGACCCCCGCGGATCAGCTTGTAGTCGTGAAGTCGGGAAGTTACCGTGCCTCTGCTACCAGACACTCCGTCGTGTCAGCTCTCTTGACCGTTGTTGATGTCTCGTAGCTGCTTAAAGTCCCGCCACCTATCGATATACAGAGCGTGATGGGTGAACGGTTAACGTTCTGGCCTTGCATTCGGGAGGATGTGGGTTCGAATCCGCGTCTGGGCATTGAGATTTGGGTTTTCCATGGTTTCCCCAAATCACTCCAGGCAAATGCCGGGATGCTTCCTTCAGAAGAACATGGCCGAATTCCTTCCCGTTCCTTGCCCCCCAGTCCTCTCCCGCCTCTAATGACCTCGACGTCGACGAGACGTAAAGCCATAAGTAAAAAATGAAAAGAAATGATGTTAAACAACCAGTTTATTTTTATTTATAGTCCTTTTTTGCTTCGAATACACCGAGCCTGATGGGTGAGCATTCGGGAGGATGTCGGTTCGAATCCCCGTCCGGCCATCCAGATTTGGGTTTTGCGTGGTTTCCCCAAATCACTCCAGGGTAATGCTTGGATGGTTTCTTCAAAGGCTCTGCCACAATTCCTTCCCGTTCCTTGCCCCCATTCCATTCACGCCTCTAATGACATCGATATAACTTTTGCCGTAACTGGTTATTGGTCGTTTTCGACCATTCCTCGCTTTTGTTTGTCTGCGCCACGCTAACTATTTTACCATTCACCACATGATTTCTTCTTTTTGCTATTAGGCCGACGAAGGTTTTCCCTTCCAGAAGTCGCGAGTTCGAAGTCATCCCACTCAACTGATTACCAGTGTAAGAGTATTGCCTAACTGAAAGTATTGAAATGGTAGCCAACTGGTTAATTTGGGTTGTTTGTGGACGTTTTATGTGGTGGTTCTCTAGAGGAGAGTTTACTAGCTTCGCGGCGTTCGCATTGTTGATACGGATTCTCTTCTGTCTAGTGGGCTACTGATGGAGGTGAAGATTGACACCAGCCAATTAGGAGGTTCGGCAACCCAGGACAAGGAAGACTAGCGCTTGCTAAGTGGCTAGTTGAAAATCTACCTTGATAAAAGATAATAAGCGGCTAGCAGTTTATAGACTCCACTTAATGATCATTGACGGCTGTAGACATTACAGTTGATAACATTACCTGCAAGTATCTGCCGGCTTCGCCTATGAACGATGCTTCTGCATCTGAGGAAGATAGACTGAATGACTGTAGACTTAATGGTTGGTTGAATGGACACTGAGTGGCTAGATGGTACGCCTGTTACGAAGACCCGCATGTTGTAAAAACCTTAGCTAAGAGAGTTGGCCTAGCTTCTGGATACTCATAGTGATTCGATGAAAGCTGCCCGCGGAATGAGAGCAACAGAATATGCCTTTACTTCGGAGTTCACTGACATCATTAGGCAGATCAAATCGATGTTGGTGATTGACTCAGCACATCAGTAGGTTTTGTGAATAACAAGTCCGTGCTAAGGTAGCGCTTACAAGCCTGGCTTGGCTGCCTCTTAAGTCCATAGAA
Organism: Vandiemenella viatica; assembly: GCA_031002005.1. Lineage (NCBI taxonomy): Eukaryota > Metazoa > Arthropoda > Insecta > Orthoptera > Morabidae > Vandiemenella > Vandiemenella viatica. Next base: position 187,807,893 of record JARYHS010008074.1, on the reverse strand, counting down.
TATTATATTTACTAAAATCTTTCATTTTATCCACCAAATACCTTGGGTTCACATACGTCCTTGTCCCTATCCCTCTTCTCCCCATGTCTTCTTAGTAGTTGTTGAAAGTAAAATTGCTTCGTAAATGTTTTGTGTTTATCTTAACGACTTGTTGTAGGTGCATGTACAGTTGGGCTAGTGATAAACTTCCGAAGCATCAGATGAACTAACTAGTGGAGGTGGGTGGGACAGTAGTTTCTGACATCACTAATACACTTCGTCTCAGAGCTAGCATTAAGCCGCAGACCTTATTCACTAATACACCAATGTTAAGTTACGATAGTGTGAAGACAAGTATTAAAAAGGAATTACATTTACCAAATCAATTTCAAGGTGGGTGGATCAGAAGGCTGTAAGGGCAGGAATTCCGTAAGGGCTTTTGGATTGTCTTGCATGAGGGGGAGACTAATTTCTGATTCTCAGTTTTCACATGTGATAAATAACTGGCTAACGAACGGAAAGGTAGAGTATGAAATGGCGTTCTAAAGATGGAGCTCCGCTGAAGGTAAAAGCTAGTCTGTCTGGTGGCCTCTTATGATTGTCTTCTGTAATACCAGGGCGTTGTGTCAATGGGTTAGACAAGCTGTCAATGGTTCACACTTGCGAACCCTGTGAATATGCTAGAGAGGTATCGGGACAAAGGACTCGAGATTTGAACCACAGCATTCTCCTTCTGCAACTTAACGCTCGTTCTCTTATTGCTACCGCCATGCAAGAAAAATTTGGAAGAACCCTGCATCATACAAGAGTGATTTACATTTTCCATTACGTAAAAGCATTTTTAAATTTTTTTTGACCGTTGAAATAGACTTAGGTCGAATTAAATTTTTTAACTACGAAGAAGTAAAAGATTTCGTGCACAATTATATACCTTACGCATAATACAAATTTTTATGAAGAAAAGTAATTTTACATTTGATTGATTGTAGATTAACCCTTTGATTTTGTTTAAAAAGTCTCATTCATATTTGACTCAATATTTTTACTATACAAGAACTTAATAGTAAAAAGCAGACAAGTAATTTTTAGTTTAGGATAAAACTAACATTTTCACGTGTCAGTAGCTCTCGCGCAGAGAAGGTTCCGTACACACAATATGTATCAAATTGAATTCACATAAAAGGAAAGCTAGGAATAAGTTTTTTAAAAAATACCCTTGTTCCTAGATAGTTTATTACACATGTGTTGTGAAATTTTCTTAAAATGATATATATAAATCAAAAATTCAAAAATTCAGTTGAAATTTTTTTTTAAAGATTCTGTTGACATATTTCTTATCTATCATAAAATTCTCCATGGAATATAACTATAAATTTTAAAAGAATTTTCCGATAAGTAGTTTCGGAAATAATGTTAATTTTTGTCGGCATCAGTATGTTTTGGTATGAAAATTAAATGATCAAAACGGAATTAAAGATTATTTCGAAAGAAATCAACCCATACTTGCACGGTTTGCCCGAGCAATCTCCCAAAAGCTTTCTCAAATTGTGGAATAAGAACATAAATCCAAACATTTTTTAGAGTTCCCTGGTTGCCAACTTTTATTTAATACCCACGAATATTATGTAAGGAAAACTTCCCTTCAGTCTCCTTATAACATTTTCACCCCCCCCCCCCCTTTTCCATACCCAGTGATTTTTGCAATTTTATGCCGTCATCGTATTAAGGTTAGTAAGAAGTAAAGTGGTGATCAGTTGGAGATTTCTGAGCTAAGGCGTTCAGAAGTTATGAGGGTGACGGAGGGATGGACAAATTAAGTAGATAGTCGCAGATAATATCTGGAAGTTTGGTATAGGCGCTACGTTGTTGGCTGTAGCAGTGGCGTGCGTCCGCCCGGTGATACGGTTACAGGAAGCGGGCGGTGGACGTTGAGCGAGCAGTGGTGGCCGGGCAGCCAGCAGGTCGAGACGATAGCGTCTGGCCCTTCTCACCTTGCCCATTGTCATACAAACAGGATGCTGCTTATCTGGCGGGCAGGTCCCCGGCCATCTCTATTAGCACCAGCCGGCAGCATAGGCGCGCTGCTCTCCCATTCATAACCTCGGACCCGACCCGGAGCACTGCTTAATTAACATTCCCCTCGCCCGCGCTGCCATAGCGACGGATCTGTCTTCAGGCCCTCGAAAAATACGGAAGAAATACAGACACGTGTCAGAATTATTGCACTAACATCTGTACATAAAATTAGGGTTCATAAGTGCCAATTAAGTCGTACCAGAGAGTTGAAGCATAATGTTCTAGCTGTTACCCACAACTTCATACCAGTGGACTCGGAATTTTATTACTAGAATTGGATATTGAAAGCTATAAGTTACGTAAAACGTGTTCCAAAAAGCGTGCAATGAAGATAAACCTATCATTGAACCTGTCTCATAAGAGGCATTATGACTTTAGCCGCTCGTGCTATGCTATAGCTACACCCTATGTCTGATTTAAGCCTGCTAGGCGTATCAAAATAGAAAAAAAAATATTAATACCAAAAACTTTTTGGTAAGGGGGCGTCCATTAATTACGTGGAGTGAAAAAAAAAACGGGTGGTCCGGTGAATTCTGACCAGGGGAGGGGGGGGGGGGAGGGTCGACGGAAATTTCACGTCATTTTTAAAGTTTTTGAAGAACAATAGAGCTTTTTTTTTCTTTTTTTTTCTTTTTTTTAAAAAAAAAGTCTACAAACGACGCTGATACAGACTTTAGAGGGGTGAAACCGCCATAGAAAGCAGGAGAGCTAAAAAAAAAAGTCTAAAAAAACTACGAAATCGATCAGAAAGGAGGGAGCGGGGTAGAATCTATTCAAGATCTAAGATCTCGCGTCATCATAGGGGGGAGGGGTGCGACGAGATCTCACCAGATCACACCAAATCTCACCACGGGGGGGGGGGGTAGGCGGGTCGTAGGGTTGTCCGGAATTTTTTAAAAAAAGTTTACGTAATTAAATAGTAGTCTGATTCAGAGTAGACCACATCTATACTACATATTTAGTTGTCTGCACAAGAAATTTATGAACATATCACACACACAGACTGATGGGAGAAACAAAGCTGAGTGACCGGCATAACATCACAGAGTACTTGGACACGCAATCTGTCACCGTTCCGTTAATTTTTAACCATTTCATGACAGAATATTTTATATATCCCGAAAGACTATCCTTTGTCCTTTCGAATCATAAATAGTATTTCCTTGTGATATTTCATCAAGACCGGTTTAGCTGTTTAGGGAGCGTATTTCCATTTTGGCCCTGTGTGAACCTCCCTCCTCCCCCCACGTAGCCTGACGTGGCTTTGGCCTCTACCTCCTTCCCCTCTCCTCCCACGTAGCACGGAGCTTTTGTCCCTATTGATTCCAGAAGACATTTTGTACTGTTTTCTCTTGTCAGACTATCGTAAATTACAGACTGAGATAATTAAATGTGAGAAATATATATTCACGTCCTGTTGTGTGTTCTGTACCTTATTTTAACTGGGAGAAATAATATGAATGAAAAGCTACCTGGCTTGGCTTGTAACCCTTCCCCCCCCCAACCCCTCCCCTCCCAACTCCCCCCCCCCCTAGACCGAGCCACGTAGTTTATGGACGCTCCCTTATTCGTATAAACGTAACAGACGTAGAGAGTTTCTTTCGCATTTATAATATTAGAGCAGATGTATTGCACACATGGAAGTTTGTTCTTGAACTACGAAAGGAATATTTTTTTTTTTGGTTCATTACTTTTTCAAGATACTTTTACAAAATACGGGATACAAGATTCAAAGTTGCCTAGCGTTCAATGAATAGAAGACACACCGAGCCCGATGGGTGTATGGTAACCTTCGTGCTTGGTATTTGGGAAGACAAGGGTTCAAATCGCCGTCCAGCCGTCCAGATGTTGGTTTTTCATACTTTCCTTAAATCACTCCACGTAAATACAGTGATGGTTCCTTTAAAATTTCATTATCTAATTCTCTCCCGTCTTTAATGACCATGACGTCCAGGATGCATAAAACCCTTAGCAAAAAGGAATGTAATTGCTCATTTGAAATAAACGAAACATATTATTTATATAGCTCTTTGTGAAATAATATATACAGTATTTCGAAAGGATGGAGTGTGTCATGAATGTCGATTTTCTCATCAAAGTTAACACTATTTTCGGTGAACGTGATGTGAACACAGCCATTTTATTCAGAAATCGATTGAAAATGATAGTTGCTGGGAATACGTATTTATAAGCAACGTTTCCCAAGTATAAGGAATTAGTACTGCGCAAATAAAGCTAGCGGAAATTGGAAATATTGCTGACACATGAATGAAATGTGTGGTGGATCATAACCTGTAATGGTGCTGATTTTTCATTTGGGTGACATGCGGTAGAAATTATTTAAATTGACTGATCAAGTTATCTTCAGAAATTTAGTATTTCAAGAATTCATAACTCGTTGAAATTTTTACTGTATCGGAGCTAGTATAAGGTGCCATGAATCTGCCCTGAGTCGCGTGTTACAATCCGAACAGCGTACTAATCCGTACTGTCAACTACCCAGTAGTACAGTACAATCTTTATGCTGAGAACTGTTAGTATTTATTAGCAATTAGTCCTTGAATTACGCAGAAACCTACAGGCAAATCCAAGAAACTGTAGTTTTTTTTCCTACGCGCAGAAATAAAAATTTTCTAAAACTGCACTGGATTATTTAAATTTATACTTCGTTTATTTACATCCCGGGAGAAGGTTGGGTGTTCCCTGGTTGAATCCTCAATGCAGCTATTCATATTTTGAATTTTATGGTTTCCCGAAATCAACGTTTGAGTATACCGGCTGGTTCGTTTATGAATGTCATGACATATTTCTTACCCTGCTTTATCCTTAATCTGCTTCCATATTTACTATCCACTATCATTATGATCTAACGTTTCCGGGAGTTTTCCTGCACATCCTCCTTCGCTCCCGGCTACTCGTAAAAACCTATTTTCTTTTTCTTGCAAAAAAGACAAAAATATTTGGCATAGTGTTTATTAAAAAAAATCTTGCTGAATGATTCAAAACCATGTAAGAATTAAAAACTGCATCTCATATACCCTTTTTTTATATCCTTCAAAAAATAAAATGTTTGCGATCTTTCTCTGAGTAACCGCTCAAGCATCGATCGGTTTCGTTCACAGTAATCTGTAATTCCGGTTTGGTCATTTAATTCCCGTTGCAACATGATATTCTCCTGTGATTGTGGTCTGGCTTTTTGTATAAATTTATATAAAATGCTAGCATTGTGATCTGACTTTTTGAATGCTGGGATAAATGTACTCTTGAATCGTAGCAACCATTTCAACTACCGAGCAGGTTGAGTGGTGTAGTTGTTAAGATGTAGAGTTCCGCTAATGCACCGCCTAAGTAAAGTAAGCGTGGCTCGACTGCGCCATTCATCGCCAAAGCCAACTATTTATCTGTGGGAACAAAGCGGAATCATTACCAGGTGTCTGATTGGGGGCGCCTAATGTGTTTACGATTACGCCTACTTGCGGCTGCCATTGTGCTTGCCCGCACCGAGACAATGACCTTTGAAGGCGCTCATCCCGCACAATATGCCAGCCCAGCCGCGTAATTGGCGCGACCGGCTTACCGCGTGCGCAACGTACGCGCCTAGTTTCACCCCTCTTCCAAAGTTTGCACTGCCTTGAATGTTGCAGTATTTGTGAGAGTGTAAAACATTACAAGGAAATGTTAAAGTGGGAGTCATTTTTACGGAGCAATAGCTATGTGTTGTTAGACACTAGTAAGTTAGCCGTTACCTTTCATATTAGCAACACGGAGATTGGACGGCAGTTGATTAATTTGAAAATCTGTATATATCTGAAATATTTGCTCCCGTTTGAGGTATTCAGTTTATAGGGTTATTATCGACCTGGAAAGCAAAATATATTTGGCATAGTGTTTATTAAAAAGAATTTGAGAACCTCTTTTTTACTAAAGAGTCCCTTATTTCTCTCTACTGCAGAACTACGGAGTATAGACAACGTCACTTATAGGAATGACAGATGAGATAACAGAAACGACCATTCCTCTTGAAACCTTCGCATTCTGGAGTACGTGGTTTCGAATCCAGATCTGGTATTTCCACGGTATCCCCAAATCACTCCAGGCGAACGCCGGGATGGTTCCTTCCAAAGGCCATGGCCAAATTGCTCCTATTTTTTTGCCCCCAGTTCTTTCCCGTCTCTAATGACCTCGATGTCAATGAGGCGTAAAGCCAGAAACCGAGTGAAGAGATTGGATGTAGAGGCGTGTTATATTCTGTAGTGTTGTTGTTCATTTTAGTGCATATGGAGATAGGGCATACAGTGTTGTAGTGCCTTTTTCATGACATAGATATAAATTAACAAACTACAAGTTCTAAGGATAGGTACTAAAGGCACAGTCAGTTCGCCAACCGCGTAACGTTTTTTCAAATTGTGTTATTCTGTTCCTGTAAGTGTTGGTTTTTGAAAAATTGTAGTTCTTGGCTTTGAATCCAGACCCATCTTGTTCCATCGTGTCCACCGTTAAGTGCTGTGATCAAGATAAAGCTGAAAATAATCGAAGCAAAAATCTTTAAAAATGGAGCGAGAAAAGATGTATGGGTCTTCAATTAATTACGTTAGCTCTTTTCCATTTATTTATTTATTTATATAATATATATATATATATTTAACTTTACGGTCCAGGGTGGCAGAATATTCTTTGAAGAGAGGGCAGAAATCTAAAATTAAACGATGACGTGAGATTTTTACTGACTCTCTCCCGCTTGGTGAGATTTTTCCGGATCCCAGCTCAAGTAATTTATGGATCACCCCTTTATAAATAATATATGTAATATATATGTATATATATATATATATATATATTTTTTTTTAAATTTATCTCACATTTATACAGCCTAATATCTAGATACTAAATTAGGCCCTATTACATACATTTTTTAAAATTGGGATTAAGGGTTCCGCCAGTGTCGCTGGTTTCATTACTGGTTAATTTGGCCTCTCAGCTGTGTGGATTACCGGATAGCTTCCACAGTCTCCCGTCCCCGCGAAGAGGCAGGCCAAACCTGTTTTCTGGCGAAACCATGTTAACAGTTTACAATTTTACAGTCTAAGAAAGTTTTATGTAAGCAATTAGCATATTTTTCCGCTTCACTTAGCTAATTGGTAACTGATACGAAATGATAAATTATTAAATATTAAACAATATGCGTTACAGATGAGTCAGTTAGTAAATGGATTACAATATTTACATTGGTAGTTATTTGACAATTACAGTGCGAGCTTACAGTTGTTTGTCGGTTAGTGAATACATGATCATATTACATCAGGTTGTATTACAATGAATTTCTAACAACAATTTTTAAGATACAGATCTACTGGGATTTACAATACATGCGTTATTATTTTCACAGTTTCTACATGCATACATTAGTACTACCTGCTTTGCTTTTACAGCCTTGAACCAGTTCGTGTGTTATCGAAATTCCGTTGCTATTAATTTGTGACTTGTTTTTTGAAATGTATTTTTTTTTTTTTTTTTTTTTTTTTGTAACTATATTAAGGTATGGTAACATTCCATATCTTTTCTCAATGCCATTGGGCAATTTTATGCCTTTTAGTAATACAAACACTGGCCATTTTTTATTTGCGTCAGTTTGTGCTCAATACGGACGCGGCCTGTCAGGCATTAACCTCGCTGGCTAGATGCTGTATCGGCACTGCTGACCACTGTAAATTCCGTGGCAAACACGACCTGGCTCCGGCTTTGTAAACATTTACAGTTCTTTGCCTATCAATTACATGATGTTTACGTTGTAGTACGCCAGCTAAGGACGCTACATCTTGGAAGGATATAACTGTTATTATTATTATTTACATCTTTCTGTATTCACCACACTATTCCTTCCACCGTTATTATCCCGGAAACAGTAAACCATTCCTGGTCCGTCTGGCATTTCCAGCCGAACCGGATTGGTTGACCCGTCGGGATCACTTCCGGTTACCGGAAGTTCTCGCACTATTCTGTTAACTACAATGCTCTCATTCGCCTAGATACGCCTGTGCAGCTGCTGGGGTCCCGGAGGTGGTCGGCCCCGCCCGACTACTGCTCGGTCCAGATATTTTTTCCTGTGTAGTTTAGACACTTTGTCTGATAGGTTGTCAAGCCTGCTCCACAATTGCTCGTCCAGGATTATATCCCGTGTTAGCATGTTCCGCATTTCGCTAACATCCGCTGTTCTCACCTCTTCCGTTTCAGGACACTCCCACAAGACGTGCTCTGGTGTTCCTTCTGCGCCACACTCACATGCACTGGTTTCCTTCAACCCTCTTTGATATAGCATCTGGTTATATGGTCCGTGTCCGGTCATGTAATGTATTAGCCCAGGTGAAGGATTAAAGAATCCAAGATTCAGCCTCTCTTGTACATTTGGAAACACGCTGTATAATCTTCTGCCTGTTTGGCTACTGTCCCAACGGGCTTGCCATTCGGCGAGGAGTGCGTTTTTAATTTCCACCACAGATTGTGCTACTGCTCCCACAATCTCCTGCACCTTGGCCTGATTTTCTTTACGCAGCCAGTATATGGCTCCTCGTCTCCTGATCTCGAGATCCAGCGGCCATACTCCTACTAATATTGTGAGTGAGTCAGCAGATGTAGTAGCATAGGCACCACTTAGCCGTGTCAGAATGCTTCTCTGCACTCTCAGTACCGCCTTACGAGGTTTCACCTGCAGTAGTTTATGCGCCCAGACACTAGCCGCATACCCTACCAGTGATGCCAGGATAGCATCATGGTATCTTCTTATTAAGATGATCGGGAGATGGAATTTCCTCTGGCCTATGCTTACAAATTTGTGCATGACCGCCTTAGCTCTTTCACACGTCTCGGAAATATGCGTTGCGAAGTTTAGGAACTCATCCAGAGTGACGCCTAAGTATCTTGTTGTCGGCTTCCTTTTTATGGTGATGTTATTCATCTTAACAATTGGATCCCGCTCCAATTTCCCTTTTAGTAGCATCATTTGGGTCTTCTTTGGTGCAGGGCTCAGCTTAGCCTCCAAGCACCATGCCTGAAGTTCTTCGATCACTACCTTGGATTTATCTTCTATGTCTTGTCTGGTCCGACCTTCAATATATGTATATATACCAGAATGTGGGTACATAAATAATATATCTTTGAAATATCATACAAATAACTTGCTTGAAAATTTGAGGTCTGTCGGTATCACCGCTGATATCTATAGGTCTCTTTGTTAGGCGTAGACCAGTCGGTAGAGAGTATGATTACGTCCTGGACTGGACTTCCAGGTTTTGATCCCCGATGAAGTAGAGGATTTTTGTTCGAAATGCTTTCCGAGCCAATTCAGCCTATCTAACGAGTAACTAGGAGGAATCTCAAGGAAGATGAAAACTTTCAAAGCATGACGCTAACTGCCTCTGTGTAATCGGTAGGTCAACAAACATAGTACGGAGCTCAACCTTCGCGATTAATCTGTGGGATCCATATTGTGAGTGATAAGAGCCCATTCTACCCTTTTCTTTTATCTGAATTCCCTTTTTATTTAAACCCTTTCCTTTCCTATCTTTTACTTCAGAAGTACTATACTGTACTTGTATTTGACAGTTGTGCATCGATGTCATGAAGCGGAGAAAGTAGTGTGATATTTGCACGGAATAGTCGTTTACGTGTAATAATTTTCTGAAGAGCATTTGCGGCGAAAATCGTCGCGTATTTCTTGTCTGCTGTTTTAGCTTGGAGGTAATACGCAGAAAATCTTATAAGAATGAAACCGGAGGAGGGGGAGAGCCAGTTGTTAGTAGTATTGTGGTGACTTAGGGCGGCTGGTGCAGGCATCCCTTCTTGGTCTTCTCCGCCGCCTCTCTTCCTTTGCGCGCACTTCCTTCCTTCTCCCCGGCAGCTCCCTCAAGTTTCCAATTAATGAGTGTCTTCACCTAATTGCGTATGCCATTAGGAAGCGGCGCCGGGTGTTAATGACGCCCTCGCCGGCTGTTCCAGCTCATTGCTGCTTCCTCACCTCACCTCAGCTCGGCTCGCCACTTGCACGTGACTGCGACCGCCTGATTTATACCGCCACTCCCGATTGTTCGCAATTAAACTCGAAAATTCCCCGGGGCATAACTTCTGCGAATTTTCCCCGGGGGCACTGCTTCTTTGCGAAAATCGTGCTCTTCGCCTTATTATTTATCGACAATAAGACGTTCCTTCTCACGCTCGTTAACGGGGGTCTCCATTAATCGTTTACGATGCCTTGCTCAATTATATCTGATCTTTTCACAAAATTTTGGTGCCAGCTGTAACATAGTAATTGGACGGCGCAAGTTTCCGGGAAAAGCTGTGCGGCAAATTGACATCATTAACGGGGTGGGGGACGTAATTTGAAATTACTTTTGTCGGCTGTTTCAAGACCTCGTTAAAGTAACACCCACTTTCTTCCCTATCGCACTGGCGTGAAAGTAGAACTTTTTTAGCCACCTCGGATGCGTTACTATCTGTGTCCTGCCACCGTCGCAAAGGGTTCCAGACAGGTGTTACTTCCGAGTGATTGTCACCCTAAAATTCCATGCGCTGTTTGTTTTCTGTTATTATAAAATGAAATAAGTAGAGTTTAGAGCTAATAGGCCTAGTCTCCGAAAAAGCAGTCGGAATAAAGATGTAGAAAGAAAGGCTAATATGTTACATTAAAATATTTTGTGACCCGTTGTAGAGAGACCTGCGTCTATCACTTCCCCAGCCTATGCAGTTTTTTTTACCTGCAAGAAGTTCAGATTTATCTCTACGAATTACACTTTTGATATAAAATTAAACTAATAGAGTGTAATGGTTGTAAAAAAATAATTCTGTATACCTTTGTTAACAATAAACCTGTAAATACAATGATACTTGAGTTAACTGTTATGCAGAAAATATCAATTGCTATTACCAAGATGCTTTACTAATGTGTTTTGGTGCAATTTACCATGAAATTTCTTATCTGAAAAGTTTTTTATTGTCTGGTTTACACTGTGTGTGAATCTGCAAAATTTTATCTTGCTTTCGGTCATGGCCGGCGCTAGGAATTTCGGGCCCGGGGTAAAATGGGCGACCTTTTTTTTAGCTCTACAAAATGGCCAGGCGACAATGGGCGTATTCTTGGCTTCATGGCCTGAGGGGCCCCTATAGTCGATGATCGGGCCCCCATCAGCCGGCGCGCCGGCTGATGGGTACTTTTGACTCGCTTACCCCCCCCCCCCCCCCCCATCGCCGCCCTGCTTTTGGTGGTATTGTAGAAAATCCATTCGCATTAACATTATTATCGAACAGTAAGCATGTATCGAAACTGCGAACAGAGTAGGCTCAATTAGCCTTTAAAAAAATCACAGACTGTCGAAAAGGATGAAGACACGGGTCTACAATGGGACATTTACTTCAAAATAGTTTTGTGTTAGTAGGCCAAAGTTCACTTTTATTATAGATATATACCCTTCTGTAACCAACAACTTATTCTCGATCCTGAAGAAGCTCTGTTTATCGGTACTTATGTTAGCTGAAATTCAATCTTATTTATGAGAAAAAGATTTTTTTAAAGAGTGTGTGTGTGTGTGTAGCGCTTCCGTTCACCGTTTTCTTTAAATTTTACTTATGCGCTTTCTACCCAGGTGTTGTTGAATATTCCGACAGCGTGTTGTCAGACGCAGTGGCCTAGTCTACTGGAACAGGGTCTCGCTCCCAAACAAAGCCCTCCTGCAGCCTCACCTCTGCCTTATCTGAAATTAGTCCGTCTACCAGGGACAGCTGCCTGGCCCGCAGCCCCCACGCTCATTTCCTTACGCTCTTTTTTCTTGTACGTTCTACTTGCTTACTTACGATATCTTTCCAAAATGAGACGGTACATTGATATTGAATTGAACGAAGCTGGTAGCAATATCCTGCAAACTTGTCAACAAAACAATTCTATGGACACGAAGGCGTTGGAAATGTGGTTGAGTTAGTGGCCAGTGTTGCACATGACCATTGTACCTGTGTACTGTTGAAATACTGTCTAGACACATGATGCTAAAGACCACATCATTACCACTATTGAATTGGCTATAAAAATTTAACTATACTGTGTCATAATCATCCTGTTTTACTAAGTATTTTCATTTTTTTCATATTGCTTATAAAGTATTTACATAGGTAGTCTTATTGTGGAGATACGGGCGAATTTTACAGTAGTGTGAAGGTAGTTGCTTTCAACTAAGTAAGAAACCGTTGTTGAACGTGATAGTTTTTTTCATGCTTTTTGGACATCGTTGTATTTTGAGCTTGCAGACATTTATACTTAACAAATAGACTAGGAGTAAATATGTACTTCAACAGTCACAAATTTTAGTGGACAAAAACATTTATATCACTTTTAATCATGTACTTCATCTACATCCTACGCTGTATTTTATCAGCTGAAAAAGGACAACTTGTTCAGGATAATTCCTAAATGACTTTACGCCGGTGTTCTTATGTATCGATGATACGGTTTTCTACGTTACATGTTGTGCTGAAGAAATTAATTTTTAGAAGTGAATAACCGTTTTTCCACACCTGCATATATTCAAAGAAACTTCTGAGAATTTATGGTACTTTCGCGTGTGATGATTCTGGTGATGGATATAATCCAGCGAGTCTATGAATCATGGCATTTTAATTATCATTCAACCTTTTACGAATGCACAGATGATGTTATGCTGTAGGAAACGTCACCACACAAAGTTCATGTGGAGATAAGATTCGTATCTTAAAAGAGTACCTGTGTGCGCTCCTTGATTACGTCAGCCTCTGGATCAGAACATGGCCACAGTACCGGTAGCATATTGCCTCTTGCTCCCGATATCCGAGACCAGCCATTGGGCGCTCCAGATTAAGTGCTTGATCCCCGCCTCATGCCTTGCTCGGTGTGCGGTAGCCATGACAACCCAGCTCTCCCACCAGTATTGTGTGTTAAATGGATTATCCTTAACGAATTTGTTAGATGTTATCGCCATAAGCCCAAACAGGTGTGGGCGGGTAAGCGGTGGGGTCTCCCTCAGCACAACCAGTAGGTGGCTCGGCTCGCGTCTCAACGGGAAACAAACCACTGCGGGCTTGAACCAGGTGGCACTGAGGCGCCTTCAACAAGTCTTCAAGATTTTTTTTTCTTTGTTATCAATAGTCTCTCGACTGGTTTGATGCAGTGCTCTATTCCTTCCTGTCTTGTGCTATCCTCTTCATTTCAACATACCCTGTATAACCTACATCTTCAATTATCAGCTTCATATATTCTAACAATTGTCAACTTGTACAGTTCTTACGTTCGACTGTTGCCTCCAATAACAATTTAACCAATGTGTAATCGTAAGTTTTCCCGGCGGATCTGATGTTTGAAGATTTATCGGGCGTGCAGCCGGGTCATTTGGTCCTAAATGTACGAATTTTCGATGGCGTACCGTGCCATCATCTTCAGGTAGCGTCCAGTGGTCGGACTGCGTTCCTCACGCCGACCACTGGACGCTACCTGAAGATGATGGCACGGTACGCCATCGAAAATTCGTACATTTACTACCAAATGACCCGGCTTCACGCCCGAGAAATCTTCAAACAACAATTTAACCAATACCGCCTTTCTTAAGATGTGCCTCTTCTTTTTGTAAAACTCTTCCACAAACTTCTTTCCTCGCCAACTATTTCCAGAACACGACCATTTCATACTTTATCTGTCCACTTAATTTTCAGCATCCTTCTATAGTACCACATTTCAAATGCTGCAATTTTCTTCTTTTTGGTATTCCTAAAATCCATTCTTTTCTACCATAAAGAACTGTGCTCCGTATCTAGTGTTTTAAAAAGTTCTTTTTGAGTCCTAGATCAATATTTCGAACTAAAAGAATTCTCTTTTTCGTTACATTCTTTTCGCTAGTGCTATTCTGCTTTTCACATCTTTCCTACTCGGCCTTCAGTTGTAATTTTGATTCCAAATAGCATAATTCACTTCTTTGTCGCATCCCATCCCATTATTATATTTAATCTACTATTATTGTTATCATTTCTGATACATTTCATCACTTTTTTTCTTGCTTTGGTTTATTTTTAACAAAAAACGTTCTTTCAGTATTTTATTCATGCCGTTTAGTAATTTCTCAACATGCTCAATCTGTTCTGCTATCAAGACAATGTGATTAACAAACCGTAACATTTTTCTTTCCTTGAACACTTATGCCATATAAAAAAAAATCTTTTACTTTTTTAAAAGAAAATTTTGAATGTGGCATAATCGTTGAAGGAAAAATGAGTATGCTACGATTTGCTGATGACGTTGTCCTGACAGCAGAACAGACTGGGTACATTGAGAAGTTACTAAATGGAATGAACAAAATACTGAAGGAAGATTTTAGACTGAATATAAACCAAAGCGAGACAAAAGTGATGAAATGTAGTATAAATTACAACAATATTAGTAGCTTTTAGGAAGTTTGGAGAAAAGGAAGATGAAATCTAAATGTTTTCCATCCTGTTGTAAAATCTGCGACTGTTATTAATTATGACCACAGAAATTCAGTTCGACGCGCAAATTGAGCAATTGAGATTTAAAGGGTTTGACCAGGGAAACATGACCGTAGTGGTAGTATACTTAATGTGCAAACACAAACTGATCTCGCCCCTTTTCACTTTGTTTCTAGTGGTTCGTTATTCATTCACCGTGACGAAATGACGAGTTACAAAGTGCAACTTAGTCGCATCTAGCACGTGTAGTCGGAAATTGTGCCTCAATTTTTTATGAAATAATAACGAAGAAAAAATTGTTTTCTTCGCCAATGACTTGATAACAACTTGTATAGAAAATAATTAATCAGGTGCAGTGATATAATTGTGCTAAAATCGTCACATCTGCGTGGTACAATAATATCATTTGTTGTTATTTTTGCTGTTGCCACTTTGTATTCTTGATCTTGTATTCTTGTCAGTGTGGACTGCTTTATATTTAATGGTGAACTGACGACGAGTGTGCAGATGTGAAGGTAATACCATCAGAGGCATTAGCTAGTGATCACCGGCTATTGGTAACGGAGCTAAGGATTGTGGCAGATAGGAGAAAATCAGGGAGACAGGATAATGGATTAAGGGTATGTAAATTGAAAGACAAGAGTAATGAAGAGGAATACCAGAGAATAGTAAGGATAAGATACCCACAGTGGAAATGGGGACTGTGGAAGAGGAGTGGGAATATTTTAAAACGATGTTAGTTCTAGCAGCAGAAACAGTGTGTGGAAAGACTGGTGACACCAAAATGTGGATAGAAACGGCATGGTGGAATGATAGAGTAAAGCAAGCAATGGAAGTTAAGAACTGGACCTTTCAGGGAATGGTTCAAGCAGAGGACACAGGAGAAAAGGGATGAATATGTGAAGAAAAAGGAGGCCAAAAAAATAGTAACGGAGGAAAGGAGGAAAGGAGGAACTGGCTAGAAATGGACCAACATGATGGAAGAAGATAGAAAGGGAAATAAGAAAGTACTATACGGAATGGTAAAAAGGAAGAGGAACAGTGGATAGAAAATGTCAACATGGAAAGGAAATAAACAGGCTCAGAAAGACAAAAAATGATGTGGAAGGAGCATTTTGAAGCCTTAATGAACCCAGATAGTTCACAGGATGATACAGTTCAAGAGAAGCGGGGAAAATACAGCCATGTAGGAGAGAAAGAATGATTTAACTTGGGAGGAAGTGGAAACAGCTCTGGGTAAGATGAAGGGTGGGAAGGCACCAGGCATCGATGAAGTGAGCGTGGAAATGACAAGGGCAGCAGGAGTAGTAGGAAAGCAGTGGCTGTACCGTGTGATTAGAAAGGTATGGAATCAAGGCGCAACTCCTGAAGACTGTAAAAAAGGAATAATTATACCTGTATTCAAAAAAAGGAGCGGATAGGAGTTTAAAAACTATAAAAGGATTACGCTGATGTGCCGCTGTGCCAAAGTGTATGAGAAATCATTGAATAAAGGATACGTGATAAGGTTGAAAAATGGCTAAGGGAAGAGTAGTACGGCTTCAGATCAGGGAGATCGACGGTAGACCTGATATTTGCTATGATTCAGCTGCAGGAAAAAACATTTAGTATGGAAAGGATCTACTGTTGGTATTTCTCGATACTGAGAAAGCATATGATTGTGTACACAGGAGTAAGGTATGGAAGGCCTTGGAGAAGAGAGGAGTTCCCAAAGAAACCATCAGGAGTGACAGAACTGTACCAAGGTAGTGTGAGTAATGTGAAAATAGGGGGAGAACAGATTGGCTGAAACAAAGGAATGGACTAAAACGAGGAAGTGCCCTTGTAATCATGGATGATATAATGCAGAAGGTGGTGATGAGGATGGAGAGGAAAACATGAAGGTGATGGCTTTTGCCGATGTTCTGGGGGAGGTGATGAAGAGGAAGCGTAGCAGAAGTTGGATGTATGGACAGACAGTGTGGAAGAATATGGCCTGAAATTTAATGTAATGAAATGTGAGTACATGATAACAACCAGAAAAAAAAAATAGGATAACCCAGTGAATTGTGATGGCAGGTG
>JARYHS010008074.1:187695980-187790288 GCA_031002005.1 Vandiemenella viatica | reverse complement strand
GTAGTTTTTTTCCGCACTGATGCCAGAAGATATTTTGTACTTTTTTTCTCTTGTAAGACTGTTGTAAACTACATACGGAATTAATTAAATGACGGAAATAAATATTCACATGCTGTTGTGTGTTCTGTACCTTATTTTAACTGTGACAAATAATATGAATGAGAAACTTCGTGAACCCCTCCTCCCCCACGTAGCCCATTGCAGATTTCTACTCAACCTCTCCCTACCTAGAGCCACGAAGTTTATGGACGCTCCCTAAGATATGGAGTATAAGAAATGAGCGATTGGTATTTCTTCGAGTTCAAGGTAATTGAGTTCACCTGAAGAAGTATTTTCGATGGGTTCGCATGCAATACCATGTCCCACTAGTCTAATTTCTGTCTCCTGAAGTAGAAGCAGCTGGTTTGATTTATTTATAACACTATTCACTCCCTATTTCGATATGGTTTTTAGGAACAGCTAAGTAATAAATAACAAACGAATGGAATTACATAAAAAGTAATTTTCTAAGCGAATTTGTCTCTAGAAATTTTATTTCCAGTTAATATTATATGCATCGATCATAGATGTTATTTTTGCTTTACTTAACTGCTTATACCAAAATCTAAGAAAATATTAATCAACGGCTCAGAATGATTCTTTTTCAGATTCAGATTACGAAGAGAGTCAGTTATAATGCAGAGTAGAAGATATCCCAATCCATTCTATTTCTGTGATGTAAGGTTGTACTTCAATAACACTCAATGCAAATATGCTGAATTTTTCCTGGTTCCCTGACGGCAAAGAAGTAATATAGGCGATGAAGGGATTTAATCGTCAACTAATTATAAAACCAGCCTTCCTGTTTTTGGAATACCAAACTGATGTAGGCGTAACAGTCTATTCTGTATAGAGTGTGACAGTACCCATGAGTACGCGATACATATGTCGCCCGCGTGCTTGACATCTCGGCCAAAGCGATACCCGGCAGCACCAATCAGCTTCGCGCAGCCACCATTTTCAAATTAATTTAAAAGGCAACTCGGAAGTATGATGAGAAAAATATTTCAGTTTAATACTTTTTTTCTCCTCAGAGTTATATGAGAGGAGGGAAGCAGAAAAAGGGAACTTCCTTCCAGCGAGAAAGGGAGGACGGCGGGGGTTTGGGTGGAGATCTGTGTGGGGCAGGGGGGTGGGTGCAGGGAAGAAATGAAACGAACAAACTCGAGGAGTATTCTTTGGACGTCTTTCTTTTCTTTTTTTCTCCTCCTTTCCTCCGGTCTTCTCTCTGCGGATCCTAAGAATATAGGAAGGAAAGAAATTACCTCCGTTTTGCTGGCGGGCTTCCTCCCAGCCGCTGCGCTGCCACTGTAGACGGGGGAAATCATCCCACTAAAGGTTAATGGAAGAGCGCCGCTTGGCCACGTGATGCCGCGGCACGCTGCGAGCGGCTAGCGGAGTAATTGCTCGTTAGCGGCAGCGTCGATCCGAGGGCAGGTTTCCTTCTTCAGCTTTAAACGTTTTCCTCTGCAAATATAAACAGAGGGGAAAAAATAATTTCCGGGGTAGAAATTTGAGGATAGGATAAGGCAAAAACAGTGATGATTGTTGATAACTTACCCGTGGACTCATGGTTATTCCCAAAATGACACTGATACACGAGGGTGCACTTAAAAGTTCATTGCCTCGATCGACCTCAGTGACAATGTTATCGGTAATTTTTGAAACTTCAGCAAACTTTTGATGTACAAACAAACAAAAATTTTTATAACACTCAGTAAATTTGTTTAATATTAAAACACAGAATGCATGCCTTAACATTCAGGCAACTAGAATACAGTGGTCCATCTTGGATACAATATGGGGTTGTCTGCAGGTGGAAGAAATTTTCATCACTTCTCAGTTGATCAGCAATGAACGAGTGATGGTAAAAAAATTCCTAATAACTACAGCGTGTAACAAATCTCTCCACATTGTTTATACGGTACAACGCAGCATAAAAATGGACTTATGTAAACGTTAAAAACAGTGTGTTATAAGGAACACTTTGCTAAGCTTATATATTCCCGTATTTCATTCTGCAGTCACAACTAACTATCGCAGACCACTGGTGTTTCTGTGTGGTAGTAGCCTCGAGTCTCCCATCGTCCGCTATGGTGGTTGCATGTCGGTATCTGTAGGGGTATGGGAGATATGGTGGTTGAAAGTGGTCAACCTAGGACATTTTTATATTTCGACCTAAGACATGGGTGTCCCCATATTTCACCTTGCAGCCACAACTACCGAGCACAGACCACTGGTGTCTGTGTGTGGTAGTTGTATCCAGTCTCCCATCGTATACTATGGTGGCTGCATGTCGGTGTCTAGGAGGAGGGAGAGGGGAGGAGATATCGTGGTTGAAATTTGTAGACCTAGGTAATTTCGACCAGAGTTTTCTAAAAATCTTTGGTATCTTCTAGAATAATGTTCTAGAATACGACACTTTTTTTTAGATTTTTCAGCAATTAACAAATGTAAATAATTTATATACAACATATTTAGTGTGTGAGCCGAATTTTAAGTGAGTTTGGTGGGTTGCTCATTTGCAGGGAGTAACATACGCTAATTTTTATCTTGGAAATATTTAAGGTTCAGCGCAAAAACATAAAAACCTTCTATATTCTTGGCAAACACGAACGAAGTCGTGGACACCAGGTTGTTGTTGTTACATACCGGATTATATTTAGGTATACAGTAACACAAAAAATTTGTATTAATGTACTAAACTTGTAATGAGTATATAAGACAGAGAAAGGATAGAGAATGTTTGTAAAGTGTAAAGAAAAAAATACACTCTAATAACTGAACACCTCTGCAGTCATTTAACTCCAGGAACGCCGTGTCAGATAGCGTAACAGGTTCCCCTTTTGGCCAACTTCAACGAACCAACGCGCTAGTCACTAGAGAGGAAGTTAAACCTATACTTCTGACTGGCAGTGGGAAAATTTTATTAAATGTCACGACGAAATGCACGATTTAAAAATCTCAAAATTTAGAGAACTAATTTGTGTTAACACATGAATAATGTAATGACTAGTTGGGGATTTTGAATGTCCTGAAGGACCTTCTTCGGCCAGAGGCTTGTAAGTAGCGGTACCTTGCTTTTATCTATTCTTTTTATATGGAGAGACGTGGTACATGGCAACCTCTTGTAAGTATTTGTATAAAACAGTGAAAAATGGTATATTATAGAAAAGGCTTAAATGTTTCAACAGTAAAATGCAATGCGTCCCTGCCTGCTGCATATACTGTCGGAGGGTCAGCTGACACACCGAGCATGCACTTGTACGAGTACTTGTACCCACTCACCTTCCACAAAAAATTCGATATTTTCTACGTTACAGATGCAAATCGCGTGCTGTATACGTACTTCATTTATTATCTATGCTTGAAACAGAAAGTAAATAAAAAATTGATATACTGAAACGTTCACGATTAATTTCTACTGCAAATTTAATCAATTTCAAATTATCTGTAACAGATGCATACATGCTACCGCGGTGTTTCTGTACGACTGTTATGCCCTACAATTCCTTTACACATTGTATTGTTGTATCTTCAATTATTTGGACAGCATACTCTGAGAGAGTAAGGTGATGCCCAACTTTTCACTATCTTCATTCACTAAATCGTTACTCCTCGGCTCCAATAAGTAATACCTGATACATAAACCTTCCCAGAGAATGGCAATAAATATCCAGTGGTTCTCGAGATTAGTGCGAAAATACAGATAGACAGATGCGTCGGCCAATTCATTTTTAACTTGTTATAGACGGCGTATTTAATGTGAGCTGAACTGCACTTTTGTATTTAGTATAAGATTAAAGAAATTACACAGAAACTTAGTGCCAAGCATTAGTTTTACTGCAACCTGCAGTGATTGACAGAGGTGGAACTGACAAAACGGAAACATGTTATTTGAACCTGAACATTAGAAAAGGTGGGAAAGGTCTGAATCTAAAGTTACTTGTCATCCACTTTACTGTCTGCGTAGAAGAAAGGGGGCTAGAATAGTGCCCATTTCATAATGAATTATAAAGATCACTTATCGTTAAAGTGTATCGAAAGATAGTACGTAATAACATGTCTTCCTAAACTTTTTCAGTCTCTTGAGTTATTTCCTGTGACCTCCGCAAAGTGGATTAGTTACTTCGAGGTCCAAATTTTTCTTTAAGGTCTTCTGTATCGTTTCTAGCCCCTTGTTCAGTAGTTCCACAGTCCTCGCCGATGTCACTGCAAGTTGTTAGAGTGGGAGAGGGGGGGGGGCGTGTATTAATTACATGAGCTCAAACGTGGGGTCCGGCTAAATCTTTTTCAAGGGGGGGGGGGAAGAAGCGTTGACGGAAATCTCACGTAAATTTTTATTTCAGATTTCCGCCCTTCAAACAACAATAGAGCTAAAAAAAAAAAAGGTTTCCAAAATCACGAGGTCCATCTGTTGTGAGGATGGGGGTTGGTCCCACCAGATCTCACGAAATCTCAAGAGGGTGGGGTTGTTCCAGCTTTACGAAAAAACACCTCACGTAATTAATGGACGCCCCCTTATTACGACAAAGGCGGTTTTGTGGCTGAGGTCAATAACACCACCTGGGGCATTGAGATATCGTGCATGTCCTCAGGTTCGAATCCGTTCATGCCTCAAGGCGATACGAAATGAGGACATCTGTTTAACGATTTACTGCATGCGTGAACACCACGGGAACGGGATACAATGTGAGGGATAGTAATGAACACGGTATTGCGCCTCTTAGCTAACTCCATGCCGAATATCGTCTGAATGAAGGAGAATGAGAGACGGTTGAGACAGTGTGCACTTGGTTGCTCACTAAACTTTGTTACTTGTGGTCCACACTTCCAGACTCTCCTTCTCAAATAATAACTACCTATTCGCTTATTTCTCCCCATCAATAATGTCGAACCCCTCTCGTTCTTTCCGATAGTTGGGACCCTTCATATTTCTAACTGTCTGACTTTGTGCAACTAGAACTACCCAAACTAACATTGGCTCAAATAAATTCCAAAAATCATTCTCACGGTCTAAACCCGCTACAAAATCCACTGAGTATGCGTGCCAAAGCATGTCATTTGTCCCCATGAATCCCGCGTAATATTCTTCTGCTAAATGTTGACTTTCCACAACCTGTCACGCTGTAGTCGAACGTAAGTGAAGTAGGGTGCATTGATATTTGCTCACCACATTAGTGAGTATCAGCGCCTCAAAGAAACACGCAACCCTCGTTGATTGCTTCCAGTTATGTGACGCAAGACATTCAAACGATTCCTAACGGAAAGTCATATCAAAACTGATAGTTGGAAGATTTACTTTTCGAACCTTATGGATAGTACACAGCGTATGGCTAAATAAACTGAAATCGCAGATTGTAATCTTTCAATGGAGACGGAAAAGCAATTTTTCCGAGAAAACGCAGGTTCGTGGCAGCAGAGTGAGTGTTGGATTGTTACCCGCCACTTGTGACAGTTATCCGTTTGTTGAATCATTAACAGCCGCCCTGCAATAATCGGAGAGCGATTGCAGACTAAAATATAATCCCAGACTACGATTTGTTACGTTCTGGTACAGAAATTACTGTATATATATTCACGAGAATGACAATAAGCAACAACAGGTTAAAATAATCTTATGCTCCCAGTATTGTTTTTCTGAAGTAGGATACAATTACAGTCTGCCTCAACCTAAGGAGATAGTATTCCGTAAGTAAATCGTAGATCCGTTCGGATCCTCCAGGATGAGGCGAAAGTATATTTCATAGCTTTTGTTAGTTCTGAGAACATCTATTCATTGAAAAGAGCATAAAAATATTTTTTACAATGATAAAGTTTACCATCAGAAATAGAAATCCCACGAAAATAAATCTTTTAAATAGGCTTAGCATTTACCAATAAAAAGTTAAAAGATTTTTTTATGAGCCATGTGCTCATTTTGCAGAGACTATTCATTTCACTTTCCGAAACAGAATGATTTTTCTCGTTTCTGTGGAACTTTTTTTATAAATAAAATCTAATGACTAGGTCATTAAGCACGTCATGATTTTTACTAAAATGAAAGACATACACTGAAGAGCAAAAGACATTGGCACATTTGTCTAATATCGTGTAGGGCCTTTGCGAGCACGCAGAATTGCGCAACACGATGTGGGATGGACTCGGCTAATGTCTGAAATAATGTTGTAGGGAATTGACACCAAGCATCCTGCAGGGCTGTCCATAAATCCGTAAGAGTACTAGGGATGTGGAGATCTCTTCTGAACGGCACGTTGCAAAGCATCCACATACGTTCAACAATGTTCATGTCTGGGGAGTTTGGTGGCCAACGGAGGTGTTTAAACTCAGAAGAGTGTTCCTGGAGCCAATCTGTAGCTATGCGGGAATTGTGGGGTGTCGCACTGTCAAGCTGGAATTGCCCAAGTCTGCCGGAATGAACAATGGACATGAATGGATGCAGATGATCATCCAGGATGCGTACGTAGGTGTCACCTGTCAGAGTCATATTTTGACGTATCGCTCTATACAGTTGGAAACGAGACTCATCAGACCAGGCAACATGTTTCCAATCATCAACAGTCCAATGTCGGTGCTCACGAGCCCAGGCGAGGCGTTAAGCTTCATGTCGTGCACTCAGCAAGGGTACACGAGAGGGCCTTCGGCTTCGAAAGTTCATATCGAAGATGATTCGTTGAATGGTTCGCACGCTGACACTTGTTGATGGCCCAGCAGTGAAACCCGTAGCAATTTGCTGAGGCGTTGTACTTCTGTCACGTTGAACGATTCTCTTCAGTCGTCGTTGGTCCCGTTCTTGCAGGATCTTTTTCGGGCCGCAGCGATGTCGAAGATTTGATGTTTTATCGGATTTCCGATATCACGTTGCACTCGCGAAATGGTGGTACGGGAAAATCCGCACCCCATCGCTACCTCTGAGACGCTGTGTCCCATCTCTCTTGCGCCGACTATTACGTCACATTTAAACTCACTTGAATCGTGATAACATGCCATTGTAGCTGCAGTAACCGATCTAACGCCTGTGCCAGACACCTGTTGTCTTATATAGGCGTTGCCGAACGCAGCACCATACTCTGAGTGTTTACATATCTCTGTGTTTTCATACGCATGCCTATACCAGTTTCTTTTGCTCTTCAGTGGAATATTAATGATTCACTCCAAGATTTTTCATACCAGAAAGAGGTGCGAGGAATAGCTTGGCTTCTGTGTACTGATAAGACTTATATACCAACACTATTAAGGTATTTACATAGGTAGAAATTTTACTATTTAACTGACCGAAACAAAGAATGTAAAATGGCCAAGTCACCTGATTATAAAAAAAAAAATTTAAAAAAAAAGATCGATTCAAAACACCATGAAAATATTCTATTTCAGAAAGTGAATACATACATACTGTTGAATGTAGACTAGCCTCAGATTTTTTAACTTTGTTACTAAACACAACCACGTGGCTTGGTCTAGTTTTACTATAATAATGAACTACAAATGCATTGCTCTGTTATGATCTTACGAAACTATGGAAAACCATGATCCCTGCAGTTCCACCAAAATTCTAACTCAAGTTCACCAAGACGCTACTTTGAAATGTTACTGTCTACATAAAAGACTCGTTGGCTTTTGATTATTTTAAGAATCTAATTACTAATTAAACACCTAAAGAACCGGTAACTGGATAAACTGGAAGGTAATAATTTAGAAAATGCACTGAAGAATACAAAAACAGGACTGTGTAAATTGCAAAATGCGTTTGATTTTCATAAATCAATTACACAATCAGCAAAGCAAATTAGTTTAGATCTTTTACCATCTTTGTGCCAGGGGAAGAAATTGAAGAAAACAATAACATAAACGAAATCAGATGAGGCAGTTAGCTGCAGAGTGCATCTTCACATCATATCCTAACCATTATGGAATTTTTACATATGGATCCAGACAAGAGAAAGACATAACAGTAGCATGTGCTTTCGTTTGCCCTAGCACGGGATAGCGGAGAAAAAATTTCAATACTAAATAAAAAAAAAATCTCCAGCTTTACCGCGGAAGGCATGGCGATATACAAAGCAGTACCTGCGACATTCTTCCCTTCAAAACAACTCAATAATATCGAAGTATAGAAATATGCTGCAGGCCATCAGAACTCCACACCTATCAAAACAAACCATTTAATTATTACTGGAAGTTCTTGAAGTTACACCAAAAAATCAGAAATCGGGACAGAAGATAAAATATATACTGGTCAAAGGACCATGCTTGAATCCAAATAACCATTGTTGGGACTATAATGGAATATCATGAGCAGAAACAGATCACATTATCTTGGCATACACAAGGAAAGGAATTCTTACAAAATTTAAAACAGTTGGTACTGACAAATAAGGAAATACTTCTCTATCAAAAATAATAAACCAATTACAAAATATTTATTTAAATTTAAACTTTTATTTCAAAGCCACTTGTCAGATAGAACGATATACCAAATGCCAATAAATTAAACATAATAAATCAAAATAACAGGATACGTAAAGATCTATGTTAACACTAAATGAATAAAGCTTCTAACCAATAACATATCGTTTTTCTAGAACAGTTACCCAGGACATCAGTTGTTACAGGGATAGGAATGAGTTACCAAGAGAAATGATGAATAATTTACTGAAAACTTTGAAAGAATTTAAAGATAAAATTTGTAGAGGGCAAATGTAGGTAGGTGCAGGATAGGGGGAAATTTCCACCGGAGCCTGTGCTCCATTGCAATTAAATTAAATTAAAAAATTAAATTAGGAATAAACGACAAATATAACAGAGACTCATGTAAATGAAAATTACTATGTAAGAATTTAGCAACTGAACGAGGAAATCACAAAGAATGAAAGAAATCAATCGTACATAAAGGAGTAACTTCAGTTGCCAATACGAAGAGAAAAACGAAGTTACATTGAGAGTAGTAGGAACGAAATTAACAGATGAACGAATATGCGTATGTTCCAGGCACATACTACATTCTGCACCAAAATTATAGAATATTTCGAAAAAAAATGAATGGTGTCCTGTGCATATTTATTGCAAAACAGGATCAAACGATCGACAAAAACATCTTAATGTTGTATCGAACTGGGAAAAATATCTGGTAGTTGGAAGAAATAGGATATGCTTTCATTAAAATAATTTTAAAATATTACCTTCTAGAATTCAACGTTGGGATATTATTACTTGTTTGAGTTCAACGTTGGTGGAGCAGGAATTTCAAAAATGTTACATGTTAAGTACGTGGTTACGGTTTCTAATCATTTCAATTGTAATTTCAAAACCTAAGAAGATGAGCTCATTTTATCTGAAATTAATGAAACAATTTTAGCTGTAATCAAATAGATCGATTGCACCTGTAACCTTCAGAAATTAATGTAAATGAAAAATATTATTTCCAGTATTTTATTAACAGCAAAACTGCATTAGATCCATGAAGATGGAATCATTTTATGAAATTACATCCTTCTCAAGTAATCAACTGTGTGCAATTACTACTGTCCCCCGAGAACACTGCGCTAATTGTAGTAAGCGCAATCTGCTCCCAAATGTGATGCGTTCCTTCGAATATGCGCCAACCTCAGAACTACTTAGCAGATGCGGGAGGTGCACTTGCGAAATAAGCGATTAAGTAGACCGGATGTTCAACGAGGCCAACTCCTTGCCTCCATTGCTACACTCCCTGGGGTCAGTTTTCAGACGTGTCTCTCGCTTACAACCATTCAACACACACGCCACTAATGACGAGGGAATATGCCTGCAGGGTTGTCAATACCTATTACTTGAGATTTCCCTCAAGGATCAAGTGCCTCAAATCATAGGAGACTTATTTTATGAACAGCTTTTTAATGTAGATACTCCACATATAACTGAAATGTCTCATTTAATCTAATATTGGTTAATTTACTCCATCAATAATACTTTCTACGTCAGACCGTATACCGCAAAATTAATTAGCTTGCTGAATTAAATATGGGCTCCAGTGTTGTGCTGAATGGAAGATATTATCGTAGCCTTAGATGAGCCTTGAATTTTTAATCGAACAGATAATTAGGTACAGCTGAAGTAGGATTGTAGCCGTATCATCACGACCTAAATTACCAGTTGAAGTGATGCTTTCAAGAAAATTTAATATCAAAGTGACCTTTCACGTTATATTTAACTATCCTTTAGTTTATTTATTTATCTTTTGGCCATAGCACATAATCAATAATACAATTATATACAATTGTTTCACGCTAGTAAAATGTAACATTAAATTATAGTTAAAATTCAAAATCGTTATAGTGAAAGCAATGTAAAGCTTTATTTGAAATATCTATAAAGTCCTTCAGTGATCCCCTGAAGGCTCGAAGTGGTAAATCAAAGGTCACATGACGGATGGTCTGTTCTTCCTCACCACAGTCGCTTTTCAGTGAATCTCTCATTCCCCATGTGTAAAGAGATAAAGCAAACCTTTCATGGTCAGACCTAACTCTGTTGAGAGTAGCCCAGGTCTTGCGGGGATGGACGAATCCGTTTAGTTCCTGTTGATTGTCAAACATGGAGTACCATTCTGGTGGGGATGAGGCTATCCACTGCAATCTCCATTCTTCTCTCCCGTTAAAATACTTAGGTATAATCTGTTTTGCAGTTTTGATCCTTGGACGTAAGTCTCTGAAGTTTGGTTTCCAAGACGTCGTGGATGGGGATCTCCAAGTTATTACAGATCTTATTATATTGGGAAATTAGGCGAATGCGCTGTCTTGTCGTAGTCGGTTCGATGTTACTCAAAACGGGTAGCCAGTACAGTGCAGTGGACTTGATACATCCACTAATTATCCACATTGTCTGGTTCAAAACTATGTCGACCTTTTTGGTGCGTCCTTTACTTAACTAGTTTTACGTAGATAAGGAGATAAATTTGGTTTATTGGAGTTTATGTCCAAATATACTTTATGATAATATAAAAACTTGCGAATATGTGTATGAGTGTGTTTAATAAATTAATAATAATAATTCCGTGTAGTCGTAATGACCTTGTGACCGGGTTTCTATTAGCTGCGACTTCGCCCCTGTCGTAGCCACCTTAACCTAAACTGATGGTCCAACCAAAAACAGAGGACCTACAGTTTAACGTGGAATCCAAACCACGGAAGTGTTCTGGCGTACTTCACATTACACAGCAAGCTGCACCAGAGGTGAAGGTCGGGTTAAGAATCTGTGAAGATCCCCGCCGAGATGAGAATGGAACCGGGAACCTTTCAATCTATAGTCAGACGCCTTAACCACTGAGCCATCTAGGCCACTCAATAAATTATAATTGATTTTGATATTTATTGTCAGATACGTCAGTGATGGCTACTATATTGTGTCCCTGTCTCAATCCTAACAAAGTGATGTTCAAATTAGTTGTATTAATGTTTATAATCACTGCCATTCATTTTACAGTTAAATTAATAACATTAGTAATGGGAGAAGACAATTCTAAAATGTTGAAGAAAAAAACCATCTAGAAAACGTTAGTTTCTTAGGCTTTTGCCACGTATTATGACTGAAAAACCATGCCACGATACTCGTCATATTGCGGATGATGAAACGAGAATTTATTGAAAAAAAAATCTTTTCAGACACCGTCCCTCAAAGGAACGGCCATACTATAGTATTTGTGTAGTCCTGATCATTTTAAACTCGAGATTATCTGCATTACGCTCAAAAAAGTTACTTGTAGGAAGAATTATTATAACGAAAGCAAGATAAAAAAAAATTAAAGCATTTTGTAGTAGGAGTGGCAAATGTTCATTAAACAATAATTGTAATCAGATAGAAAACTGTACAGAATATAAGTTTTTTGGTACACTAATATATCATGAAGGGAGAAAAGTATTTTGTTACAAGAATTTCACTAATAAGACTATCTATACAGAATTTGGACAGTTTATTATGGACTTCTGTCGTAACTAGAACGAATAGTAAAATATATTACACAGAAGTTGGAAATATACTGCTATACGGATCTGAAACACGAGAAACTGGAGAAAGAAATCGAGTGTGAAATGAATGTCTACGAAGAAGCGAAAGGATGACCGCCATTGGAACAGTTACCAAATCAAGACATATAAATTATTATAGCAAATCGAACTTCAGAAGATATGCATATCATATGGACGTATCAGATTATGTCGTAGCAAAGAATGCCCATTAGAATATTCTAATTGTAATAAATGAAATACAGAAGAGAAGAAGACCTGGAGAAGAACGAACATATTCATAGAAGAGGATTGCCCAGGAAAAAAAAAGAAAAAAAATCGGTAGAAAAACCGGCTATACGAACTGTAAAAACTCGCTGAAATAAGATATATGTATTTATATCTGCAAAATCTGTAGGCTGTAAATCACTGATCTATAGGATTGGATAGCACAGTGTAAATTCTGACAGTATTTCTTTGGCTGTTACGATTATAGTTATTATGGCATTTTACTTCTGTTGGATGGTTGAACGTGACAGAACTCGTTCATTGTGTTCCTCAAAACAAAACAAAAACAAAAACAAAAAATCTATTGAAATAAATTCAGAGAAGGAGAATGCACTAGAAGCTATCAAATGTCAACACGAATACTCAGTTACGACAGCAAAAGTCAGGACCACTCTGAGGACCTGAGCGGTTATTCTAGCATTTAAAAGCTAAACTTAGTACCGAACCCTAAGGTTGGTTGGACCCTCCAGAAGGAGATATTGTTAGTCTGGTATTGGTGGTGAGGAGGTCAGTTCTTTCCCTTCATACCTAATTTAACCCAGTAATCCTACCGGGTAAAGGTGTCCTTTATTTTATCGTGACGCATTTCACACTACACAGCAAGCTTCGGTAGAGGTGAAGGTCGGATTGAGGGCCTATGAATATCACCGCCGAGACATGGATTCGAATAGGGAACCTTTCCATCTCTAGTAAGACGTCTTAACCACTGAACCACCATGCCGCTCGATTTGAATATTTACACAACAGTTTATTTTATTTGTATGCAGTGTATGTTGGGACGTTCTGTGGTGTGTGCTACCACAGTCCAGGAAGGACCGCAGGAGCGGGTCTTTCTTATTAGTCGCCATCACGCAGTCGGCTCGCAGCAACATCTCCGAGACGTGGGGGAATTTATCACCCTCCTTCCCTTCTGCCTCTCTCGCACCTGCTCTTTCTCTCCTTTCTCTCACACTCCATCTCGCACACCTTCATCGATTATACTTGTTCTCCGCGTCTCCCCCACCCTCCACCCGCCATCGTTTCGCATCTTATCCCGACAATCTGCGACCAGATTTATGGCCATTTAATAAGAGACAGGAGTCTCGTGAAAAATTACCTCTCTGCGAATGCTGCCTCGCGCCATAAATAAATAAATATGGCCCACGTGATACCATTACTCAGGCCATTCACGCCGGGCCACGAGCTTGCCCTGAGTTCATAAAATTTCCGAAATCCTTCCCGGTCAGTAGACATACAGTGACAAGTAATGGACGGAGTTTGGCAAGAACCAACGGTTTATTCTCGTGTTAATCCTCCGACTGAAAACAGGGGACACGACCGGATCTTGTTGTTTTTTAAATGAAATCCGCAACATACCATTACTATTTTTGTAGGTTCCGATGAATTGAGTGGAACCGAACGAAATCAGTGTGTTACTGTAATCGATTTTCCAAAATCATTATAAGCAAAAATCAGAAAATTCTCTTGTTCGGGTAAGAAAAAATGTTATTGGTCATTTTAGATCAACTGATGAACGTCCTCATTAATTATAAGTAATGTATTTAATGTAGTACATGATTATTCCTCTAGTTTATCAGAACTTTGTGTCTTTCAACAGACAATGCTTTTGAATTTTGTTATCACTGCTATAAATTGTAAATTCAGTGTAATGAATATTTCAGCTGTCAGAATACTGACGCCATTTGCCATGAGATTTCACTTAAAACCGTTCAAGCACTGATTTAACGAGATAATTTAACTTCCATAAAATGGAAACCATCAGATCAGGAAATGGGGACAAGGAACGGGAAAGAATTTGGCCATGGTCTTTTGAATAAAGCGCCATTCCCGTAGTGTCATTTCGGAGAGTCAATGAAGACCATGATGTGTTTTACCTGACAAGAATTTCAACCGGAGCCCTCTCGAATGAAAGTCCCTAGTGCTAACTTCTCACCGGCCGGGCTCAATAAAATATTTAATAATATTTAAAATATCAGAAATACATGTGATAAATTCAGGTATGAACTAAGCTGCTGAAATCCTACATTTCTGTGTTCAGCTATTACGTTTATATTTTGTTAAACAATACACTGTTATGAAAACAACCAAAACAACGCATGAAGTGAAACCGATGAATAAAGTTGCCAGGTTTCTTTATAAACTACGTATTACATAAATTACCAAAAAACTGACTTCCACTTTATGCTTTAAACCAGGGGTAGTCAACCGGCGGCCCGCGGGCCGCATGCGTCCCGCCTTGAACATTTTTGCGGCCCGCTAGATTTATCACAATTTTACAAAATATATTTATTTTATGATGGCCAAAGTAGTGTTAACCAAAGTTTAAAAAAAAATCATTATTTGTTGATCCATATATTAAAAAATTAACTGTAGAATTTATGAGAAAAAATAACTTTGATTTTAAAATAATATTCTTGCGAATATATGACATTATTGGCTGTTTTATTCATAAGTTTACAGTTATGTATTTGCAGAATAATTAAATTATATTCTGTGAACTCATGATGCGCGCACATCTTGGAACATGTAATATAACATGTTCCATGTTTCATTCTTACGTGACTTAATATAAATCTAATATGGGGTTAGATCATTTTTTGCGGCCCGCGGAGTTATCAAGCATTTCCAAAGTGGCCCGCAAGATCATTTGGGTTGCCCACCCCTGCTTTACACTGTAATATTCGGCGTTATTAGAACTTGCAGAGAACTGTTCGTAAAGAACGAGAACGAAATCGTCCTTTTATGAAGTAACCATCCTAGAATCATGTGCAGTGACTCTGGGAAGCCATGAAAACTCCAAAAATCTGAATGGCCTGATCGGGGATCAGAATGTTAGGCTCAAATGTTAACCACTTATCCATCAGTTTGGTAATCTTAATGTTTCTCGTTCCTCATGATACTGTGAAATATCCCATGACTTTTGGCACAACTCTGTATTTAAAAACTAACATTTTCCTGTTGCTTCGCTTACACTGACTTGTTGTGCCAGTAAAGCGGTTGTATTTTGTTTTTCTAGTAGCGAAAGCTGAACGTCTAAAACAAATTCCACAATTTCGTTATGTTTGTTGGAGTGTTTATATTTCAAGCAGTGGTTTCACTAACGATTTATGTCTATTTTAGCGTACTACATTTCATAAACTGAAGAAACAGATAACCAAAGTTACATAATAAAAAAATACTAACAGAATTCAAACGGTGGACTTGTTATATGTGTTGCAGTGTTAACCGTTGCGCTTGACTTTCATCGGCACGAAC
Source organism: Vandiemenella viatica (assembly GCA_031002005.1). Taxonomy (NCBI): domain Eukaryota; kingdom Metazoa; phylum Arthropoda; class Insecta; order Orthoptera; family Morabidae; genus Vandiemenella; species Vandiemenella viatica. Next base: position 187,774,734 of record JARYHS010008074.1, on the reverse strand, counting down.
TGGTTACCATTTCATGCTCCGCACTTCGGTTATAAGATATAAAACAGATTTTAAGCTAGACAATAAATTTTCAGTCTTTGAAAACCGTATCCAATTTGGTGCAGAAGATTATGCAAGATGCTTCCTCATAACCTCAGACAGACGCAGCTCGCTAACGGATTTATAAAGGTGTAGAAATATTTAATTTTGCCGCGTCAACGGAACAGCCAGCTAGTATCATATTTACTTCCTTCCAATGCGTACAAATCATAAAGTTGTTAACTCTCCAATTCTGGCGACCCCAGAAGAACTCAATCAAAACCAATCATTCCCAAGCAGGAACTCGAAACGGTGACCATTGCAACGTGAGGCAAGCGTACTATCCCCTATGTTACCAGGGATTATATGATACTGTAGAGTTGTAGATTATTCTACCTTGAACATTTAGACAGCGAAAAATGCAGTAATTATATTAGATGTGGCCTGAAATAAATTCTGACTCTTCTTTGTCATACCGAGCGTGGTGGTGTAACGGATAGCGTTCTGGCCTCGCATTCGGGAGGACGGGCGGTTCGAATCCCCGTCCGGGCATCCAGATTTGGGTTTTCCATGGTTTCCCCAAATCACTCCAGGTGAATGCCGGGATGCTTCCTTCAAAAAGGCCATGGCCGAATTCCTTCCCATTCCTTGCCCCCATCCTTTCCCGTCTCTAAAGACCACGTTGTTAAAAAGGGACGTTAAACTGTTAAAAAAATAAAAATAAAAAAAAATAAAAATTCTTTGTCATCCTAAGGAGACCGAAATAAAAGCTATTAACGTTCGATCCTGGGATTCGCGGGACCTGTTTTTCTTTATCAGTCATTCCAATATTAAATTTAACTCTAGGATTGCGTAGTAGTAGACTCGTTTTTTGTTGGTTTTTTTGTTAAATCCTAATTGATCTTCAGCAATTATCTCTTACACTTTCCTTTTAATTCTTCTATGTATTATTCTACTAAGTTTTTCAAAATATATGACGTCAAAAATTGGGCATTTTTCCGTCTGTACCTTCTTCAGGAATGTGAAGTTATTACTTTTATCAAAAATTTTGGAAATCTCTTCTATTTTATAAATATTCTAATATCGCATTGAATACTTGTTTAATTTCCTTTTATTGTTTTGTAGCAAATTTTTCCTCTGAAAGAAGCAGTTTTTTGAAAACTAACCCATCAAAATTGATTTTCGATATGTATGTTAGCCATACATGATATAAGTCAGTGAGTCTTTATCTCCTTTGGTCATTACGATGGTCACTGATTTTTTTAATAGGTTTCTTACCATAGAATTTCTGCAGGGGTCATTTATGATACATATGTTTGCACATCGATAACGGGTTAGCTTTTATTCGATAAATGAGGCTGTGGCCCCAACTACATATAAGCGTCCTCTTGCCTTGCATTGCTTCCATTAATGTGAAAATTTACTAAACCGTTTTTTGTTTGTTAGATTTTACCGTTTCCTTACTTGATACGCGAAACATGTTAAATGGCAATCGGTCCTTGCGTTCGTTCAGCCAAATAATAGTATTCGCAGTTTTATACGAGGTATTCTTCGATGCGTCGACAGTAAAATTATGCAATGGTAACTAGAGACGAATGGAATAGTTTATTACGACTGATTTTGAACCACTGACCAATGAGAGATGAGACCATATTGCTATCCAGTGTGGCGTTTTAATAGTATTCGTATTCATATTGTCTCCTCAAATGTGCATAAAGTAAACCATAGCAGAATTCGTTCTGTCGACATTTGAGACGTTGTTTTCATGACCCAGGAGTAAATTGTCGGTGGGTATTTCGCTAGGGACAATGCCTTCGAGATTAAGTGACGCACTGCAGCGTGTACTGTAAACAGACCCCGGCGAACCAATTTACGCCGCCACGACTGGCTCAGTGCGAGAGTTGAGGGTAACCAATAAATTACGTAGCCAGTGTCACCACTCGGAGGCCGCTAATCAGACGTCATTTAGCGTCGGAAGCCGGGAGCCGGCCTTATCACCGAGAGGCTTCCCGTAATGAACGGCGGGGCCCACATCCGCAGATATTAATGGCAAGATCACCGTGCCGATTATCCGTCGCATCCATCAAGCGGCGCTGGGCCTTAGCGGGACCGCAATTTCCACAGCGGACGTCCTGCACTGGGCCAGGTGCCCGCCGGGCCGCATTCACCGCCGCCTACCGGCTAATTTCCGACCGCCGCCACCGGCGGCAGCACAGTCGCCGCGTCGCTATCTCTGGCTTGCGCAGAAACAAATCTCCCGCACCCCTCTCTCTCACACCGCTCACCCCCGGGGTAGGCGTGGGCGGAGCGCGGCCATATTGCGGGTTGGTTGGGGCGAGCAAATTGCGAATATTCAGCGCCCGGCCCCTGTCGCCCCGCGGGGCTGGGAGGTACTGTATGTATGGGCCTCTCAATGCCTTGTTACCGGCAGGGCCTGCGGCGTTATTATTACGGTGCAAGCGCAGCGAGCTAGGAGCAGCGCAGCCAGCTAGCTCGCTGCCGCGAGAGCGCGCTGACGACTACCTGTTGTTTGTCGCGGCGGCCGTCACCTCAAGAAATTAATTACGGCACTTCCCAATCAGCGCCTGCGCAGGCGCGCCAGTCAGCCACCCGACACAATCTGCGGCCCATTGTCGAGGCAGCAGCCACACGTGGGGACCCATTGTCTACGCGGTGACACTTTTTTTCTGTTTCTCCTGTTACAGACAGACGGGAGAGAGGCATTCACTGAGGTGTGGGTGCGGTGGTGTGAGCAGGCATTATCGGCCAGGCAAAGCAGATAACTAGGCACCACTCGGCCGGCGCCTCTTCCGTCACTTGCGACCACTTGCCGGCCGCGTCAACAGTTTCCTGTCTCAAGCACTGGCAGCAGCAATTATCTGTTGCGCTGACTGCTATTGTCGGCTTCACAGCAAACTATTTCGATTCGCACTTCCGCTCAGCCGGTTTTGTCTCTAGCGTAAAGGGAACATTCTAACCACAGGCCTCGACAGGGGGAATCGTCTAAACGAGGTGAGGTCTGTCAACTGTTGGTAATAATGACACATTACCTTTACTGTAGATTTTCATCTTATAGAAGACATTAGCTTGGCTGAATTATAGCGAAAAATTATAGATCTTGACATAGCCTCGTTTAAACCCTATATTCAAATTAATTGATTTATTTGATGATCGCGAATTCTTGTTAAGATTAATTAATAAAGGGTTAAGTGGTTAAAATTCAACAAACACTAAAAAAAAACTTTTCCCTTTTTGGCTATGTCCCTTCTCACTACGTAACGATAAAAACTGTCTAGAAAATATAACAGCACTTTTGGAATATAACTATCATTTATTGGGTAGATACATTATGTTTTTGAAACTAGAAGTCTGGAAGATCCAGCGACAAAATTAAACAAGCGAATGGATAACTCGACGAAACCTAAGTTCTAAGTCTTCTCTGATTTGAAACTTTGTTGATCAGAGTCGTATATTGTTCACAGAGTTTGGCTGTAGTTGTGTGACTGTATAGCTCTGTCAAACTCTTTAAAGACAGGATGTGTTGCTAGTGGAGAAACTGTCGTCCATTCACTCCCGAAACTGTCCACTACATTTTGTAGATGCTAGCGTTTTATATGTGTATACTGGTAATAATCAGTTGCGTTTCTAACTTGATTTTATTCTTTGCCATACACATATCGTTCTAACAACCTCACAACAAACTTTACAAGAGCAACACATGTTCTCTACATCTAAACTCGCAATTCACAAAAATCTGAATGTTGACTAAATGTTTTCGGCCTTGGTAACTTCCCGTGTATTTCATTTCGCTTTGATGTTAATAACTTCTAATTTTTACGAACAGAATAAGGAATGAATTGTAGTTAGGAGTTGTGCGTTTATTCAAGCTATTTATCACGATAAATAGCAGAGAAATCTGCAACCAGATATCCGTAAGCAAATATCACAGATTGAAAGATAGGCTTTAAATAAACTACGGGGGCGTCCATTACTTATGTGTGGTGTTTTTTCAGAAATCTGGATCCCTTCTGTGGTGGGTGCCTTAGTGGCCAAACTACGTTACAATTATCTTTCATACCTTTATGATTAATAAAAGGGGATTTTTAATTTCAATTTTTATGAAGGAGTGAAAATTTATTAATTTTGCAAGAATTTCGATGTTAGTTGGAATTTAGGAAAATTGTCACAATATGACATTTATTTTCTTATCATTGGCGATTACAAGTCTGAGCGAATTTACCGTTAACATTAACATAAATTGGTAAAATCATAAAAGCAACGCTCAGAGGTACAATTAGGCGTCATGAGCAAGCAAACAATTGTATATTTACTTTTAAATCCATCTCAGGATTAAAATTAAGAAATAATGACATTTGGAAACAATGAAAAATACAAGTTATGACGACCTCAGACAAAGATATCATAATACTGTGACTTTACAGTTAAAAAGAAAATCATGGGCGCCACGAATGAACAATATATCATTCGAAAATAACTAGTTCTGGCAAATTATGTCGCTAGCTCAGGGGTTTTTCAATTACTAAGTTAGAACATGGATCTATCCTCTCAAAATCGCTTAAGGATTCAGTTTCACGGAATGCACAATCAGATGGCTTGGTCGTAATAAGTTACCATTGCAGTTCTGCGTCTGATGTCTGCGGTGACCAGAGATGACCCACGGTATGTGAGATTGTCTCACAAGACGGCTACAGACACGTCCTGTCTGTTAATGCGCATCATCGCATTACTGGCGGTGTCGTAGTGATAAGCCTGCGCCAGCAAGCCGGCAGCCAGGAGTCGTACCGCGGCAGATGGCGAGAGAAGCCAACCTTCCAAGTCCACCTCAGACTAGACTCGCCTAGAATCGAATGTAGAATGTCCAGCTCCTCGCTCTTCGGTCCACGAGGGAAACTTCTGGCTCCACCCCCTTGCAGTCTCGAAGATCACATTCAACAGAAAATTCCCAGGATTTTAAGTTATATGATCATTTGGATTGGATCTTCAGGTTGGCACCTAATGTCACGTGATATCCCCGATATCTCATTTGCCCCGCGTAACTAACAGAGGTCGGACATATTCGGCTGCGTTCGGGGACGACTCTGTGTTCGGGCGGCAGGCATTTCCCGCCAGGTGAGTGACTTTGTTGACCGCCCACCCCCAGGGAGCAGAGTGTGTCGTCCGGCAAAACCCTAAATCCGCGACTTCCTGTCGCCATGGTTCGGGAAGACCACGATTAGCTTCAAGCCTACACAGCTCAATAATTATTTAATATTCGCTTTAACAACATACACTGAATGCTCACCATTGCATTACAGTCCTCACTTGGAATCTTGCGTACTTTAGGAAATTACAACAAAAATCTATTTAGGTGGTTGCCCAAGATTTATGTAAATTACTCTTATATTATTATTTATATAATAAAAATGCACATTGAAACGTGGCGACAGCGCGTCACGTTACACTCCCCATCTCCCCGCTGTGAGATTTGGAGGACCCCTCCTCCCTATGGTGAGGTGAGAACTTGAAGGAACCCTTATCCCCTACTAACCGTGTCGTAAGTTTTGGAAACGTTTTATTTTTGCTCTCCTGTTCTCAAGCGCGGTTAGCTCCCTCCCCCACCCCCACCCCAAAAAAAAAAAAATCTTGGAATCGACGTCGTTTGTAAACTTCTTTTTAGCTTTACTGTTCCCCAAGGAATTAAAAAGATGACGTGAGATTTCGCCGGACCCCCCCCCCCCCTATTTCACCTCATTTAATTAATGGACGCCCTCTAAAAGTATTGAAATTCAAAGATGGTCAAATCAGTGGAAATATTGAGCGTTCTTCTGGTTCAGTGGTTAAAACGTCTGATTGGGGAACGAAAGTTCCCGGATTCGAATCCCTGTCTCGGCGGGGATTTTCATTGGCCCTTAACCCGACGTTCTTCTCTGGCATAGCTTGTCGTATAATGTGTAGTATATCGGAACGCTTCCGTGTTTCGGATTCCACGTTAAACTGTAGGTCCCCTGTTCCATGTAGGATTGCCAGGTTAGCTTAAGGTAGCTACTACAGAGGCGGAATGCGCAGCCAATTGAAACCCTGTCACCAGGTCATTACAATTACATGGAATTAATATTATTATAGTGGAAATATTGGTCTATCAAATGCTAAATTATGTAAATCGTCCAATAAGGCCCTCGGTTTTCCTGGGCTATTCAGAGAGATACAACTAATATAACGACACATACCTGGGCGAATTCTTAGGACATGTCCATAAAACACTCTGTTTGGTGTGAACGTATTTGGAAGCTAATCCTTGCCTTTTCAGAAGTCTCTCCTTCTTTGCTGTGGACAAGATTTTAGTTTTGATTCTTACCTTTGAACTGTTAGGTATAGTTGAACTGCATCGTGAGTCTCATGATATTTACGCGGAAAATAAAACACATCCGACGATACGTATCTATTTTATATCTCTGTCAGGCTGGTTTTATACTAGTCTGTATGTATGATATCTGAATTAAGAATTTTGTATCCCTGCCTCAACACAAGATACAGCAAGTGGTAGAGGGTGGCCTGGACCAAACTGAGGAACTGCTAATTTAATGTACGGGATCCTTCGTGGCTGACATCGACTGAACAGTGAAGGATTCAGACTTCATGACGATGGTAGAATGTCTTTGATCTAAAAAACAATAATTTCGTCCATATTAAAGATGAAATATCTCCTATAGGTAAGGTGCAAACAAAGCATGAAAGTAACGTTCCAAAACAATTCAACGCAAAAAAAAAAAAAAAAAAAAAAAAAAAAAAAAAAAAAAAAAAAAAAAAAAAAAACCTTAAGCGAAAAGTTTACATGAGTATGCTGATCGGAGATTAAGTTGTCAGATAAACAGAAGAAGACAAGATATTTTGTAATTTATATTTTTATAGTTTTACATACTTTTATATTTTTTCGTGCATAATCCTTCCCATTTTCCACGTGTGACATGATCCATTTGGTAAATTTATTCTGAAGATTATTACCATCATCAGAAATCTGTCTTCCAGAAACTTAGTTGGGTGCGACTAGAAGAGAAATTAGGTACATAATCATAAAGCCGATGATCCAACCGTTGCCACCCAGCAAAAATACCCAACACTTCCAATTGTATAACGAACATTTTCTCGTCCCTTGTAAAACAACCGAACCTATTTTCTAACTGTGTATGCTCACATCTTGCATTCAGGAGGATGAAGATTTAACACCGAGTGTGGTGTTTGATATGATATTTGAATTTACAATTTTTTATCCCTGCCTCAAAACAAAATAGTGAGTGGCTTCGCATTTTGGAGGATGCCGGCTCGAATCCCCGTCCGGGCATACAGATTTGGGTTTTCCACGGTTTCCCCAAATCACTCTAGGCGAATGCCGGGTGCTTCCTTCAAAAGGCCATGGCTGAATTCATTCCTGTTCCTTGCCCCCAGTCCCATGCCACCTCTAATGATCTCGACGAGGCGTAAAGTCATAATAAAAAGAAGATTTAAGCTACGGAAATTCCGATTTTACTTTTCCGGGGTTTCTCAAAACCTCTCAAGGCGGATCGGTACCTTCATTACGCCATGGGTGAATTCAGTCCTGTTTCTTGCCTAATTTCATCCCGACTGTCGTGACCTCAACGCCGACGATTAGCAAAGCACTAAATCAATCCAAGTGTATACTGCTCTTCGTAGTTTAACATCACAAATATGTATTATGAAAAGCAGCAGTTTCCTTACGATTGAAACGAGAATTCAGAAAATTTCTAGTTCAGCAAGTCTACATCGTTAGCTCATTTTTCTGCAGTACTGTGATGGTGGTCCACCCTGACACGTGTTAGCTAGTTCGAGTCCTGGAGTGGGAGAAATTTCATCATCAGGACTTGGCCGGTAGGGTACAAGAGGTCGTGGTGCACGATTTCTAGTCACCAGATTGTGCACCAAAATCCTGGTTTAAATTGAAAACCTCTCCGCAGTGCGTATGGAGTGAGGACAAACGACACAGTTGAGGGTGATTGGTCGATTGGATGCGGGCGTTAAGACTGGCGCTTGGTGTCTTTTGTAAGAATAAGCGTTAATGGGCCGGCACCGTGTTAAAACAAACTTCATTGCAATAGTTTAACATGCCATCTGACCAGATGCTCAAGCCGTATGCTCGAACGAAATTTACTACCAAACAGTTCTTATACAGAATAAATTGAAACTATGAATTTTGAGATAGAGGCTGTAATCATCTCTAATCTGAAGGTTTGAATAATCACTGTTTCGTCTAAAGCGTAATGTCACACAACGAGATGCGTTACATACGATAAATTTGTATTGATTCTATGAGTTGAGAAAGACAGTGTGATCGTGGGGCTCTAATGGCCTGAAGGCGAATAGACGTCCAGCTTAACCTTTATTCGAATCCAACGGAGACATCGTGTTAACCACAACTACATGCACACCGCCGAAACGACGCCGCTTAAGGCGCGTTCCCACGATCCCTTGTAACAAAGGCGAGACGGGACTGGACGGGACGAATACTCAACCACACGCCATGGGAACAGGGTCGCCTCTGCTAGCGGAGACGAGACGCAGCTACCCACTCTGAGTCGGTAAACACCACAGGCGTGCGTAGCGGTGCGCTGTTGCCATCGGTTTGCAGCAGCGGTGCTCACCCCTTCTGCTGCTGTAAAGTGCTCTGTGCCAAACGACAGTAGGCAACGTGGTGCGGAAGTGGCGGTGAGGTAAGCTAGGACTAACCTGCTGCCCACGGTCGTCCCTACACTTCGGCTAATGAGGTCCCGTCCCGTCTCGCCTTCGTTACAAGGGATCGTGGGAACGCGCCTTTACAGGGAACACAAACCCTCTACGTGTCTAGGACATAGTAAAGTATCGTGATTGAAAAGCATCGAAAATGACCCGTTAGCATGGGAATCGTCACCGAGGACAGATGAGGGGAAAATCAAAGACTACCCCAACTCACAGACGTAATACGACCGACGTTCTGATTGGCCTGCGTGATGGGAAATAATTTAAACAAGCACCTCGAAGGAGGAAACAATGTTATCTTCTGAATTATAGAACTCAGTAAACGACAATCACTGTTAACGGTGGGCTCTCTTAAGTCTCCTCTAATTGGTGGTAAAAACGTCTTGCCAGTCAATTGGCCGGGGGTGGAGATGGGGACAGGGGAGGTTAGAACTTCAAGTTAGCTGCCTCTGTTTAAGGAACACAAGCGACCGATGAAGGCAAACCCCGCAAAATCCGTGATATAAAGAGTTACATTATACAGCTTCCCAAAAATTAGAAATTTAATCCCAGAATCAATCAACAGTGAAAAACTCCACAATATTAGTTAACATTATTATAGTTTTCAATAAACTAAAGGATGCAGCCTTTTTCAATTTACAAAACGCAACGTGGTGTGGATTTCTCTCTTCACTATTTCACATTAATCGTGCAACTCGTCCTCTTTCACCGAGCTTGGTGGATGAATGGTTAACGTTCTGACTTCGCTTTCTGGAGGACGCCGGTTCGAATCCCTGTCCTGGCATCCAGATTTGGATTTTTTATGGTTTCCCCAAATCACTCCAGGCGAATTCCAGGATGCTTGTTTCACAAGGCCATGGCCGAATTCCTTCCCGTTCCTTTTCCACATCTAACGATCTCGACGTCGACGAGGCGTCAAGCCTTAAGTAAAAAAAAATCCTTCGACTTTTGACAACTGTAATAAAATAAACTATGGTTCTAGACTGTTGTAATTCTGTGCTACATTCTCCAAAGAACAAAGGGATTATATACATACAATGGCTCTGCCACTTAATTCCCTTGGTCAGGCAACGATATTATGGGATGTCAATCGAAAACGATTTTCAAATATTTGCGATGTATCGAAAATCAAAAATTCTCTCGGTCATGATACCATTATAAAAAGTAGTCTCGAAGAAAGCCGACTATTAATACACAGATCCAGTCATTTCTTTGTTACACTTCCATGTATGTAGGTGTGTTCCCCAACAAATGGAGACTATTAAGATGGTAGAAATTTTCCAAGTTCAGCAAACCAAATAAAGATTTCTTTAGACCCATTTGTTTGAACTTCATATTTCACAAATTTCATGAAACAATTGCCATCACCACATCAATGAATTCTTCTTCTTTTATGAAAGCCTTGCCTGTGTTCGAGCGTAGGTGGTTACCACGGGAGAGATGCTTACCCATCCGTGGAAACGTCTGGGAAGCTTTACTGGGGTGTCCCGTTGCCTTCCCCAGTCTTGTTGTAAGTGTGAATAACTGTGATAGTGTCTGTGTTCTGTGTAGAGTGTTGTGGATGAGAGATGAAAGAGTGCCGACCCATTCAGGCCTACTCTTCCGGAAGACATTGGGTGCCCGGCTTAACGTCCCTATCCAAAGGAAGAATCACCATCCACAGTGTCGTATGCCCTCACTCCTGCGCAGTGCGGAGGGGTTTGTGATTTACCATAGAACTTTGGTGCACAATCTGGCGAGTAGGCATTATGCACCACTACCTCTCCTACCCTGCCGGCCCACTCCTGATGATGAAAGATTCTTCCATCTCCATGGTTCAAGCCAGTTAACCCCGTGTCAGCGCCCGCACACTATCGTGGTGCAGAGACAAACTAAGCCAACGGGGCGGGCGGATCCATGAATACCGTCGTCAGTTTCTGCCTTTGGCCAACAACGCGGTGTAATGTCACACTTCCTGCTTAGTTGTCTCTGGCATACTTACTTCGTATCCAAGGCTGAACGGCAAACGGCTAGCGGCACCTTCTGCAAATTACAAGTAAACCAATAGCTCAATAATTATTTATTTTTAAACATTATTTTTTATCACAACAAAATAAGTGATTGGATGTCATTTGTTTCATTTAGAAAGCATTTAGAAAGTAAATGTTTGTTTAAACAAGGAGTAAGTGTGTTCAGTTCAAGCTTTGTATATATTGAACTGAGATGCATAATTATTACAAAGCTTGAAAACCATCTCAAAGTGTCTTCGGCCAATCGTTATGTAATAATACTGGATAAATTTTAGTTGTTGAGCACAACATGTTACAGATGGCGGTGTCTTGATGTTGCGGGGAGTTCGCTGGTGTGAACTGGATATGTAGTCTTGATCGTTGGTTGGCTGGACATCTAAAATGTAGCACTCAACTCTGTACTATTCTCATAGTTGAAGATGGCACTTCCGGAACTTTACGATTGTAGCATTCATACCACTGGAGTCGAACTTATCACAACAACCTTAATTCACTGATCGATTACTGAATTCTGAAGCGATGTGAACGAGTCAATAAGAATAAGCCAGCCACTGCGAACCAGTTTCATTGCCTGAATCCAGTAAATCAGCAAGTCAAAACTTCGCTGCCGGAATCACTTTTATAGTGAGTACACCTAAGTTCTTGACAATCGGGGTTTGTCAGCGAACTTCATGCGTGATTTTAAATGCTTGTCTCTTCTCGTGGTTCACCAATGAAGGGAGCGATCTGCTGGCTCAGTGGTTAAGGCGTCTCACTGTATATCGAAAGGTCCCCAGTTCGAATCCCTGTCTCGACGGGGATTTTCATAGATACTTAACCAGGCCTCTAGCACAGTCTGCTGTGTAATGTTAACTACGCCAAAACGCTTCCGTGATTCAGACTCCACGTTAACCTGTAGATCACCTGTATCCGGCAGAATTGTTGGGCTAGGTTAAGGCGGCTACGAAAGGGGTGGGATGTACAGTCTTTGACTTTATTTCTGGCCACCGCTGGAAAATTCTATCACTCTTATTTTGCACAATCTGGCATCAATGTCATCCCAGGCAACAGTAACGCAATACTGGCTCCGCCTCCTCGCAATTTCATTGGTGGATATTTTATTCAGAGCCATCTATACTGCAGATTTTTTATTTCCTTAAGTCAATGCAGGCAACAATTGGCTAACAGGTAGGAATTAAGCTACTCCCACTGACGATTCTTATTGGCAGAACAGTTCATCAACCTTCCATTACATTTCTATAATACTTAAACAAAATTCAGATCTTGAAACGTATCCCAAAAGTTGTAATTAACGGGATTGCGTTAAAGTGAGGCAGGAAACAGGATCAATGCTATATATTACTACGGTTTATTAGCATAAAACTATAACGATAAGATTGTTATACTCATTTTGATAATTCCTTCGGATAATATTTCACTCATATATGTGGTCAGTCCACAAACCAAAGGATAACCATGTTCCATGAGGTAGAATTTTTAGTACTACGAAACTACAGAAACAAGAAATTATTTCGGAAGTGTCTGTCTCCAAGATGGATTGGATAAACCAGTTTTCCTTCGCTGCGTTGTATACACCTATACGAGAAAAATAGCACCGAGCGTGCAGTGGTCCTATGGTTAGCGTTCTGGGTTGCTGAGCGAGCGGTTCCGAGTTCAAATCCAAGTAGTTCTTATTTTTTTTTTTTTTTATTTAGAAATTTATCATTACGGTACTTGTATTTTCTTTTTAAGCGTACCGAAACTGCACATTGCTTATGTGTATAAGGTATCCATGATTCTTTCCTAACTGCGTCAGGAAATTAGATCTGCGAAGCTACCCAAAGTTTCGTAACTAATAGCCGACGTAAGCATGAAAGTTTTGCGGCGGCAGACCTGACGAAAATCTACACGGGTTTCAAGCCGCGCCGAAATCATATCATCTGTCCCTTTTCAAACGACACACTTTGTGAGCGCTCCCAGCCCTGGAACCCCGTGAGTGGTTTTCTTTGCATTATTTACTTCCGGAAAGTTTAACTTGATATAAGTTATGGTCCATTGCATTGGTTCATTTACTATACTATTTTCCAGGGAAACGATGGACGTGAACAGACGTATGAAACATAACCTCTTGGACTTTTACAGATGAGGGCAAACTATTGTCCACCACCGAGTAACATCTAGCGTACCATCAAGATTTATTAAAACATTATATTTTCAATAGTTTCTTGAGTTGCCCCGGGCAGCTTGAAAATAGAGTTTCACTTATTTCATTCGTTGGTTACCACTTGAAGTGCAGACAGTCGTGAATATGAAGTTACATCCCTCAAGAAAACCAACCATGTAAACTGTTTCTTGAAGCAAAGGTTTCCATTAGTATACCACCGTGGTTCGAATTCCACGTTAAAGTTTAGTAGGTCCCCTGTACCCGGCTTGATTGGCGGGCTAGGATTAGGTGGCTACGACAGGGGCGGAATGCGCAACCAATAGAAACCCTGTCACCAGGCCATTACAACCACACGAAATTAGAGCGTTCTGGTGGCTTAGTGGTTAAGGCGCCTGACTGAAGATCTAAAGGTCCCCGGTTCGAATCGGCGGGAATTCTCATAGGCACTTAACCCGGCCTTTACCTCTGGCGAAGCTTGCAGTGTAATGTGAAGTACGCCAGAACGCCTCCATGGTTCGGAGTACACGTTAAACTGCAGGCCCAGTGTACCCGGCAGGACTGCCGGGTTAGGTTAGGGCGGCTGCGACAGGGGCGGAATGCTAAGCCAATAGAAACCCTGTCACCAGGTCATTACTACCACACGGAATTATTATTATTGGTATACCGAACTTTTCAGAATAGTGCTCCAGTGTGAGTTGTATTTATAACTCGTCGATACAATTTCAGCTAACTCAAAAAAATATTGTTTCCAATTTTTTAAGGAGGAGGAATTGATTATTGAAGACAGAAAAAATTAAATAACTTTGTACATCGTACTAAGGTAGGCAAATAATGTTGGGCAGGTGATAGGGGCATGTTTCAAGAGAATATGGATCAGAGAAGTCTGGGAAATACAGGAGCTGAAGAAGTGCAGATGGTTTTGTTTTAAGAATTTTTCAGTCAGTAACTGACATACCAAAGTGGCAGCCCTTGGTATCCAGCAAGCGGATGAAGAGAGCGCAAGTTTTGGACAGGTTCGGTGAAGAGGCCTCGATAGATGCTGGGTGAACAGTTAGGATGAGAGGGTGGAACTGAAAAAGTGAGAATGACCATCAGTTAAAACTTGATTTCAGAGATATGAGAGTTGAATGCAAAGGAATCCGGAACAGGAATAAATCTATCGAGGGAAGTACTGAACAATTTCCTTCAAGCATCAAATAATTTAATTTAACAATTGCTGCATTACAAAAGTGAATATGTAGGTGGATTGCTAAGAGGATAAAAGCTACATCTCAATTAATTAACAATAGTAAGAAAGAAAAGAATAAGCAGCTCAAGGCGGTTGGTAGCAGAAAGGGTTTAGTTCTTGAATAAAACTGCTGAAACAGATAAATGAAACCATACACAAAAAGACGTTAAAAGAATACGCTTTCGGTGGTTCTAATGACCTACTGACAGAGTTTCAATCCGCCGAACATTGCACCTGGTAACTCGTACTCAAGGCGACATACTAATCACTGACAGTCCTATTCCACTTCACATAGGAAAATCGAGCTGAGCCAGGAAACCCACCAGTGTAAATGCCCGTGAAAACTGAAATAAAAAACCGGGGTTCAACCCACGTTAATATAGAATTCGAGTCAGAAACCTGACCGATGAGCCACGACAACATACAACGAATCATCAATCACAACTAATAAAATACTTCTTTTGTCATCGAGTCCATACCGGACCACCTGAGATCAGAGATGATTCTGCAAAATCGAAATTATGAGCATCATTTAATAACAATCTTATTTAGTTAAGCATCTGGGAACAAATGAATTCCCGATACACTGAAAGAAAGGTATGTATTCCGTTTAAATTAACATATTTTTAATTTTTAGTTGCTTCTTATTTATTGTAGTCATTTTATGTAGATATTTTAGCTATATTCTTAGTCGACAAATATCAGTATCGCAATCTATGTGGTCTAGATCTAAATTAAAACTAAAATTACGTGTCATTTTTCACTGTCGCAATATTACTTAACTTATTATTCCAAACGCATGGAAGTAGCTCGTACTGTCTCACGATGTTAACTACAATTACAGTTTTAAGAAAATTAAGGTTATGAGCGTTATTTAAAATTAAGCATTTAGGGTTTGAACTCTAAAATCTCCACTTGTTTATTGTAAATCAAAAGGCGTTAGTAGTTGTTACTTTATCGTGTTTACTTTTTACATTACTGGTAAAAGGGGTGCACGTCATTGATTGCCGGGATGATTCCTTTAAAACTAGCATGACCGAATTGCTTCCCGTTCTTTGGCCCGGTCCGTTCGCGCCTGTAATTACATCGACGTTAATAAGGCTAAAACCATAAGGGGAAAAAACCAAAGTATTCTCATCTGGGACGAAATATGATTTGTAAGCCACCGGAAAAAAAATTATAAAATTTTGGCTTACATCTTTAGCAACCGGTTGAATTTCTGACCCAGTGAGCTTGAGAATCCAAGCAGAGCTACTCTGGTCCCCCTCTCTATGGACCAGCTCATCCGCTAACTGCAGCAGCCGAGTCCTCATCACACCACGCTGTCACAGGCGTCACAGAAGCCCACGCACCTGGAAATAACAATGATGAGGCGCGCGCGGGGTGGGGGACACAAAAAGAAAACTGGCGGCGTCAAAATACGCTTATTCGGCGACGGGACGAGGCGCGCGGGGGCGGGCGTTCGCACCTCGGGCCGAAAAAATTAGGGCCGCGCTCGCGCTCGCACAATGCAGCGTGTCAACTACCGGCGCCAGGCAGCTCATTGTCGAGACACACATTGACACGCAGAGAAAATTACGAAACGCCCGCTGCGGGGCGTGGCGTGTGCACGGCACTGCGATGGCAGAGAAAGAAAGGCGGAAAAAGGGGTGGGTGGGGAGAGCGGCTAAATAGCGCGGGCGACAAGCGAGGCGTGCGCGGAAACACTGTGCAGCGCGCTGGCTGCCCGCAGGCGCGGGTGCTCTGTGCGGGTATCAGACAGGTGACAGGCAGCCGCCGCGGGCCGCGCGCCGATACAAAACACGGCAATTATCGGCGACGTCTAATATCGGACTGCGTGCTGCGGTGGAGGCCCGCGGGCGGACGACGGGTAGGTGCGGACGTGTCGCCGCCGGTCACTCGGTCTGTCGCAATCCACTGACAGCGGTTTTGAGGTGGATTAACCAGGAGGTAGCTATGAACCACCATGCCAGAGCCCAAGGACTAGGAATGAAGGGAATCAAGTCGCCGATATAGCCACTACAGCTATACATACTGAGTTCGATCTCGTAAATATTACCAAATCGAAGGGAAACACCACTAGCTTTTATACAAAGTATGAGTCATGTTTCTTTACCAAAAAGAATAGTAAAAATTCCTGAGCTGATTTAAAACAAAAAAGAAGAAAATACTGGAATGCTTTCTGGAAACATAAAGTTTTACTAAATGCAAAATTAATAGAACTTAAATCGTAACATTAATAGTACATGTGTGAAACTGGAATCCGATAACGTATTAAGGGTTCAAGTCTCCTCAGACATATACAACTATTTGCTATTTACTGACGATGAAATAAGTATTTTAAACTAATTATCTGAATAGTATGTTAAAAGTTTATGATCACGTAAATACTGTGAATAATTATACGTATTTCTAGACGGTTGCCTGTGATGATTTATTTAAGAAACAATTCCTAAAATATTTTCAGGATATTGAAATAAGTTGTATCAGGAAAAGCTTAACATTTTATTTGTGTTGTACGTAGTTACGATCAGAATCAGCAATTAAAATTCGTTAACTTTTATCAGACTTCATTTCGGAGGTTTCAAGGTTCCTGTGAGTAAAAAGTACTATTTCCGTAATAGTTTTATTTGTAAAACTACTTTTCTCGAAGGGCCGCAGTTTAATCATATCAATTTACTTCATTTGTCTCAAATAGTTGTAAAACATGGTTCTCACTTAGCCACAGTTTGCTGCTTCTTTACTTACTACTTCACCTATTTATCTTTATTGTGTTTCAATTACTTCTATTGAGATAAATGTATTCCTCCACTTTGCTAGTACTTCCTCGCACTGCTCTTTTACTCATTATTGTTCCTGTATAAAACATTGAAAATAAGTCACGATGCGACTCTCAAATATCTACTTAGTATAATCACTGCCTAGTAAAACGTAGTCAAAATCTTCCAGACAATTTCCTGTATTCTGCACACGTTTCTTATCCTTTTACTTTTAAGAATATTTATACGATAAATACTCCTTCGGTTCGCTGCAGTACACTTTCAGCCTTCTTGTTTGTGTAATGTCTTCGTAAAATAATTGTTTATGTTGGAGACTAACGACGTACCAAAGTTATCAACTGCAGCATCTTCTTTCTAGAAGCAAATGACATTGGAGAATTAATTTCGCGAGACCTCGGCTGGCCTACCACGCTGTTCGTAATACCATATAGCAGGTTCTAGTGCGATCTAAGTAACGTACAAAACAATTTGCTAATTTGCGCAACGTAATATGTTGTCTATAGATGGAACGGATTACTTTGAATAAACAGGAAATTTAGGAAATTCTTTATAAAGTTCTTTTCGACCAATCAAAAACGGATTTTAGCATTTTACTGACGTAACTTTAATACACCGCACTGGTACATATAATCTATTTTTGCCGCCAGTAAACTCACTAACAATCATTTCTATTAAGATTCAAAAGATATTGTGCCATTTACAAAGCAGGGTGCAGCGAAGGAATGAATTGATAGTACCAGTTTATAGATTCTTTCCATGGTACGACCACTGTTTTTGCTTAGGTTACGTACTGTGCCGAAGCGCACGTAAGTTTGGTAAGTTCTCCACTAAGAGGCCGGATTCAATTTTTTTAATCCTTTTTCCCATTTTCCTCATACGAAAGTAGATAGCTAAGAAACTTAATTAAAACGATAGTTGTATAAATGATTCTGAAAATTACTGCACCGTTCAAATATATTAATAATTAATCAAAAGTTACAGAATGTTCAAAGCGAGATATAAGCAAATAACTATTATCGAATCATTTCGATATCAATAGCTCTTTTACCGGTTCTACAAATAGTGCTTCATGAACAGTCAGCGATAAACGCGATCTCTGACAGCGAAAAGTGACCTTTAAAACATAACAGAATTTGAACGTAGGCGGAACAGCTTAGGATTCGAAATGAGTGTAAACGCAGAATCATCGTAAGCTCTAGTGGAACATTGCAGCAGATGTGCAATTATCTGTCTACCGAAAATAATGGCGTTGGTTTCACAGGGTACTGGTTGCTCGCAAAAAAAACAATAGTCAAAACTTTTCGTCTTTGGTAGTGAGCAATATTTTTTACTGCAATGTCCAGAGATCACTTGAAATTTAAGAGAAAAATCTGACCTATTATCTGAGATAATCATTCATGAACGCCAGTGCTAACAGCCGAAGCTAAATGTGGCTGAAATCTGGAGTTAATAATTTGTATTTATTGAAAAATATATAATTTTACTGACTTTTAGGAGTTGGTCCACTATGGAAACCATGCATCGTTTTCACCGCAGCTTATAATTTCACTGTAACTCACTTGAGTTCCGTCCGACTCTTGTGACGAGAAAGTTATATGTTCAGCGCTTCTGTTTTTGAGCTTGGATTACTGAGGCCTAGCAAAGTTTGCTGCATTCAGATATTGAATAAATAAGAAGTTCTAAATCAAAATTAATAATACATTACAATTCATGTTAACGATTCACTAATTCGAGACTCGAGAAAAGTATTTTGGTCAAGAAAGAGCAGCAGATGACCCTGCCATAAAATTGTGCAATGGTATTCCCAACATTACGAGTCATACAGAAAAACACATAACTGATCTCTCGTTTCCACAGTAAGAACACAATCATTTTACACTGAGAATAACGCGGTGATCTATTTTGAAAGCTTACAGGTTTGGTGGACGATAGCAACGTCTATTTCATTGCCTTAAAAGGTTACTTCTTCCACACCAGAAAGGTGTAAACTAAATCGACAGACAAAGAACTCATTCAACTTTCTCTTGAAACTTCACATTTGAGTCTCTCTTTTCGAGCTTGAAAATCAAAAACGTTATATACATATGAAATATCATTCTAATCGCTAAAGCCATTTACGAAATTGTCCAGTTCACCGCCTTATAAATTGCTTTTAAATAAAAATCCTATTATTATATAAAATAGAAATCTTACTGCTAATCGTGGATTAATCAATGGTGCAAGATCAGTGGTAATTTACTTAGAAGAATACATCAACAGTGCTAAGTTCATTCACTCTGATAAAAGTATGCACATATCCTGCATTATCCTCAAACCTTCTGATCACACCGTGGCTTTCCAAAAGATAAGAAAACAATTCCCAATAAAAGTTACCTTCGCTAGACAATTAATAAAGCAAAAGGACAGGCCATTCAAAGTGCAGGATTGTATTTATCAGAACCTACTTTTTCATATAGACACCTGTACGTAGCTTTTTCGAGTTCATAGATATTAAAGACACGTACGGTCAAAAAGTAAACGACTATCGCATTATCACTGTTAATATTTTTTTTTTTAAAGAAGTTTTGAAAATTAAAGAAGTTTGAAAAAATTACATCTGACAAAGAAAACATCTATTTTTTAAATATCTTTTTTTAGTTGTTTTACAATTTTTATAGAGATTTATTGAAATCTTAAAACATTAGAACGTTAGAACATTACTACACTACAACATTTATAAAATTAAAGTTTCATAATATAGACTACATTACAGAAACATCATATGAGGTACTCTGCTCAAACGATTGGGCTGAATATGGGCGTTATTAATATTGGTCACGGATCTAGATATGCTGCGAAGTGGCGTTTGTACCTCGTTGATTTTTTAGAATTCCATAGTGTTATTTTAAGTGTGGATAAATAATCTTCTAGATCTTTAGGTTTTTTATTGGAATCTTGTACACGGCTTGTCCTAATACCCAAACCAGTGAGTTATGTTTTTCTGGTGGTATGGTCTTGATGTCTGGTCGTATTAGCATCTTGCATGTAACAACAATTAAACATGTAGCATTTGATGATAACGAATTTTTACAATAAAAGTGATATTTATTACTAATTTTCAAAATAAAATACCTTTCTTTAATAAACATACTTGCATTAAATTATTTACACATTATTATATCACCATTCGGTGACTGCCCACGATACTGTGCGAAATATTCGCACGGATCAGCTAGTATGCAAGAATTGCTCGTTTAACGATATGAGTTCCTTACTCTAACCAAAGAGAAACTTAACTAACATCAGAAGGGCTACTGGTACCTCAAACTTCTACGAGTTGGCGCTAGAGCCGTTTGCAGGATACCAGATGCAAGAATTATTGTATATTGCGTTTTTGCAAGGAAGCCAGCTATTTAGATAAACTTTAAAAGCAAAATTTATCGAAATATTAAATTTCATCCAAATCATTAGAGCCGTTTCCAAGATACCAAATATATAAATATTTATAAGAATTTCTTGTTTAAAGATATAAGATGTAGTCACCCTCAATTACTTATAAGTAATTAAGTATGTTTCCTTTGTGCAAGTAGATATCACTCTTAAGAGCTTCATAGATACTGTGGGAACAGCATGAAGAAATTTTTCTTTTGGCGGTCAGGTTTGCTCTGTAGAGTTGCTAGCGTCGCTCTTAGACACCTCCCATCCAATCAAAACGTGACGAACTCGACAAGTGCTCAATTACGACCGAGGCACTATGAAAAATTATTCGCAAAACCTTAATGAATATGAAGAGGCGAAATCGCATTAGCCCGAAAGATACGCACCACTCAGCGCGGAAAGGGGCTTCTTCAT
The DNA here is from genome assembly GCA_031002005.1 of Vandiemenella viatica. NCBI lineage: Eukaryota > Metazoa > Arthropoda > Insecta > Orthoptera > Morabidae > Vandiemenella > Vandiemenella viatica. The sequence goes on along the minus strand of JARYHS010008074.1, from coordinate 187,753,977 downwards.
TATTGTTCGGCGTAACGCGCCTGATGTATTTTCAGGAGAGCTTAATTGTACCGTTCTGAGCTGCAGGTATCAGATAATTGTTCTTCCGCTAAATAACAGCGCGCGGGAGGAGCCTTCTGTTGTAAGCCAGCAAAGGAGGATATAATTAAAGGGCACTTAAGAAGACTCTGCGTGGGTTCTGCAAGCCAGTTCTCCACGCCAGTTGCCTTACTCCCACATGACGAAGGCTGTCGCAGCGAAACAAGACATCTCTATCGGATGCCTCCACTAAGACAACCTCACTGTTTTCTCCACCTCTCACCTGTAACTAAATTAAAATAATGTTAAGCTACCCACTATCTCAATGAAGCTTGTGTTCCAAGAAACGAAAAACGTTTTACTAAAACGATTCCAGAGTGGATTGAAAACCTCAGGTATCTAACATATGAAAGAAAACATTGCTTCACCAATTGACAAAAGAACTTTTAACTGACATGATCAAAAAAAAAAAAAATCATCATTCTGAGCTAGTATCCTCCTGACCTACCTTCCTTTTCCCAAATTCTGTATGAAATATTCATCACATTCCTTCAAAAAAATCATAATCCACCAGCTTGGAATATCCCAGAAGAATAGAATATTAAATAAAATGATTATTTATGAAAATAAAAATAAAAATGGCTGCCTTGCATGAATTAAGATAAAATATTTGTTAGGTATAGGCTTAACTAATTATTTTCTTTCTACATCCGTACGTATATGAAATGCACCCTTCTCCTCCTCATAGAATCGTGAGAAAAGAAAGTGTGTTAGATGATAAGTGATAGCTGGCTTAGCCGTCATCAAACAGTGTGTTTGCAGTAATGTTAGGTAAAATATTGTTCTATGACGTTACAGAAAGGAAAATTCAAAATTATATACCTGCTACAGTATGGTTTTCACTGTTTAACACAAAACAAATTTCACTTTAATAAGTTCACTTAGTTTTAAATGACATATTTACTTCCGGAGATGAGAAGAAAATGATTCAATCGCTTCCTCCTATATATATTTAATATATACGAAAAACTGACAGTCTTTTCTTAAAAAATAAATAAGCAATCACTTTTTTAATCAACTACAATTATCGCTCCAAGTGATCAAATGAAGTATATGATACCATTAACTAAAACAGTATTGGTATCTATCACCAGTTTTTTCTGCTTATGTTTTTTGTCTCGTCACGTAGGAGTCATTAGAGACGGAAAAGGAAATGGGAAATCGAATGGGATGGATTTCTACCATGTACTTTTGAAAGAAACATCTCGTCATTCTCCTGGAATGATTTTGGGAAATCATGGAAAATCCATCTGGATAACCGTACAGGGATTCGAGAACGCGTCTTCCTTAATGCTTTTTTCTTCTTTTTTTGCTTATGGCTCTTCGACGTCGATGTCATTAGAGGTGGTATGGGTGAGCGGTTAGCGCTCTGGCCTCGCATTCGGGAGGACGCCGATTCGAATCCCCATCCCAGCCTCCAGATTTGGGTTTACCACGGTTTCCCCAAATCACTCCAGGCAAATGCCGGGATGCTTCCTTCAAAAAACCGTGGCCTACTTCCCTCCCGTTCCTTTGACCTCAGTCCCATCCCGCATCTAATGACCTCGGCGAGGCGTAAAGTCATAAGTTTAAAAACAATCTTCTGCTAACCTCTTCAGATCAACATACCCCTTACAATCCACTTCCTCTTCATATGTTCTACTCTCTGACTTCCTCCACAGTTCTTACCTTCGACTGTTTCCTCCACTAACAAATTAACCAGTCCCGGGTGTCTCAAAATATGACCTACCGTCCTGTCTCTTCTTTCTCTTAGAATCTTCCACAAATTTCTTTCCTTACCTGTCATTTCCGAAAGACGCTCATTTCGTACTTTATCTGTCCACCTAATTTTTAGAATCCTTCTGTAGTACCACATTACAGATGCTTCAATTTTCCTTCTTTCTCGTATTCGTAGAGTGCTGTGCTCTACACGTAGAGTTTTAAAAAGTTCTTTCTGAGTCCTAGATTATTATTTGAATCTAAAATATTCCCTATTTTTGCTAATGCTATTCTGCCTCTAATGTTATTCCTGCTTAGATCATCAGTTGTAATTTTAGTTCCCGTGTAACAGTTACCACTATACAAAAGTCAAATCTTAGACCGTAAATCCACCCACAAAAACCCAAGAGATTTCATCAAAATGCGATGTGTTATCAAAAATGAATGGAATGATGCGTGTCTAGGTCCGCAACCAAACTGAAACTTTCCCTTCCATAATTAGAAAACTAAAGCTTCCTTAATGACTGGAAAAAAACGTACACGGCTTTATTCGCAAACGTTCATGAATATACCTTTTCTACCATCTAGTGCCTTTAAAGACTTCTCGTGCAGGGTCTGTGGAGTATCTTCAAATTTAACTCGAGTTGTTCTATACAGTGATGCTTGTCCCATCAGTTTTGACTTTAACCTGTTACAGATCACGTGAAATTCTGCTTCGATTAAAGTTCTGAAAGAAACATCAGGTGTTTATTATACCATAGAACCTTATTTATGACGAAATTAGAGGCCATAAACTATTTAGTGACAATTCTTTCTTTTTTTATTTATAGTATTTGGACGATTAACCCACACTAATTGCATCTGTGACTTTAATTCATATCATCAGCATTGTTGAGGTATTCCTTTGAAAAAGTTTACTAAAAAAACAAAACAAAAAAAGAAACAAGGAAATACCAAGACTTACACGACACTTAACCCCCCTCCCCCAGGATGGACTAGAACCGGAAACTCCGTGAACGAGGAGTCAGCGCTCTAGAGTTTACGCTACTGTGTTTGCTGACAATAACTATCTGAAGTAAACTGTCCACACGAAATAATACTCGGTAAACTTTGTCCTGCAGAATTGTCGACGGACAAACTTTGGGGGTTCGTTTGTGGTGCCTGATATATGGTCATGTAGGTCATCAATCCCTAATCTTATGCTTATCCGTGATAGTCGCAAACCAACAGCTTCAAAATCTTCTCATGCTTACCAATGTTTAGTTTTGACAGCAAGACCCCGGAGCTGAACCAATGGACACATTCAAGACTGAAAACTCGTTAAAACTGGATAGTGACTGCGTGAAAAAGTACGATTATGGTTGACTTGGTACATGTATGTTAGCTCCAATAATCCAATCAGCCCTTATGTATTGAATTATCCTCGTGATATTTGAACGACTTAGAAAGTAGAGCAAGCATTCTGAGTCTATGAAAGGCGATTTAAGTGGAGGCACTAACAGTAAAGAAAATATTCGTTATTTCATAGATACTACTCAATTTACAAATGATATTTTCGTATTCTGTGTCAGCACAAACATAACTTTTGAGATGTCTTTGTGTGAATGGTGACTGTTATAAAATTACGTAACCCAAAGTATAGTGCAACTACCTACAAATACCTGCTGTTAAACCTGACAGCTGTCCTGAGTAGCGAAGTAACACAACTCACTGGTTGCTAATTGACCAATCACTTGACAAAGTATCAAGAGAAAAGAAGTGTTGTTCAGAGGCGCTAACGACTAACAAGTGTAATAATGCTAATACCTAATGGGTGTAAAGTGTGTTCTGTTACACAACACCGTCAGTAATAAAATGTAGAGTGTTTTTCGCAGTATAAATAGTGTGTAATGCTTCCTAGAATGGACTTGTCAGATCATTACTGGAAATGGGAGTGATAAACGTTTTAACAGACTGGAACAAAATACTATGTCGCATGCAGACAGAAAGAAAACATCATCTTCACTAATAGGAATATGGCGCAATTTGACATATGGACATCGGGAGACTGTCAAAAAGGATCTTACATTTATTTACCATCTGCCCAATGGCACATTCGAGATGCTGAAAGTCCCAGCATTAGTGTTTCGCGGGGGAAAATGAACTGGAAGAAGTGGGGCTAAATTGCTGGGACAAACTACGTAAATGTGAAGAACCAGATGATTCATTATATCTAATTACCTGTTGTAAGAGGTCATTTTGAAGACCATTACTATTTGGGGAATTATAGGAATATTCAGTAGTCGAGTTACTGGCAATCGGCGATCATTGACAATGCTGAGCGCGGTCGAGCATTGACCAGACAGGAATCTGCACGCTTGCAGTCAGCACCTTTGAGTGCAGTCCCCTTCGTAATTGTAGGTCAACCGAGGCGGCTTGGGCAGTACAAGCGATGAAGTAGTGTCTTTTACTGTCGGGCAGTCGGCGAGAGTAGTCGAGCATACTTTGATAGCCACCTGTTAGGAGCCTGCCACCCTCCCATGCACCTCGCATCAGCGCGACCATCTGCCTAACAATTAACTATTACAGTTCAGGGCTTAGATAAGTTGGTGATAGTTGGAATCCACTTTGCGGCACGCTATAAACTGTACTACTCCGTGTTAGAAGCCAATAAACTGTTCCATTGCAAGTCTCACATTATTTCATGTAGCAAGAACTTTATATCAATTTCTAAACTACGGTCTGTGGCCGTCAAACCACAGTGGTGTCAAACATTAGCTCAAACAGTCCAATTGTAAGATTCTAGTCGTGCTGCCAGAAGAACAGAAGAGACGCTTCAAGCAGAACTGTAATTCCCTAAGGTTAGTTCGTCAGCACACCTATCCACACACACGCCCACTAGCCTTGGCCAATCAGCCCCTGACAAAGTGGCGTCATCGTGGGATTTCGGCATAGTACCGATGTTTTGGGAACATCAGTGTGGATAGAGTCTAACGAATTAGCAAGAAGAAAACGATCACCGTCTGAAGGAGACGGGGGGTGGCAGGAAGACAGGTGGCTGGATCAACTCATGGCTTGGAAGATGAACGCGGGAGGCGCGGCGTCAGCACGCGGCTGGAGACATCGGATGGCGGGTTCAACGCACGAGCGACGGCGGAGCATAGCGCGGATCAACACGCGGAGCGGATCGCGGCGGCACGAGTCAACGCGTTGCTGCAGGAGCCATGACACGGTCTTCAGACGTCGACAGCGACGGTGGCGGTGGCGGCGACGACGGCGACGAGAACAAGACATTAGGGGTGAGTGGACCTCAATTTTTATTGTAAGTATGGCAGCGACTAAATCTTGAACAGTTATCAGACATTGAACGCGAGAATCTTGGATTTAGAGACGCGGGTGAGCGGAGTTATAATGGTGAGTTAAGCGGGGTTGTTTATTGCTTGTAAAGGCACGTTTTCTGCCAGATATATCTTTAAGTGGAACAAAAATATTTTCAGAGGCCATAGCAGCGGCGGTGTTTATGAACAGATTGAAACGAGTTCTCCAGGTGAGTTTAGAATTAAATCTAGAAGGCAGATATAAATGTTAAGAAACATCCAGATGCTACTGAGAAGAATAGGAAATTTCGAAAGAGGTTGCGAGGCAAATACTAGGTAAATAATAATTGGTGAATTTAAGAATTATGAGAATGACTATTACCGGGGAAAAGTGAAACCGGTTGGGCGTCGTGTCAATGTAAGTGTGGCAGGAAAGCCAATATGATAAAGTGAAGCGGAATATTTTGCGGTAAAAGGCGGCAAAGGACCGACCGATCCAGACCCGATATATAAATGTGTGGCGAGTTGCGTCATTTTGGGGGCCAACATTTCTGATAACTCACAGGTACAGCCCAAGAAGTTAACCTGGTGAGGATGTAGGCGCTCCATTCCACCCATTTGCATTTAAGTAATGCCGGTAACTTGAAGCCGGGACAAGCAGAATGGGGTGGGTTGTTATGGCTAAAAGCCTGGATTAATGATAAATATTGGGGAAAAGAAAGAGTGATATGTCTTAGTGGGTTCTGGTGCGCAATTCTTCATTGTTGTAAAGTTGTTTGCAGAGTGGAAAAATTAGAGCCACTAGTCTGTTGGTTACCGGTCTAGGCCGGGGAAATGTTAAAGTGTTAGGGGTATCTACTGCTGGATTAGTATAAGCTCCAGGTTGTTCAGAACAACCGTTCAGGCGGTTAGTTATTTGATCAGAGCTTACAGTAGGATATAGGATTACATTTTCTATAGAAATATGGTGCAGTAGTAGACGTGCGAAACGTACAGTTGTTAATAGGACCACGCGAGTGGACACTTTCGGCTGACGTTCTAAGACTTCTCACGTGTTCAGGTTGAGGAGCAGACGTGTTCCCACCACTATACGAATACCCATAAGTCAATCGTACGTGCTAACATTGCATAGTATATTCTAAAATCATTCGTGAGATCATCCAAATACCTCTGACGAGAATTTTTGCAGAAGATTTATTTGTGTTAAGTGATACGCGCAATGACACGGGACGGGTAGACGCAAGTAGAGTGTATATAAAACGGAAGTATTTGCCATAGCGAATTAAAACATAATACATGAGATGGATGAACTAAAATAGAGTAAATATATAACGACGTATCTGCCACATCCAATTTAACATTTATCGCGATGCACGTAATGGTTGAACTCGACAGGAATGAATAAAAAACGTAATTGCCATATCAAATTAGAAAAACAATACGTAATCGAACGCGAGTCTGAAGATATGCACGGATAAAATCCTAAAGTACAGTAACTAGAACGGAATCGGCGTTCATAATTTTGAAGAATAAGAATAATTTGAAATTATTACGAACATTGTACAACTCTGGTGTTTCAGTTAAAGAAAATATAGCTTCAGTGGCTTGTCTTTCATGTGTCCACAATAATAATACGTACAGTACTCACGTAATGTATGGAGTCAAACTGTGTGCCACATGTCAGAAATATCTGGAGCACCAAGTATATTAAAAAATGGGTGATGTAAAAAAAAAAATCCGGACAGCGTTGGAAATTGGCGAACTCTGATTGTCTGGGCAACATCAAGGTGTACACTCGTCAATCGAGTTAAAAAGGCAAAATACGAGTGCAGTCCTTGGGAAAGGAGTCATGAACCTTCTTCTCTTGCGACACAATACGTACTCAAAAGTCTACCGTCAACACCATACGTTTATGGATAAAAACTTACATTCATCCCATACCAACAGATCCAAGTTACAGACATAACCATTATGTGAACCTCATTAGTCATAAATCCAATTAGTTTACATACCTAATCATTCAGCCAAACCTACATCCATGTTATATGTCTTTTAAAATCTGTACATTCAAAATAGTTTGGTGAATCAGTCACATTCGATGTGTAATTGCAGATAAGATTGTAGTATTGGGAAGTCATCACTGGAGTTTGGTTAGTTAAGAATTAGAAAATTGAGAACTACATATAACGAGCAGAAAGAAAATGAAATTTCAATCTGAGAGAGACTGGTGAGTTAGGAGCCAGTAATACGATGTGCAATTCCAAATTAATAATTCATCGGAAGCGGAGAACGTAATCTATAACAAGATATCGGTAAATCAAACAATACTTATCTAACATAACAACAACAAAAAAGGGGTCTGGAGCAAAAAACACTCTTTGTTTGGTTTTAAGTCGATAAGTTTTCGTAAATAACATTTCTTGAAGTATGTCACTGAATAGAAAAGCTAATCACTTTCTATATAAAAACTACGTACGTGTGTTAACTCCACAAATAATTCTTGGAGCATGTTTTCCTCATTTAAATACCTTTTCTACTTGTGAGGAGTTTCACCAAAATGAGATACCATAAGTGAATCATAAATCAAAATATGCAAAATATATCAACTTCTTGTCTCTATAACAGCTGTTATATGCAATGCAAATGTTTCAGAATTATGTTTTGACTATTGGTAATTGTTGTATTGTACCAAGTAAGTCTGATTAGTTGTTAGACAATAAGCAGATTGCACTACTTAGGAGAATCCATCTATTTGTTTCAGACATAAATTGTAGTATTTACCTTGCATGAACAACCTAAGTTTAAAAAAATCTGTTGCTAGATATTGGAAATTATTTGTACCTTATCGAGTTTGGCAGTGATAAATACTGTCTAGCCTAGAGTATTGAAAGGTAGTTAACCACTGATCTAAGGAAAAATCGTGTAAATTCGGTATTATCAATAACAGTTGAGCGATTACTAATTGATCGACTCGCGGAAATTGTAACTAATATTTTTCAAGCTTTACTAGTGAATCAAAAAATTGCTGTTTCCAGTTAAAGAAATTGTTATATGTAATAACCAAGAAGAGAGTAAACTCAGTAAATCAGAACTTGTATGGAATTCAAACGTCAAAAGAAGGGAAATACATAACTCACATTGTAATCTCCGCGGCCCAGCAACGGCTTAAACCGTTAATAAATTCATTCATATCATATGCGAGAAAGTATATGAATTGTATACAGACACATGGATATTAATTCAACCATAAAATTAAATAATTCGCTGTCGTAGATCCCCCATTGAGGCCACCTATCCCCTTTGTCAAAATTATGTATAGTTTAGTTTTAAGACAAGGTACTGTCGCAAGTGTAATTTTGCAGATATCTGTTACGGCGAGCGGCCAGACCACGGCCAGTGACGCGCAGCGTAACCTGATATTGATATGCCGACTCAACTGGTGAAACTGCAAGACTGGCACAACGCTCCGAACACATAAGTATCGTAAACAGAACAGTTAATAATTTTAGTGTAGAACCAATTTAGTAATAAGAACGGGAATCAATCAGTTTGTCACTAAAATATATCAGCAGTATATGACAAATAGTAATTTACATCTAATGTATTTCTTTTGCACAAAATATATTTCTGTTCATGAGACTTAGAACTACCATACAATCACAGTCACGGCAGACTAAGCAGTTTAAAAATGGAGTTATCTTTACTAAGGAATGTAGGTATATTACTGTAGTAGATTCATTATAAAATTATGATTTTCCAAAATTAAAAAGAAGAAATACCAAATTAGTAAATCGTGACAATTTTGACACTTGTAACGTATTGTCAGCTTAAATTCACTTCTTGATGATTAGCTAATACAGATACTAATAAAACAAATGAGATTCAAGCCTTAATATAAGGTTGGAGGGATAGTGAGCAGTAAAAATAATGAATTGTTTACAATGTCCTAGACTATATTTATTGTACTACTACTACTTATAAGCAGGTGGATGAGAGAACCATGTGTTAATTCAATGTTCACACGACACCTATCTAAGTTTTATCATACTATTCACGTAAGCGTTGTCTGGTAGTCTAAAATCTTTATAATTGTTAACGTAATCATAGACTCATCTAATTCGGGGTAGAGCAATATGTAAATTGTGGATTACGTTGAATCATGCTACTCAGTAAGAACCACTGTTCATAAGTGTTAAATTAAACTTAGTAATTGAAGCAACAGTAAACAATTTGCGGTAATCACTTGTTCTTTTCATCTAGTTGTCTAACAATCATGTTTTACAGAAACATTGCTGTACACTTGTCAAGAAAAATAGTAAACAAACATTTTATCGATCGTTCCTAAGCTGAATAATTAATTTAATCTATCAGAAGCAGTATACTATAGTTCATAATTAGAATACCCTGGAAAGCAGGAAAAAATATTTGCAAACTGAGCAAGATGTGATTAAATTTAACCAAGTATCGAATCATTATGACGATCTTAGTTTAAGTATGACTTATTGTAATTAGTTTGTAACGGAAAAAATAAGGCAGACAAAACACTGTTAATATCACGATACCAAACATTACGCAGATAGTAGTAGCTATGCTGAACTCAAATTAAATGGCACATGTCGAGAATGACTATATCCCATCTACTCCATAAATTATATTTTTTTAATGTCATTTGTATAACTGTTTTATTGTTCCTATGTTATAAAATTCTAATTGACTTTGTTTATCTTCAGGCTTGGCCGACCACCTACAACAAAATTGAAAAATAAAAATTAAAAATTGTTGCCAATATTTTTGTGAGCTTCAAAGTGGAAATCCAACTATGTCGCATATTGTACTTTCCGGCATTGTGGAAAATGCCTTGTTCTAATGGGGGAGGAGTGTAAGAGGTCATTTTGAAGACCATTACTATTTGGGGAATTATAGGAATATTCAGTAGTCGAGTTACTGGCAATCGGCGATCATTGACAATGCTGAGCGCGGTCGAGCATTGACCAGACAGGAATCTGCACGCTTGCAGTCAGCACCTTTGAGTGCAGTCCCCTTCGTAATTGTAGGTCAACCGAGGCGGCTTGGGCAGTACAAGCGATGAAGTAGTGTTTTTACTGTCGGGCAGTCGGCGAGAGTAGTCGAGCATACTTTGATAGCCACCTGTTAGGAGCCTGCCACCCTCCCATGCACCTCGCATCAGCGCGACCATCTGCCTAACAATTAACTATTACAGTTCAGGGCTTAGATAAGTTGGTGATAGTTGGAATCCACTTTGCGGCACGCTATAAACTGTACTACTCCGTGTTAGAAGCCAATAAACTGTTCCATTGCAAGTCTCACATTATTTCATGTAGCAAGAACTTTATATCAATTTCTAAACTACGGTCTGTGGCCGTCAAACCACAGTGGTGTCAAACATTAGCTCAAACAGTCCAATTGTAAGATTCTAGTCGTGCTGCCAGAAGAACAGAAGAGACGCTTCAAGCAGAACTGTAATTCCCTAAGGTTAGTTCGTCAGCACACCTATCCACACACACGCCCACTAGCCTTGGCCAATCAGCCCCTGACACTGTAAAAAAAAATTATGATCCGTGTTCATTAGGTGATTTGTTTGCTTCAAATGCTAGCTCATCCATGCAGTTGAATTCTTTATCTCGTTTCATCTGAAGATATTTTTGAATGGTTGTTTATTTCATGATTAAGAGCAGTATTTTTAAACTTTAAGTGATTTCAATCCATTTAAACTTAGTAATTTAATGTCCTGACACGGAAAACAGTAAGTGGATAATATATATATCGCAAACGGCTCTGATTTTGATGAAATTTCATAGTTAGATAAGATTTAGCTTTTCAAGTTTATCTAAATCGGTGTCTCCTTGCAAAAACGTGTTTTTTTTTTTAAGTGCAATTCTTGAATTCGGTATCTCTAAAACGGTTCTAATGCCATCTCATAGACGTTTCAGGTACAAGTAAGCCCACTTATGTTAGTTAAGTTCCTCTTTGGTTGGAGCAAGGAACTCTTATATACTGTATTTAAACGAGCAATTGTTGTGTACTAGTCTTACTACCGAGCGTGGTGGTTGTGCGGTAACGCTCTGGCCTCGCAATCGGGAGGACGCGTCTTCGAATCCCCGTCAGAGCATCCAGATTTGGGTTTTGCTTGGTTTTTCAAAATCACTCCATGTGAATGCCGGGATGGTTCCTTCAAAAGGCATGTTCCCAGTTCCTTGTCCCCAGTCGTTTATCGCCTCTAATGAACTCGACGTCGACGAGACATAAATCCATAAAGTATTCTCATGTAATCTAAGGCCATGTGTTTGATGTTATTACGAGCGAGATTTTGCATAAATGATTCATACGTAGTATACTCACTGTGGTTGCAATAGTGTATTTGCATTTTTGTTTAATTTAAATGGGATGAAGATAAATACATAGAAGCGTTAGCTTATTAGGTATACAGATAAAAAAAAGGTTGATTATGAATATAAGGTTGGAAAATAATTGCTTGTTAAAGACTCGAAATGTAATCCCCTTGGCATCAAATTTGGTAACAAACTTAACTGGACAGGACACATTGGAGTAGGAAAAGGTTTCAAAATCCTTCACTTGTTTGAGACGATGGGATGTACCAGTGAAGTATGGGAATTGTGTTACAAAACTTCGGTCAGACCATTGCTTGAATATGGTGGTTTAGCACCGGGCCCACATTTTGGTTAACAAATACAGGAATTGGAATGGGTGCAAAGAGGGGCTGCTAGAGATTTGTCTCTTAAAATTGCCGTAGAACTAATCAGTAACTGATATGATAACGGAGATGGAATGGGATTAATTAAAAGACAGGAGTAGGATGAAGATTTTCATGGGAGTGTATAAGGCATATACTGGTGATGAGACGTGGAAAAATATTTGTGGAAGAATTAGAAAAATTGCATGAAAGGGAAAAGATGACCGTGACCACAAACTGGCACTTTCAGAAAGATTTTCTTTGTTTGGTTAGGATGTCAGAGGTTGGAATAAGTTATAAAGAGAAATAATGAATAAATTACCAAAAACAGATGGCAAAAGTAGGCGGGTACAGGTTAGGGGAAGAATGAGTGCGTATGGAAATTACCACCAGAGCATGCGCTCCATCACAATTAAATTAAATGTAATGAAAATAATCATTAATAAAACTGCATATAACAACATTATAAAATATTATTATGCGATTCTCAATGACACGAGATTTAAAAAAAGATGTCAGTCTTTATATTTAATACTTTTGTCGAAATCAGTCTATCTGGTCTTGCATTGGTCAGTTACGAATTAAATAGAACCGTTGTTTCCAACGTTATGGGGGTTAGACGTGTGAGCCCATGTCGTTGACCCTGTGATAAAGTGTAGCTTCTCTGCAGCACATCAGGAAAAGAGGTTGGCTTCTGAGTGGCATTGTAATTTTTGGTATCTTATTACTTACGTCGAATAGTGGTAATACCTTATTCATGGCCTTGACTGATTTCATGATGAATTTTGGAAATCGAGGAAAATCTCTCCCCATCTTGATTTACATCAAATAATATTACGACAGCTCTTTTTCAAGCTGGTGTATATTGCAAGAAAACCGTCACTCTGACCTCCAATTGTCCTTGTGTTAATATCTTTCTTTTGGTAGTTCTGTTCTGTATGATTTAGTAATGAGATGTTCTGCGAGTATATATTTCATGAGTCTGAATATTGTTAAGTTGGTATGCCGAGAGCGTCAAGGGGAAGTGTGAGTATCTTTGGAGAAGAGGCAGTCATTGTCTCCGATCGTGTGAGGAATAGTCAGAAAATATGGTGGGCGCGGGAAAGTTATTGTAAGCTCCCCGTGTGTTAATAAGCGCATGGGAAAGATGCACTGAAAGTACACGATGAGAAACTATATACTAGATGTGTACTTATACCCAGTGGAGACAAGAATAGACGATTCAGTAAATCAAGAACAATCATACCTATGAGTCCAATCTGTGTATTTCAGGTTCCCTACTCAAGTCTAACTTACAGTTATGTTGCAGACGGAGTGAAGCCAAGAAGAATGATTGAAGGTCAGTAATTCTTAGTAACGAGGACGAATTCAACGATATACGAGCATAAAACCCAAGAAATATTATAATAAATACAAAGAACTGACCACCAGTGATCATCTCCGACGATAAAAATGAGATTAAAACTGTCAGCTGTAACCACCGATTATTCTGTGTTCCGTATTGTTACTCCACATGATGGCGTGGAATGCTCTTCTTGATATAGTTGATTATTTTACAGTTTGCTGATAATTAAAATAGTATAAACAAGGTAATAAAATGCTTACACTGTTTAACTAAAACATAAAAAACCTAGATTATTTTAGTATTATTGTTACTCAGAAACAAAAAAAAGTACAATTCTACGTGAAAATGATGCTTGCTTCGATTCTTCTATTCATTTTGTAAGTAAATTATCTTTGTTTTATTTGACATATCCCTCTGTTACATATTCATAATTGAGAACAAATACTTGTAATCAATTATCTCAGTAGTTCACAAAAGGTTAAATATCAGCAAAAGAAAACGTGGGAAATATACAATATCCAAAATATTAGAAGGATACAATTAAAGCCATTTGTTGAAACTGATAAGCCGAAACAGAATAGAGTAAAATGATGACAAAATCACTTCCTCTGCATTTTGCTGGTACTGGAATTAACAATTCATTCAGCAACATATAACTCTTTTTCAGAATTTTTCTTGTAAAGTTTTTCCGTGGTCAATTCGTCGAAGCCATTTAAGAGGCATTTGCGGTATTTCAGATCTATCTTCCTTTTCATGACCTCTTCACTGTCGTGAAGCAGGCTAAATTGACCTAGGAAGGTACTTCAGAAGTTCGGTTTCGGGTTCCTACCGTTGACCTTTCTATCACTTATGTACGACGAGGTCATTGGAGCTGGAAAAGGATTCTGGACAATAAATAAGGTGAGAGTAGAGAATGGAATTTTAAAATAACTATCGCGGAACAGACCTGGAATTTTTTTTTCTTTTTTTTTTTTAAGTCTCATCGACATGAGGTCATTAGAAAGGGTAAAGGAGATGAAAGGGACTGTGTGGAACGAACGGGAAGGAATTCGGTTATTACCTTTTACAGGAACCATCCCACCATTCGACTGGAGTGATTTGGGGAAAGCATGGAAAATCTAAATCTGGATGGCCGGACTGGAACCCGCATCTTCCCGAATGCGAGATCGGAACGTTACTGTTCACCCAGCACGCCCGGTCCTGGAATCATTCTGGGAAAGCATGTAAAACTAAAATTAGGATGGATAGCCCAGGAATATAACCCGCGTCCCGACGAAATGGTTTGAGGAAATATTCTCTGTTTTTTTTTTTTTTTTAATTTATTTTTCGTAGTCACTTTTTGTTCATCGCGGTTACTGATTATTTTTTTATTTTTTTGTGGTCTATCTCTTATAAACGGTTGTGTGAAAAAATACGCGTAAACGTAATGTAGCGTGAAATTTCGCTTAGTTGATGTCCACATAGCGCTGTTAATAGCAGCGAGGCAGCAGCCAATCAAGCCGTATCCCAGTCCCCCGCAGACAGAGGGCGACGCGGGGCTCGATAATAGAGTGGACCGCCGGACATATTAACAGGGCACGCCGTCGCGGTAATCCACAAAGGACGCCAGATTGGCACCGAACGGGCCCAGCCATTACCACGGGACCGCAGCAACGCAGTCCAATCCCGTGACCGACTAACTCCCTGTTTCATTTCCAGGATTACGCTAATGCTCCCTCGGCTTCACTTTTATCATTTCGGGATTTCAATTTTCTTTTTCTTTTCCCGCTAGAGCAGCAGCAGCGGCGGCGGCCTTCCCCCTGGTGGGGACTCTCTTTTTTTCCCGTCCCCTCCGTCCCTCGTCCAATCTGTGGTGCGCGCACGGTCGGTCCCCCGGCTCATCTGTCGCAGGATTACCCCGCCCGCTCGACCCCCGGGGACACTCCGTCCTGTCCTGGCCTCCTCAGCCGTCTTTTCAATTAAAGAGGACCGAAGGAGGAAGGCCGGACTGGCCCGCTCCTCTCCAGCATTAGCGGATGAGACGACCCGCGGACAATGTCCACAGTAATCGCCCGGATTACCGGCCGACCGCAGCGCACAGTGGATCTCGCAGCTCGCTACCCGCAGGAACGTCTCTCCAGAGGGCCTCAGCACCAGCTACCACTTCACATCCCGCTCATGTAGGACACCGGCATACAGAAATATCCACCGCCACCCGACTGCTGTTGTGTCGTAAGGGATTGATTGACAGTACAGAGCAGAGCCGCTCCACTCATGACTTATTGTTGCAGTCCTTACGAAAGCGTCAGAACTGATTAGTACATCGGTCTGGGATTAGAGTATTCCGTCCCGCATCCCTAAATTTGGGATCCCGACTCATTTCCAGTCCCGAAAAATTCTGGAGTAAACTTCTCAATCCTGGGATTTTCGGGTTTAACAGAAAATATGAAAAATTGTAATGAAACAAATATCATAAAACGCAAAATTTCCGAAAGAAACGCAGTCATTTTATCTATCGCTGTCACTTGACTTTATTTTCCGTCATCTTGTTCTAATAGACGGTTTTATTCGCGTAGTGACTGAAAAGGTGTCTACAAATATGCGCTTTGCATCGGGTAAGGGGAATATTATTTTTTTTTTATTTAAGTAGCATAAATTATCTAAAATAATGATTAAGTACGAAGTTTGGAAGTCATTTTACGATTATAGACGCATTGTGGACTGTAGAATAAGGGATTTGTTTCTTAGCCCCACCAAGATTCTTATTAAAAAAAAAAAAAACATTATTTCGGTAATGGAGAGACTAAACATTAAGAGTAATCTGTCAGATCATGACATGCAAATGAAACATACCAGACCCGCAATTGAAAGGAAAAGTGATTTATATCTCAAAGAGAAACTACAGGCCGATACAAATAAAAACATGAAAATGCAGTATCCGAAATCATACACAAAACTGATTTTTTCTAAAATCGTCAAGAAGGAAATTAATCTTTATGAAGCCTCATGTCACAATCGGGGCTATAATGTGGAACGAGCTTATAAGAATTTATTAGCTATCCATCCAACTTCAATCGGACCCCAAAGCGCTTTCTAGGCAGCAGCATAGAAATAAATTGATTGACAACCAGGCTGAGTGAGAAACGTTGAACTCCTCGTTATTTCTTCGATCGTATTTTCGCAATTGCCAGGAAAAATTTAAAATATTGAGATGTTGACTACAATAAATGTTATTTCACTGATTCATATTTTAATATGTGAAAAGTTTTATTATTATTATTATTTGTTACTGCGTGCCTTCTTATTGTGTAGAATTCAGTTGCCTGCTAAAATATAGAGAAGTTAATTTTTGTTTTGAAACACCATCATAGTTGTTTGAATTCAAGATTAGCACCCTCTGCCACCCACAATTTTGAGAATTGCAGAGTATATATGTAGATGTAGAAATGTTTAGGCCAATCCAGACTAATTACAGAAAAACAGATTTTACTGCCAGCCACATTCATATCTAGGAATGGCCGAGAAAATTAGATAAAATAAATCAGTGACAGAACCGGTTCTGCTCTACACTGATTTTTCCCCACGAGTGATTAGGAAATGGAACATGAAGGATTTGTCGAGTGAGAAAACTTAGATTCCGACGGTAGTAGGGCTCGAGAAACCGCTCCGGTCATCCTGATCTGGGGTTTCCATGATTTTTCTTGATCACTACAGGAGAATGTCTGGATGGTTCCTCAGAATTGTCCATGGGTGTCTCCTGCCATAGCCCGTGTATCCGTCCAAGGCATAAATGAATAAATGATTGCACATTAGCACAGGTGCAAAGCAACCTACACCATTCATATTTAGCGGGTTTTTTTCTGGCTTTACGCCTCTTCTACGTTGAGGTCATTACAGGCGAGATAGGACTGTGAACAGGGAACGGGAATGAATTCGGCGATGACATTTTGAACGAACCATCCTGACATTCACCTGGAGTGATTTGGGGAAACCATTGAAAACCCAAATCTAGGGGCTGGAAGGAGATTCGAACCCGCCTCTTCACGAATGCGAGACCAGAGCTTTACCTCTCAACCACCACCCTCCATCACTTTAGGTGAATCGCGGAATAATAATAATGGTAGTAGTAGTACAAACAGGAACCTTTTTTGTATCATCAACATCATTATCCAAGGTTGCTACAAGTATATTCCTCTGCCAGTTGCTAGCGGTTCACGCTCTTTGTCTCAATGTAATTCCCCATCTGTTCCAAATCTGTTATAATTATGTGATCGTCTCCTTACTAAATAGCGTCATCTATGGGGTCCTTATCACATTCATTATCACCATACCACTACGACAACCTTGTATTATCCTTCATTCTGCCACTGTTGATAGCTTCCGTTGCGAAACGATTCAGAAATTCAAAGTACATAAACTAATGACTAGATTACGAATGGCAGAGTTAAAAATGAAATTTAATTAAGTCATATCTAAATTAAAGAAACTATTGAGATGGCTACCATCAGGGAGAAACCTGATTTAATTTCGTTCCAGCTATTCCGGTTTCCAAAATTCATTAGTGGATTCCTTCTCGTTTCTCTCCAAACTCTAATGATCTAAACGTCAGCTACGAGGGAAAAACTTACAAAAAAACAGATTATGACTTAAAAATCAATGCCATTAAAAGGCATTACGTCACTCATTTCAGGAGTGGAAGTACATACTGTATAATCAATCTCTTACCACAAACTGAATAACGATGGGCAACTTTAAGAACTGGTGTGATGAATTTCAATATAATAACGCTGCATTTATTTGGTTTGAGCTTTTTGCCTTGTCGATGACTAGGTTGTTAGAGTCTGAAAAGGGAAGTGGTCAACTAACAGCAAAAACACCAGCCTCAGTCTTAATAAGGGAACCATACCGGAATTCACCTTGGATGATTTAGTTTACCAATCGTTTACCACCTGTTTACTTTTCATAAAGGTCGCAGAACTCAATTATGATTTGACATTCGAGAAATTAATAAAAAATCTAAATTGTATAAGAATTTCCTTTTTATAAATGAATTAAATTTCTTAAGTAAGATCAAAAGGAAATACAAGACATGTATTTTCAACACTTAACATATGCAGTAAATTACTGTGTATGGCACGAAGGATAAATACTTTGCAACAAAAGAGAGAAAAGCAAAGATTACTAAACTACCATAATGTTTGCACTAATAAAATGGCTTGGGCTGCAAGAAAAAGAAAAACGAGTGACCTATGAATCATTTGTAATTAATTCTACATAATCCCTGTCGAGGAGTTTCAGACTGGGTATTTTTAAGGGAGGAACCGCCACATCACCATACCTTCTTCCGTGCAAGATCTAACATCATACTACCTCACATAAAAATTGTTGTTGATCATTAGTATAAAATTACTTTTTGTGACCCGACAACAGCAGTAGACGAGATTACAACAAGCACAAATATCCATTAATCGGAAGTAAACAGTGTACTGACATGAGTGATTACCGTGGAAAGACTGTTATGAAGCAGAAGGAAAGGAGAAGAATTCAACTGAATCCTAAACAACGCAAGACACAACTGAGTTTTCTGACACGACTTCCGTCACAGGACTTAACAATTAAGCAACAGTACCTGGGTGACAGAACTTCACTCGGCATCTTTGTTCTGTTCAATATGCAAGATTTTCGATTTAAGTTTCACTAAAGGTAAAAGTTTTTCTTGAAGGCTTCCTAGTCATTTTGAAGTGCTCAGTTCCTTGCTCTAACCAAAGAGAAACTTAACTAACAGCAGTAGGCTTACTGGTATCTGAAACTTCTACGATGCCGTAGATACCCAATACAAGAATTGCTCAGTTTTTTTTTTTTTT
Organism: Vandiemenella viatica; assembly: GCA_031002005.1. Taxonomy (NCBI): domain Eukaryota; kingdom Metazoa; phylum Arthropoda; class Insecta; order Orthoptera; family Morabidae; genus Vandiemenella; species Vandiemenella viatica. The sequence continues at coordinate 187,735,005 of JARYHS010008074.1, read as the reverse complement.
TTTGTTACAAACTTGAAAAGCAAAACTTTATCTACATATAAGATTTTTTCTAAATCGCTAGAGCCATTTCCGAAATCGTCTGGTTTACCACCTCAAAAATTGTTTTCAAAGAAAAATTCTATTATTAAGTTAAAAAGAAATCTTAATACTAATCAGGGATTAATTAATGGTGCAAGATTAGTAGTAATTAACTTAGACGTGTACATCATCAGTGCTAAATTCATTCATGCCGATATGCTCATATCTCGCTTTAACCTCACACCTGATCCAACCGTGCCTTTACAAATGATAAGGAAAAAATTCCCAATAGAAGTAACCTTCGCTATGAACATTAATAAAGAAGTAGGTCTGGCACTTCAAAAGGCAGGATTCTATTTGTCAGTACCTGTTTTTTCGTATGAACACCTGTACGTGGCTTTTCCACGAGTTCGTAGATTCATTGATATTTATTTTTGGTGTAAAGACACGTACGGTCAAAAAGTCAACGATGATCACATTTAACTGCTAATATTGTTTTCAAAGAAGTAATATGAAGTAAAGAAGATTGTTAAAATGGGATCTGATAAAGTCAATATTTTTTAAATATCTACTTTTTGAATGTTATCCAATTAAACATGTAGTATTTAATGGTAATCACTTTCTACAGCAAAATTAATATTTAATACTATTCATCAAAATAAAATACGTTTCATTAATAAATAGTTGTGTTTACTTGTTTCCTCATTATTATATTACTATTCGTTGAGTGATCAACAACTAATAAACAAGTTTTTTTTTACAAAGTATTATATTTGCCTTGTGTTATAAGTGAACTGTATAATTACGTAATATCGGAAACTTTTCCGACATATGATTGCAGTGAAATCTTCACGGGTGTACTGTCGGATTGTGTTGGGGGGGGGGGAGGGGGGCATTAATTACCCAAGGTGTTTTTTTCGGAAATCTAGACCTCTCCCCTCCCCCCCCCCCGCTATGGTGAGGTGAGATCTTGAGAGGACTCCCTCCCAGCAGACCAACCTCGTAATTTCTAGGGCGATTATACCCTCCCCCTCCTCCCCCGTCCCCCTAACTTCGTGATCAACCTCGTTTGTAGACTTTTTTTAGGTCTAATATTCTTCAAGAATTTGAAAAGATGACGTGAGATTTCCGTCGACACCCCCCGTACCCCCTCGGTGAGATTGGGTAAGATTTCGCCGAACTCTCTCCCCCTCCTCCCCAATTTCCCCACACGTAATTAATGGACGCCCCCTTGTGAAAACACGATATTTCGACGACTATCCCTGCGCCTTCCTCAACTGCGAAAACATCTGTAGTGGTCTTCTGGCCGACAGATAATGAGACAGCTCAAGTGTCGTACCCCTCATATATACCAAGTGAATCCATCTATAGTCACAACATGAAAAATCTGATGAAACTGTGAGGTCATTCAATAAATAATTTGCAACGCCTCAAAACATTTTGCTTAAGAAAAGGGAGTATCTCTTCAATATCAGAACTGATTATAGGAAGAAATCAACGTGAGCTCTCATCATCATCATTAGCGTTCTGCCCTAAGGAGGTTTTCACTTGGTATCTCTCCATTCTCTCCTGTCTTCTGCCCTCCTCTTCATGTTCTTGTAGTTTCAGTTTCCCATGATGTAATCTATGATCATGTATTTCCTTCTTCTTGTCACTCTGCCCACAGACTAGACCTTCCAAGTTCGTCTGTTAGCATGCACTTCCCTCTCAACAAGGGTCCCATCCAGTTCTTCTTTCTTTGTCATCTCACCAACCCTTTCCAGCACTTCAACATTACTCAATTTTTCCACCCAGCTTATTCTCTCCATTCTCCTCCACATCCACATCACAAACGCGTTTATCCGTTTTCCATCCTCTGGTCTCAGTGTCCACGTCTCTGCCCCAGCTAGGAGCCATGCTCCATACAAAACACTTGCCAGGTATCCTCAGTGCTTTATCTAGGTTTTCGATTAACAATCTCCTGTTCCTGTTGAACGCTTCCGTCGCTATAGCAATACAAGTTTTCACCCCTTGGTTGCAAGGTAAGTCCTCAGTGACCGTACAATGTGAGCTGTGAAGTGAGATAAACCTTCGATGTACAAAATTCCAGAATTTTCTTTCCAAAGCAAACACCTAGCACAAATGTCACCTCCCTGAGGCAATCCTGCTCCAAACTAGGAGATACGGAATCTCGTTGCCTTGTGGACAGCACGAGGTGAGCGTGTGGCGGATCAGTTACAGCGTGTAGCTAGCCACAGACTGCGCCCCCCCGTGGGCTTACTTATCCGGCTGAGCCATCGCGCTCACGTATTTATGAGGAATTCGCTGTGAGCATTTGTCAGGGCGGGCCGGGAGCGCTCGCTGCTGGCTGCCACTGTTTTACGTGCGAGCGGCCGGCCCAACAAACGACCGCCCATATATCGTGCGTGTTAATTCCGGCGCCCGGCGTGCTCCCCCACGTAGACCTACCTACCTGTTGGCTACGAGTTCCCAGCACGACGCCAGGTACTCTGTCTTTTTTACCCAACCGCTATCGATTGCCGTCACTTTCCAAGTGGTCTCATTGGGTTACGCTACCACCATTTAATGGCTCTTTTAGCAGTACCGAAATGTAGCTTAGCAGTAGTGTAGTGGCTCGGGAATTCTGAGCAATTAATTCTATTTTTGTATTTTTTATCGCCGTCTCGGCTGCTTAAAATCTATTACCACCAATCTAAACATGTTTCTGGTCTCAGGAAATCATCATCGGCTTGCATACATTTTTGAAGATTCACAAAAATTAAACATTTTCTTCTTCACTCTACCTCCTCTCATTTTTTTTTTTTTTTTTTTTTTTTTTTTTTTTTGGCAAGGTTCGGGAAAGAATTCGGCCATGACCTTTTTAAATGAAACTTCCCGGCATTCGCCTGGAGAGATTTGGAACAACCATGGAAATAACAAATTTCGATGTCCGGACGGAGATTCGAATCCGCGACTTCCTGAATGCTAGGCCAGAGTATTAACCGCTCACCCACTAGTCTCAGTCCAACAATTCTGGGTCGGCTGCCTGCCATCAATTTTTACTCATCGTTGACATCGTCATATTTTGAGCTATGGTTTTACTGGCACAAGACCTTGCTGACATCAAAAATTTTATACCTACTTCCAGGTCTTACTACGTATTAGAGGAAGGATCTAAAGTATTGCCATCTGTCTGCTAAACATGTCACTATGTTCTGTATGTGATAAGTGTATTTTTTGTTTATGGAATGTGTAGTTTATGAGGCGGAGATTGTGGACTATCCCAGTATTCGTCTTGATAATTGCGGGAAACTTCGTATAATCCGCAGTCGTGTCGGCCGGTTCACGAGTATCTGGGCTCATGCCCTGATCCAGCGTGGGACGCCTCATCGCACCGGAGAATACAATCATAATTATTGTATTGACTGAAAACTACCATAGACACAGTCATCAGCTTCATGATGAAAATTGTCAGAACTACATCCCATCAATCTCCGAGAAATAAAATTATTCGGGAGAACGCCAGTTCGAATCCCCATCGGGGCATCCAGATTTGAGTTTTCCATGGTTTCACCATATCACTACAGGTGAATGCAGGGCTGCTTCCTTCAAAAGGCTATGGCCGAATTCATTCCCGTTCCTTGACCCCAATTCCATCCTGCCTCTAATGATCTCGACGTCGACGAGGCGTAAAGCCATAAGGAAAAGGAATTGAAACTTAAAAGACCGTAATACAGAACTATCGGCGCAGTCTTTATGCACAGTGTGTACTTTGGTCACAATTCAAAATTGCAATCTCATAATCTTTTGCGTACAATACAAGAACAACCTGTAAAAGAAAATTTAACTAAATATTCCTGAAGTTATGGATCTAGAGGAGACAGAAGAAGCGACAGAAAATTCCGACACCCACCGAACTAGTGTAGGTGGTGCTGATGCTAGTGAATGTGGCACCGACATAGAGGATGAATAAAATTATGTTACCTATATACTTATGAATCATTATGTGAGACATTATATGATTCAGTAAGATTTAAAACACACTTGTAAAATGGAAGTTCCTTAAATAAAACTATAATTTATCAAATATATTGTTTTCAGAAAAAACAACACGGGTGCTAGGGTTTTTTTTTCATGTTTTTTTTTTCACAAAGCTGAAAAAAAACATTTTTTTTTTTTTTCAATTTGCAACACTATGCTGAACCCATTTTAATTAAATGTTTAGAAATTGTAATCAGGGAGCATCAATAAATTAAGTGAGGTGAAATAGTGTGAGGGGGGGGGGGGGATCCGGCAAAATCTCACCAAGTGGGGAGGGTCTACGAAAATCTCACTTGAGGTTTTGGAAAAAAAATCGTTGGACTGTAGAGCTAAAAAAAAAAAAAGTCTGCAAATGACGCGAAACTCGATTTTAGGGGGTTTTTTCGTCGAAAAGTGGGGGTGTTACCGGCTTTTGGAACGATGAGACCTAAAAAAAGGTCTCAAAAAGTTGCGAGGTGTTTTCTAGGGGAGGGGGGGAATCTCACCAGAGGGCGGGGCGGGGGGTGGTTGGACCAGATCTCACCAGTGGTGGTGGTGGGGGGAGGGGGATTACGGAAATCCGGAAAAACACCTCACCCCTTCATAGAATTCGTTTTGTAACTTCTATTTTTTCCTCGGATTCGGCCACCAATAAGTTGCCTAGATAATTGCGGGAAATCGATTAAAAATCGCAATCACGACATCCAGTACGGGAGGAGCTGGGCTCATGGCCTTTCCCGTCGTACCTCCCCGAGCCAATGTGCGGCACATCAGTTCACGAATCCGGTTGTTTATGGTATTTATTTATTTGAAAATTAAACACTGTTTGAAGCGTATTTTGTGAATTTATTACTTGCTAGATGTGGAATCAAAGCTGATGTCACAATTCCTATGAACAAGGTAGGATAACGGCTTATCACATAATAACATGGCTTTAGATTATTAGTGGCTAAGTACTCTTGTATTATTTTACGTTAGTGGTCATTAACTGCAGATGCTGATATCGGGTGATCATTCGGCCTAAGTACCTAGTCTGTTTCCGTTTTCATCAGTTCTTAAAAATCTTGAAATTCCGTACTAACCGCGACCCATTGACTAATTCAGTATTAAATTCTCTCACAGAAAATTCAATCTACTTGCACATATGTTTATATCACTGAAAAAGAAGCTTTGGAAATGAGGAATACCTCAACATTTTAAATTTTTCGTATTTTCTAATTACGAAAATTATTAAAGAACGTGTGTTTATTTTCAATCATCCTATTTACAGCTGGCTGTTTACCAATAGCCCAAAGACAGAGTTAACGCACGTTAGGAATTACTTTAGTACTGACGTAGAAATAAATGTGGCGTATAAGTGATATTAATAGCCATTACCAATCGGCAAAAATAATTGCAGTCCCCGTTCTTCTTCTTTTGTATTAGCTAAGGGTTTGTTTGCAGTAACCATCAGACACAATTTGCTGTCCACACTCTCTTATGCTTATAATGTTCCACTATGTTCTTTTTTTTTCCTTATGTCGAGATCATTAAAGGAGGGAAAGGATTTGGGGTAAGGAACGGCAAGGAATTCGCTAAAGCCTTTGAAGTAACCATCCCAGCATTCATCTGGAGTGATTTGGGGAAACCATTGAAAACCCAAAACTGGTTAGCTGAACTGGGATTCGAACCCGCGTCCTCCCGAATGGGAGAGAATAGCATTACTGGTCACCCACTACGTTCGGTCTTCACTTTTCCTACGGAAAATGTTGTTGGTAGAAACGGTGAGACCGAGGCTTAATTGTGGACATGACAAATATCTGCTGGTGTCAGTGATAGGCAGAAGGTTTCCAAACGAAAATCTGGACTCTCGGAGAGTATCAACGAGCAAGACCATAAACATTCACATAGAATGATTTGTGAGGCAACTAGTGCTTTAAAGCCGGATGAAGAGCTTTTAGGCAGGTGACAACAAAGAAGCTTCCGCCAAATTTCCGTGACACATTGTAGATCTATCTACTGGCGAAGGACACCTTACCATTCTTTGTTGTAATAAAGGAGGCGTTTTAGCTGAACTTCGTTTCGGACCAGGTTTCTTGGGAAACGCGTTTTCTTACAGACAGGTGTTTTGACCATTCAAGAACCTGATTCCTGTATGGGGTAAGTATTTTATTGTTTTCTGTTTCATGTGGCCTAATTTGAGAAGCTACTTCATTAGCGATACTGCGGGATCGGCCAAATTTTGCCTTTTGATTAAACATTAGAGCAAGCTGGAGAGATGCATCACGAAGGAGATTGGATTATTACTTCTCCTTGTCTCTACTGGGTTCAACTAACCATTTTTATCAAAGTACACATACTTGCTCCTTTTTTTAATAACGAAAAGGTAATCAAGAGTTGACTATGTATCAATGTGTTATCAAACAACGCAAACTAATATTTTAGGTATTTATAAAGGAAACCAAGTATCAACCACGATTTAAAAAAAGAAGAAATGTGGCATTTTTAGGCCAGATCGAAGGGCTTGGAAGAATCTTAAAATGGAGCCTACATCAGAAATTATTTTGCTTATTGTGATTTAAACTGTTGTACGAGCTGCATCGTGGTGTAGGGTTTGGCGAGGAGGCAACTTGCCGTCTGTTATCATATTATAATTACAAACTACAACGACACAAATGTAGACACGTTGCTTGCTACTCAAGTCCACACGTTTCACTTGTATAATAAATGCGCTAAGTGAAAGTTGAACGTAACCTGGAATGGAACGATTTTGCAGATCCGTGATAGTCAAAAATATCTCGGCGTAATTCTTGACAGAGGCTCACTTTTAAAATCCATTGCCACAACGTCAAGATGAAAATATCATCACGCAACAAAATCTTCAGGAAGTTGACTGGAACAAGCTGTGGAGCTAACCCACACTTATGGACTTAACATTATAGTACTCCGCAGGTGAATACACCTGTCCTATGTGGCTAAAATCATGCCATGCTAAGACAGTTGGATGTTGCGCTCCAGAGAACATGTCAACTTATCACAGAATGCCTCAGACCATTGGCTGTGGCAAAGGTGTAAATATTAGCTGGCATTGCCCCTGGAGACATTCGCCGGGAAGTTGCTACCAACACGACAAGACTCAGAGTGGAAGAAGACATCCAACATCCTCTAGGTGGTTATGCACCAGCAGCATCGAGACTGAAGTCCAGATCGAGCTTCTTACGGACCTCACCGCCACTGAAAGGAACAAGCAGTGAAAGAATGTCTGCCTGGGAGAAGAGATTGCGAAATAACATCGACTGGATCAAGTCGCAAGAGGATCTACTACCTGTGTCTGAACAGCCATGGCCCATTTGGAAGTCACTGAACAGACTTCGAGTTGGAGTTGTTACTGCAAAGACACTCTCGCTTCATAGGGATAGCTGAGAGTACATCCAGTTAGCACATGTTCCTGCGGCGAGATCGAAACTATGGTACATCTGTAGTCATGTTCAAAACTCGAACAAATGTATCTTAGTCAGGCCTTTAATCAGCCAGTGACAAAACCATCGCATTGGCGGAAAAACTACCTTGTATCTGATGCTGCCATCGACACGAAAAGAACAAGAAGAAGCTTGCGATTTAAGTATATTCAGCTCTATTTTTTCTAGACGTGTGATCCTTTCCTGACAATTAGCCAATATTAATGGCTTATAGCTATACGCCTCATCGACGTCGAGTTTATTACGGCGGGAAAGGACTGGGGACAAGAAACGATACGGAATTTTGCCATGGTCTTTTGAAGGAAGCATTCACCAGGAGTGATTTTACGAAACCATAGAAAACCAAAATCTGGATGCCCGAACGGAGGTTCGAACTCGCGTCCTCCATAATGCGTGGCCATAGCGTCTCCACTCACCCACCATACTTGGTGCCAAAATTGAAACTTTTAAGAAAACCACAGTAGGATATTACGTCACTAAATGATCAACTACAGCCTTCCACTATTAACATTTTCTACAAGCGGTCCTAAATAGTACTGTGCAACACATGATACAGTGTACAGATGTAATAACAGAGCTTCACTGTGTAGGGTACAATGAAGACGTGTTGACAAATTTGGTCATCGTCGTTTTTACTATATTGTTTCCTTGTGATTGTGACACACTTTTCTTAAGATGAAAATCAGGCAGACGTAACATTTATTATTTTTTGTGCCCCCTATAAGCCAAAATTCCGATAAGATCTTCGTTTTTTTTTTTTTTTTTTTTTTTTTAATTACGGATTTACGCCTCGTCGACGGCTAAGGTCATTAGAGGCGGGATGGGACTGTTGACAAGGAATGGGAAGGAATGGAAAGGAATTCGGCCATGCCCTTTTTGAAGGAAACATCCCGGCATTCGCCTTTAGTGATTTTGGGAAACCATGGAAAACCCAAATCTGGATGCCCAGACGGGGATTAGAACCCGCGTCCTTCCTAATGCGAGGCAGAACGTTAACCGTTCACCCACCACGCTCGGTAAAATTTTCGTAGTTGTACATTTATAAGTTTTTTCTAATACTCCTCCTCCTTGTACAGAAAAGTGCGCTGAATTTAGTTTTAACCCTAATGAAAAAATATTTAGTGCAGTACCATAGTACTTATTGCTTTTTACTTAGTGACAACATACCTGAGAATTGAAATCTGCTTCTTAAAATTTCAAGTGTAATTTGAGGAGGCACGTCTGCATAGAATAGATGTGTTGGTGGCAGCACAAACCGCCTTTCAGACAACTGTAAATAACGTCAGGAGTTTTGTAGAACACGACCTAACAGTAAGATTGAGTGCGCTGAGGTGCCGCACACTAATTCAGGGAGATATAAAGGAGCCGTGCACGATCCCACTACCGGCCGTATTGGCTGCAGATTTTGGGCGATTTTCCTAATCTTTCTGTTTTTTGGGTAACAATAGCAACGTTGACACTTAAATTTACATTTTTAGTGCAATGTATTTATAGAAGTTCAAGATATTTTTAACCAAACTTCTCTTACATAGAATTTATACATTAAAGCTCGTTGCACTGAGATCCTTTTATACGTTTCCACAAAATCGTTAAATTTGTATCACGGTAAAATCTGAACAGAGTAAGATATGTGCAAAAGAGATGGTTCCATTCAGGTCATAACAAGAAGAAATATGTGCACACGTTGTACAGATTTATTAAAGAGTGCGTCTCCACTAGTTTATCTTGGAGAACAAGTTAAGTAATAATACGATGATATGATCAAGCACACTGATAAAAATGATCTTAATTTTCTGTGTGATGATGACATTTTAGTTTTTTAAGTAATAGACACAGTAAAATAACCGTACCGTGAAGCTCATGAAGGGGTAATGTTTCGTCGTAGAGACGAATATTGATAGTAACCTCCTTATTGAAAGGCTGCATACTTCAGCTTGTAGAGAAAACAGGTGCACTCACAGCAATTAGTGCCAGAGCTGAAAGATCGGTCCAGCAAAGCAACGTATCAGTTTTCAGTAGCTTGAATAAACCAGTTTTTGTTAAAGATTCCTTGTTGTAATGGTGGTAGATATTTCTGACGTCTTCTATTTCAGGACTCTACTCGTCCCAGTGGGCTATTGGCAAATGTTTTCAAACAGATCTCAGTCCACATTTTCTCTGTCACACAACGACGTGCGAGATTTACCTCCCACCTCAGTTGAGCATATTAAAACGCTGCTTTACTGGAAAATTCTTGGCGCATCCTCATTATACTTTTAAATCAGCTTTTTGTATTCATCTAGGCGAATAATGCTACGGTCCCCATTACCATCTGAAAACCTGAAAATTTTGCAGCCAGATTAATACGAAAACCAGAGAATAAATATCACACCTTCGGCAGAAGGTTGACGCCAATTTTACACAAACTTTGTCATAGACGCGAGTAGCAGGATCCATGACAGATCGGCTCTAACAGAAGTACCGTGCAAAAAATTTCAGGAAGGTAATGAATCACAGAGGAACTTGAATAATATTCTGGAAATACAAACAAAATTACAATGCTAACTAACTTTCCCACTGGGCGAGGTGTCCAAAGCTGTAATTTGTATTACTCGGGGATTGTCAGCATTAGAGGAGTTGTGTAGCTGCCAATTACTAACAAACCAATTATGTACAAAAATTCTTCATTATATCACAGTATTATCGAGGACATACAACGCTGATTTTGAGTCATCCGTCGAGTTGAAAAGTTAATTTTGTCATCCTTGAAGCCTTTCGGAAGAGTAGGATTCAATAGGTTGACTTCATTTGCAATATGAACACCGCACACATTGAAGACTCGCACCGCCACAGACGCCTATATAGTCAACACTACCTCCGTCTACACTTCGGAGTTAAAATTCGAGAGATCTTGCCCATTGAAAAATAACCTGAACATGGTAAAGTAGTTTTCTTTCTTTTCTTTTTTTCGTCTGCCTAACCTTTTCATCTCTACCCCTTACATCCTACGTCCTCAATTATCGGCTCATATATTTTAGTCACTATCTTTCTCTACAGTTCTTACTTCCGATTACTCCCTCTGCAACCTACCGTGCATGACTTAAAGTATTACCTACCATCCAGTCTGTTAATCTGGTAATAGGCCATATTTTCGCAGTTGTTGAACAATAATTTGAACAATAACTCCGGCTACAAACAACTATTTGTTTGTAGACGGAATTATTTATAAAATTTTCCAGTCTCTTTTTTCTGTAAGGCTCTTCCACAAACTTCTTTCCTCACCTATCATTTGAAAAAACACGTTTATTTCGTCCAGTTAATTTTCAGCATCCTTCTAAAACACCACATTTCGGATGAAACGCATGAGAATTATAGGGTTTTAAAAGATATTTCAACATTATTTTCCATTTTTTAGCTGAGAAACAATTTTATAGTGATAGTGTGTTGGAATGAGCAAGTAGAATTTATTGGTGTCATGTTGGCAACGCTGAGGCAACCTGTTGCACTCTTAAGTAAGAGTCGGTAGACCAGAGAGTTCTTGAGTCCCACATCCGGTTGCACCCAATGCCTGACGGCTGGACCCGCTGAGTCCCACCAGGGCTCCAACAGGCCACTGAACACCGTTTAGGAACTTGCTGGTAGCAGAAAAGAAAAAAAGCGGTCGGACCACATCCTCAGGGACCGGCTCGTCCCCCACAATTTATTCGAGCAACGTGACGGGAGCATCGGGTTAACGCGGCGCAAGCCGAGCGGTAGCCGTGTTCTGGTCCGCCATTGATCATCGGCAGCAGCCTGCTACCTGCCGCTGAGGACATTTGTTCGGCGCATTAGTCGCTGTCCGGCTGCGACGCGGAATCGCTTTGTCTCTCCTCGTGCGTAGTTTTTGCCTCCCGCGGTTCGGGAATCACGTCTCGATTTGGCCGAGACACGTAATTAGCAGGCCGGAGCCCATAAATAAAACGGAGGAGCGACTGGCTATCAAGTGGGTGAGCCAAGTTCAAATTCCAGCGAAGATGACTATGTTTTGTTTGTAGCTCAACTTCCGGAACCGATGAGTTAACCTCAAAGTTCCTCGCCATTCAATGTATTCATGTCCTTTCTTTTAAATTCATGATAGTTTTCCACTCCAATCTCTAAAGCGTAAATACGCTGAACGATTGTAATAAAGGAATAAAAAAAAAAAAATCCGGAACGACACTCCAGGACCACTAAGACAGCTGTCAAATTAGAAGTAGGAAGGATATCCGTAATGGTTAAAATGTAGAAGGTGTCATCACCAAGCGCGGTGGGTGTGTGGTAACGCTTTGGCCTCGCATTCGGGACGCCGCGCCGCGTCCGACCATCTAGATCCGCGTTTTCCACGGTTTCCCCAAATCACTCCAAGCAAATGCCGGGATGGTTCCTTCAAAAAGGCTATGGCTGAATTCCTTCCCATTCGTTGCATCCACTCCTTTCTCGCCTATAATGACATCGACATCGATGAGGCGTAACGCAAAAAAAAGGAAAGAAAGCGCGATGATGATTATATCACCACACTCAAAGTCAGCGTTTCTCAATCTTTTTCAAATCGAGAACCAGCATCTTGTCAGGAATGATGCTGCTGACCACTAAATTATAAGGACCTCATTTTCATCTATGTATATATTATTAAAACCTGGTACATTTATTATTGTATGATTCAATCATAATAAATCAAAAGCATGTTTTGAATCCCTACGCAAAACAGTTATAAAACTGAAACTGAACTATTAACAGTTAATTACAAATAGCTCTTATTACTTAATACCAACATGAATAATAATGTTACTAAATGCTGGATGGTATAGTATACCACCGACCTACCAACCCTACCACGTACCGTGGTCCCTCACATCTATTACAAGATCGTCAGAAAACAGTCATTTACCTCATCTTTAGGCAAAAGTGTCATTTTCGATGCCAACTGGAAATGAATAGACTGTTGTAGGAACAATACCGTACAGTCCTCATCCTGGAAAAGCCAAAATTTTACCTGGTCATTGAAATATTCTGGTCTTTTAAAAAGTTTGGGTTAGTTTATACTCGCTTACAGCCTTATACAGCACGAATACTATATCCACGGATCAGACGTCCATAACCTCTACACTAAGTGGATGCTGGAAAGTACACAGTATTTTTGATAGGTTTAATTTGTTGAGTATTCGTGTTAATTCCTTGAGGTATAAGCAGTTAGAAAATCCACGGCTTGTAAGTAATATCTGTGTTTGTGAAAGTTCATTTCCTGTTAGAGGGTTGGCGTTTTGCAGTAGTCCTGACAGAAACAGAAAAAAATGCCTTTATCTAGATGACGGAGCGAACAAGACAAAGAAAGACTTTTGAACAGGCAGAGGGCAGTCAGGTTATGGTTGCTTGTTTTCTACAGGAAGCTGGTAAAAAGTGCCGGGTGCAAGAACTTTTGGAAAACAATTGCTACGACGCATATTATCGTTGGATAGATCAAGTTGGTGGGCAGTTACAGTAGTTACCTTAAAGTACTGTTTCCAGATTGTAACTGCTGTCGTAATTGCGAGTATAGTACTTATTTAAAAATATAATAAGAAACGGAAGATTGAGTGCTAGGCATTAATTTAAGACAAGAAATTCACATTAATAAATATCCCAATTCATAATAGTCGCAGAAATAAAATAGTTCTGGTACATAGAGCGCAGCTATTGTAATCGCTCTAAGCACTATCAGGAGTTAAGCTATTAAGCGGAGTGATTTTTAAACTGCAGATTTGGTGAGTTTTTTTAAACATAAACCTTAATATCATATTCAAAAAATCTGAATTTTATTCTAGGGCAGTTCTACACAAGTGAAGAAAGTAAGGTTTTTTTTCTATTTTTTTTTTTTTTTTTTTTTTTTTTTTTTTGTAGCATTTTTAAATAAGGACGTAAGCGAGAAATAGTTGTCTGTTTCTATTTTTTTTAAAAGCGGTTAGTCAAGAATTTAAAATCTATCTCCAATATTTACTATATTCTCTATTGAAATAAAAAATACTAAAAACAGTCAGCTTCCTCTTTACCCACTATCACAATGGCGTAACGAAGTGAGGAATGCACTGATTTCAGAACAAATGTGGAACAATTCGGCGAAAACTGAAAGGTAAAGCCCGGGAGGAAACTTAACATAAATTTTATAAAACCAATGAAGTACCAACTCTGATGTTTGGCATAAAAAATTTGGGTAAACATAATACAATACAAAAATAAAATTCAGTCATCCAAAACAAAGTTCCTAATATCAGGAAAGGGATATTCCCTGAAAGATAGAAGAAGGAATGAAGAAACAATTCAACAAAAGAATATTTTCTTTCTGAATGATACAATACCCCAAAAAAGAGAAAATTGGAGGAAAATTCAAGGGATGGGTAATGACAGATTTCCGTAGCTTGCCCTGCAGTCGCACCCTACAGGGAGAAGGAATATTAGTAGATCCATTAAGAGAATGTTTGGAAAACTGAGGTCTGAACAGGCTTTTGGCTTATCTATGAAGAGGAAATAAGTAAGTAAGTATACCAAAAACATTTATATCTAAATTTTTCTCTGAGTAAATGCTGTCTGACTTATCTCATCCACACCTGTGAAGGTACTGAACCCGCTAGTGTGTCTCAGCACCCTGATCGGGGAGGTGCAATGGACCGAGCACCAGCCCAGTCCTCGCGTACCAGCCGTCCAGACTGCGGTTTTGCAAAGCAATCAAGGCGAACACCGGGAAGGTCTCCGAACTCCTCCTAGTGAACTACACAATTTACACACAAAAATACATTTATCACACTCTGAGCAAACACGTTTCACAGATAGACGGCATTTGTACTTGGCACGACCTGTCAGTATGCGGCCGTAAAACCACAGCTCCAAATTTAACCATGCAACGATAAGTAAAACTCACCGAAGGCAGCCGACTCCAGAATGTTGGGAAAAGGTGGTGAAGAAGATCTGTGATAGTACTGAGCCCTAATTGCTCGAGGCGGGACTCTAACTTGACCAGTATTAACTCTCACGATTTCGTCAAGACAGCAGACGAGTGGAAACCGATGTTCTGGTTTTTGAAACAGCAGGAACCCGACATTATTGAAATATACAGGGCGTTCGCCGGGAAACGCTACCCTCCCAGTCTGTTGCCGTCGGCAACTTGCTGGGACAGTGAGCCAGCAACTCCCGCCACACGGCGCCGTGAATCACCGCACTGTTTAACACCTCCGCTGCCCCAACAGTGTTGTGAATAAACGTTTCTTTGCGGTTTGGCTGGTTTGGGGCTTCGTACTCTTACTAATCTGTACCGTGTTTGAGTGTGAGTAAAATTATGGTACGTTAAAGTTTGCAACAAAGAATATTTCTCTACGATACATATGTGAAGAAGAAGTCGTTTAAAAAGTGTCGCAGTAAATTTCGTCGCGAATATCCTGGCGCTTTACTGCCAGCTAAATCAACAATTCTGCGTCTGGTTAAAAAAGTAAGAGAAACGGGTTCATTTTTTAACAAAAAGAGACTGTCGGTCAACCGTATTCTCACAGAGGAGAAAATTGACGATATCGCTATTCGACTAGAACAATCACCCAAAAAATCATTAAGTCAGTTAGGGCAGCAGGCAGGCGTATCTAAGAGGTCAGCTTGGAAAGTAACAAAGCTAGTTCACTTAAAGCCGTACAAAACAATTGTGGTGCATAAAATTACAGAAATAGACCAGGGGCCTAGGATTAGATTTTGCAACTGGTACCTGCAGGGTGTCCACGATGGCACTGTTGATCCGCAACTGACGTCACATTTAAATGCTTAGCACATACAAGTTTATGAAGCGTAATTATTATGAAATAGTCCGCGGCCGACGGTCGAACAATGCCGGAAGCTGACCGCTCGCTCGCCGGGAGCAGTTTCTTCCTTGTAGCGCTAACAGTGGGTAGCGTTTCCCGGCGAACGCCCTGTATATGTCAAATGAAACTTTCGAATGCTAGCTAAGGTCGCTAGGAACAGTACTTTATAAACGGTACTAGATGTCAGCGTAATTTCCGGGCAAAATTATTATCTGTTAATTTGATTGTGTAGTTTTCGAGGAAACCACCAAAAACCGTAATAAGGATGGTTGCTGGGCCAGAATTCTGATTTGGATCAGGACCCACTGTACCGCCCCGCTTCCTAGATCGTACTGATTTAACACTGGCGATTTACTGACCTAGCAAATAATTGCGATAAAACTGGTCTATCAAGTACGAAAGTTATACTCTATCGCATATCCTCTAAAAGAGTGGAGTATCAGCCGTTTCACAACATGGATGGTAGCTTCATTACGATGTAAAATCATTTTTTAATTCTCACGGAAATAGTTCTTTTTATGTATATATAAAAGACAATGTTCCTATGTGTATCCACTATAGACTAAAAAAAATACTAGACCGATTTCAACACGCAAAATGGTCCACGTTTTATGAGAAGATTTAAAGTTATTGAAATCCTCGATCTGACTAGTAGAAAAAAGTGCAACGAACAACGACAAAATATGGCATTGTTACAATCACATGCCACAGAATCATAACAACAACATGAGGCACGAAATGAAGCGAGTTAGAATTAGAGAATCAAGACAATCCTTGTCATATAGTGATCATAATGAACAAGACAACAGTCGATTACCCATTCAAATTAATCGATTAAGTTAATTTCTGAAACTTGATTGTATTTCGTTTCAGTATAATACGGAAATTGATAACAAACAGGCTGCTTTAAATTATCAAACAAATTTTACAGGATCACTTACTCACGAGAAGAATTGGTTCAATGCGCTTTTCCAAATATTAAGAAAAAAAACACAAAAGTCATTAACTGTTAAGTGAACGTGTAATTTTAGCTGCAAACAAAAAATAGAAAAATTGTGGATGTTAATTTCATTAATATCAGCATTCAAGTCACAGCTACTGAAAAATCAATAGGTACTGTTGTAGATCAAGATGAAGCAGTAAATTATCGAACTGAATTCTTAAATTCACTTGATTTGCCATCACACATTAGTAATTTGAAGGTTTGTGTACCTATCGTTATTCTTAGAAAACATTGACCCACCCCATCTAAACAATGGTATTGGATTTACAGTCAAAAGATCACTAAACAGTACAATCGAAGCAACAGTTTTATTGCCAAATTCAAATGAGAGGATGTGCTAATATAAAATATACCAATAGTTCAAACAGATACGCTAATCCAATTCAAACAATTGTGATTCCAAATTAAACTTGCTTTTGTAATAACGATAAAAAAGTCGAACTCGGTAGTTTAGAGGCTAGTGTGTAGCATGCCGAAAGACGCCGTTTCTGGTCCGACCGCGGATATGTGTATCTGTGAATGTCATGTCCGTCCTGTGGTGTGTATAGCTCGTTTGAAAAATGCGTACCGGAAGAAACTGAAAGCACTGGATCACACATAATCACTGTTGACTTGGTTGTATGGCCTCAGATGTCGAAAGCTCCCCCCCCTCCCCCCTCCCCCTCCAAAAAAGTCAATAATTGCAAGTATGCTGCATACGTTGCATGCTCCCGGTGAAGGAAACCAAGTGATTTTTTTGTATGCATGCCAGATGAAATCAACAAAATCATTGTATATCCAAGGGCATTCCAATGGACTGAAAATTAAATAAAAAGTATAATTTACGTAATCCAAAGCATAAAAATAATGATTTACATAAGTAACTTTGATTAAATCAAAAAATTAATAGCAAACTTTCATTCGTCTTCATTGAATCTACAAATATACTCAAATCTAGCAACAGCGAAGATTTGTCTGGTCGTTAGTAAAGATATAAACATAATTTCTATTTTGAATGATGAAAATCGAATGGGCAACTTAAGGCATCGAAAATAATAGTTTGTAAGCTAACAATGACCTTTTAACTTGTGCTGCAATTAATTTATTTCTTCTGTCTACGTCAAATCATTTCGTTTTCAAAATATCTGAGTAGTTTTTTGAATAAGATGCAAAATAGATTTTATAATGAGCGGCTGTGATAATTATTAATTGATTTTGATACCGAATATTTCAATTTAAGTAGGTACACCTGCGGAAACCATCATCTTAAGATCATATGCATAAATGTCGATAGTGATTATCTAAAAAAATGTATAAAAATTATGGACATTTATATCGTTATAAAAGTAATTTAGTAAAAGTTGTTTGTTCGCCTTAGCCAAATGTCGTTTGCTTTTGGAACAGTCACAGACATCCTACTTTGTCAGTTTTCAGAATATTTGTTGTATAATAAGATTTTTTCACGCCTCGATCAGACAGTTTGTATCTATTTTCAACGGATTGTAATTCTTTTGAATGGTTTGTAATTTGGTCAACTTGGTCATCCATATATTGGTCAACTTCGGATATCTATTGCTATAAATTTTTACCGTCATTTTGTGAACATATGTGAACCCAATTTACTAGCGAGTTAATTATTTATGTGAATAAACCTTGTCACTGCCAGAATTAATGAAACTGAATAAATCAGCAAACTTTAGTGGTGCTAAAATATTCAGTTTCGAAATTATTTAATACAAGTTATATTACTCCCGTAGCCTGGTTACTAATTAAGTCTATATGATTCAGAAACTTGCATTTCACCTAACTACTGTTTGCTGAACAAACTAAATTAGTTCCAACTATACGTATCCAGAAGAGAGCATTTCATGTCTACAAAATTCATGAATGTCACGAACAATATTTGATGATAGTTCCTATCCTAAATGTTTGAAAACAATTTATGTCTCAAGTAACGTAATATAAAAGTTATTTTTTAATTCTGTGAATGAGAAATTCGGCTAACAGTTTTCATAACAGGCGAATACAAATAAAGTATTTGAAATAGTGTTTAGATCATTAAAAATGTCATTAATGTCAGTATGTAGGAATGTTAGTGAGAATTTGGTAAATGCGATATTTTTTTAGTAATCCATTTAAAATTTCTGCTTGCGGAGTTGTTACGTGCACTTAAGTAGGCCTACCTGTTAGTTGCTGTGATTTTTATCTAGTTTTATTATGACACCAACTCAAATAGCATGCGCAAATGATGAATTTCGCATGAAAAGTTTTCTGTTGGGTAAAAAAGTTTTTTTTCGTAGAAGTAAGAATCTAAATTAAGCGTTCAAAAAACTCATGAAGAAAAATATATTGCTATTAAATTCGGAACTCGTAACTGCAGATCTTCGTGCTTATTGGTTCATTATTATTTGAATTATTCTGTTTTAGGGTCAGGAAACAACTACTGAAATTCTCAAATCGAAGTTTTCCCGATAATACCACCTGATATATCTAATTAGCTATGAAAAAATAAAAATTATTTTTAGTTTGCTGCATCCATGAACGGTTTTTTTCAAAATGTTTGCCTACAAACATGTTTTTCCACATCAACCAAAAGAAAAATTTAAACCAAATTACACGCGAAAAATAATAGATTAAACTAAATTTTTACAAAACCATTTCAAAAAATGCTCTATGTTTCTTGGGGTTTTCAGCAACATAACAGAGCACCATTAAATTACAATAAATTTCACTTCTAAGTATAAGATAACAACCTATGTCCTATTATTACTAAACATAATTATGTTGGTATCAAACGGGTTGTATTTTCTCAGAAATATGAACCATCGAATCATAAACACTAGATGATTAAAATTTATAACGAACAAAGAAAATGTAGCCAACAAAAAAAAAAAAATGGCATCACTCCTTGCATTTTTATGTAGCAAAAACTTCTAGACGGCTTCTTAATGCGACTCAGCTTGTACAAACGCTGACAGAAATTTATGTGATCTGCTTTCACCAGAACTATAAGATTCCAAGAAAAATGCTAATGAATCCAATGTATTAACGCAAATAACCAGTCATGCAAGGTAATTTATACTCTTGATATATTTGATACTACAACATATTAAAGGAATTCGCTTGTAGGTATTTATCTGATATGGCTCCGCAGAGGGCTTGGACTTGTAGTTGTGTGTCTACATGTCAGGTGCTGTAACTTGCTGAATGAGGAACAGATAGTCACAGACGTACTCAAACAACAGACTAGTCATTAAACATTTGTTTTGAAGGACTGAGGAAATAGAAGAGGTTATGCTATCAAATTACTCTTAAACGACATGTTTTGCTGAAGAGATACATACATACGGGGTTTGTAAGCACAATTTCTGATGCCTTATAATTAACGTTTTTACTGGAATTTTTGTATTGTTCTAAGTAAGTTCTAGAAAGGTTTCGTAACAGATTTTCTGGTATTTCATTTGCAACGGAAGGCAGCTGATTTTTCGTGTACAATATAATAAGTGAAGGTTTTAACTGGGCATTAGTTAATCTAGATAACAATTTTTATAACGTTATGGGACTAATATCAGAAGAAAGAAAATTTTTGCTTGAATCCTTGCTGTGTGGGATGAGAACATCTTCTTAGAAGAACCATTTGATGCAATAAAGAATCTGTGTCCATTTTTTATATCATTTAGGAAAGAATACGATAATATAAAACAGTCACATTAACGCCTGGAACTTATTCTTCCACTAATAAGTCATTGTTCCCCATTTGTATATTCTTTTCTGGTCTGTCCTGAACTACTCCATTGTTCCATATTTTTTTCTCTTTAGTTCTGCAATCACCAAATATGTCCTCCTTTCTCTTTGGTCTTGCTCGTTTTTTTTATTATTATTATTCCCTTCTCTCGCAGGCAGCTTGCGTTCATTTTTAAAATAAATACCATCTTTCCACTTAAAATAATCGAAAAACAGCTAAAATATGAGATTGTATCATGGACCAATTATTTCATATATAATTAAACCACGAGACACCTAATAAACTGAATAACTAAATGTAGCTAGCGAAGTAAATCTATGTAGTATTTGATAGTAAAATAAGGAATAGTGTAGGAGAATCCAGAAGATTTTCTGCAACAGGCGGCTTACACTTTCTTCTGAAAATCATGATCAAATTTCTTCCCGTTCATTGCCTCCAACACTCTCCCACCTCTAATGATCTAAATATCGGCGAGTGGTAAAGCTCTGGCAGGAGATTTATTAGTGACAGTCACGCACAGCATGAAATAGCTGGAAAGATGGAAGGAGGTCACTACAGAAAGACGGATTAATGTTAATAAAGCAAAGCTGAATATTTGAGGTTCGGAGGAAAAGATGATGTACTTAAGATTAAGAAAAGCAGACGATATTGAATATGAAGATTTCCATATTTGTATATTGGAGGATTAGACAGAAAATAAGCTAATAACTGGAAGTATGTAAAAGCCTTGCAAGTGTATTGGAGCACGAGAATCGGAAGTGTAAGGATATGAGCTTTTAGAACGCCACAGTGAAGATCATTAATGATATGTTGAAGCTCTACATAGTATACAAAAAAAAAATCTTCTTCTTTTTAAGTCACCTTCTCCTATTGGAGGCTGGCGATCCGCATAGCAAAAAAATTGCATGGCAGAAACTTGAAGGTAGCAGAAATGAAACTGACGAGGAAGAAAATATAAAACATTCGCAAAGTAAACATATTTAGAGACATGAAGCTTTACAAATTCGATTATTTTAGCAGCAGTGGCATTCCTTACTGGGAAAACTTAAGTCCCAGGTTGAAAGGAAGTTTTTGCGCTATAGCGCATCTCCTTCCAGTTTATGTTATTGGTTGTCATTATCAAAACGGTTCGTCTCTATCTGGATTTGTCGTATCCAGTGCTTTTGTCTTTGTTCTTATATTTTAGTGCATAATTAGTGGTCCAGTAGTTTCCTTGGCCACCTGAGAGAGTTGTCATATATTGGATCCGCACCTAGAGCGGTTATCAGCGGATTGGTAGATTTTTTATTATTGGCGTAAAATTTTCTTGCCAGCTGTTCAAACCCCTACCCAAGCTTCGCGAGAGGTTTGAACAGCTGGCAAGAAAATTTTACGCCAATAATAAAAAATCTACCAATCCGCTGATAACCGCTCTAGGTGCGGATCCAATATATGACAACTCTCTCAGGTGGCCAAAGAAACTACTGGACCACTAATTATGCACTAAAATATAAGAACAAAGACAAAAGCACTGGATACGACAAATCCAGATAGAGACGAACCGTTTTGATAATGACAACCAATAACATAAACTGGAAGGAGATGCGCTATAGCGCAAAAACTTCCTTTCAACCTGGGACTTACGTTTTCCCAGTAAGGAATGCCACTGCTGCTAAAATAATCGAATTTGTAAAGCTTCATGTCTCTAAATATGTTTACTTTGCGAATGTTTTATATTTTCTTCATCGTCAGTTTCATTTCTGCTACCTTCAAGTTTCTACCATGAAATTTTTTTGCTATGCGGATCGCCAGCCTCCAATAGGAGAAGGTGACTTAAAAAGAAGAAGATTTTTTTTGTATACTATGTAGAGCTTCAACATATCATTAATGATCTTCACTGTGGCGTTCTAAAAGCTCATATCCTTACACTTCCGATTCTCGTGCTCCAATACACTTGCAAGGCTTTTACATACTTCCAGTTATTAGCTTATTTTCTGTCTAATCCTCCAATATACAAATATGGAAATCTTCATATTCAATATCGTCTGCTTTTCTTAATCTTAAGTACATCATCTTTTCCTCCGAACCTCAAATATTCAGCTTGCTTTATTAACATTAATCCGTCTTTCTGTAGTGACCTCCTTCCATCTTTCCAGCTATTTCATGCTGTGCGTGACTGTCACTAATAAATCTCCTGCCAGAACACTTATTTTTCTAAGAGCTTTACCACTCGCCGATATTTAGATCATTAGAGGTGGGAGAGTGTTGGAGGCAATGAACGGGAAGAAATTTGATCATGATTTTCAGAAGAAAGTGTAAGCCGCCTGTTGCAGAAAATCTTCTGGATTCTCCTACACTATTCCTTATTTTACTATCAAATACTACATAGATTTACTTCGCTAGCTACATTTAGTTATTCAGTTTATTAGGTGTCTCGTGTTTTAATTATATATGAAATAATTGGTCCACGATACAGTTTCAAATTTTAGCTGTTTTTTTTTCCGAAGACATACATGACTTCAAAAATACTGGTCACATGTATACACGAACTCCAGCGATTACGTTCGATGCAGCTTCCAAAGGCAATACTGCCATACACTTTCACAAAAAAAAATTCGCTCAAAACAGTGTCCACAAGCTGTCTCAGCCGCTCGTTTTATAAGTATAAGTTTCATAGAAAGATCCATCGCATTACAAAGGCTTCCGACAGATATTTCTCGAACTTTAACAATACTTAAACAATTAAAAAATATTAAAAACAATCAAAATTTACAATCATTACGAAATGCTCAGAAATGAAAATTAAAGATATTTAAACATAAAATTATCAACGTAAATCATTTTAAACTGTAATAAATCGTCCTTTAAACATAGTAGCTCACCTTAATACTTGGAATTACAAATATTTAAGAAATTCTCTTGTGTAGTTCTATCCTTAAACATATTAAATAATATTTACATAATTTCTTTTCATAAAACAAAATACATTTACAGCGATTTACAGTAAACTGCAAGGAATATTAAAAAATCATATTCAATCAAACTCTAGCTTGCTACAAATGCTTCATAAGATACAATTCCATTTAAAATTTAGGTTTGTGGGGTGTTACACGTTTCTTTTTTTCTGTCACACATATTCGTATTGTATAAGCGCATGTTATGCCATCAGCCTTCTAAATATTGTAGTGAGAGGGGGGGGGGTCATTACTATTGCTGTGGGTTTTAATATTAATTTGATTATTGGTTTTAATTATGAAATTAATTTTCAGGTAGCAATGATCGTGATTGCTGTTGATGAAAGACATAAAAATGCTTAATTTATTGTTTTCCTATGGCTTGTACATAGCCGGATACATTTAACGTTACGTTAGACATTATGTGCATCTGCAAGCAAAAGCAATATCCGGCCTTACAATCTGCCTGAAGATAGCAAACATAAACTGAATATTAAATACTTCATTTAAAAAATTAAGAACATGATAACATCGTGGCCACAAGCCAACAATTAAATGTTACATGAATGGTGGATAAAATCACTTGAGCACCGAATTGAATTAGAGAAAGATGAACAATATTAAGGTTCAAACTGAATTTGCAAGGAGCTTTAAAGTTCATGAGGTCATTTGCCAGCTAGTTTTTAAATGGAATTGAGGAGAGATCCTGTCTCATGGGTTGATTACGGATCCTTCAAAGTCTTTCCAAACCATGAAACAATGATGGGCGATGGAACACCTTGCCAAAATCACCAGCAGCAGCGGCGTGCGGCGTTGGTCTGTAAGTTGTCCCACCAGTGAATGGACTGCATAAATCGACCAGCCTGTGATCGAAGCCAGAGCCCGCCAGTACAGTGCCACTCCGCACTGTGAAGTCTGGACTGGTCGACCGCTGACCACACAATGACCAAGTATCTCCGCTTCTCCTTCCCTCTTCCGAAACTCCCTCCCGAAGTTTCGTTACATGGAAAAGAATCCACGAATTAACATATGTAGACTCCGTATATGATACAGCATTGGTTGTTTAACTTCTCCCAAAACCACGTGAGGCTCCAAGTCAACCTTATTCGTCCTGACCTCCCACGCGTCGCTCACCCCTTCGCCGCATAGGTATCCCTACGTGGGGTTCAACGCACTGACCTTGACGGCTAGCGGTGCCTATCCACCCTGGCCGTGCGAACAATAGCTCGCGTCAGCCTACGCTTTCTGGAGATTTCCACCGGAAATACCGTTGCCAGCATCAAAATCTCTCCTGCTCTTCCAATTAGCAACCTCTTTATTCAGTTATATTAAGAAATTAAGGCAGCCTGGGATATCAGCTACGTTGATCAGATAATTAATTTACAAAATATCCACAAATAATAAATTAATCTGAATATAAAAAATTTAAATACAAATATTTAAATATTTGTAGTACGCCACAATCCTGCGTGCTACAATATATACGGGTTTTTAATGGATGTTTTATCTTACGTTTTCCATATTTGTGCCTACTGTAATATATTATGACAAGGGTTTGAATCTTTGTGATCAAAAAATAGAGAAATATGCATGTAAATATGACCATAAAAACGGGTAAATATGACCCAAAATGTGAACAAATATTTAAAATTACTACATATCAAAACATGCTCAATTATACATCATTTATTTTATTTAGTAGTGTTACTTTCATGTAGAGAGCATAATTTCCTTCCGTGCACTCGCTGCACCATGGGGAAATTAAATTTTAAATAGTTTTGTTGAAGTCACTTTAATTTATCATAACTTACAGAAAAGAACTAAAAGAATTTTGCCTGTACTAAAATACTCCTATACATAAGTCCATAACTTCACACTTATTATGTTTTCGGCACGGCGTTACTCACTGATCCACTGGAGATTTGACACAGACTGATGATTATTTTTAAAAACATTGGCAAAAATGAGAGATTAATTGACGCGCCTTGACGCATGCATTCTGTTGCTGTACTGTCGAGATCAAAAAGTGGGCGGAAGTCAAAATACTCGCAATGTATGCTTTTTTAAAAAAGTAAAAATAACAATAGTAATTAAATTTGAATTTTCATTATTTATTTATTGTAATTGTATCTTACGGTTTTTTTTATTTGAACACTAAAGTGTAATGATAAAAAAGGGGAAAAAATCTCAATTTCTGATTCATATTCTTCAGTCGCCGTGCCGCCTTCGCGCCGCGAGTTCACAACAGGCAAAGCGGCTCCGCGTGTTAAGTCGCGCGCATGTGAACCGTTAAACCATAAAATACAGTTTGAGTGTATTGATTCCACGGAACGTGTCAATAATATTTTTTATGACTTGCTTTCAAAAATTTTATATTTTGCTAGAGAAAAATTAATGAAGCTGAATGATAAGCACTGACATTGGCAGCTTTTTCTTCTCCTGTTGTATAAGATGAAAAGTGAATAACTAGTGAATTCTGGCCAATTCAGTGACAATTAGATTTTTGTTTCCTCCAATGTGTAATAGTATTACAGTTCTGTGAATAATTATCTTCATTTCTTCTCATGTATAACTTCTAGTGAATTCCCGGTAGGTACTATCAAAAATTACCAGATTTTTCTTCGAAATATGAACATTTAACCATAAATATTATCGAAATATGACAGAAACTAGGAAAATGACATGGATATGCATTTATATGCTATAAAATACATTTAAACATAATCGGAAAAGTTTAATCGGTGTTTAGTTCAGCATTACTAATCAAAAGAGGGCACGAAAAAATATGACTTGTCATAAAGATCCGAACTCTAATTAAGACACTTGCGCCTACTGCTGCCACGAAAGAGAACTATTTCTTGCGTTTCTTGTCTCTTACCTTCATCAACAAAAGAAATTGGCGAGGTTGCGATAATAACTGCAATTCACACTCGTTGGATGAAAGACATGTCACGCGCAGTATTGTCCTGTGAAATTTCATCTTTTATTACAACCAGCCACTTCCGTTTTTATATATTCGTATAGTTGCTGGTAATTTTTTCACTAGGTTAGCATAACTGAATATATAGAAAAAGTACACTCAGATCTCTGGCTTCGCATTTGGAACGATGCCTGTTCGAATCCCCTTCCGGGCATCCAGATTTTTGTTTTCCATGGTTTCCCAAATCACTCCAAATGGCCATGGCCGTATTCCTTCCCGTTCTTTGTCCCCAGTCCCATCCCGCCTCTAATAACGTCGACGAGGCGTAAAGCCATAAATATAAAAAAAATACACTCAGAATAATCTTTAAAAAAACATACCCACGCTCACTTTCCTTCCAGTAAGAACATCCTTGGCCTTCTCTGGACGGTAAAAACTGTTATTCTTCCACTGCATTAACCCTTGCTTTCAGTCCGGGGTAAATATATGGGTTCAGATCTCATTGACGACACAAATTTTCTAACAAAATCTAATGAAATAGCTTCAAAACTCCGCACAAACCTGCCTCTTCAATGCCTTTCAGTCTGCTTTCGCAAGTATCTTCGCGCTCTTTCAGAATTCTATCTGCTAATTTTTCGTGTTGTACCTGATATCTCATCAACCTGCCAAACTGTTCTGTCTGTTATCAACAGTTCATGTAACCTGCTCACAATTTACTGAGTACTTCTCTCCACCGAAGTTTCCACGCAGGAGTTACATTCAGTGTTGGTTCTCTCCTAATAGCATCAGATGCCTTCTTTTAACACAAAGTATTTATTCAAAGCATGTACTACTTTCAGATTGAACGTGCACTTAATCCGCTCCCAGCACAAGTAACAGGAAAAAGGATGTTGTAATTTTGGACAGTATTTTACAAACGACTAAACAACAGCACGTAGTTTTCGCAAAATTGAACGATTTGCTTTTCATGGTCAGGCAAAGAGTTTATGTGACAACACTCGTACGAACTTCAAATCATTTTGTAACACATCTTGTGTATTTCAGTGTCGTTGGAGCTAGTGTGTAGAATTCGGAAATGACAACAAAGAGAGATATACTGCAACTTTTTTAAAAAAATCTGTCTACGGGAGACCAGAGCAGAATTTTACTTGCAGATATCGCTTTAACCAATAGATTGATACAGTAATGTGGTAGCGGTTAATTGGCAGTATTGGCAAATAAATTATATATGTGTTCTGAGAAGTACAAAATTAGGAACAGTGCATGGAAGGGAAAGATGACCATGACCACAAGCTGGCACTCGATTTCATGCATAAAGGAGTGGGGAAAACTTTCTTTTGTGGTTAAGGATGTATGGGATTGGAACGGATTATCAGGTGAAGTGATTAATAATTTACCAAAAATGTAGAAGGAATTAAAATTTGTAAATCGCAAAAAGTAGATGGAAGAGGAATTTAACACTCAAATTATATTAGATAATAAAAAAGGGTAATTAGATGACTAATGGCATTGCCACCGGAGCGTTTGTGTCCAATCGCAATTAAATTAAATCAATTAATTAACATAACCACGAATATGATAAACTGATTTTCAATGTAATACTAGAAAATATGTCAAGACCTTAATTCTGTTTTTTAAATTTCGTTTTGCTGTAGTCATTAGAACCAGAAGAGAACTGTGCTAAGGGACGGAAACGAATTCGATTCGGCCATAGCTTTTTGAAAGAACCATCCCCGCATTTTCCTGGAGTGGTTCCGGTTTTTTTTTTTTTTTTTTTTTTTTTTTTGCTTATGGCTTTACGCATCGTTGACGTCGAGTTTAATAGATACAGGAAAACACTGCGTGCAAGGAACGGAAGGAATTCAGCTATATGCTTGCTGAAAGAACCATACCGGCACTCGCCTGAAGTGATTTGGGGGAAACCGTGAAAAATTCAAATTTGGATGGCCAGACAGGGATTCAAACCCATATCCTTTTGAATGCGAGGTGAGAGCATTACCGCTCACCACCACGCTCGGTGTGGTTTCGGGAAGCATGTAAAACCGAAATAAGGACGGTCGGAACGGGTATTGAACCCACGCCTTCCCGAATGTTAGGCCCGAGCATTAGCCACTAACCCAGCAGGTTGGGATTTCTGAATGGACCAGCTCTTACATCAACATTATTTGGCAACTGTCTTTCCAAGCGGTCGTGATTGGCAGGTGTTTCTGCGTCGCGGATTGCCCGTAATTGGTCGGTGTGCGATGGACTGGCCGGTGCCATTAGCAGGTGTTCAAAACAGCTCCGCATATTTGCGTCCGTGTCGTGCGTCTGACAGCCATTGTCGCTGCTCTAGCACTTCGACAATAGGCTTGTCCAGACTTGTTTCCAGTCCCACCGTCCTCGTTTGCTACACCAAACAAGGATCTTACATTCTCTCACTGCACAGCCGCTTATATTTAGCAAATTTCTATGTATCTATTTTACTACATGACCAGAGACTAATTTACATACCAGGCGTGGTGGTGTAACGGTTAGCGTTCTGGCCTCGCATTCTGGAGGACAACGATTCGAATCCCCGTCCGAGCATCCAGATTTGGGTTTTCTATGGTTTCCAAATCATTCCAAACAAATGACGGGATGCTTCCTTCAAAAGGCCATGGCCGAATTCCCTCCCATTCCTTGCCCCCAATCCTTTCCCGTCTCTAAAGACCTCGCTGTTAAGAGACGTTAAGCAGTTAAATAAAAACTAATTTACGTGGTAGCCAGGAGGTGGACAAGTGACAACTGTGGAAAACATTTCGAGCACAGTGAGAAACGTAGTTGAATTTTTTCAGTGACTGGGTGATTGGGGTTTTAAAAAAATAAAAAAAATTTTTTAGATCGCCGACAGGGCTGTTATGTGATATGTAACTGACAGTTCATTCCAGCTTTACATGAATCTTACGTGATATATGATTAGACATTAATACCCATCACCCCTTGCTTCCTATTCCATCTTTATTTATCTTACAATTTGTTGATTGCAACAACACTATTCAAATACTTTTCCCCTTTATGTGTTTTTTTTAATTCTGTCAGTTTTGATTTATCCGCATATCGTACTGTAATAAATTATTCTTCTCGTCGGTAGACCTGGGAATATTGTAGCGTTTATTTTACTGACGACTGTTGTTCGCTGAACTACCTAAATTTCTTTGCTGCAATACAGCCTTAAGTTATTATCCATTTTCTTCGGAAATTCTGGTATTATGTACTTATATTGATTATTGACTACTCGTGATCATGAGACTAGGATAATAGTCAATAGAATTTCAGGAATTTTTTTATTTATTGATTTATATAAAAAGTTCTACCTAACTGGATTTTGGTGATTTCAGACAACGCAGTTTAAGACATTCCGATAAATTGGATTATCATTGCACGAATTTAGTGAGAAATTGTAATTCTGAAATGAAGTATGTTCGCCCACCTCCAGCAATGTTCCAGAATTATTGTTAGGAGTGTCTCTGGATTCTAGAACGGATGAGTCATGTTAGATTGGTTCCTTGTGACTACGGACTGAAAATACAGATATTCGTCGTACATAATGGTAGAATAGCAGTGCGTATCTTAGTAACAGAATACCTCGCAAAAGAAATATAATAAGATTTTACAAGTCATACTCCCTTTCTTAACGGATCGATGGTTGCAGATACTGTCAACAATTTTCATTCACACAGAACGTCATCAATAACTGAGATACCTAATACTGAGTATATCAGATGCATGATATAGACTGGGTATTCCTCAGAAAACCAGAGCATGCCTTGGATCTTCTCGGCAGAAAAGTACGAAATTCGATTACACGAGTAAATTCTGTACTGCATTAAAACTGAGAAAATAATGGGTATATACGCCGTTACTCACCTTGCATAATATCCCGCATGCCAAATATTTTAATGTTGTCATTCTTCTTATCTTGCAACCAGCATATTTTTATCTAGTTACGTTGCTAGTTGGTTGATCTGTGGATATTATGAAAACCACACTATTTTATCGGATTAAAGAAATGAAATTACACTGGTAGTCACTAAAACGTTGGCCCACATTACAAAGATATTGTATAAATATACCGTCGTCCTTTTTGTTGAGGATAACAGTCACTAGATTAAATGGCTGAGTCTGTTGCAACAATTATTGCCTAATATAAAATTACAGATTAAAAAACTAAAACACACGCTTTTGTAGAGGATGTCTGATAGTGGGTGGAATTGAATTGACAGATACGTAACTATCCTATTAAGAATATCAAAGTAATGAGAAAAGTGAGACACCACGCTGTGAAATTATTTTATTTTCACCGGTTCTTTATACGTGTGCAATTTTACAAACAAATCGAACGTCATGAAATGAGTGAACATTGAAATAAAATGTTCCATTGCATTCAAACTGTTTTCTAGTTAGTGTCAAAGTAATGAGAATATCAGGACATAGGTATGAAATTACTGTATTTATTGTCACCGGTTCTAAGTATGTGTGCAAATTCTTCAGACAATTCGGAAATTCGAAGTGGGTGAAAATTAAATTGACAGATTCAGTTACTTTCCTATTTTTACCGTAAAAGTAATGAGAATCGGAGGACGTTGCTATGAAAATATTGTATTGTCACCGGTTCTTAATATGTGTGCGAAATTTCAAACAAATCGGACATCTGAGAGAGCGTCAAAATTGAATTGAAATATTCCGTTATATTCATACATACAGGTCAAGCTAATATAAAGCGTGTAATTAAACTAAATTCAATTCTGTTTGCGAACGCTCGTGGACAGGACTGAACTATTTCTTATTCGCACCTGAAATCTCCCACGTAACTCATTTTCACCATATCACTCTTACATTTTGCTACTACAGTACACAAAGTTTCCAAAACTCAATTAGATGAAAGTTCTTATTGAGGCGATCTCAGACAAACTTTCCTGAATCTAACTAATCTATGTAGCGCTACGTCTACTTGTGCTGCATGAGAAGTTGTTTCCCATACAGGCAATGCATACTGTCCAGCCAAAAAACAGAGTACCAGAGAACAGATGTCCGGATAACCTCTGGGTGTGAGAGAGAAGAGAGAACTCCCCACATTCAACACAACAATTTTACGCGGATTTGGAAAATTGAAGGCTTTCAAGTACGATTTGTTGGAATATCCACCCCATTTGCGCACCTTCACTTCCACCTATTTTGAACTTTAAAGAAATTTATGATTAGAAAACATTCTGAATGAGGTGAGAAGCTGAAAACAGCCGAGGTGTATATTTTTCAGGAACTCAAAATAATATATCTCGAATGGAATTCATTCATTGAAGGAAAGTTGTACAACATCTATTGAAATGCATGGAAAGAAAATGAGTTTGGGAACTTTTTTTTTTTTTTTGCTAATGGCTTTACGCCTGGTCAACATCGAGGCCATTAGAGGCGGTGAATAAATTGGGGGGGGGGCAAGGAATGGGAATGAATTCAACCATGGTCTTTTGATGGAAGCATCCGGCATTCACCTGGAGTGATTTTTGGTAACAATGGATGCCCGGCGGAGATTCAAACCCACGTCCCTGGAAACTAAAAAGTAAAAGCTTGTTCTAGTGACTTAGAACTTTTAATTTTGACCTCATATATTCGAACTAGAGGCTCTTTGATCCCGAGCTAAGATAATTTATTCAGTGAACACTAAAGAGATGAAGTATGTTAAACAAGTGAACTTTTACCAGATATTTTCATAATCTTATTGGTAATGTAATCTTCATGTCCAGCCTGTAGTAACAATAAGCTTAGAACCATAGGAAGCCAGGCTACAGCCGATGAAGACTGCAAAGCCAGATTTCACGATACCATTCAGGTGAACACTTGTTAGGATTACATTGCAACAATACGTCTTGAAAGTCTTCTGTGTCTACCTCGTTTTACTATATTTTACGTTATGAGTGTAACTCGAGCAGCACGCTGGCGGGCTGGACCGCTGACAGGCTATCAGGCAGATGCCGGCCAGGATCCTGTTTGAGGTCACACCCCGGCCAGGGATACCATCATTAGGCGCTGACTCAGCGATCACCGCCTCACCTCGCCTGGCCGCGGCCTGGCATGGCCTCTCGCCGCTCACTGCACCGCGAGAAGTTCCAACACTACCAACGTATCTGCAGTCAGCGCCGACAAAGATGTTACTGTAACCTAGAAGTGGGCTGCCTCAAAACTGTCTTACACAAAACTACACCTCTGTAACGATACACAACAATTAGATTGTAAACTGGTTCTACGAAACAGAAAGGGGATTTATAGATAGATAATCACTATTCGTTAGTAAAATATTTCTCCCTTCATAAGTACCAGAAGAACGGAAGATGAGCATTGGGAAAGGTCAAAGCATGTTCTGAGTTAAATAAAGATCAATACTATTTTATTCTACCATTACATCTTTCGCAGATTAGATGCCTTGCTTTCAAATCGACATGTGAACGAACACGGACAATAATATAAAAATATACGGAATATCTGTGTGATTGTTCGGTTGCGCGCAATACATACCAGATACATCTTTCAGTTTACTACATTTCAGTTTTCTCTGATACTTTAATTTTGTTCAAAAATTGTTTATAATTGTCTGGTTGTTTATACCACTCTCTAGGCCCAGTGATAAAAACGAGGTGCTGCCTTCATAGTGATTTCGGAGGAGTCTGAAATTAGCCCGTGATATCGGCAGTTGCCCTATGGGCTGGTTTGGTTTATTAATCCTCTGAAGCCTGAGGATAACCTGTTAGTTAGTAAATTAATTTAATAAGCATACAATTTGTGGTAAATAACAAATACCTTTCGACTTGTATAAATCTCGCTGGCAAACTAAATCCGAACGACCTGTATTTCCAATCGGAGACACGATTTTAACATTAGAACTTCATAACCTTGCGTTTAAAGTCTACGTTTATTTCACTGACAATCTTTGAAACTGAACTTCCTTTCAATTTTTCAATACAACATAGTTCATACAGTTTAGTGCAAATGAAATTATCATTTACAACTCAACCATCTCAATTCTAGTGCCAGCCATCATTCTCAACTACTACTGATCCCAGCCGTGGCAATTCCTCGTTTTAAAAATGGTATATTTATATCATTCAATGAGAACCAATAGCGAAACACGATTACTTCATTCCATAGCTGCTGTAAGAGTCTCGCAGGCATGACAGACTACAGCAGTTCCTTCACCCCGTCATTAATAGAAAAATACATATAGGTCACGCGTAATCCTTTACTCCTAGTTTTATGATTCAAGGAAGTTGGAAAAAATTAAGGCAATCTCAAGAATAATCTTCAAAAGAGGAGATTGAACATAACCGAAACATTTACTGCGAACGTAGGCGGAAGTTTTCTGAAGCCTTAGTAGTTGAAGAATAGAAACGTACATAAACGAGTGTAATAAAAAGAGCACTTTTGGAAGGTATTCAGTTAATTTGATAAGTGTAATCGATCAAAGTTATCAGTTTTCAGCTGGTGTTCATTTCGAATTTTCTGTACGATGTCTGTTTGAACGGCACAGATTGTTCCGTTGTGCAAATGGGTAGTCCCAACAGAGGTGATCTATATCTCAAGAAATTAGTATTTCTTGCTGACTGGTCGGTGGAAGCATATCATCTTTGAAGGCGAAGCCTCTATTAAACCCGACTTATGTGGGGTTATGCATACGGCTACTAGTTTTCTTAATTTTTTTATATAACAATCTTGGAGATTACGTTAGTAAAGGGTTAAGATTGTTTTCTGATGATGTTATTATTAATAGACGAGCTTTGTCGGTTGTTTAGAAATTCAACGTGATGTTGCAGCTATTTCGGTGAGATGTAACAAAGGAAACTTAAATCGCAGAAAGTGAGAAATAACATCAATAACGAACAAACAAAATGAATCTCCTTGTGCAAATACAACGTAAGCTGTGAAACCCATTGCTACACACGTCGATTTTAAAAATCGTAAGGTCTAAGCGAATGAGAAGGCGTTTGAAACTCTCGTGCATTCGAATCAACTGTTCTGCTCTGTGTCATCCTTAATGATTAATACTAGTATCGACAAAGCACAGAGAAGAGCTGCTCGCCTTGTGACCGCTTGCTATAAACCTTAAAAAATGTTACTGACCTGGTGGAGAGGATGGGATAAGATTTTGGCAAACCAAGACTTAGAATGAATTTACGAGCAAAGGTGCGCACATCTTCATTTAAAACTGAAGAGAAATACTTCGTCCACAAACATAATTGTCGCAACAACAAGAGAGATAAGCATCATATAAATCTAAAGAAATAGGATTAGCGATTAAATTAAATATGAAAATCTTTCGTTTAATTTTTTTCTTGTGCATCTAGATTAAAAATTATTAGAGGGAAATCAATTTTAAACCTTCATTTCCATGTAGTAAATGTACTTATGATAATATAATTCATTTCATAACATTCTACACCTCAAATTCCTGTAATTTTTTCTAATCGATAATCTGTGTATGATGGAGAACAAATAACTTAACTGCATGAAATCGAAAAAAGCTTTTGCGCTTAGTTATGATTTCAGATAGTTCGAAAATGAAAAATTAAGCTAAGCACAAATGGAATGATATTTAGCTTAGGCATCATATTGCGCGTAAATTCCCTAAAACATGGCTACAGCAGAAAATAATAAATAAATAATCACTTCAATTATGCTATCATCTAAATTACACCTAATTTTGTCACATTATAGTTACCTGTATTGTTATAAAATAGAACAATAAACAAGTGCTTAAAATCTTTCAAAGGGAAACTCGAATAATAAAGTACAATTAAGACAACTTTTAAAATGTGTGTCGGGTTACTAAATATCACCTAATTCTAAATGCTAATATCAAATTATTGCATTCCAGCTACACGTTAGATGATGTTAGGACAAATAAATCAACCTGGAGGACCAAACAAGGCGAGAGCCCTTCATATCGTAAAAAGTAGTTTCATAAGATCGCTTTAATGCCATATTACAGTGCCGAGTTTCTCATTCACTTACCATCATTCTAAGAAATTTTGCTTAAGTATTTTGAAATTATGGTTTTGAATAAAGTTCTCAGTCACTAGGTACTAAAAGTGATGTTGAACATTGTAAATATTGGGTAACGCTTCAAAGATTATGTGCTGTAGATAATATGACTGTAGTCACAACTTGATTCAGACAAGCAGATCTGTTTTCAGTCTTGGCAGAAAGGTGAAACAATTTAAATTTTCTAACGAAACTGCTAAATCTTGTAGAATGTTCTGGTCAAAATTCTACCACGCTTCCTCGTTTGCACTCTTGTATTTAGTACTGCGATGTCGATCTTAAATGTTTACTATCAGCAAGTGGAATTCAGTATCGAGAAATCTTCGGAACACAAATTTTGAAAGATTTATTTACTTTTGGACCAGAAGTTTAAATAACTGCACCGATCAATTAAACTTAATGATTAATGTTAAAATGCGACAATATTTTATTTTTAAACTCTTTCTCAACATTTAAAAGTTGGTTTCTTATTTGACATACGTATCGTCTAGCACAATAGTTTTTGATTAAAACTTTTTACCTGACCTTATCTTCGGTGCTCAATGCGTTACCCCAAAAACTACTTCCAAAGTATTTCTGTGTCAGTTATTTGGTGCATATGCAAAAAATAAATTTTTTATTCTGAATCTTAACAGTCTGGTATATCTAGTTAATAACTATTTGGAATATTTTGAACAATTGCTTTAACGTCGTCCGTCTCCATTTTTAGAAACGGTATAATATTCCCTTAAGGTTAAAATTTTACTGCAGTTTAATATTAACTGCCTTATTTCAAAAAATAGTTCCCTCGTTTCCTTCTCTTACAACATTGCCTTTAAATTTAAGTGTTGAAAAGGCTGCTCTGCGGAAAACTTGATAAATTTAACTAATCGATACATTAATTGCACAACACTGCGCTGAAGTAACTGGAGAGCGCCTAACGGTTATGCTACCAACTTATCACTGAGTTCGCTTCGTATACGTTCAACACAGTGAAATCGTGATAACTTAAGATCAGGATGATATAACGATGTAAGAGGTAAAATTATAAAATCAATCTACATGTGAAAATGCATCTTTTCTAATTTAATTTAACTTCATTGGTTAAAAAAGGAGCTCGAAGCACAAAAGTAAGATCTTTTTAAATAAATAAATTCATCTTGGCAGATTATTCACACAGACAAAATTAGTTTAAAATTGACGATTTTTTAATATTAGGTGCTTCTGCAAAGACGGATTTTCTATGGATGACTAGTGAAAGTAAGTTATTAGCATAATCTCTCCAACAGCTGGAGTATGGCAGCTACACCAAATAAAAAGAATAAATGAGCTACAACATAATTGACCGGTAGATGCTATGAGTGTTTCTGACGTCACAGTGATAGAATTTCAAGTTGCCACTCAGTCCGCATCTATCTATACTGGTAATCCTGTCTAATAGAGTGCACCACAGATTTATGTAGAAACCGAAACATACTAGAGCACTCCTGGGTGCTGTTCATGAAGAGAGTAAGACTTCACCAGAGGTAAACGAGAGTTTAAAATATAAAAAGTAAGGCCAGAATAGGCTTCGGATCAGTGACTTCTTTATTCCATGTTGATCACCTTAACCATTGAGACACCACGCCTCTCAATGTATCAGATTAGTTTAATCTTTATTATATAAAATAGATT
This sequence comes from Vandiemenella viatica, assembly GCA_031002005.1. Taxonomy (NCBI): domain Eukaryota; kingdom Metazoa; phylum Arthropoda; class Insecta; order Orthoptera; family Morabidae; genus Vandiemenella; species Vandiemenella viatica. The sequence continues at coordinate 187,698,435 of JARYHS010008074.1, read as the reverse complement.
ATTGTCTCCGATGTTAAACAACTTTATTTGCTTGTTCGAAAAATTATAAAACTTGGTTTCAGCGACAGTTGTACCATGAAAGATTTAAAATGAGAAAAGGAAAAAGAATATTAAAAAATTCTTAAACACATAAATTAACAGATTATTAAAAGAGACATCAGGATGTTGCGAGATATAGCCAAGAATAGTCGACAGACGTAACAATCCAGAAATGATAAGTTATCAGAATCAGAGTCTTCTTAGCCATCATTCTGAGAGTAAGATACCTCAAATAACTTGGAGTTCAAAGAAGAAGCATAAGTTTAAATGAGTGCGTTTAGGGTATGTACTTTGCTTTGATAATAAACGTTTAAGAACAGGAATAATTTTAGCAAAACCACCATTCCGTCATTATGTTAATGTTTATGTCCTTTTATCTTAACAGAGAAGCGTCATTGGCAAGGGTAAAATATCGATGAATGTAGCTTCAATACGAACAAAACACACGAATTGCAGCTGAAATGACAAAAATAGTGGTACATTAAATACAAAACTAGAATAACATCATTATAGAATTATTCTCTTATTTTGGGGGCAAAATTATAACCGTCAGGAAAAGCAAAGTTAAAATCAGAATGAGATTAGTATTTCAAGAACCATTTATCAAAAACAGGAAACATTTATTTTCAGAAACTGACATGATCGCAAATGTCTCTACTGCAAATGCCTGGCCTATGGCCAAAATCCTTGTCATTCTTTGTACTTAATCCCTCTGCCGGGGATAACAATGTTAACCTGACGAATCATAATGCCCCATCCCACGACATCGTCATGACGATTTTGCACCGCCTCACTCCAGAAAACTCGGTCTGTCCCATTCTCATGTAGAACGTGGAAAAAGAAAAATATGAAGTATTATACTGTCTACAGTTTATCTGATTTACTCGTCATTTCGGTGTATAAATTTTGTGGAGAAGAATTTTTAAAACCTTTTCTGAGAATCTGACTACCTTTCTGCAGCTATTTTTTTTTTTTTTAATGAAACCATGCTTTATTCAGCTGGAATTACTTTGTGAACCATGGAAAACTAAGGTTTTGATGGCTTGGCCGGGATTTGATTGCGCGTCATTAAATGTTTAAGCTACTTGATTGAGTCTGTATACCAGGTTACATAGTTATTCAAAGCCTTTTCTTTTTTTATATCAGTGAGACCGTACAAAATGACATAGCCTGTCAGATCACTATAGTTCCACTACGATACGGATTAAACACTCAGCATAAGAAACCGGACATTGCGTATTTCGTCTGTCATCTTGTCATTGTAAACATAGTATTTTTCTGATTACATCACCAATCCTTTTCCAAACCCATATTAAATCAAGCAATTGATTAATAACGTCTTTCCATAAACGTAAAATAGTTGTCAATGTAGGGCATTTTCGTACAAGACTGGCTGTCAAAGACTGGCCTATTGTTAATTTGGTAGGCGTGTATGCTTGTTGAAGGATTTGTGTCGGAAGATCTTCTTTTTCAGAAACTCTGACACCACCCCCTTAAGACGCAGGAAGATAATAATAAAGTTTTTAGACGTTCAATGTAAAAAAAACTAAGGAACTGGAGATTGGAGATAATTTCAAAGTGACATTATCATGGCTTAATTTGCTACTCTCATATGGCGATTTTTTTACCTTTCTGCCTTCACTGCACTTGATGGATATTTTTTTTTTCCACGGCCCGTGGTCTAGTAGGCCACGCCATGCAGCGGAAATGTACGAATCAGCACGCGCCACCTCGCAACCACCTCCGAACCACGTTGCCTATCGTCGTTTCAGCTACCCGGGCGTTTGATGTTTACCGACTGGGCGACGGATAGAGGCTCGCCATCCCTGACCGCAGAGATGGCTCCCTTCCCACTAGGTAAGTGCCTGCACAGGTAACTGGCATGACACAAGAGAGAGAGGGGGGGGGGGAGAGGGAGGGGAGAGGTCGGCTGCCCCACCTTAATTAGAACCAGATTTTTTAGATCTGAATCTTAAGGGTTGAATGATCGTGTGACCGTCCATCTGCGAAACCTGTTAAATTGTATTTTGTGTGGTAAGTGTATTTTTGTTTGTGAAGTTCGTAGTTTATGATGCGGGCGTCGGGGACCGTCGCAGCGTTCACCTCGGAGACTGCAGGGTCCAAGATCTGAACCGTTATCCGTTATATCTCCACGGTCCAACGTGGTGGAACTTTAACGAATCCAGTCACATTGACGAGATGATTTTTTGTTTTATTACCTCGTTCCACAGATCCGCGTTTAGGAAAGACCTCTTATTGTCAAATCGTAGCATGCACACAATGCTTATGGCCATCAGAGTCGGCGTAAGTGGGGGTTACGCGAGTCAAATGTACACCGGGCCCGCCGGCTGAAGGGGGGCCCCGTTCACCTACAGTAGGGGCCCCCAGGCCAAAAATCCGCCCATTGTCGCTCGGC